>CANJKZ010000937.1:2675000-3340000 GCA_947471745.1 Closterium sp. Naga37s-1 | reverse complement strand
GCCTTCACCGCCTCTTCAAACTTCTCAAACGTCGCCCTCGCTGCTTGCCCGAGGGTCTTGAGCAGGTGCTGATACTCCCTCCGCATCATCTCCCCTTCAGGTCCCTTGAATAGCTCGTCCACCTGCAAGAGTTGCGTTAGCGGGTGACAGGGAGGGGACAGAGGGGCAGGGATGAGCCCGAGGGTCTTGAGAAGGTGCTGGTACCCCCGCCGCGTCATCTCCCCCTCGGGCCCCTTGAATAGCTCGTCCACCTGTGGGTGTGGTGTTGATCAATGGTGGGGCAGACGGGCATGGAAGGGGCAACTTCTCAAACGTCGCTCTGCCGTTGACTGGCGTTGACTAGCGTAGCCTTGAATCAGCACGCACCGTGCACTTGAGGTCGAGCGTGGTCTCGTACATGTCGAGGAACGAGAAGAGGCGCTCGGGCGTCTTCTTACCTCACCTTCCCTTTCCAGGTCACAGCCCCCGAACTGCTCCCCGCGTAACTGAAAAGGGAGCATGCCTCAACGCACCGTGCACTTGAGGTCGAGTGTCGTCTCGTACATGTCGAGGAAGGAGAAGAGGCGCTCGGGCGTCTTCTTGATCTCGTGCATGGAAGCAACACCATTGACTAACGTTGACTTGACTACCATTGACTTGAGTCACCACAGCGCGTACCGTGCACTTGAGGTCGAGCTTGGTCTCGTACATGTCGAGGAACGAAAAGAGGCGCTCGGGCGTCTTCTTGATCTCGTGCATGGAAGCAACACCATTGACTAACGTTGACTTGACTACCATTGACTTGAGTCACCACAGCGCGTACCGTGCACTTGAGGTCGAGCGTGGTCTCGTACATGTCGAGGAACGAGAAGAGGCGCTCGGGCGTCTTCTTGATCTCGCTCACGGCCTCGCTAAAGCCGGCGAGCAGCAGCATGGAGGAGCATGAAGGAGCAGAAGCAACATTGACTGGCGTTGACTGGCGTTGACTTGGTTCATTCAGCACATACCGTGCACTTGAGGTCGAGCGTCGTCTCATACATGTCGAGGAAGGAGAAGAGGCGCTCGGGCGTCTTCTTGATCTCGCTCACGGCCTCGCCAAAGCCGGCGAGCAGCAGCATGGAGGAGCGGCTGAGGTCCACAAAGCACTGCTCTCCGCACGGGTCCAGCCCGTCAAACACCTCGTCACACGCCTCCCTCTCCCCCGCCACCAGAATCATCTGGTAGGGGTGTGTGGTTTGAGTTTTTGAGGTGGGGGAGTGGGGGGGAAGGGGGGAGGTGGAAGAGGGAAGGAGGAAGGAGGAATGGGGAGGGGCAAAGGATGAATTAGGAAGGGTTTGGGGGAAGGGGGGAGGTGAGGGAGAGGGAATGAGAGAGGGAGAAGAGGCGCTGGACATCTAATTCATCTGGCTCACACCAATACAAACGTCGTGAGCAATTCTTGAGAATCCTAAAAAATGGCTCACGGCCAATACATACCTCTCTTTCCCCCATCACTGGTATGCATGCGCTCTCCCCACCACTTACGGAATCTGTGTGCTTGTGTGTGTTAGCTCCACCACTGTCTCATCCTCTCCTTGTCTCCTATTCTCTTTCTTGTCTCCTTCCCTCACCACACCACTCACTCACCCCAATCTGCTCACTCTCTTTGTCTCCGCCCGTCACCATGTCACTCACCCCAATGTGCATGTGTTCACTCCACCGCCTCATCCGCTCCTCCAGCTGCGGCCACGGGGTGCTGTGGATCTCCGCCTTGGTCATTGTCTGCACGCCCAGCCTCTGGAAGTTCCTCCTTAGTGCGGCCTCCCGCTTCTCCCTGTTTGGTTAAGAACACGCGTAAAGCGGGGTGAACTAGGAAAGTAGCTCTGATACCAGGTGTTATGAGTTGTAATGGAGAGTGCGCGGAATAACGAATAACGAAGCTGTGACTTAATGAACTGTCAATTACAATGAAGGCACGCGACTATATAGTGCATACCCTAGCTAGGAGGGAACCTCGGGAAACGAGGTTGGGTGCAGGTTTGGCGACGGAAAGCCGAAGGCGACGCGGAGGAGCCTCGGCATCGTTGATGTCGGCCGAACGTGCGAAGTCCGAAAATCGGGGTTGTACGCGTAGCAGTCAACCCCGGTAAGGATAAAGGAAAAATCCTTACAATGACTGCTCGTAAGGTGTTCGTGTACGTTCATGAGCGATCATGTACGATCATGTTCGTTCATGACAGTTTCTGTTTCATGTCATGATTTTTCTTTTGTGTTCATGAGGTGAAATCGAGTGTTTTTACTGTTGGGATATTTCGCGCTGGTCAAGGTAAGAATGAGCGCGAGAATCTGGACCGCACATGTGGCCTAGATCTTGCGTGTGGTCCCACAAGGGTCGCGCGTCTGCTTTGGCACTGTTGCGCGCGTGGCAAGGCCCATGATCCCATGAGACGGGAAAGCATGGGGGGTGCATGGGGGGTGAATGGGGGTGAACGGGGTCGGATGCTGTGGATCTCCGCCTTGGTCATCGTCTGCACGCCCAGCCACTGGAAGCTCCTCTTAAAAGCGGCCTCTCGTTTCTCCCTGTTGGTTTGCAGGTCACGGGAACCAAGGGGGAAAGCGAGGGGAGCCATTGGGGTGCTGTGATGCGGATCCCCGCCTTGGTTCTGTCTGCCATTAGAAAGCCAGCCATTACCAGCCACACAACCACTTCTACAGCTATCAAGAGCTTGCACAATGACAACTCCCACTCTCCCCTTCCTCTCCCCTTCCTCTCCCCCTCCTCTCGCTTTCCATTCTCCCCTCCCCCCTCTCCTGAGTCTCTAACACACACACCCAGGAGCCTACTTGTAAACGCGAGTGCAGTCGGTTGCACATCCGCTCTCCACTAGCCACCGAGCCATGGCGTGCACATCCATCGTTTCCCTCCCCTCCCCTGCCAACACCCACCTGCTACTTCTTTTGAGGCGCCTCAAAAACCTACTTGTAAGCGCGAGCGCAGCCAGATGCACACCCATACTCCACCAGCCGCCGAGCCATGGTGTGCAGATCCTTCGTTTCCCTCCCCTCCCCTGCCAACACTCACCTGCTACCTCCGCCACCCCACCCTTTCCACCGTTCCCACCACCCCCACCCCCGGTCCAATTCCCCCCCAGCACACACACCCAGAGCCTACTTGTAAGCACGAGTGCAGTCTCTCGCACCACACATCCGATCCTTCTCTCCCTTGTGCATCTCCTGCTTACCCCACCCTCTTCTCCACCATTCCCCACCTTCCATCCCCCCAGCACACACACCCAAGAGCCTACTTGTAAGCACGAGTGCAGTCGGTCGCACAATTGTTCTCCACCAGCCGCCGAGCCATGGCGTGCAGCTTCGGCAGCGCAGCCTCGGCAATCATCTCAGGGGGCGTGATCTGGTCCGGCGACTCCTCGGACAGCATCGCCTCCCGAAGCTCGTCCAGGTCCGGGAAGAGGCTGTGGGGGGAGGAGGGGGGGTGGTGAGGGGAGTGGGTGGGTGGGGACAGAGGATCAGAGAAGAAGTGGCAGCGACAGATAGAATATAACCAAGTGGCAGAGACTCATGAGGCAACACTGCTGACACTGACAGCATCGCCTTCCCTGGGCTCGTCTCGTCCAGGTCCAGAAAGACCAGACGGGTGTGATGGGATGGGCTGGGGGTTAAACGCGTCAAGATTCGGAGAAAGGCTTGGCGAGGGAATGGTGGGGGATTGACGGCAAGGGAAGCAAAGAGACGCAGAGGCACATGGGATGTGCAGCCTCCTGTCCTATCCTATGTGCCAGCATCAATTGGAAGGTTCTCAAAGTGTGAAGGATGGAAAGCTAGCCCTAACCTAGGTTACTTTTGAATCGACTCAACAGTCACCTTGATACGTGGTCTCCCGTCCTATATGCCAGCATCTATAGGAAGCTCTGAAAGCTGCCAAGCGCACAAAGCTAGCCCTAACCTGCTGTTCCCCTCCCCCCACCTGCTGTTCCCCTCCCCCCACCTGCTGCTACGTTGGCAGATACGCTTTGGGAAGGCTGGCAGATACGTGGTACGCTAATACGCTCTGAATTTGCGAAATACGCCCGGGCAGCCCGCGGAAAAAAAATTCCGAAATTGAAAAAAATCGCGACGACTTTCCGGCTTCGCAAATTGTTACCGCGAACTCGCTCAAGCACCCTACCCACGTCTGAACTTCGAATGTCAAAATCCAAACTTTCCCACCCACTCAACCACACACCACCCCACCCAACCTCTCAAACCCAACCACCCCTTTCAATTGTTCATCACTTCGTGAGCATTTTTAGGTAGACGACTTCCATAATGCTCTTCAATCTACTTCCCGCAGGTCTCGTCTAGCATTCTTCCCCGTTAGTTAGACGTTCCGTAGTCGCGCGCCATGGCGTCGAGCGCAGCTCCTACTAGTTCGACGAGCAATGCAGCCTCTGTTCACGGCTCTACTGCCCAGGAAAAACGTTTCACCTGCCCGCCCAGCGTATTTTAGCGTATCAGCAGTACGCCAGCCATTGCGTACCGCGTATATACCCAGCGTATAATACGCTAGCGTATTATACGTGATACGCGTATTTGCCAACGTAGACCTGCTGTTCCCCTCCCCCCACCTGCTGTTCCCCTCCCCCCACCTGCTGTTTCCCTCCCCCCACCTGCTGTTTCCCTCCCCCCACCTGCTGTTTCCTCCCCCCACCTGCTGTTTCCCTCCCCCCACCTGCTGTTTCCCTCCCCCCACCTGCTGCTTCCCTCCCCCCACCTGCTGTTTCCCTCCCCCCACCTGCTGTTTCCCTCCCCCCACCTGCTGTTTCCCTCCCCCCACCTGCTGTTTCCCTCCCCCCACCTGCTGTTTCCTCCCCCCATCTGCTGTTCACTTCCCCACTGATGTCCGCTTCCCCCTCTTGCTGTCCGCCTCCCCCCCCTGCTCTCCGCCATTATTCGCCCCGCACGCCCCACACCCCCAGTCCGCCTTTCCCCACCTGCCGTCCGCCACACCCGAACCCCACCCACCATACCTGCTATCCGCAAGCAGCCCGTGGAAGTCCGCCTTCACATTCCCCATGGCCCACACGATCAGGTACCGCCCGTCTGTGAAGGTCCCCATACCAACCACCCTCCACCGCTGACCACCGTTCCTCACCCCTCATCCGCACCCCCCACCACTCCGCACACCTGCTATCCGCGAGCAGCCCGTGGAAGTCCGCCTTGACATTTCCCCCTCCCACCCCGCCCCCCCACCCCCCACCCTCCTCCCCCCAACCCCCTCCCCCACCTGCTATCCGCAAGCAGCCCGTGGAAGTCCGCCTTCACATTCTCCATGGCCCTCGCGATCAGGTACCGCCCATTGCGCAGCTCCTCCTCAATGAACCGCACTGCACCGTTCAGCCGATCCACAGCGTCCAAATACGTGTAGTACGCGTCGCTGTTGCGATCCGGACCGTCCATTATGACATCCCGCACCTGGAGCGACCGTACGGGGCGTATCGGTGAAGGGGAGAAAGATGACGGCCGGGAAAACCGGGAAAGGCAGAACTGACGGACAGAGGTAAGAATCCTGAAAACGGCATGAATTGTACTCAAGAGCAAGCCGGGATGTGAGTGTACTGGAAGGACATTGATACGATTGACATTAGCGTCAACGACACTGACACGAGGGAATGGATGACTGCGGACATGGTACCTGGTCAGGGACCTCGATACGCGTTAAAAGAACAGTAGCCTCTCTAATCCGTGTTACGTTTATTGTATGAATATCCTTTATCTAAAAGTGAGAAATCCGCGAGTTTTATTAACATTACCTGGTTGGGGACCTCGATATGCGTTAGAAGAGCGGCAGGGTCTGATAGTCGAATGCCGGGACTCGGCAGTCCCTGGTCTGTCGCCATGTCGAAAACCGCGGCGTACTATAGCGCGTACTAGTTATCGGTTGCGAACTTGTAACGCGTACTTAGTCAAAATAACCCTATCCTCGCTAAAAGGTCCATTGACGGTTATAGCGTCTACAGGAGACGGCGATTACCACGATGTAACCACTGCAGACCCGGGATCTCTTGATGGTTACGCGCGGTAGGAGATAAAAAAAGGGATAAAGAGCTGACGGGGCGACAACAAGACGCGGTATGAGCGTCTAGACACCGATTAATGAGACAGTCAGGTGAAACCGCCTGGAAAATGCGCCTTGAATAGCACGTCAATCTTATGAACATACAATGGTTAGCAGCGCCTAGCACGACCAATAACTACGACTAGATTGTATCACGGCTTCATCGCTCTCCGAGCAATCTCAGTACTCTCAGAACAAGACGACTTTGCGACGGCATTGCGAAACCCTGGAAATAACTAGGTTAGATAGCGCCTGGACGTTATACTAACACAAGGCTACGCGAAAAACGACGCCGAGTGAAGGCGCGCCCGAAGAATACTAATCAAGCTTGCGATGAGCACAATATGGAAGGAAGGAGGGCAAATCAGCAGAAGACTGAAAAGCTGGTTGGTTGGTACAGGCCAGCGCCAACAGTGTGGTTACGTACTCTTGAAACTGACGAAGTCTGTTTTGGCGGGAAGTACCAGAATGCCTTGGGATTTCCTCCAGCCGAGAAAGACCTGTGAAAGGAGTTCTCAAGGGGGCGGCAGTGCAGGCTGATGAGAAAACCGTGTTCATGTACTGGCGAAATACACTCCTAGACTCGTCCTTCTTAAATTCAGCAAAATTTAGTGAATATCAAGCATGCAATTGAAGAGAACGAGGGTGGACAGCCGAGGCTAAGGAGCGTGTTGGAATAACTGAACGGTTATTAAATCATTCATGAATGTATCACCTTAGCGCATCGATTTATAACGAATCAAGCGCATGTACCAGTACCGCGTTAGCTCATATAGAGCACGCAATCAGGGCTGTTTTCATCAGAGTAAATACTCCGATTACTCTGAGAATTCAGACAACTGAACTGTCCAAAACTGTTTTTTTTTCAGATAAAGTCATTTCTGAACACTGATCCTATCTGTTACAATCCAAGTGGGACTTAGCGAAGGATCGCTCAGGGTTGATCGCAGGGTAGTGTTGCAGCGGAAGATTGAATCTCAGGTCAGAGTGAATGTAAATGACTGAGTTGATAATAGCATGCATACATCGGGTTTATATAAGAATACAAGGGAATACGAAAAGACCTAGACTAGCCATGTACTCTAAGGGGTACATTCCCTTATTACAGCGATTTCAAACCGTGCGGCGCGGGAACCCGTTTCAAACCTGTTCCCGCTCTTTTCACTTCGAATGTTTCTGCCTGCATCGATCTTGATCAGACGGTTACCAGTGTCGCTTCGACTCTTCTGACTCCTCGGCTTCATACACTTTAGAGTCGGTCCCTGTAGCATACAGGAATGCCTTCTCGTAAAGTTTCATATCGTAACACTCCCCTTCATTCCTGGGCGCGCAGGGGGCTGACTCGCTTGACCACTCCGGTGAGGTCGGAATAGTGCTTGTACTGCTGACGTGGTAGTCGCTTGGTGAGAAAGTCGGTTGCCATCTCGGTGGTAGGGCAGTACGTGAGATCAACCTTGCCCTGGTCAATTTCGTCCTTGACGAAAAAGTACCGAAGCGCGATGTGCTTCGTGCGGTTCACGAAACCTGGCTTGTTTGTCAAATATACTAGGAGTACGGCCTAGGCTTAGTAGCCTAGGCCACAGTAGGACGACGAAAGGAGGCGCCAAGTACTAGCTAGGAATGTGTGCACGAAGAGAGTTGAGAAGGAATGATTGAACTAGCAAGCAGCAGGATACAAGTAGCAAACCCTAAGGGGCTGTACTCACTATTGAGTACCCCACTGCAGGCTACACAAACAACATATTCTGACACACCCCCATAGCCAAAGTGGGGTGAAATCAGCACAATGAGCAGGCATAGCAGAAGTTCACAATTATCAGCAAAGCTAGAGGCTATCACAGAGGGCAAGTGAGGAGGAGGAGGGACTGTGAGAGGAGAGAAGATGGGAGGCGACGACTGAAGCTGCAGACACACGGGCAACAGAAGCGGCTGACACAGTGGCGGCTGACACAGTGGCTACCGAGGCAAGGGCCCCGGACTACTGGAGTAACTGGCTCTGCGGCTACGACGAGCGGCAGAAGCAACGGACCCACGGGCGACTGGTGCAGCAGGCTCTCTGAGCTACCGGCGACAAGGGCCCCGGAATACAGGAGTAACAGGCTCTGCGGCTGCGACGAGCGGCAGGAGCAACGGACCCACGGGCAACATGTGCAGCAGGCTCTCTGAGCTACCGGCGACAAGGGCCCCGGAATACAGGCGCTGCGGACGACACGACGGCTGCCTCCACTCAACCTCCCCCAACTGTCCCACACCCCCCTACACACACCCCCAGTTTCACCCCTAGCTCCACTCCCACATCACCCCCCTAGCTCCACTCCCCACGGCTCCCACACCTCCACCCCCCCGCAGCGGCAGCTGCAGCAGTGGGAGACGAAAGAGGAGGAGGGGAAAGGGAAGGGGAAAGCCCACACCTCTCACCCCCATGCTCGCCACCCCACCCCCCAACCACCGCGGAACACACGGCAGAACGGGAGAATGGGCAGCACGGGGGGGGGGGGGGGGGGATGGGGTGCAGGGACGGCATCACGAGCAACTGCAGGGGCGGGCCGTGGGCTGCTGCACGGGCGGCCCGCGCGGGCCCCGGGGCGGCGCCACAGGCTGCTGCAGGGGTCCTAGGGCGGTTGCTGCAAGCGCGGGCCGCTCCAGGGGCGGCTGCAACAGTGATGGGCGGCTCCAGGGGCTGCTGCTGCAGTGGCGGGCGGCTCCAGGGGCGGCCGCCGCAGTTGAAAGGCAGGAGGAGGGGGGGGGGGGGGGGGGGGAAACGCACGGCCCCCAGGGCGCCCCGAGGGGTGACGAGAAGGGAGCCACGCGGCCCTCCCCGGGGCGCCGCGACGGGCACCAGGGAGGGCGCCGCGACGGGCCCCCAGAGCCGCCTCGACGGGCGACGGGGAGGGCGCCGCGCGGGCCCCCCGAAGTCGCCTCGACGGGCGACGGGGAGGGCGCCGCTCGGGCCCCCCGAAGTCGCCTCGAGGGGCGAAGGGGAGGGCCTCGCACGGCCCTCGAAGTCGCCTCGACGGGCGACGGGAGGGGACCGCGCGCGGCCCCCGTGGTCGCCACGACGGGCGACTGGTGGGGAGGCCGCGCGGGCCCCCAAGGTCGCCTCGACGGGCGACGGGAGGGGAGGCCGCGCGGGTCCCCGAGGTCGCCTCGACGGGCGACGGGAGGGGAGGCCGCGCGGGTCCCCGAGAGCGCCTCGACGGGCGCTTCGACTGGAGGGGACCGCGGAGGCCCCCCCAAGGGCACCACGATGGGCGCCACGGAAGGGAAAACCGCCAGGCGCCCCGAGCGCGCGGCGGGCAGAAATTAGGGTTTCGCCGCCGCGCACCACGGGGCGCGCGGCGGACAGTACGGCAGCGGAAGCGGGTGGTGGGCCCATATACAGGAAGGCGGCGGACATGCCGCCCTCTGATACCATGTAAAATATACTAGGAGTATGGCCTAGGCTTAGTAGCCTAGGCCACAGTAGGACGACGAAAGGAGGCGCCAAGTACTAGCTAGGAATGTGTGCACGAAGAGAGTTGAGAAGGAATGATTGAACTAGCAAGCAGCAGGATACAAGTAGCAAACCCTAAGGGGCTGTACTCACTATTGAGTACCCCACTGCAGGCTACACAAACAACATATTCTGACATTGTTCGCAATCTTGATGGCACTCTGATTGTCGCAGTGAAGACGAAAGGTGGGCGAAGTTGAAAATTTCGCCTCCTGCAGTAGCTGTCAAGATAATAAGCAGGAATGACCGCATTGAAAGGATTGTGGGTACAAGTACTAACCCTAACATTGGGTTGTACCCCATACAGGCTACCCCACTATAGCCTACACAGAACTAGCACATATATAGTTTGACACACCCCCATAGGCAAAGTGGGGGAGAACAAGGGGTCACAAGACCAGTCAAGAAGAGCAAAGCAAGCTCAGGGTGGATCACAACGTCACCACACACTCCGAGCACAAGCAAAGGGCCATTGGGCCAGTTCACATGCAGAGGTATATATGCAACAACAACAGTACAGTGATCACTACCTAGCAGGAGTAGGCATGCAGGTATACAATATAGATCACAGTACAAGCAAAGTCTACAGCAAGTGAGGAAACGTAGGCACCAGGCCTAGAGCAGTGCAGAAGCGCTGATGATCACCAGCCGGAAGGGCCTTGGTGAACACATCAGCCGTATTTGCCCGGGTGGGCACGTGAGCGACACGAAGCTGACCACGCTGCTGCAACTCTCGAGCAAGGAAGTAACGCAGAGCGATGTGCTTCGTTCTGTGCTCCAGTCTGTGGTCCTGACACAAGGCAATGGCAGCCTTGTTGTCGACGTACAGAACTGGAGGAGAACGAGGCCTCTCTCCCAAGTCGGTCAGCAGGTAGGTGAGCCAGCGTAACTCCTGTGCAGCCATGGCTGTGGCGTAGATCTCAGCCTCACAACTGGAACTGAGAACAGAAGACTAGCGAGTAGACCGCCAAGAAACAGAGCCAGAGCCAAGGTTGAACGTGTAACCCTGTGACGACCGCTGCGTAGCCAGGTCGTCAACCCAAGAAGCGTCTGAGTGCCCAGTGAGGACAACTGAGCTCCGCCCTCCAAGCACGAGCCCCATGCCCGATGTACTGCACAAGTAGCGTAGTACCCTCTTCGCAGCATCGAAGTGCACCTTTCGGTGCCTACCAGGAGCCACGTAGCGTGCCAGAAGGCCAAGAGGCAGGTCATCAGGTACATGAGGCAGCCCACTAGCTCTGGGTACGGACCACTCGGCTCTACGGACTCGTCCGAAGGTGGAGCTGAGAGCGAGTGACCTGTAACCAGGGGAGTGGACTGTGGCGAGGACCAAGTGAAGCCGAAGCGCTGAAGGACCTGCTGCACCATGTGTGACTGAGTCAGTGTGATGGTGCGCCGTGCTCTGTCCCGGATGATCTGCAGGCCAAGGTAGCTGCGCAGCTCACCCAGGTCTGTGCACGTGTGTCTCTTCTTCAGCTCCGACTTCACAAGGGCGAGAGCCTCAGTGTCAGCAGTGGCAAAGACCAAGTCGTCGACGTACACGAGGATGTAGAACGGCGGCAACGAGTGTCGGTGCGCAGAAACAGTGACGGGTCAGCAGTGGAAGGTGCAAACCCAAGAGCCGCAAGTGTCGTCCTCAGTGTGTCGTCCCACTCACGAGGCGCCTGACGGAGACCGTAGACCGGCCGGCGGAGGCTCCACTGGGTACCAGGAGGGAACGACTCAGTGAAGCCAGGTGGGCGGCGCAGCCAGATCTCCTCGTGCAGACTGCCCTGTAAGAACGCTGTGCTGAAGTCCAGAGAGTGAAGCTCGTAGTCACGCTGAGCGGCAACATGCAGCAGCACCCGAAGAGTGGTCATCTTCGGGGTGGGGGAGAAGGTCTGGAAGAAGTCAACTCCCTGTCTCTGACTGAAGCCTCGTGCAACGTAACGAGCCTTGAAGACAGGCGGAGAACCCGGCGACCGCTTCACCCTGAAAATCCACATGCCATCGACTACGTTCGCCCCAGAAGGGGGAACTGCGTCGACGTAAGTGCCTGTGGACTTCCAGGAGCCATCTCTGCGTCCATGGCTGTCTGCCACTGAGAGGAGTACTCACCCGCGATCGCCTCAGCGTAAGAGCGCGGGGTCGGGATGTCTGGAGCATCCGGGTCTCCCTCAGAGGCAAGCAGCACGGCCACGAGATGAGGCGCAGCGGCTGCAAGACACTCAAAGTCCTCCTGCCTGTCCTCAAGGACGTCCGTGCCAAGAGCACACTCACCCCCGACGGACGGAGGACAGACAGACTCAGACTCAGCAACAAGACTAGCAGCGAAGTCTAGACGACAGGCAGCAGCATAGTCAACAAGCTCAGAGACTAAGGCAGACGCAGTAGCAGACTCAAACGACGGGTCAGTGACAACAGTGGCTAGCAGACGCGTGACAGTAGGGTGAGCAGCACGAACCAGGTCAGACTCAGGGTCCGGAACGTGCGGCAGAGAAGACGCAGGAGGAGACGGCAGAGGGACACGCTGTGGAACAGAGGAAGGACGAAGTGCCATAGTGTGCGTGCCGAGGACAGGAGGAGGACGCTCACGAGGAACACGACGACCAGTGCGACCAGCGCGAACAGGCGAGGCAGGACGAGACGCAGGCTCACGACGCTCTGTAAGCGAGTCGGTCTGCTCAGTGTAAGGAGAAGGAGCAGGCAGTGGAGAGCCTGGCTGTAACGGGAGGCCAGTAGAAGACGGGAGGCTAAGAACCTGGCGAAGCACGGAGTCAGGCGGTGGCAGAGACAACGGTGACGGCGGAGCGAAAAACAGTCGCGGCTGTGCAGTACCACCAGCACCAGTACCACCAGCACCAGCACCTCCAGCAGCAGCAGAACCTCCAGCTCCAGCCACTAGCTCCAGTGCCTACATCTCCAGTACCTCCAGCTCCAGCGCCTCCAGCTCCAAAGCCCGCAGCACCACCAGCTCCGGCAGCTCCAGCACCTCCGGGACGAGCACCAGTAGCACCTGCTCCTCCAGCAGCTCCAGAACCTCCAGCCCCAGGGCCTCCAGCAGCAGCACCCCCAGAACCGGCACCTCCAGCTCCAGGGTCTCCTACGCTAGGGTCGACAGGACCAGCTCCAGAGCCTCCAGCTCCAAGGCCTCCAGCAGCAGCACCCCCAGAACCGGCACCTCCAGCTCCAGGGTCTCCAACTCCAGGTCGACAGCACCAGCTCCAGGGCCTCCAGCTCCAGTGCCCCCAGCAGCAGCACCCCCAGAACCGGCACCTCCAGCTCCAGGTCGCCAACTCCAGGGTCGACAGCACCAGCTCCAGGTCCCCCTGCTCCAGTGCCTCCAGCAGCAGTACCCCCAGAACCGGCACCTCCAGCCCCAGGGTCTCCAGCTCCAGCGCCTCCAGCTCTAGTGCCTCCAGCTCCGGCAGCGCGACTCCGAAGGCGGGTGCCCAAAGCAAGCCACTCGCGCAGCTGCCGCGGCGAGAGAGGTGACCGCTGCAACGCGGCACCAGAAGGGCCTCCAGCAGCAGCACCCCCAGAACCGGCACCTCCAGCTCCAGGGCCTCCTACGCCAGGATCGACAGGACCAGCTACAGAGCCTCCAGCTCCAGGGCCTCCAGCAGCAGCACCCCCAGAACCGGCACCTCCAGCTCCAGGGTCTCCAACTCCAGGGTCAACAGCACCAGCTCCAGGGCCTCCAGCTCCAGTGCCTCCAGCACCACGGACCCCGGCAGCTCGAGTACCTCCGGTACGAGCAACTCCAGGACCCTCAGCGCCAGCACCCCCAGCGCCTCCACGACGAGCAGCTCCAGCAGCTCCAACCGCAGCACCTCGAGCAGCAGTACCTCCAGCACCAGCAGCACGACTCCTCAGGCGGGTAAGCCACGCCAGCCACTCTCGTAGCTGGTGTGGTGAGAGAGGCCCCCGTCGTGAAGAGAGACCCCCAGACTCAGCACCCTCAGTCTCAGCACCCCCAGGCTCCGCACTCGTAGGCTCAGCACCCCCAGGCTCCGCACCCCCCAGCACCTCACGCACAGGCTCAGCACCCCCAGACGCAGTACCCCGAGCAGCACCACCCGCAGCAGTACCTGAGTCGCTAGTGACCTCTACAGGCTCAGCCAAGGGGAGTGGGTCTACCTGAGACACACCTGAAGGGGCAGGACCCTGAGGGGGGAGGGGGTCTACTGGAGGGGGACCTGGAGCGAGGAAAAGCGGCGGGGGAGGGAGAGGGGCAGTGCGGTAGGGGAAGAGACGGTAGAAAGGAACCGACTCGTCAAAGGTGACGTCCTGAGAGGGGAAGACACGGCGCGAGGTGGGGTGGTAAAACTGCCAGCCAGGCGCATCAGGGACAAAGCCAAGGAAGACACAGGGAGTGGTGCGGGAGGAGATCTTGTCCGCGGACGTATCGCGGACAAGGGCACGAGCACCCCAGACTCGGAAACGCGACGCATCGCCAGCCTCCCCCGTCCAACGCAGTGTGGGCGAGGTCTCCGGCAAGGAGACACGGGGCCAGAGGTTGAGCTGCTGCGCGGCGTACCAAACCGCAAACGGCCACAGAAAATGGGGAGCCGCCGCATGGATCAAGGAGGTACGTGCGATCTCCATGACCAAGCCAATGCAGCGCTCAGCAACCCCATTTTGCTGCGGTGAGCCCGGAAGCGTGAACGACTGCTCGATGCCCTCCCCCTGACAGAAGGCCCGCAAGAGGTCTGAGGTGAACTCGCCACTTCTGTCAGAGTGCAGACGCAGGACAGGAAGGTCCTGGCGGAACCTGCGGCGGACCTGGAGACGAACTGCTCGGATCCAAGGGATCAGGACAGCAGGGACCTCACCCTTGGTGCGCAAGGGGAAGACCGTGGTGTAGCGCGAGTAGTCGTCGACAACCAGCAGAAAGTACCGCTCTCCTCCCTGTCCACGAACGCGGGCTGGGCCCCACACGTTCAGGTGGAGGGTCTGCAGAGGAGCCTCTGTCGGGGGAAACGAGGAGGAGTGAGGAGCGGCGCGCTGCCGCCCCTCGACGCAAGGAAGGCAGGGCGGCGCAGGGGAGGCAGGGAGGGGAGGGAGAGATCGGGGAAGACCAGACACAAGGAGGCGACGGTGCATGCCACGTAGACGTGGCAAGGAGGGGTGACCCAGACGGTGGTGCCAGAGAAGAGTCTGGTGCGACAGGGAGCGACACTCACAAGGGGAGGCTACCTGACCTGACGCAGACACCTGCCCAGTAGCAGCTACCTGAGGAGGCGCTGTCGTCAGTGTGTAAAGACTCGACCCTGGCCGACGGGTAAACGTGGCCAGGTGGCGGCCGGTCCGGGAGCACGTACAGATCGCCACACGCTGTCCTCCAGGGGTAAAGGTGTCAACCCACTGGTCCTGGAGAACTGCGTTGCTCACCAAGTTCGTAGAGAACGAGGGGAGGTGGAGGCCTGTCAGTGAGCCAGACGGAACCGCTGGGCACGGGAGCACAGTGGTGGACCGTGCCAGAACTGGGTCCCCTGAGGGGTCAGCCAGAGACACTGCAACAGGTGCAGGAAGTGGTGTGAGTGCGGTACTGTCGCGAAAGAAACAGCGGGAAGCACCTGAGTCAAGCGTGAAGGTGTGCAAGGCCTCAGTAGGCGCAGTACCTGAGAGAGCAGACTCTCTAGCACCTAAGGCAGCAGCATCACTAGCACCTAGAGCAGTAACCTCTATACCGGGGTCGTGCTGCACACACAGGTAACAGTCACCCTCAGCACCACCAGGCAAAGCATACATGGCAGTAAGGATGGCGTCATAGTCTAAAGCAAAGACATCAACGCCCGACCTAAGCAGCTCAAGCCAGTGGGGGATCTCAGCATCGTCTCCAAACTCTGCGTGCCAGGCGTCACTCAAATAGGAGAAGCAGCAGGACTGTGCGTGACCAGGTGTCCCACAGGTCTGACCAGCTCGACGACCTGTGCGAATGACGTACGGGCAGCGACCAGGACTCGGAGACGTCCCACGCTGGTAAAGCCACTCACGAAGCTGCTGGGGCATAAGGGTCGGACGCCGCTGTAGCTGCATCTGGCCACCGCCAGAAACTCCGCACCGAACAGCGCCACAGTGACTGCTACTACGGTCGCCACCACTCCCACTGCTGCCACCACCGCCGGCACCACTCCCACTGCTGCTGCGAAGTGAAGTCATGGCGGGCAAGCTAGGAGGAGCGTGACATCTAGGGCAGGACGGAGTGAAGGCAGTAGCACGAGTAGCAGCAGCAGCAGTAAGAGCAGCAGAGCGGCTTGGCGAGGCTAGGCTGTAGCACCTCCAGTACTCCTAGCAGTACCTCCACTAGCAGCAGCAGTAGTAGGGTGGATCGGGTTGGGCAGGGCGGCTCGTGCTGGGCGGCGCGACTCGGCCTGGGCGGCGCGGGCAGCAGGGCGTGCGCTGTGCAGGGCAGCAGGGCGCGACGCGCTGGCTGCAGCAGGGCACGACGCGCGGGCAGCAGGGCGCGGCGCGCGGGCTGCAGGAGGGCGCGACGCGCGGGCTAGAGCAGGGCGCGACGCGCGGGCTGCAGCAGGGCGTGACGCGCGGGGCAGCAGGGCGCGACGGCGGGCTGCAGCAGGGCGCGACGCGCGGGGCAGTAGGGCGCGACGCACGGGCTGCAGCAGGGCGCGACGTGCGGTGCAGCAGGGCGCGACGCGCTGGCTGCAGCAGATCGCGGCGCGCGGGGCAGACGTAGGGCGCGACGCGCAAGGCAGCAGGGCGTGACGCGCAAGGCAGCAAGGCGCGACGTGCAGGCTGCAGCAGGGCGCGACGCGCATGGCAGTAGGGCACGAGCTGCAGCAGGACGCGGGGCAGGGCAGGGCGCGCGCGGGGCAGCGCGACGCGGGGCAGGGCAGGGCGCGCGCGGGGCAGCGCGACGCAAGGGAGGGCAGGGCGTGCGCGGGGCAGCGCGACGCAAGGCAGGGCAGGGCGTGCGCGGGGCAGCGCGACGCAAGGCAGGGCAGGGCGTGCGCGGGGCAGTGCGACGCAAGGCAGGGCAGGGCAGGGCGCGCGCTATAGGGCAGAGCAGGGCAAGGCGTGGGGTAACGCGGTAACCGTAGCCGAACACTAGGTAATGGTGGGCCCGAAAAAAAAAACGGTCCTACGGACCTACTGCTCTGAAAACCATGTCAAGATAGTAAGCATGAATGACTGCATTGAAAGGATTGTGGGTACAAGTACTAACCCTAACATTGGGTTGTACCCCATACAGGCTACCCCACTATAGCCTACACAGAACTAGCATATATATAGTTTGACAGTAGCTCCTGCAGGTTCAGACCTTCGCGAACTGCTGCTGTCGCGGCGATGTATCCTGCTTCGGCCGATGACAGAGCAACCATCTCCTGCTTTTGCGAGTTCCAGGAGATTGGTCCTGTTGGTTCCAGGCGAAAAACAAAGCCGGTTCGGGACCGTCGATTTGCAGGGTCAGCGGCATGATCTGCATCCACGTAGCCATTGAGGTTGAAGGAGGTTGTCGTCAGCGTGGAGTAGGAGAGCCCGATGTCAGGTGTGGAAATGAAGTACTGCAGGGCGCGTTCCAGATCCAGCTGGTTCTCTGCTACTGGCTTGCGAGAGTACTGTGCCAGTTGGCTGGCGATGTACGAAAGGTCGGGTCGGCAGGTGACAGAGGCGAACAACAGACACCCCAATTTCTGCTGGTACATTTGGAGTCCTGCGGGCGACAGAGGTTTGTTGTCCGGTTTGTAGTTGGCGCTGGGGTTGCGGTAAGGGGTTGAGAGTGGTGCGGGTGAGATGTTGAAGCGTTCCCCCAGCTACTCTGCGTACTTAGAGGCTGACAGATGAATTGCTTCTGGCGCGTAGGTGATGTTTAACCCCAGAAACTGTGTGACGTTGTGGTTGATGGTGATGTCAACGCGCTGCGCCAGGTTTTCTTCGAACTGATTAAGAAGCTTGTTGCAGGTGCCGGTGTACAGTAGGTCGTCGACGTAGACTGTCAGAAGGATGTAGTCGCCGTTAAAGTGAAGGCGGTACATTCCCGGGTCGTGCGGCAGCTGCCTGAAGCCGATCTCCAGGAGGATTTTGTGCAGATGCTGCTGCCAGAGACGCGGCGCTTGCTTTATCCCGTAGAGGGATTTCTTCAGCTGGCAGACCTTGGGGTCTCCTTCCCCATAGGTGTGTGGCTGTTCCACAAAGATGGTTGCATCCACCAACGCGTATAAGAACGCGTTCTTCACGTCGATCTGCCGCAGTGGTAGGTGCTTAGCGGCGGCAATGGCGAGTAGAATTCTGACGGAGGTGTGACGACTGACGGGAGCAAAGGTTTGGTCGAAGTCGATGCCGTGGCGCTGATCGTACCCGCGTACGACCCGGCGTGCTTTGAAGCGCTCGATGGTGCCGTCGGCGTTGGTTTTGAGACAAAAGACCCACTTTCCGCTTAGCACCCTCCTCCCCTTCACTGCTGCACGATCGACTAGGACCCATGTGTCGCGTGATTCCGGTGCCTGTAGCTCCGCGTCCATAGCAGCACGCCACTCCTTGGCGTGGGGACCGGTAAGGGCCTGGCGAGGGTTCTTGGGTTCGACGGCGCGCGTGAGGGTAGTGACAGACGTATGTAGGCCGAGAGGCTGCAGGCCGGACACGGTGGTGGTGTTGCTGGTGGTGACCTCCACCACATCGTCATCGTCACTCTCGTGGGCAGTTGCGGTGGTGCTGGGCTCAGGTTGGCGACGTGATGGTCCTGGCGCGGGTGTGTCGTTGTCATCGTCGTCGTCGTCGTCGTCGTCGTCGCGCGGGCGAGGCGGAACGCCGGGATGTTCGTCGGCGGGATCGCGGTCGAGTGCTGCTGCTGCTGCCTCGTCTTCTGGGGATGCAAAACTGCGGCCGCTATTGACATAGCCGTGTGCCTCGTTGCAACGCTCATCTTCGATCCACCGATTCAGGGTGAGTCGCTCGTAGAAGAAAATATCACGCGCGGGAACAACCTCCTTGCTGTCAATGTCGAGAATGAGCCAGCCTTTGTGCTTGTTGCTGAGTCCCAAATGAATTCCCCAGCGCGCGCGGTGAGCGAACTTGCCAATTGTGGCTGAAGTCGGCCGATACTGCACCATGCACCCCCAAACCCTCAGCATGGAGGGGTCTCCCCTTGAGCCGGTTCACTTCATGTGCGGGGAAAGGTTGTCCCTGTTGGCCGTGGTGGAGAGAAGGTTGTGCAGGCGCACCGCGTGATTCATGGCGTAGGGCCAGTACTTCTTGGGTAGGCCGGACCGATTCATGAGGGCGCGAACTTTTGTCATGAGGGTGCGATTAACCCTCTCTGCGACGCCTTGCTGCTGATGTGCGTAGGGGAGAGAGATCTCGTGCTTGATCCCCTTTTCGGTGAGGACGTTCTCCAGTTCGTAGCTGCAAAATTCCTTCGCCCCGTCACTCTGCCAAATTTTCAGCTTCCTTCCCGATTGTCGTTGCGCATGTGCGAGCCAGATGCGGAGGACCTCTGGAGCCTTCGAGCGAGCATCGACGTTGGCGATCCAGACTTGGCGTGAGTAGGCGTCGATGAAGGTGAGCGTGTACTTTTCACCGTTGATGCCGTCGCAGGTGAGCACGATGAAGTCGCTGTACACCTTCTCCAGCTTCTTGTAGTGGTTAGTGCTTGGTTCTAGGGAGGGGTAGGCGCTGTGAGAGAGAGCAGCTATCGGGCAAACGGTGCAGGTGATTGGGCGTGAGGTGTTGTGTGGTTCTGTGCCATCGGGGCACAACAGTGCTCCCGGGGGAAAGACCTTGGCACGGAGACAGTTAGCAAGTGTCTGACGCGAGGGGTGGCCGAGCCGCTGATGCCAGAGATCGTCTTCGGCGCGAATGCCGGAGGTGCGCATGTAGCGTGCAAGATGCTCGGCTGCTTCCGCCTCCGTTTCTTGGGGAATATGGAGTGGGGGTTCTTCCTCTTCTCCTGGTTCTGCTTCGTTGTCCGGCTCCTCTGTTTCTGCTTCCGTCGCTGTCTCCCCTTCTGCAGGTGCCGTCGTGAGATAGAGTGCGAGAAATTCGCGGTCGGGGATGATGTTGAGCGGAGTCCTTGTTCCTTCGATAAAGCGAGCAAACGGATCTGGACGGGAGATTGGACCAACTGAATCACGCGGGGGAGTTGGTGGCACGTTCCCCTCCTCAATCTCTATCCAGGGATTGTTCCATCGATAAGGTGAGCTTGGGGGTGAGCGAGTGCGCGGGGGTCTTCCGAGCGGAACGGCGACTCGTGGAGATTGTTCTCCGCGCTCAGCCCTCATTTCTCGTTCCATCTCCTCTTCTTCTTCTTTGGTGAGCGGAGCATCCACGCATTCGTCTCCTCCCCATCCGCCTGTGTCGCCCCATCCGCCTCTATGCACTGTGCCGGATGCGCCAGTTGCGGATCTCCATGTTGCACCTTCCTCCGGTATGTAGTCATCGTCTCCCCATGCACCTCGTCGTGCTGATTCCTCGTCCCATCCGGCCGCTACGCGCTCCTCATACAGCTTTTGTTTCCTTTCTATCTTTGCTTTATCTTCCTCCTCCTTGACGTTCAGCTCTTCTTTTGTGTCAGGGTCTTTCCACCCTTTGTCGATCTCCTTGCGGTAGACGTCGTGGGTGTATGGGCGTGGGCGTCCTTCGTCGTCAAAGGTTCCAATGTTTGCCTCTAGGACCCATCGGAGGTTTTCTGCGTGGGGCGTTGGGCGTTCTTGTCGCTGTTGACCAAGCCGTTCGTTTTCTTCGCTAAAGATGCGATGAGTAGTCACGGCGAGTTCCATCTCGGTCATGCCCGTAGTTTCTGCCTCGGCGCTTTCCGCTTCCTGGATTGCCGCATAATCTCTCTCCACTTGTGCTGCACGGCTTGCCGTGGGTGTGTGGCAGGTGGTGCAGAGACCGTTGATGTCGGGCTCGTATAGGTTGATCTCACGGGGATGAGGGCTGCGGCGAATCCACGACCTCCCGTCTGGGTGCTGCCATGACTCTTTGTTCATGAAGGGAAAGTCGAGGGGGACGAGATCCACGAGCTCGTCGGATGAAGCCTGACAGCTCGGTATGTCGAAGTCCAGGACGTAGATGCCGTTGATCGAGCGAGCTCGTCCCAGGTATTTGTGCGACTCGGGGGGGGGGGGGGGGGGGGGGGTGTCCGGAGGAGCAAAGGTGAGGATGAGATCGCGTGTATCCGGGTCCGTGGCGAGCATGACCCCGCAGTCTCGGAGTTGCCCTGCTGAGAGTAGGTTAAATCGAAGATCCGGGACGTAGAGCACGTCGTTGAACGAAATGTGAGTGTTACTGTCTCGTGCTTGCAGGACCACAATCCCTTGCGCGTTGGCGCGCAGCTGCTCATTGTTGGCGACGGTGACGTAGGTGGCGGGGGCGCGGCTGAGGTTCGAGACGTATCGAACAGATCCCACCATGTGCTGTCCGCAACAGCTGTCCAGGTACCAGGTGTTGTGGTTGTCGGTGTTGTTGTTGCGCAATAGTAGCGCGAGCCGCGGAGTCACCAGTGTCGCCTTGTAGCGTCCGTGGCAAAATGGATCTTCGTCTTCTTTCCATCCCACAGGTACGAAGTGTTGGTTGTCATGAGGCGGGCTTTCGCGCAGTGTTATTGGCTGATGCCAATCTTGCTCGTCTTCGTCATAGCGGTAGTAGTGATCTTCTGTGAGAGGGTTGTTCCACCCTTCTTCAGGTTGAATGAGCCCACCGCGAAGTTCGTCCTCTTCGTCTGGTTCAGCAGCGCGAGGGCGACGCCTTGCCGCCATGCTCGCAATCACGTTTCTAGGAGCTCCCGCTTGAGGTCCTTGTCCTTGCTGTTGTTGGTGCTGTGCAGGGGGACGAAAGTTTTGATGCTGGGGCTGAGAATGACGAGCGTCTTGTCGGCCGACCCAGTTGTTGTGGTGAGTGGAATTTGGGTGGCGATAGTTGGATCGGGATTTGCATCGATCCGTTAAGTGTCCGAAGACCTTGCATATTTTGCAATAATGGCGCCTTGATTGTCGTCGCTCTTCACGGTTGTCTGTGTAGAAGGCGAGGCGCTCTCGGCGCGACGCGGAGCTTGTTCTGCTCGAATCCTTGTCCTGCTGTTCAGTCAGGAGAGCGGTGAATAGCGCGGCTTCAGAGATGATTCCGCGTTGTCGGAGTAGCGCTTTGCAGGGCTTCCACTCTGACCCGAGTCCTTGAAGGACTATATTGACGAATATCTCTTCTGAGATTGCGCTCCCATGCTTCGTGATCTGGTCACGGATGTTCCGACAGCGGTTAATATAAGAATTTTCTTTCTCCCCATGCCCCATCTTTGTCTCCATGAGTTGCTGCAGGAGCCTGCTGGCGGTGACCGAATCCTTCGGCTGATATACCTCAACGAGGTGCTTCCAGGCTTCCAAGGCTGGAGCGGCGCTCTCTTTGTAGGAGCGAATGCTAAGTTGTTCCGCAGGCGTCATATTGCGAAGTAGCACACTGTATGCCATGAGGGACTCGCTGTAGTACTGAGCCCTGGCGTCGTCGGTGTCTTCCACCAGTTTTGCGTAGGAGCCGTCGAAGTAATGGTAGATCTGCGCTGTTTGTAGGAGGAGCTCAAGCTCGAAACTCCATGTATAGAAGTCCTTCCCGTCAAATGCGGCAATAGTCTTATTTTTTGAAACGCTGAGAAAGCGTGCTTGCGCAGAGTTGATAACTTCATCACTTGGACGGGGGGCAGTTGTTGTTGATTTGTCTGTGTCAAGGGAGAAGGTGTGCGCGGCGGTATCAAGGCTTTTCACGGCCAGTTGTCCAGGTTGAACTGGTTGGGAAGAGGTTCCCGCATCGCCTTTGTGCAGCTCTTGGAGGTCTTTCTCCATAGTTGATAGTCGCGAAAATAACTGCTCGAGTGCGGCAGTGCTGATCGTGGTTGTCGCCTCATTTGTCGCAGCCGGGTTGGTTTGTCTTTCGGCCGTCAGATTTGCTTGGCCTCCGGATCCTCCGGCCATCTTGGTCTTGGAGCGTGTGCCGCTCGCCAGATCTTGGTTCGGCGAAGACGGAAGTGGGATTTAGCGAAGGATCGCTCAGGGTTGATTGCATGGTAGTGTTGCAGCGGAAGATTGAATCTCAGGTCAGAGTGAATGTAAATGACTGAGTTGATAATAGCATGCATACATCGGGTTTATATAAGAATACAAGGGAATACGAAATGACCTAGACTAGCCATGTACTCTAAGGGGTACATTCCCTTATTACAGCGATTTCAAACCGTGCGGCGCGGGAACCCGTTTCAAACCTGTTCCCGCTCTTTTTACTTCGAATGTTTCTGCCTGCATCGGTCTTGATCAGACGGTTACCAGTGTCGCTTCGACTCTTCTGACTCCTCGGCTTCATATACTTTAGAGTCGGTCCCTGTAGCATACAGGAATGCCTTCTCGTAAAGTTTCATATCGTAACACTATCAAAGTATATATTTATTAATCCTTGTATTTTTTTCCATAGGCTCAGACTTATCTGTTTCTCGAGCCTGACTTAACAGCGCAGGGATACTGTGGTCCATGAAACTTGACTTATCGGAGCGAAGTTTCTCTGGAGTTTCGTTTTGATAATGCCGCCTTCGTAAGGATGCACTGCAGTGCCAGCACGTGAACAAAGTGCACAATCCATGTCATCGCAGTACACTTATGTTTTTTGTAATGTCACTACATCTTTGGTTGTTGACTTCTGTAGAGCTATAAACTGAAACGGAGCAAACACATCCAGGGCCTTAGATTCGTTTTTGCCTAGGCTGAATCTTCAGCATTAGCAGGCTCTGTAAGGCTGATCAATCAGTTTTGCACTAAAGAAAAAGCCTGAACTATCTGAGTTGTGGTTACAAAAAATGGTGACTAATCAGCCTCACTTAAAAACAAAGGTTGAACAAAGCTAAAGCCTAGTTTTCATTAAGTTTAGCGTTTATAACTAACAAGAGGGACATTACAGGCACTCAGCAGCTCATGTCATCATCATCATCATCATCATCACTAGAACACTCAAGCGCATCACCTACTGGCTCCTCCTCGTCGTCTGGGTCAATCTCCTGCTGTTCGCCTTTCTTGCTGGTGTCGCCTGGGGTTGGGGTGCAAATGGGGGCATTGGTGAAGGGCTTCCGCTTCTTGTAGCTAAGCAAGATCTCAACTACCTCATTGTAGTTGGGCTCATACTGCATCAGGGACATACACATGAGATCCCCCAACCTTGCGTCCTTGATCCCGCCTCGCAGCCATGACTTGATCACGTTTTGCCGAGAGAATCCCCTTTCACACTCCACGGTGCTGAGGGGAATGACTGCCACCGCTACCCAGAGCTACACGAGGTTGGGGTAGCTCTCCCGCCAGTCGGGAGTCTTGAGCATCGCCGTGAGACCACTGTGGAAGCCCCTCTCTCCCTTCAGTGCATCTGCAAGGACTGAACAGAACAGTCAAAGATCCTTGCCTGCCAGCCTCTTGTTGATGCCTGGAAGGAGGGAGGGAGTATTAGATGGAGAAGAAGTGAACATACAGGGAGTGCGGCGAATCGAAGATTTGGGAGGAGCACGGTTCACAGTATTGATAAAAAAAAACCGCACCTGGTAAGATCTCTTCGCAGTGCTGTGCCTTGAACATCGTCACCAGCGACTGCAGCCATTCCTGGCATCGTGCATTCCGCTCTGATTTGCTTAGTGTCCAGGCATCAGGCATGAAGAGTTGGACTCCAAAGAGGGAGTCGAGATCACCGAGCCTCGAGAGCAGGTTCGCCACGATGCGCTCGGCAAACGCTGCGCACATGTCGACGCAGCCGTCGTGGTGCTCTGGGCCGCTATACTGATCCACGGGGTCGTTTTGAAGAGTGAAAGTGAAAGATGCTGGTCGACCATCACTGTCGACTCCCTCCACAGTCACGTTGCGGTTACATCCCGGGCCATGGCGCTCCAGGAAAGGCTCATGCCACCGCCGAAGTCGTAGCCGCAGTCCACGTAGCAGCTTTCGATGTGATCAGTTGTCCGCTTGATTTGCGCATGCAAAGACACCAGATCAAGCTGGACAAAAGAAAGGCACATAAAAAAAAAGTTAGAAACCATTCACATAGGGAAGATGCTGAGCAAACTTTAGAACCCCTCACCTGTCTCTGCTGGAAAGTCTTGTTCAATATGTTAAGCTGCTCAAGCACATCAGCGAGGAAGTAAAGGAAGAAGTGAAAGTTGTAGGAGCTTGCTAGAGCATACATCTTGCTGTTGAGCTCTTTCAGCATGGCAATCACTGCCAGGAAAATAGCGATGAGATGACGGACTGCATCCCCCCCGTAAGAGCTACCAAATCGCGTGAATGCCTTGGACTTCAAGGCTCGTTTCGGTGAACATCTCTTGCAGGTCCAAGAACCGTGCATGGCGCGGACCCGACCGTCTCAGCAGCTCGTACACAGCCCTGATGAGATCGTCGACCATGTCGAAGACGGGGAGCTCCTCTGCCGCGTCTTTTGCTGCAAGAGCTTCCCTGGAATTGAAACACAATAAAAATGCATTAGCAAAGGGCTGAAAAGGGTTACGTATACAACTTTTAAAAGAAACCGCACACTGTCAGAATGTGAAAGTAAGAATGACTAGAATGAAGGGCAAGACAGGGTTGTATAGCTAACCCTAACCCTAAAGTGTTGTACCCTTTAGGGTATGCCCCACTACAGCCTACAGAACAAATACACATTTGACACACCCCCATAGGCAAAGTGGGGTTTAGCAAACACAACAAACGGTCACAAGACCAGTCAAGCAAGAGAACACAGCAAAGCAAAGCTCAGGGTGGATCCCAGGATCACCACGCATTATGAGCACAAGCAAGCGGCCACAAGGCCAGTTCACATCCAGAGTTTATAATAGCAAGAGCAGTACACTGATCACAACCTAGCAAGTGTAAGCATGCAGGTATACTCATATATATCAGTGTACAACAAGAGCAAGATCAAGAGACAAGCAAGTGAGACAGAGTGAGCACAAGCCCAAGAGCAGTACAGAAACGCTGATGATCACTAGACCCAAGGGCCTTGGTGAAAACATCAGCATTGTTGGCCCGAGTGGCCACGTAAGCAAGACGAAGCTGACCACGCTGCTGCAGCTCTCGCGTGAGGAAGTAACGGAGAGCAATGTGCTTCGTTCTGTGCTCCAGTCTCTGGTCCTGACACAAGGCAATCATGGCCTTGCTGTCGACGTACAGAACTGGAGGAGAACGAGGCCGCTCACCCAAGTCGGTCAGCAGGTAGGTCAGCCACCGCAGCTCCTGGGCAGCCATAGCCCCAGCGTAGATCTCGGCCTCACAGCTGGAACTAAGTACAGAAGAAGAGCGAGTGGACCTCCACGAGACAGAACCAGTGCCGAGACTGAAACTGTACCCCTGTGTCGACCGGTGAGTCGTCTGGTCGTCAGCCCAAGAAGCGTCTGAGTGGCCGGTGAGAATAACTGAACCCTGTCCTCCAAGCACGAACCCCATGCCCGATGTGCTGCACAAGTAACGCTATACCCTCTTCGCAGCATCCCAGTGCATCTTTCGATGCCTACCGGGAGCCACGTAGCGAGCGAGGAGGCTGAGAGGGTACGCGAGGTCAGGTCGTGTGCACGTCATCAGGTACATGAGGCAACCCACAAGCTCTGGGTACGGACCAGTCGGCTCTACGGACTCGTCCGAAGGTGTAGCTGAGAGCGAGTGGCCGGTAGACAGAGGAGTGGGCTGTGGCGAGGACCACGTGACGTCGAAGCGCTGAAGGACCTGCTGCACCATGTGTGACTGGGTGAGGGTGATGGTGCGGCGTGCTCTGTCCCGGGTGATCTGCAAGCCAAGGTAACTCTGCAGCTCACCCAGGTCAGTGCAAGTGTGTCTCTCCTGCAGCTCCGCCTTCACCAAGGCCAGAGCCTCAGTGTCAGCAGTAGCAAAAACCAAGTCGTCAACGTACACAAGAACGTAGAACGGCGGCAGAGAAGTGTCTGTGCGCAGAAACAACGAAGGGTCAGCAGTCGAGGGAGCGAAGCCAAGAGCCGCAAGTGTAGTCCTCAGTGTGTCGTGCCAGTGCCTGTCGAAGGCCGTAGACTGGTCGCCGAAGACTCTACTGGGTACCCTCAGGAAACGACCCAGTGAAGCCACGTGGATGACGTAACCAGATAGCCTCGTGAAGGCTACCCTGCAAGAAGGCTGTCGAGAAGTCGAGGGGGTGCAGCTCGTAGTCGCGCTGTGCTGCAACGTGCAGTAGCACCCGAAGAGTGGTCATCTTCGGGGTGGGGGAGAAGGTATGAAAGAAGTCAACCCCCTCACGCTGACTGAAGCCTCGTGCAACATAACGCGCCTTGAAGGCAGGCGGAGAACCCGGCGGCCACTTCACCCTGAAAATCCACATGCCATCGACTATGTTCGTACCAGGTGGGGGAACCTCGTCGATGTAGGTGCCTGTGGACTTCCAGGAAGCCATCTCTGCATCCATGGCTATCTGCCGCTGAGAGGAGTACGGACCCGTGATCGCCTCTGCGTAAGTGCGTGGGGTCGGGATGTCAAGTGTATCCGGGTCTCACTCAGGGCAAAGTAGCGAGGACGCGAGATGCGGTGCAGCGGCCGCGAGGCACTCAAGCTCAAACTGCCTGTCCTCAAGAACGTCACAGCCAAGGGCAAGCTCACCCTGATGGACGGAGGACAGGAAGAGTCAAAAACAAGACTCGCAACGTAGTCAAGGCGGCACAAAGCAGCAAAGTCAACAAGCTCAGCAACTAAGGCAGACGTAGCAGCAGAGTCAAAGGAAGGGCCAGTCACAACTGTGGCAAGGAGACGAGTGACAGTCGGACTGGTAGCACGGACAAGGTCTGACTCAGGGTCAGGAACGTGAGGAAGAGAAGACGCAGGAGGAGACATCAGGACAACACGCTGTGGAACAGAGGAAGGACGAAGTGCCATACGATGAGTGTCTGGCACAGCTGGAGCACGAGGACGGACAACACGACGACCCCGAACAGGAGTGGAAGCACGAGTCTTAGTCTCACGACGCTCAAGAGTGGAAGCACGAGTCTCAGGCTCACGACGCACCGTCAGGGACGCAGTGACCTCAGTGTGAGGAGCAGGAGCAGGCAACGAGGAGCCAGGCAATAGCTGTGGCTGAGACTGGTCAGTCGGTGGGAACAGTAGCGGAGGAGTAGTACCAGGAACCGGGAACTCAATAGCAGCAGGCGGGAGACTGAGAAGGCGACTAAGCGCAGACGGCTGCGGCTGAGTAGTCGCACCCCTAGAACCAGTGCCTCCAGCTCCAGTGGCAACAGCACCCCCAGAACCAGTGCCTCCAGCTCCAGTAGCAACAGCACCCCCAGAACCAGTGCCCCCAGCTCCACCACCGGGACTGCCCCAACGAACAGCCCACTCGCGAAGCTGCAGCGGCGAGAGCGACTCCTGCCGACTAGCACCACTAACTTTAGTACCTCCAACAGCACCTCCAGTAGTACCTCCAGTGCCAGCACCTCCAGCACCTCCAGCAGTACCTACACCTCCAGCACCTCCAGCAGCGCCTGTGCCTCCAGTACCAGGAACACCAGCACCAGCACCTCCAGGGGCTAGCACCTCCAGAACCTGAACCTCCAGCACCTCCAGCAGCACCTGTGCCTCCAGTACCAGGAACAACAGCACTAGCACCTCCAGGGCTAGCACCTCGAGAACCTGCAGCTCCAGCACGTCCAGCGCCACCACCAGGACTGCCCCAACGGACAGCCCACTCGCGAAGCCGCTCCGGCGAGAGAGATGCCTGGCGACGCGCACCAGGACTACCCGCAGCAGCACCCACAGCAGTAGCACCTCCAGTACCTCCAGCTCTAGGAGAGCGAGCACGGCTAGCTCCACCACCAAGGCTGCCCCACTGTACAGCCCACTCGCGAAGCCGCTCCGGCGAGAGAGTCGCCCGCCGACGTGCACCAGTGCCACCAGTACGAGCAACCACAGTACCACCAGTAGCAGAACCTCCAGCTCCAGCAGCGCCATCACCTCCAGCTCTAAGACGGCTAGCTCCACCACCAGGGCTGCCCCACTGGACAGCCCACTCGCGCAGCCTCTCCGGCGAGAGAGCATCCTGTCGACTCGTAGCAGGACCACCAGCACCAGTACCTCCAGGACCTCCTGTGCCCAGAGGACACTCAACACCCCCAGAGCCAGCACCCCCAGTGGTACCACCTCCTGCAGCACCAGAGTCCACAGCGACAGGCTGCAGCGGCGGTGAAGACGGTCGAGGCGGAAACCCAGAAGGGACAGCCAAGCGTGCAGAGCGGCGAGGGGTCACTGTGGCAGCAGGAGTCGGGTCACCCCCCTCAGCTGGGCCAGAGGTGTCTGAGGAGACCTCCAAAGGCTCAACCAAGGGGGGTGGGTCTACCTGAGACACACCTGAGGGAGCGGGACCGTGAGGAGGGAGGGGAGCTACCGGGGCGGGGTCGTCCACCAGGGAGAGAGGCGGGAGGGGTACCGGGGAACTGCGGTGGGGGTGAAGACGGTAGAAGTAGACAGACTCGTCAAAGGTGACGTCGCGGGAGGACAGCACACGACGAGAGCCCGGGTGGTAAAACTGCCAGGGCGGTGCGTCGGTGGGAAAGCCAAGGAACACGCACCGACGAGTGCGTGGAGAGAGCTTGCCCGCAGGCAAGTCGCGGACAAGAGAGAGGGAACCCCAGACCCGAAACGCTGACGCATCACCAACCTCGCCCATCCACCTCAACGTGGGGGAGGTCTCCGGGTGGGAGACACGGGGCCAGAGGTTGAGCTGCTCAGCGGCGTATCGGACCGCAAACGGCCACAGAAAATGGGGAGCAGCCGCATGGATCATGGAGGTGCGAGCAACATCCATGACAAGACCAATGCGGCGCTCAGCAATCCCATTCTGGACGATGCCCTCAGCACCACAGAAGTCCTCAAGGAGGCGGGAGCAAAACTCACCACCTCGGTCAGAGTGCAGCCGCAGGACAGGCAGGTCCTGCTGGAACCGAGCGCGAAGCTGGAGACGAACAGCGCGGATCCAGCGGATCAAGACACCGCGAACATCTGCCTTGCTCTGCAAGGGGAATACCATGGCGTAGCACGTGTAATCGTTGACAACCAGCAAAAAGTAGCGCTCGCCACCCTGTCCAGTGACGCGGGCGGGGCCCCACACGTCCATGTGCAGGGTCTGCAGAGGAGCAGTGGTAGGAGGAAACGAGGAGGAGTGAGGAGCGGCGCGCTGCCGCCCCTCGACGCAGGGAAGGCAGGGCGGTGCAAGCGACCTCGGGAGCGGGGGCAGGGACCTAGGGAGACCAGACATAAGAAGACGGGAGTGCATGCCACGCAGGCGTGGCAACGAGGGGTGGCCAAGACGGTAGTGCCAGAGGAGAGTCTGGTGCGTGAGGAGACGACATGAACAAGACCAGGCGACCTCAACCAACGCAGCTACCTGACCTGACTCAGCTACCAGTGCGGACTCAGTGGTCAGTGTGTACAGGCCAGACCCAGGCCTCCGAGTGAATGTGGCGAGGTGCTCACCAGTGCGCGAGTCCGTACAGATCGCCACGAGCTCGCCTCCAGGCTGGGTGACAGTGACCCACTGGTCCTGGAGGACAGAGGTAGCCACCAAGTTCTTAGCGAACGAAGGGAGGTGGAGACCTGTGAGGAGGCCGGGAGGGGCCGCCGGACAAGGGAGAACAGTGGCACCACGCGCGACTACCGGGCCCCCAGAGGGGTCAGCCAGTGTGACAGGGACAGGGACTGTGAGCGGTGTGACTGTGGTGCTGTCGCGGAAGAAGCAACGAGACGCCCCTGAGTCGAGAGTAAAAGTGTGCAAGGCCTCCTCAGGCTCTGCACCTGTGCTAGCTGAGTCAACAGCACTAAGACTAGCAGCCTCTACCCTATAAACTCTAGGCACACACAAGTAACAGTCCTCCTCAACACTAGCAGAAGCAGCATACATCGCATACATGCCAGCATGGATCACAGCTCAGTCACAAGCAAAAACATCTATGTCCTGCTTCAGCAAAGCGAGCCAATCAGGAGTCTTCATGTGCTCACCATGCTCCGCACGATACAGATCGTCGAGGCGAAAGAAGCAACGAGACTCGGTGTGGTCGGTGCGAGCGCAGGTCGCTCCAGGCTGACCTGTGCGACGGACGTACCCGCAGCGAGGTGGGCCACCTGAGCTGCCACGGCGGATCGCCCACTCACGAAGCTGCTGCGGCGAGAGCTGCGCCTGGCGGCTCGGCTGTTGGCCACCCCCAGAGCCACCTCCACCCCCCACTGCACCACGAGTGGCCGGACCTCCAGCCGCTCCTCCTCCAGCTCCGCCCCTAGTGCCACCCCCACCCCCTCCACCACCCCCACTGCTCCCTCCACCCCCGCCTCCTCCCTTGCCGCCTCCACCTCCTCCTCCCCCACCACCTCCACCGCCACTGCCGCTGCCCCCGCCACCCCCACCACCCCCGCCACCCCCACCCTTGCCACCCTTGCCCTTGCCGCTGCGGCGCTTCCCACTAGGAGCAGAAGCAGCACCAGCCTCCTCAGCACCGAAGAGGTCAACAGCAGCAGCAGAGGCAACAGACGACGCGAGGAGGGAGGGGGAGCACCCCTCAAAGACAGAGGGGTGGGGAGTGCCACGAGAGGCAGGGAAAGCTAGGGCAGCGGACTCCGCCTCTAAGAGACGGGACTCGAACGTGTCGAGGGTGATCTTTGTGGGGTCTAGGGCGAGGAAGTGGTCGCGTACAGCACGAAGGGAGTCAGGGAGTCGGGTCGTGAGAATGTAAAGGGTGAGGTAAATGGGTGGCTTGTTCTCAGCCCGAAAGGTGGGCTCGAGGGCAGCAGCGTAGCGGGTCTCAAGGGAGCGCAGGTGAGTCATGAGGTTGGCTACTGTGGTGAAGTCCGACAACTCGGGAAAGCGGAACGGCAGTGCTAGACGGCCTACAGTGGCAGACGACGGGGACGAGTAGCGTGTGACTACAGCGTCGTAAAGCGCCTTGGCCGACTTAAGCTGGCGAAAGTGGGAGCGCTGGTCTAGCGGAAGGTGGCTACGGACAGAAAGAGCGGCAGTAGCGTCACGAGACGCCCACCTGGACTGGTCTACATGAGTAGCTATGGCAGCAGGGGCGGCTAGGGTCCCAGAGGTATGCTAAAAAAGCGAGACATCCTCCCTAGTCTGGCTCTGCAGGTACAAGTGGAGATCCTCTAACCAGGATTCGAAGTCTACCGGGTGACCCTCTCCGTCAAAGGTGAGAACAGTAGGGGTCGCCATAGCAGCAAAACGGTAGTGGCCCCAGCTGCAGTAGCAGTAGCAGCAGCAGTAGCAGAAGCACCAGCAGGAGCAGCAGCAGCAGCAGCAGCAAGGCAGTGCAGCTCTGTAGGGGCAGGGCAGCGCGGCTCGGGCAGGGCGGCGCGGTTCGGGCAAGGCGGGGCGGGTCGGGCAGGGCGGCGCGGCTCGGGCAGGGCGGCGCGGCGCGACGCGGTTTGGGCAGGGCGGCACGGCGCGGCGCGGCTCGACAGGGCACAACGCAGTAGCGCGCGCAGCAGCAGCAGTTCGGGCGCAGCAGCAGCAGCAGCGCAGTGCGAGCGGCAGCAGCAGCTCAGGCGCAACAGCAGCTCAGGCGCAGCAGCGGCAGCGCAGCGGGCAGGAGCTGCGCAGCAGCAGCGCGCGGCAGTGCGGTTGGCAGGGCACAGCGCAGCAGCGCGTGCGGCAGCAGTAGCTCAGGCGCAACAGCGCGCGGGCAGTTCGCGGGCAGGGTGAGCAGCGCGCGGGCAGCAAATGCAGCGGGCGAGCGGCAGGGGCAGCGCGCGAGCAGCAGGCGCAACGAGCAGGCAGGGCGCGTAGCGAGCGCGGGCAGAGCGCTTGCAAGGCAGCGCGACGCGCTAAAGCAAGCAACGTGTGCAGCAGGCAGCGCGTTCGGGCAGGCAGAGCGCGTGGCAGCAGGGTAGCGCGACTCTCGTCAGGGCAGGGAAGGACATCGCACGGGCGCTACGGGCAGGGACAAGCGGAAACGACGGTGGGCCCTAAAAAAAACGGTCCTAACCGGAACCTACTCTGAAACCATGTCAGAATGTGAAAGTAAGAATGACTAGAATGAAGGGCAAGACTGGGTTGTATAGCTAACCCTAACCCTAAAGTGTTGTACCCATTAGGGTATGCCCCACTACAGCCCACATAACAAATACACATTTGACACACACTGACCTGTGAGCGATGCAGTGACAGAAGACGAGGTGCGGGACTTTCTCACGCAGGCGAACAACCAGGCCCGCCTTACTCCCCATCATCACTCTCGCTCCGTTGGTGCTAATGCCGAAAATCCTTTGCAGGTCGACACCGACTGCCTAAAGTGGGAATCTGAGAAGAGAAGACGCGTCAGCTTTATCCATAGTCAGCAGCTGAATAAACTCAGTCACGAGGACGTGTCGCGGATGGATATCACGTATAGAATCATGTGCTTCCCCCTGAGCCGATCGGTGCTCTCGTCGATGCTAATGCCGATGAAGGGGCTTCTCAAGATGTGGTCCAGCTGCATTGTCTATAGCCAGGTGGCAATGGATTGCGTGAGCTTGCCGTAACCGTACCTGCCAGGAGAACACATAACAACATAAATATTAATATACTTCAAAGAAGGGTAAATAAAACCCCAAACCCTTGACGGGTACTCACGTAGTATAGTACGTCATGTAGCCCTTCTTCAAATAGCCGTGAACACCCTTCCGCGCGAGGTACTGGATCAACTTCACCCATGTGCCCATGGTTGCATCGCACTGACTGATGAAAAGCAGTGCGTCGAGCAGGGCAACGATGCGAATCTTCTCTACGTCGACAGCGGCACGATGTTCGTCGATCCGGGGCTGCTTGGACGCCGCGTTGAGCAAAGCCTCCTGCTTCTCCATCGCCAGCTTGTGTTTTGTCGTACCGGCGTGCTTGCGAAACGACTGAGTCTGCACGTCGGTCGCCCCTCTCCCAGTCCTCCCACATCGTCCCCTGACTCCAGCATGCTTGGTGCACACACTGCACTTGAAAGCAGGAAAACCAGAAGCAGATTTCGTTAGAACAAGCCACGAGAAACGGTCACACCACTTCGATTTGTATTTCTCGAGTGCATCTGCATAGACTGCTTCGATAAGCTCTCAAATGTTAAGAGCCAAGGATGGGCGAGCGGTGTTGTTGTTCACCACAATATGCTCTACTGCGGAGCTGGATGATGGCCTTGCCCAAGATAGCGTTGACTGTTTCAGCCTGAAATTGCGCGAGGCAGAAGACTTGGATCTGGGCTATTCGACGACCACAGTGTCGGAAACGGCAGCCGGCGCAACAGGATCACTCTGGATTGAATCAGGGCTATAACAAACGGGATGGTAATCGTCAGTGAGGACTCGAGCAGGCTTTGCTGATGGCGGCTTTGCTGCGGGAATTTTTCGGCCTAGCGAGCGCAGGAGCAGCCCCGTCCTCGCCTCCTCAAGGCCGTCTACTTCGTCGCCGTCTAAATCTGCATCATCGTTGTCAGCCATGGCTTCTTCACAGCCATCCATGGCTGAACGACGAGAGCGTGCCAAGCTCTGAGGTTGCGAGGGTTGGGAAAGAAACAGGGCGAGAGGCGGGGAATGTGAGTGCAGCTCGCTTGGTGGGTGGGTACGGTGGGGTTTCCAGGAGAGCGATGTAAAAGAAGGGTCTCTCTCTCGTTCTCACCACCCAACTGCAACGCGACGCGACGACAACCAACATGCACGTACTTGGTTGCAGGTTCGTGGGAGCACGCGGTGCGTTGCTGTTCTGCACAGACGGTGGCTGCTCTTATTGTATTGTCCGCTAAGTGATGTGATTGCCGAAACAGCCAATCACATCACTTGATGCCGTCAGTCGGCGACAACAATGCATTTGACGCGTCGAGAAAATTCGATTTCCCGCTGCATCAGCGCTATAGTTGGCTTTGGCGTGATTGACGTGTGATGTACCTAGACACCTGAAACTCACGGCTCCTACACGAATCTGTAATTGCGCGAATTCACCTACACCCTCGGTAGTACGCTGATCGATCAGTGTACACTTGTAAAAAATCGCTGAAATATCAGCCCATACTAAAAAAAAATCGCTGAAATGTCAACCCATACATTTTAAAAAAGGCTGACAAATCAGCCCATACATTATCCACATGTCTGAAAAATTAGCCTACATACCCTAAATCAGCCTTTTTCGCTGAAATCTGAGGCCCTGAACAAATCGCATTCTGAGGGATGGAAGAGTGATTCGGCACGAAAACAAATACAATCCCTTGTGAAATACTGCCATGTGACTGAGATTTTCGAGTAATCAGCTGTTTTCCGCTAACTTTTGAATGAAGCATAGTTATGTTAAAGTACTTCGTGTAATAAACAAAATCCCTACTATTGAAAAACGACCCACCACTTCCCATCAAAACCAGATCGACACTCCTCTCATGAACAACCCTCCCCCCATTTCATCCCCCCCTTCTCCCCTTTCTCTTTTGTGGACGACCCGCAGTCCGTTACGCCTCACACGAAATAGCCCCCACCCCACTCACATGGTCCCTCCCCCTTCGCACACCACCTAACCCTCGCTCTCGCCCCTTGCGCCCCTAGGAGATTCTCCTCCCACGCCACATGCACTCAGCCCAATCCAGCCAAATCCCCCACGTCAAACAGTTTCATCCACCCACGTAACTGTTTTTCTCGCTAAACTGGGGAAAAAAAAAAAAAAAAAAAAAATCAACCCTGACAGCTCAGACTTATATCTTCATGAACACTGAACATTCTAATTTGAAACTTGGCGTTTTGCGGCCAATGTGCCTTTGTAATGTTTTTTTTTGGGGGGGTTGGGGGGGGGGGGGGAGGTTGAAACGTTAGCCCTGCACGCAACGAAAGGTCAACAGTCGGGAAAGTCAACTGTCACGACTGTTGACTACCATGGACTGGAGTCGCAACTATCATCGAAGGTTACGCGCTGCAACACGGTAATCGTAGAGGGATCACGATAGTCACTGCAACTGCACTGATGCCTGTAATACAGTAAATAAGGGTATGTACCCCTCAGCGTACATGGCTAGACGAAACTATATAAACTCAATGTAATGCCCTGCTTTATCATCTTGTTATTTACATTCACTATAGCAAGGTCATTCAAAATCTTCCGCTGTCTTACTCTCTTAGCAACTTATTCTATCTACTAAAATATCATTTTCGATTATATCAACATGGTATGAGAGCAAGAGTGGATTATAAGCTCTGCCCACTCGTTCGTCATAGAACTACCGTTTATACAATTCTTCATTACAAACTCTGCACTATGCCTCTTGAAGGCAAAAACACTGCGGACTCTCCACCACCACCAACTACCAACGTGCCTTCATCGGCCACGTCTGCTGACACCAATGTCACTGAGCAGCTTATCACGTGCATAGCGCCCTTGAGAGCCATCAGACCATGAGCATCGACGGTTCAAGCTACGCCAGAGGAGTCGCAAGTCTTCCCCTCCCTGGAGAGAATCGTCAACTTCGAGAGGTCTTATACCTTTGACAATCGTCAAGCTTCCGCACCTGCTCACGAACAACATTGAGCACATTCCGAAGTATTAGCGTCTCTTCAAAGCAAGTTTCTCACGACATCAAAGCTAAAGACATCAACACCCTTCGACGGCAGAGACTTATATACGTGGAGTTTTGAATTTGATCTACTCGCGCAAACGGCGCAAATCTGATATACGATGATGAAACTCTTACCTTCCCAACCGAAGGCACTGACCAGGAGAAGGCAATCTTGTACAACGAGTCTCTCCTCGCTTACACCGTCCTCATCCGGAACTTGTCACCCACCGGTCGGCATTTTCTCCTTCAAGACTCAGGGGCTCCCGTACAGTCTTTTTGGGAATACCTGCGAAGCTTATACATGGCAACAGATCCAGTTACCATGAGTCGCCTGCTCATCCAACTTACGTCAGTTAAATTGACTCAAGGAATGAAAGCAGGACCGTATATCAATCGCTACAGAAACGTGCAGGACCAATTATAGAAGTGCAGAGGGAACATCCTTGACGACATGTTCGTCGCCATAGTCCTCTCAAGACTAGGACCGGAATGGCGCCAATGCAAATCCCTCCAATGCACAGAGCTTGTGCTTGGAGGACGGCGCGACGGATCACCCGGGACAGAGCACAGCGCACAAGCTAAAGACTTGAGCATGTGGATTTTCAGGGTGAAGCGGCCGCCGGGCTCTCCGCCTGTCTTCAAGGCGCGTTACGTTGCACGAGGCTTCAGTCAGCGAGAGGGAGTTGACTTCTTTCAGACCTTCTCCCCGACCCCGAAGATGACCACTCTTCGGGTTCTGCTGCACGTCGCTGCTCAGCGTGACTACGAGCTCCACTGCCTTGACTTCAGCACTGCGTTCCTACAGGGCACCCTGCACGAGGAGATCTGGCTGCGCCGCCCACCTGGTTTCACTGGGTCGTTCCCTCCTGGTACCAAGTGGAGCCTCCGGCGGCCAGTCTACGGTCTCCGCCAGGCGCCCCGTGAGTGGCACGACACACTGAGGACTACTCTTACTGCTCTTGGGTTTGCTCCTTCTACTGCTGACCCGTCGCTGTTTCTACGCACCGACACCACTCTGCCGCCGTTCTACGTTCTCGTGTACGTAGACGACTTGGTCTTTGCTACTGCTGACACTGAGGCACTCGCCCACGTGAAGTCGGAGCTGCAGAAGAGACACACGTGCACAGACCTAGGTGAGCTGACAAGCTATCTTGGCTTGCGGATCACCCGGGACAGAGCACAGCGCACCATTCCGGTCACAGTCTTGTGCTTGCGGATCACCCGGGACAGAGCACAGCGCACCATTCCGGTCACAGTCTTGAGCTCCAGGCCACTGGACAGGCGGTGGACTCAGTAGGGGAGGAGAAGGACCAGTAGAGGGCGGGAGACCAAGAACCTGCTGAAGGAGTGGAACGTAGTACGGCCTCGGCCGCTCAGCACCTCCAGCTCCAACCCCCTCAGCAGGCTCAGTCCCAGCAGCTCCAGAACCTCCAGTACGAGCACCTCCAGGACTAGCAGCTCCAGTAGCTCCAGCAGCACCCGCAGCTCCAGCACCAGCAGCACCTCCAGCAACGTCAGTAGCACCAGTACCTCCAGCAGCACCAGCACCAGCAGCACCTCCAGCAGCGCCAGCAGCACCGCTAGCAGCAGCAGCAGGAACAGTAGCAGTAGTAGCAGCAGGCGAAACCCTAAAAGCAGCAGGCAACACGACTCAGGTAGGGCGGCTCGGTCCAGAGGGGGCTGCTCAGTACGGGGAGGGCGGCGCGGCTCGGTTCGGGCGGCGCGGCTCGGCTCGGGCTGGGCGGCTCGGTTCGGGCGGCTCGGTTCGGGCGGCTCGGTTCTGGCGGGGCCGTGGCTGTCGCGTGCGGGGGTGCCGGGGCTGCTAGGTGGGGCGCACGCGGGGTCGACGGGGCCTCTAGGTGGGGCGCGTGCGGGGTCGACGGGGCCGAGAGGGGCCGCTAAGGGGCGGCGCGCGGGGTCGACGGGGCCGTAAGGGGCCGCTAAGGGGCGGCGCGCGGGGTCCACGGGGCCGTAAGGGGCCGCTAAGGGGCTGCGCGCGGGGTCGACGGGGCCGTGAGGGGCCGCTAAGGGGCGGCGCGCGGGGTCGACGGGGCCGTAAGGGGCCGCTAAGGGGCGGCGCGCGGGGTCGACGGGGCCGTGAGGGGCCGCTAAGGGGCGGCGCGCGGGGTCGACTGGGCCGTAAGGGGCCGCTAAGGGGCAGCTCGCGGGGCCGACGGGGCCGCTAAGGGGCGGGTCGCGGGTCGCGGGGCCTTACAGGGCCGCTAAGGAGGGGCGCACGAGGGCGCTGGGGGGAGGCGCTCGAGGGCGTTCCGACAGTAGGGCGCACGAGGGCGCTAGTAGGCAGTCAGTAGTGGTGGGCCCTAAGAAAAAACTCGGTCCTAGCGGAGGACCTGCTCTGATACCATGTTAGAATGAAAGAAACAGGAATGAATGAACTAGCACAAAGTTGGGTACAAGTAGGAAACCCTAAGTTTGTGTACCCCCTAAGGCTAAACCCACTATAGCCTACACAATGTAAACATACAATGTTTGACAACAACTTCAACAACTGGTACCTTGCCAGTTGCCGCTGACAATACATGGCCAGGTCAACAACATTCATCGTTAATCAAAGGTGACTAAATCATCAGTGCGAAATCACAGTCGCAAACGACAACAAACTCAAGGGTTACCAGATTGGAGAAATCATCCCGCAGTCCGAGGACACGAACTTCACGATCCATGCTGTTGATGTCCTGGTTGTCAACGACATGCGATTCAATCTTCACTGTTCAGCACAACTCATGAATTGAGATACGAGCAAACTGCGAAGCAATGGAATTCGAGCTGTTTTACAGAAATCTTACATCGGCAAAGGCGGTCGACGAGGACGCTCCTGAACTTTACCTCACAGTCAATGGACGGCGACGCTAACCGAGCACTTCTCCTGAAGACCACCACATCTTCATCACCTCCGACATGAACTCATCAAGAAGAAAGTGACCTCGAACGACCTGGCCCAGACGGCCTCTGCCGAACACTCGCCGTTTCGACTGCCTCGACTTCCACCCCTGGCAACACCGGGCCTGCAACAATGGAAGAACAAGAAGCAGACAATGGCGCGCCAGAAGAAGCCGCAGCCACCACACGTACCGAAGTAGGATGATGGGGAACTCCCTGGGGTGACAAAAGAACAATCGGTAGCGCATGATGGGGAACCAACATTGTCGGAGGCGGATGGGGCACACCTGCACTCCTCCCGAGGCTGTAGCAACTGCTGGACCTTATTGGGCAACACTCAGAACTGGTTGGGGTGGGCCACCTCTTTCCCAACCTTCCTACAATCGAGAAACAGAAGAGGAGGAGTCAGAAGGAATGACGATTGACTGAACCAACTGAAGAACCTCCACCTCCTGTGGAAGGTCCCCAACCGGAGATGACTCCCAGTATCATCGCATTCCAATGGAAGGTCTCCCAGTTTCCGAGTGGCTCGACGCGCCACCACATCCACTGCCAGTTGTTGACGACCCAATCTACGTCGTCGACACAGACAATATCGCCGGCTTCACTCAAGACGTCCTTCACATTGCCTGCACTCGAGCCCTTACAGCAAATGTCATCGTCGTCGCCGGCAAAACACCTGCAACAACACAATATGAACAAGTACAGAGGGATAATTATTACCGTCGAATCATTGGATACCGCGCCACCTCCGACGTCTGGCACCAACAACTCGGTCATCCCTCTCGCACAATACTAAAAAACTCCATCGAAGCTGAAGTGTTCGACACATACGCGCTACTCCTACCTAGTGTAAACACACTTCGAGCCGACTCGGACTATCCACCCTGCACCGTGTGTCCTGAAGCCGCACTAACTCACCAACCGTTTCCAGATCTACCTCCAGGTTCCGAGCGCTACAAACCACTCGACAAGGTCGATAGAGACTTCATGATTCTGGGCAAGGCCGGGTTCTGGACAAACCAGTCCGAACTCAAGCTCGAGAGCTTTCAGACTGATGGAGGGTTAGATTAATTCTCAAAGGAGTTCGAAGACTACTTCAACGTAAAGGGGATTGAGCTCTTGGTTTCCCTGCCATACGCCCACGAGCAGCAAGGAGTAGCAGAAAGGACAAATAGGAGTCTTGCAACAAGGATGCGAGCACTCATGAAGCAGTCAGCCATTCCTCCACGGTTTTGGCCATTCGCCATAAACCATGTTGTGCGACTGCACAACATGCTGTCATCACAAAGTCTCTCGAACAACACCTCCCCGTACAAGGCATGGACGGGCAGAACAGCTGACACGCATCTGCTTCAGGTTTTCGGCTGCATGGTACTGTACAGACCCCATACTACCCGAACCGGAAAATCCACAGACCGAGCTCGCTAGGGCATTCACCTCGGGATCTCGTAGGAATTCAAAGCCTGGATCGTCATGGATTACGTAACACACGAAGTGACAAAATCATGCGACTACATCTTCTACAAAAACTGACACTGCCACTCTTCAAACATCACCACGAACCTGACGAGGCTCAGGAAAACATCTTCACCGGTCGCCATAGCTTCGTCACGACACGAGACGAAGCCGACGTGGCAGGCGATGCACCTGGCATCCATCCCAACGAACACTATCCGAACATCCCCCTTACAAGCCTATTCCAGACTCAACATTCGTTTTAGTATTCCAATTCGACCTCGACGATATAGCTCGCGAAGCTCACAACTACAACAGCATAGCGTGCCGATCTCCTGATGCCGCATTACGTGTCAACAACAATTCGCAAGACACCATTCGCCACGACGACGACGACGAAAACGACGATGACGTTATCGAAGTAACAAGCACACACGATCTAGATCATCTCGCTGAACCCACCTCCAATGAAACTGGTCTTCGCATTCTTGGGCTCGCCGTCGCAATTTGCCAGTCCACCCCCAAAAAACCCACCACCGTGCGCCAAGCTCTGCAAGGCCCTGATAGCGAAAAGTGGCGTGAAGCCATGAATGCGGAAGTGGAAGCTATCCAGCGACGCGGAAGCCGGAAACGGGTCTCACGCTCAGCGGCACGAGGAAAGAAGATTCTCAGCGGCATATGGGTCTTATGCATAAAGACTAATGCGGAAAGCTCTATCGATAATTACAAGTCATGCTGGGTTCGAGCAAACTCACGACGTCGACTACGACCAGACCTTTGCACACGTCAGCCGCCACACCTCATTCGCATACAACTCTGTATGACTGCCGCCAAACACCTGGGACTAAGTCAAATCGACGTCAAGAATACCTTCCTCTATGCCATCCTCAATGCGGTTATCTACGTCGAACAACCCCACGCGTTCGAAGAAGACAGGTCCAAGACTTGCCTCCTGCAAAATTCCCTCTACGGGATCAAACAAGCCCCCCGACTGTGGCAGCTGCACGCTGTACTCATCTCCCTCGGCTTTAACCAGCTACCACACGACCAAGGATGTATTGCCTCGATTCACGTGGCCACTTCGTCCTCCTTGTCGGCTATGCCGACAACCTGCTCTAAACCGGGACAAGCGCGGAACTACTCGACCGCTTCAAAAGCGACATCACGAAGATGTCAGAATATTATGCTCTAGCCTGTAGTGGGGTGCTCTATAGCGAGTACAACTCTTCTAGGGTTTGCTATTTGTATCCTCATTCTTGCTAGTGCAACTCCTCTCTTTGCCTAAACTGTTTCTTGCCTAGCTAGGGCTTTCCTAGCTATGGCGCCTTCTTCTACTGCTTATCTACACATGGTATTAGAGCGATATGCTCCTGGCCTGTGGGCCCCACCTCACTGCTTCCGCTGCTACTGCTACTCTCTGTGTTGCACGCCCCGTGGCGTGCAACGGATTTTTCATCCCGCCACGCGCTCGGAGCGTGCGGCGGTTTTCTGCCCGCCGTGCGCCCCGAGGCGCGCGGCGGTTTTCTGCCCGCCGTGCGCCCCGAGGCGCGCGGCGGTTCTCTGCCCGCCGTGCGCCCCGAGGCGCGCGGCGGGTTTCTGCCCCGTCACTCGGCGCGTCGCCCCCAGGAGGCGCTACGACGGGCGACGGGGACCCGCGCGTCGCCCCCCGTCGCCCGTCGTGGCCTGCGCGCGGCCCGTACAGCCGGCGCGCGGCCCGTACGGGCTGCGCCAGGCCCGCGCGCGGCTCGGGCCGCCTGCGCGCGGTTCGGGAGGCTGTGCCAGGCCCGTGGGCGGCCCGTTCTTCGCTGCCCCTGTTCTCCCCGCTGTCCCCCGTGCTTCTGAAGGCGCCCCACCCCTCCTTCTGCCCGTTCTCCTGGATTAGGGTTTGGGGGTGGGGGGTATGGGGGTGCAGCTTCTGCGTGCCGTTCCCTCCTCCTCCTCCTCCTTCGTCTCCCACTGCTGCAGCTCTCGCTGAGGGGGGTGGATGTGTGGGAGTCTGGGGTTTAGGGTTTAAGGGGGTGCTGTGGGTGTAGGGCTAGGGTTTGAGCAGGGGGTGTGTGAGAAGGGCGTTAGGCAGCTGGGGAGGTCGAGTGGAGGCAGCAGTCTTGTCGTCAGCAGCAGCAGCAGTCCGGAGGCTACAATCTCCGGTAGTCGCCAGTCGCCCGTGGGTCCGTTGCTCGTCTGCCGCTACTTTTAGCCGCGGGGCTAGTTACCCCAGTAGTCCGGAGCGCTGTTCCGGTAGCCACTGAGCCAGCAGCTCGTCTGTGTGTCTGCAGCGTCAGCAGTCGCCTCCCATCTTCTCTCCCCCACAGTCTCTCCTCCTCCTCACTTGCCCTCTGTGATTAGCTCTAGCCTTACTTACCTATTGTGAACTCTTGCTTCCTGAACTTGTGCTCAGAATGTGTGGTGACATTGTGATCCACCCTGAGCTTGTTCTGCTTTGCTTGCTCTGCTGATTACACCCCACTTTGGCTATGGGGGTGTGTCAGAATATTATGCTCTAGCCTGTAGTGGGGTGCTCTATAGCGAGTACAACTCTTCTAGGGTTTGCTATTTGTATCCTCATTCTTGCTAGTGCAACTCCTCTCTTTGCCTAAACTGTTTCTTGCCTAGCTAGGGCTTTCCTAGCTATGGCGCCTTCTTCTACTGCTTATCTTCACAGAAGAAACTCGATCTCACCATTTCACATTCAGCAACTCAGTTTCTCGGCCTCAACATCACTCAGTCTGCTGACACTATTCATCTCTCTGCCGTGAAGTACGCCGAGACCCTCGCGAAGAAATTCGCAACTCCTCCTCCCCGAGACACTCCAGACACCACGCCACTCTCCGTCGCTGATCACCAGCTCTATGAGCAGCAGCTTGGATGCCTACTCTTCGCCGCCGTCACGTGCCGACCGGGCCTGTCGTATATCGCAAGCCAACTCGCACAGTACCTACGTTGACATGAAGGGGAGAACATGTTAGACCTACGTCCACCGACACAGGAGACGCACGGCAAGTCGGCTTCGGACGTCGGCTTGATATCCAGGCCGGCGGCGACCCCATGCACCGCTAAACTCTTGATCGTGTCGACGCCGAAGTGCGCTAGCTGAGCGTGCCACATGTTTAGCGACGACTTCGTCGCCGAGGCGATCATCCGCAGTGCAACCGTCTCCGTCGAAGTCGACGTCGACTTCGTCGAGCAGGGGCGGAGGTCGGTGCATAGGACCCGACCGGTGCGGCCGAGCACATCTCCCGCAACCGACACCAGGAGCATCTCGTCGCCGTCGTCCTGCAGCTTCACGCCGCTGTCCTTCAGCTGGCCGGCTGATAGGAGGTTTGCCTGCACTTCCGGGACGTAAAGCACGTCGGGGACGAGGATCTGCTTCCCTGCCTCCCCTTGCATGGCGATGATGTTGCGGCCTTAAAATGACATGAATCGCCCCATTGACGCCGCGCACATGGTTGACGTCGCCTCCAGGCTCCATGTGGACGAAGGCCTCCCGAGTTCCCATCAGGTGATGGGAACAGCCTCTATCAAGGAGCACTACGGTCGGATTCGTCTGCACGGCGGCAACAACCGTCTGGAAGTCTTCGCCGGCCTCCTCGCAAGCGAAATGGTCAGCTCCACCACGCCGACCATCGAGCACGACGCTGCACAGTCGCTACGTGCGTTGCCGCTTGAGGAGTCGGTGTCCTTCATCGACGAGGGAGAGGGTCTTATAAAAATAAAATGGGAAAGACGGGTCCTCACGAGAACAGGTGGAATAAAAGACCCGTAGTCCGGAAAGAAGACACCGGGGCCTCTACGCGGTGGGGGGGGGGAGAGAGGGGGGGGGGGGGGGGGGGGGGTGGGGGAGAGGTTGCTTATTGCCGGGCGATTACGGTAACAGAGTTTTAAGAATAGATATACAATTTCAAAAAGATATATAGATAATTTCGTCCCCCGTCTCTCTCTAGATTCTAAAACCTCTGTCGCTTCCTTTTCGGCTGTCGGTTTCCTACAGCAAGAAGGATTCGCTCATTTCGCCCATTCTTCGTACGTGCTCAAAAGTACACACGTTCGTTTCTGAGTCGAGTCAAGTTCAGATGATTAACTCGAAATTGTTGTGGTACAGATATTGGATTCTCTCAGAAGACTTTGTTCACGACATGGACGAAACCGGTAACCAGACACAGTTTGACCATTTTCTGTTCCTAGAAAAATACCACACACGCCCTTATAACCCACCCGCTATGGTGCGGAACGCCTCGGCACGCCCCCGGTTCACCGGGTTTCGAAGCTTTCACCTCTCAGAAACATGTTGCACCAAGAACCACGGTTGTGGGGGCCTGCCGGTGCGTGCCGGCGAGTGCGAGTCCGTGCACCAAAGCCGTGGTGATTCGTGGTACAAATCGCTTTTCAATGGTGGAAGCTTCCCAGTGCACCGGGGCGTCCCAAGGCCTTCTCTTGATTGTGAGCAACTCTTTAAGCCAATACGAAGTGGGCTTCCACTACTAGTAGTAGAACCGGCCTGAACTGTGTCATTAAGACAGATCTTTCTTGTTCCACATTACTCCTGGACTTAAAAAATATATCTGGGGAATAAGACGGATATTTTAGAATAGGAGCCTGCTAGAAAAAAACGACCGTCATGGCGGGGGGCGGAGTTAGAGGCGACGCGACTGCCGTAAAAAGGGAGAGAGAGAAACGGGATGATACTGCATCGGGAGGACCTCTAATTTTCTCTGCAGGAGTGCTATTCCAGGGTGAGAGTGATAGAAACTAATGGGTGGTTCCCGTGCTTACTAGTTAATCGCCAACAAGGGACGTCAGGTACTAGCCGACAACATCGAGGCGCTAACGCAGCAGAGCGCGGCGCTCTCGGTGTGAGCGGCGAGGATCAGTTCTGTAGAACTTCTATATTGAATGTTAAGAACAGATCCCCATGGCTCTGCGGGGACCTCACATGTTCGTTTAGAATCGAGCAGGTTTAGTGCTGGTGGCGTCATGGGTTCCCTGTGGTGGCGTCATGGGTTCCCTGTGGTGGCGTCATGGGTTCCCTGTGGTGGCGTCATGGGTTCCCTGTGGTGGGGCAGCATTGGATGTGTGGGCTGGGCGTGGTTTGTCCCCCTCCTGGTCAGATCTCCCTTCTCATTCCCCTCTCTCCCTCTCATCTCTCCCCCCTCTCTTCCCCCCCTCTCTGCCCCCCCTCTCTCCCCCATCTCTCCCCCCTCTCCCTCCCATCTCTCGCCCATCTCCCGCCCATCTCCCGCCCATCTCCCTCCCATCTCTCGCCCATCTCCCGCCCATCTCCCTCCCATCTCTCGCCCATCTCCCGCCCATCTCCCTCCCATCTCCCTCCCATCTCCCGCCCATCTCCCTCCCATCTCTCGCCCATCTCCCGCCCATCTCCCTCCCATCTCTCGCCCATCTCCCGCCCATCTCCCTCCCATCTCTCGCCCATCTCCCTCGAGCGCCCAGCGCCCTCACAGTGCTGGTGGCGGGGTGGGGTGCTGTGTGGTCTGGGCGCGGCTGGGCCCCCCTGATCACCTCTCCTTTCTCTCCCCCTCCTCTCACTCCTCCCCCTCTACCTCCCCCTTTCTCGCTCTCCCAGAGCCCTTTCAGTGCTGGTGGCGGCGTAGGTGCTGTGTGTGTTCAGTGTTGGTGCTGCTTTGTCTCTCTGATCGGCCCTCCCTTCTCATTCCCTTCTCTCCCGCCTCGCGCTCCCCTCTCTTGCCCCTCGCTCACCCAGCGCCCTGGTTCACGAAGCTGGTAGCGGCGTGGGTGCTGTGGGCTGGGCGTGGCAGCATCGCTACTCTACTGGAAGCACTCACAGTAGGACTACACACTCAAGCTTACCCCGTTTCCTCTCTCTCCTCTGTCTCAACCCCCTCCCAGCCCCTTGGTTCACTTCACAGTGCTGGTGGCAGCGTGGGTGCTGTGGGCTGGGCGTGGCAGCATCGCTACTCTACTGGAAGCACTCACAGTACGAGGACTACACACTCAAGCTTACCCCGTTTCCTCTCTCGCCTCCTTCTCACTCCCCCTCCCCAGCGCCCTGGTTCACAGTGTTGGTGGCGGCATGAGTGCTATGTGGGCTGGTCGTGGCTGGGCCCCTTTTATCACCTCTCCTTTCTCTCTCCTCCCCTACTATCCCAGCGCCCTGGTTCACAGTGCTGGTGGCAGCATCTCTGCTTTACTGGAAGCACTCGCAGTACGAGGATCACAGGGAGGAGGCGCTGGGTGTGTGGTGCAAGGAGCGCGCCCTCATGCTGCCCCCTATCTCTACCCCCTCTCTCTCTCCCCTCTCTCGCCGCTCTCGTTCCTTCGTCTCTCCCTCTCCCCTCGCCCTCGCCTCCCTCTCACCCCCCTCCCAGCCCCCTGGTTCACAGTGCTGGTGGCGGCGTGGGTGCTGTGTGGTCTGGCCGTGGCAGCATCGCTACTCTACTGGAAGCACTCGCAGTACGAGGATCACAGGGAGGAGGCGCTGGGCGTGTGGTGCAAGGAGCGCGCCCTCATGCTGCAGCAGCTCGTGCTCACACATGTGGGGCAGATGCAGGTAAGGCTGGAGTGGTGTCCAATCCATGTAAGGCTGGAGTGCTGTTATTATCGAACAGGTGGGCTGCAGAGGTCTAATGTCCATCGACTTAAATGTTATTGAGACGGCGAGACAAACTCCATGAGAATGAGAAAATGGAAGCCTGGTTAAACTTGTATGCCAGAACGTGTTTAGAGAGCCAGTTTGATCAGAACGGAATCTTAAGGCTGGAGTGGTGTCCAATCCATGTAAGGCTGGAGTGGTGTCAGAAGGGTAATTTGATTGGACACTTTCCATTTTTCATCTTCAGTGTCCTAACCACTTCGGTAATATTGTTGTATTTCCTGTTGCTGCTGCTGCTGCTGCTGCTGCTGCTGCTGCTGCTGCTGCTGCTGCTGCTGTTGCTGTCGGGTCGTCGTGCGTCATCATCGGCGTCGTTGCTTGCTGCTATCACTGTTCCTGTTCCTATTCCTGTTTCTGTTTCCCTTGCTGTTCCTGTTCCTGTACCTGTTACTGTTCTTGCCCTTGTCGTTCTTATTGTTCTCATTCTGGTTCTCTTCCAGTTTTTGTTTTTCCTTCTTCTTCTTTTCTTGATGCTGTTCTTGTTGTCGTCGCCGTCGCCGTCATCGCGGTGCCCTGCCCTGTATCCTCCCATCCCAGCACAGACACTCACAGGCATCATCTCAGTGATGGGCAGGCTGGGGTAGAGAGGCAAGTGGGAGAACGACACATTGATCCAACATTGTATGCCACGTTATGATGCTAATGCCCTGCTGTTCTTCTCTTCTCCCTGTCCCCCCATGCACAGACACTCACAGGCATCATCTCAGTGATGGGAAGGCTGGGGCAGAGAGGCAAGTGGGAGCTGGACACGTGTTTGAACGGCAGCACGTGGGAGGCGTACCTCACTCGCACCGCCTATGCTCGCCCCGGGAACACGGGGGCGTCTTCGTGCGTCTTTGTCACGGATGAGGAGAGGTGAGAGAGGGAGGGGGTGAAGGGGCAGAAGGCAATTTTTCTGAGTCGACTCAAAATTCGCCCCGAGAACATGGGGCCGTCTTTGTGCGTCGTTGTCACGGATGGGGAGAGGTAGGAGAGGGAGGGGAGGGGGGAATGCGGTGGGAGGAAGGGGGTGTGTGTTTGAACGGCAGGACATGGGAGGCGAATCTCACTCGCACCGCCTATGCTCGCCCCGGGAACACGGGAGCGTCTTTATCCGTCTTTGTCACGGATGAGGAGAGGTGAGAGACGGAGGGGGTGAAGGGGCACAAGGCAATTCAACATGCATTTCCAGAGGCGCCAAAAATACCGGGCAACACGGGGGCGACTTCTTGTGTCTTGGTCAGGGACCAGGAGAGGTGAGAGAGGGAGGGGGTTGCGGGGGGTGGAGGTGAGAGAGGGAGGGGGTTGCGGGGGGATGGGGAACGCAGAAGCTCTCTTACGTGTATTTCTCGTGGACGGAGAGGTGAGGGTGGAAGGAGGGAAAGAGGAAAGAGGGGAAGTTCGTATGTGCGTTTGGTGTGAGCATGAGTGCTGTGATGCAGTAAACCACTCATTCTGTTGTGATGCAGTAAACCACTCATTCTGTTGTGATGCAGTAAACCACTCATTCTGTTGTGATGCAGTAAACCACTCATTCTGTTGTGATGCAGTAAACCACTCATTCTGTTGTGATGCAGTAAACCACTCATTCTGTTGTGATGTTGTAAACCATGACTTCACTTGGCAGGATGATGTCGAGTCGACCCAAAAGCATGAGTGTTGTGATATCTGGTGACCCATTCACCTCTTTCCTCTTTCCTCCTGATTCTCCACACACACATTGCAACAGGGCCTCTTTTGAGCGGCAATATGGCAGCATAAAGGACAAGAAGAAGTACATCAGCACCCACTGCCCCATCCACTGCCCCAAGATCCTAGACTTTTCCACAGTCGTGGCAGCCAATGGCTCGTGGCACATCGACCTCATGAAGCGCGCTTTGCCTTCCCTTCCTACCTGATCCCACCTGCACACATCAGTACAGGCCCACCTTTGAGCGGCAGTATGGCTGGAAGCCAATGGCTTATGGCACATCGACCTCATGAAGAGAGGGGGTGAAGGGGCACAAGGCAATTCAACAGAATTCCGATCTCCTCTTTCCGATCTCCTCTTTCCGATCTCCTCTTTCCTCGTCCCCCCCGATTCACCCCACAAACGTCACTGCTTCAGGGCTTCTTTCGAGCGACAACACGGCACCATAAAAGACAACAACAAGAACGTCAGCGCCCACCGCCCCATTTACTGCCCCAAGATCCTCGATTTCTCCACAGTCGTGGTATCGAATGGCTCGTGGCATATTGATCTAATGAAGCGCTTTTCCACGGAGATTCCACTTGCTGTGGCGGGAAAACCGCTCTACACGTGGCCGTATCCCATGAGTACTCCTACCGACCATGCGGGATTCGGTGAGTCCCATTTTGAGTTTTTTTTTTTTTTTTTTTTTTTTTTTTTTTTTTTTTTTTTTTTTACCATTTTGAATCGAAGATAAGACAGGTCGGGTGAGTGAGTTGTTGTTCGTAATGGTCAGTGCCGAGAGCTAAGTGGCATACTACGCACTTGCGATTTGAAGTCCTCGCCTCCGGTTGGTATGGGCGGATTCATAAAACGCTTGTTCGGCCAGGTAAAAGCAAACGGGGCAGGACAGGTTAAGGATACGGCACTTGAAGATTCAGTGCACTGGAGTGCCTTATCGTTGTGCCCTCACATTGTTTAACCCTCATATTGTTTAACCCTCATATTGTGTAACCCTCACATTGTCGCCTCTGGCACTGCAGGCTTGGGTTTTCCTCTTCGGCGCACTGTCTCTCCGACCAGTACAAGCAAGGCAGCTGCATCGACAGTGTATGGCACGCTTGCTACATCTGTTGACGTGACATCCATCGCACAGAAGGTTCTAGAGGAGCTGTATACACCTGGTGAGTTAAGGGCTGTATACACCTGGTGAGTTAAGGGCTGTATGCACGTGGTGATTTAAGGGCTGTATGCACGTGGTGAGTTAAGGGCTGTATACACCTGGTGAGTTAAGGGCTGTATGCACGTGGTGAGTTAAGGGCTGTATACACCTGGTGAGTTAAGGGCTGTATGCACGTGGTGAGTTAAGGGCTGTATGCACGTGGTGAGTTAAGGGCTGTATACACCTGGTGAGTTAAGGGCTGTATGCACGTGGTGAGTTAAGGGCTGTATGCACGTGGTGAGTTAAGGGCTGTATACACCTGGTGAGTTAAGGGCTGTATGCACGTGGTGAGTTAAGACTGTATGCACGTGGTGAGTTAAGACTGTATACACCTGGTGAGTTAAGACTGTATACACCTGGTGAGTTAAGACTGTATACACCTGGTGAGTTAAGACTGTATGCACCTGGTGAGTTAAGGGCTGTATGCACCTGGGTTTAGGGTTTAGGGTAGGGCTGTGAGTTAAGGGCTGTATGCACCTGTATGAAAACCCACGTTCCTTCCAAAACCCTCCCCTCCACCATTCCACTCCATCCATCTACACCCATCAAAGTTGGTCGATATGTACGATGTTATGGGCCCGTCTTCTCTCTTAGAGGATAGAGTGCACGGGTCCATACTTTTCACCTTCCTCATACGTGATTTATAACCTTTGGATCCTCCTCTTGAGTCGACTCAAAACAAGGTGACTTTTGAGTCGACTCAAACACTTCCTCACACGTCATTTATGACCTTTGGCTCCTAATCTTGTGCTATGTGATCTACAGAGTCATTGTAAGGCTCTGTCTTCTCCTTCCACTCTCCCCCTTCTCCTTTCCCCCGCCCTCTTCCCTTCCCTTCCATCTAGACTCGTCAAAATCGTTCGAGATGTACGATGTTACAGACCCGTCGTCTCTCTTCGCCATCGTCTCTCCAGTCCCACCGCACGTCTACTTCCGCCCCAACGACCCTCGCCCCAACATGCTGCCCTCTCCACTGTCCGAAACTCGCCCCTGGGAGGGACCGGCTGTAGTGCCTCTAGAAGAGCTGGGAGCAGGCGTACGCAAGTATGAGGGTTGGTGCAGGTGAGTCATTTTCTAAGTAGGCTCAATCTGAACCCCTTTTTAAGTTGGATTGACTCAAAAGCATTTAGAAGAGCTGGGAGCAGGCGTGCGCAAGTATGAGGGTTGGTGCAGGTGAGCCAATTTTTGAAGTAAGCTTAATCTGAACCCTTTTGAATTGACTCAAAAGCATTTGGATAAGCTGGGAGCAGGCGAGCGCAAGTATGAAGGTTGGTGTAGGTGAGTAATTTTAAGCGAGCTCAATCTGAACCCTTTTGGGTTAACTCAAAAGCATTTGGATAAGCTGGGAGCTGGCGTGTGCACATATGATGGTTGGTGCATATGAGTCATTTTTTTAGTAAGCTCAATCTAAATTCGTTTGGGTTGACTCTAAAGCATTTGGATGAGCTGGGAGCAGGCGTGCCCAAGTATGAGGGTTGGTGTTGGTGAGATTTCTGGAGCATTGGAAGGAGACAAAGGATGTACGCTCCTTCCTGTTTTCTTTTTGCTCCTTCACTCTTGCACGTTAGTGATAGTGCTGACACGCAGGCATTATTAGACCCTTTAGATCTAATTATCCTTGCATTATTTACCTATGCACTTGCATAGTAGATCTATACAACCTTGCTACTGTTCTCCCACCCAGGCACACACAGCCCCCCAGCATATTGTATTTGTTTGGCATCCTAATCCTCATCTCCCTTTTACTATATACATGCATAGTAAATTATGTATATATGTATTGTATATATATATAACCTGTTATTCCCCCATCCAGGCACGCGGCCTCCCAGCACGTGACAATCGTGGGGCATCCCCATCCTCATCGCCCTCTTCGCCCTCCGCCTGTGCCCCTGCCTTGTGAATATTGTACACAAACAACCTTCCTGTTATCCCCCCCCCCATCCAGGTACACGCAGCCTCCCAACGCGTGGCAATCGTGGGGCATCCCCATCCTCATCGCCCTCTTCGCCCTCCTCCTCGTGCTGCTCGTGCTGCTGGCGGCATGGATCCAGCGAGCGCAGTTCTTCCAGACGCAGCAGCACATGGCGGAGGCAGACAGGCTGAGGAAGGAAGCAGAGGACGCAGAGGCGTCTAAGAGCATGTTTGTGGCGTGCATGTCTCATGAGCTGAGGACACCGATGACGGGCATAATTGGTACGTTCGAACACTATTTTTTTATAGCCGCATGCAAGACAAACCATAAAACAGTTGTGAAGGCATCAGCTGCGGCGTGCATGTCTCATGAGCTGAGGACACCGATGACGGGGATCATTGGTAATACTGTTTTTTACTCGACTCAAAAGCAAAATCAAACTCAGGACACCAATGACGGGGATCATTGGTAAGACAAAATGCTTATTGCATTATCATATATGCTGTTTGTTTCCGCTGTTTTAGATGGTCTAAGGTTGCTAACACTAACCTTAATTCCTTCACCATTGCTTGTGAGGCTCGCGATTGCTAACCCTTCGTCGTGATATGATACACTTTTTTCCTACACCTCTCTCTCCTACCAGGCATGCTCGATGCTCTAGCGGACATGACTCTCCAACCCCCTGAACTATCAGACCCAACTTGTCCATATCACGTCCTCTTGGCACCATACTCCCTTCTTCCTTCATCCCTATCTCCCGCCCAAGCATGCTCGATTTTTTATGAGGCTACGCACTGTCCTTCATGCACCCCTCCCTCCCCCCCTGCCTCCCACCAGGCATGCTCGATGCTTTGGCAGACATGACGCTCCAACCCCCTGACCTATCAGACCTACTCACCGCACGGGGTTGTGCGACGGATACGTTGCATCTGGTCAACCGCGTGTTGGACCTGGCGAAGCTGGAGGCAGGCAGGGCAGTGGTGGATGAGGCGGTGACTGATGTGCGCCAGTGGCTGCATGCCACCTTGGACCGCCACGCAGAGGCGGCACGCTCCAAAGGGATTGAATGTGAGTCACTGGTTCAATGAAGGGGGGTGCAGCGCATGTGGCGAATCTGGAGGCCTGCAAAGCGGTGGTGGATGAGGTGGTGAGTGATGTGCGCCAGTGGGTGCATGCCGACTTGGACCGGCACGTGGAGGCAGCACGCTCCAAAGGCATCGAGTGTGAGTGGCTCTTTGAGATAATCCCTCTATTCGCAAGCTTTGGTTGCCGGTGATAGATGTGCACCAGTGGCTGCATGCTGCCTTGGACCGACAAGCGGAGATGGCACGCTCCAAAGGCATCGAGTGTGAGTGCACAAAAGAGTTCATCAAGAGATGGGTTTTGATATGCCTAAATCTAGTTACATCTCAAGACGTGATGTATCATATACTTGTGCTCCTTGTGATGCTTGTAGATTGTTGAAATATTATCTTCCTTGATGCTTACCCCACACATACTTTCTGCTTCCTTTCTACTTCCTTCCACCCCACTCGTATCTCCTTCCGCTTCAGTTTGCGACAGTGTCGACGACGACGTTCCCACTTACATTATCGCGGACTCGATGCACCTCTCTAAAGTTCTAAAAGAAATCACAGGTACGTGGTAAAAGGCATGAGCACGTGTCGAATCCGAACCGGTTCGGCTCGAATCGCCTCGAACTGGTCAAATGGTCGAATCACCTCGAACTGGTCAAATGGTTGAATCACCTCGAACTGGTCAAATGGTCGAATCACCTCGAACTGGTCAAATGGTCGAATCGCCTCGAACTGGTCAAATGGTCGAATCACCTCGAACTGGTCAAATGGTCGAATCGCCTCGAACTGGTCAAATGGTCGAATCACCTCGAACTGGTCAAATGGTCGAATCGCCTCGAACTGGTCAAATGGTCGAATCGCCTCGAACTGGTCAAATGGTCGAATCACCTCGAACTGGTCAAATGGTCGAATCGCCTCGAACTGGTCAAATGGTCGAATCGCCTCGAACTGGTGACTGGTCAAATGGTCGAATCGCCTCGAACTGGTCAAATGGTCGAGATCGGCACATTTTGACCGTTGATCTACGCAGATCGCGCAAAGTGCACTGTGATGACTCGACTCGGCGTAGTCAAACAACTCGGTCCATTACTGCTTCTCTGAGTTTACATAATAATCGTGTCAATAAATAAGGAGCTACTGCCATTGCCTTACCTGGTCCTATGCGAAGTGCACTGTAATGAGCCAGAGCAATCGGATAATGCGGTCCATCATCCGTCCGGTATCTGAGTCAACTCAAGAGCGTTAGGGATAAGACAAAGAGCAGCTAGCGTTTCCTCGCCTGCGACTATGCGAATCGCACTGTGACAATGTGATTGCATGGCGCATCGGATAGCATGGTGCCTCATCTTACATCTGAGGTGACTTAAAAATGTTGGCAATAAACAAGGTGCAACTAGGGTTGTTGTCTCACCTGATCCTGCACAAAGTGCACTGTGATGTGATGCGATGGCCCTATGCAATCAAATAGTGCAGTCCATCATCCAATATCTAGGGTCAACTGAAATTGTTGAGGATAAACAAGAGTGGTTAGCATTGGCTCACCTGCTCCTGTGTGTGTTGTGATTGCACGGCGCAATCAGATTGCGTGATATTTGAGTTGACTGAAAATTGTTGGCAATAAACAAAGATTAGCTAGCATTGCCTTACCTGTTATGGCCCGACACAATCAGCTAACAGGACAGGATCCATCATTTGATATCTAAGTCGACTCAAATTTGCTAGCACTAAGCAAAGAGCAGCTCGTGCTCGGAAGCTCAAGATTGCAAAGTCCACTGTGATGACCCGGCGCAACTGGAGGTGACTTTTGAGTCCACTCAAAAGTCTCCTCTTTTGCTGAGTCCACTGTGATTCCCTGTTACATGAGCAAAAGAGCAATTGCGCAATTATATAACGCGGTCCAGCATCCGACACCTCAGTCGACTAAAAAAGAATGGCAATCATCAAAGCGCGGGTGACATTGCCTTGCCTACTCCCGTGTGAAGTAGTGCACTGTGACTGCACGGGGCCATCAGGTAGCACGGACCATCATCCGATATTGAGCTGATCAGCTCGACGATTGTAAATTGCTGGCAATAGAAAAGGAGCAGCTAGCGTTGCGTTGCCTCACCTCACCTGCCCCTGTGCGAAGTGCGCTGTGATGTGATAAACCGGCGGAATCCGATTACGCGGTTCATCATCCGATGTTTGAGTCGATTCAGAATTGCGGGCAATGATCGAAGAGCAGGTGGTGTTGCATCGTCGCCTGCAGGCTGCCCCTGTGAGAAGAGAAGTGCACTGTGTGATATGCAATGTGATGGCCCGGTGATATCACCAGGCCATCACATTGAGAAGTGCACTGTGATATCTAATGTGATGGCCCGGTGATATCAGATAACGCGGTCCTTTGTCGTCAAAATAATCGGATGTTTTTGTGGAGTAGGGACAAGTTTGCAAGACGCCCTTTATTGCCAGGGTAAGCATCTGCGTGAGCATTTACATTCACAAGCACGACTCAAGCCAACCCGGCACGCCATCAAAATGGCCGGTCTGAGCTGGGCCTATTCAACCCGCTGCACACGCGCTGAAAAACACTTTTAAGAATTCTCAAGAGTGATCTTCATGTAGCTGGGTCTATCCATCCCACTGCACATGCGTTGACTGCCTATCCATCGATTGAGGGCCAACTTGCATTCCTCAATCGACACTAGCTGTGGTTGTGTGTTCGTGCTCTAGTGCTCAAATTTACATGATGTATGATTTCACTGCACACCACCACACCACCTTGGTTTCCTTTCAGACAACGCCGTGAAGTTCACGGAACAAGGCCATGTGACAGTTCGGGTGTCGCTGGTGCCACTAGGGACAAGTTTGCAAGACGCCCTTCATTGCCAGGGTAAGCATCTGCGTGAGCATTTACATTCACATTTGAGAGCTTGTTTAGATGAATAAACTTCTCACTCTGTTATGATATTACTCATTCCCTCTCCCCCTCCTACCCTTCGCACCCGCCTTACTCCTCTCCTCCAGGCCTTTCCACCGCCACCCCTCAGGCACCCACTTCCACCCTCACCAGCTGGATGCTGCCTGGTCTTCCTCATTCCCGTGCGTTCCCCACGCTCTCTCCCCCCCACCCTTCGCACCCGCCTTACTCCTCTCCTCCAGGTCTCTCCACCGCCACCCCTCAGGCACCCACTTCCACCCTCACCAGCTGGATGCTGCCTGGTCTTCCTCATTCCCGTGCGTTCCCCACGCTCTCTCCCCCCCACCCTTCGCACCCGCCTTACTCCTCTCCTCCAGGCCTTTCCACCGCCACCCCTCAGGCACCCACTTCCACCCTCACCAGCTGGATGCTGCCTGGTCTTCCTCATTCCCGTGCGTTCCCCACGCTCTCTCCCCCCCACCCTTCGCACCCGCCTTACTCCTCTCCTCCAGGTCTCTCCACCGCCACCCCTCAGGCACCCACTTCCACCCTCACCAGCTGGATGCTGCCTGGTCTTCCTCATTCCCGTGCGTTCCCCACGCCCTCTCCCCCCCACCCTTCGCACCCGCCTTACTCCTCTCCTCCAGGTCTCTCCACCGCCACCCCTCACGCACCCACGCCTGCTCTCACCAGCTCGGCGGCTGCCTGGATTCTCTCTACCTTTCGCTGGCTGAAACATGTCACCACAACACGGGCACTTCCAGCAGCAGCGGCAGCAGCAGCTGCAGAAGCAGAAGCAGCAAGTGCATCGAGCAACGCACTACGTGGAGCGAGGGAGGGGAGGGGGAATGCCAGGAGTCCTGAGTGGGAGAATGGGCAGTGGTTGGGTGTGCTGGTGCTGTCGTGCCGGGATTCGGGGTGCGGCCTGCCACCGTCTCTGCTCGGAGCTCAAGGCAGCAGGGAGGCGCCGCACTTCTCGCTTGCGGTGAGTGGGAATGGATGGGTACTGTTGGCTTCGCGTGTGGGATGAGGGATTTGAAATGCGGCCTGCCACCCTTTTTTGGAATTCTCAAAAGTGATTCACATCTGCTTGGAGCCCACAGCAAGAGGGAGGCTTCACACTTTTCGCTTGCAATGAGTCAACTCAAAAGAAAGAGGGAGGCTTCACACTTTTCGCTTGCAATGAGTCAACTCAAAAGAAAGATGGAGGCTTCACACTTTTGCGGAGTTGAGGGAGGCCTCTGCGGAGGGAGGCCTCTGCGGAGGCCTTACTTCACACTTTGCGCTTGCAATGAGGGTGAATAAATGGCTTCAAGTTGATGGAAGTAAGGCCTCCGCAGCCCACCTTCCCTCCATTGACAAGGCCTGCCACCCCCTCTGCTTGGATTTCACAGCAACAGGGAGGCTTCACACTTGTCGCTTGCAATGAGGGTGAATGAATGGCTTCACACTTGTCGCTTGCAATGAGGGTGAATGAATGGCTTCACACTTGTCGCTTGCAATGAGGGTGGAAGTAAGGCCTCCGCAGCCCACCTGTCCTGCATTGACAATGCCTGCCACCCCCTCTGCTTGGAGTCATGTGAAATTAGAAGTGTTTTGAGACGGCTCAAAACACTTTTAAATTCACGTCACCCTCTCTGCTTGAAGCCCACAGGGAACGGGCAGCCTTCGCACTCCTCCCTCGTGGTGAGTTGTTATTAGCTTTAACGTTGCCGGTGGTGTCGTGCTCAGATTTGAAATGCGGCCTGCCACTGTCTCTGCTCCAACCCTAGGGCAGGGGGGAGGCTCTAACACCATCCCACGCCACCCCATGCCATCATGTCAACCCGTCCCATCCCATCCCAACATGGATCTCATCCTGCCTTTAACCCCTTTGCATGGCATGGCATGGCATGGTATGGCATGGTATGGCTTGGTATGGCATGGTATGGCATGGTATGGCATGGTATGGCATGGCACCCTCACCATTCAGGAGTTGCATGAGGTAGGGAGTGGATCAGGAGCATCACTTGGGCTCGTGCTGATGCAGCAGATGGTGAGTGCTGATGCAGCAGATGGTGAGTGCTCATGCAGCAGATGGTGAGTGCTCATGCAGCAGATGGTGAGTGCTCATGCAGCAGATGGTGAGTGCTCATGCACCAGATGGTGAGTGCTCATGCACCAGATGGTGAGTGCTCATGCAGCAGATGGTGAGTGCTCATGCACCAGATGGTGAGTGCTCATGCACCAGATGGTGAGTGCTCATGCACCAGATGGTGAGTGCTCATGCAGCAGATGGTGAGTGCTCATGCAGTAGATGGTGAGTGCTCATGCGCGTGCACACACACACATAGCGTAACATTGAACAGTGACATAAGTGGTCTGAGCAATGACATCAGCACGCAAGCATCATAGCAGCATTAGAGCATTCAAGACTGTAGCTTGGAGTAAGGGAATTGCAGCATAAAACATCTCGCATAGGGAATTGTGCTCATACACTGTGCAATGGCGGCATGAGAATGACAGATCTTTTGGATGTATGTGACTTTGATAACAACATTTTTTTTTTCTTGCAACGCGCAGGTGACATTAATGAAGGGAGAGATTGCCTTTGATTCCCAGCCTGGCTGTGGCTCCACTGTGGCGTTTTCTGTGCCCGTGGCCATTCCCTCACTACAAGAACACTGCTCGCTACAAGAACACTGCTCAGATGAGGAACTTGTCGTGTTGGCATCGCAAGAGTTGCAGAGTCAGGAAACCGAATCAGGTGATTCCCCAGGTGGTTCCAGCAGTGCTTGTGGGCAGGAAACAGGCTTGGGAATTTGTTCCGGTGTTGGCAGCGGTACGCAGAATCACAGTTCAGAACCAATGGAGCAGTGTGAAGAGACGAATCTGCTTCCGCAGCACTGCCAGGAGAATTTCCAGGTGGTCCAAGATAACCTGAACCAGCAGCAGCAGTTGCAGCCACAGAAGCCGCAGCAGCAGCCACAGCAGCAACATGAGCGATCACTAGTGGCACTGGCGAGGGTGGGCAGTGCAGGAGAAGGCTCAGCAGTTTTCGAGGGAAGAGAAGTAAAGAGTGCTTCAAATGGGAGAGCAAGCAGAAGGCTTCGGCGATACGCGTCTGCAGCAGCAGCCGAAACCACTGCCATAACTACCGGCCTGCGAACGGCGGCGGCAGATGAGGCGGTGACAGGGGCGTGGGTGGGGGGGCTGCGAGTGCTAGTGGTTGACGACACGCCTGTAAACCTCCTCGTGGCCCGCCGCTCCCTCGCCAACTGGGGCGCCCGAGTCACCACCGCCTCCCGTGGGGAACAGGCGATAGAGTTGATCGCTGCTGGGGTGGAGGGAAGTAGAGTTCAGGAGGAGGGGAGAGGGGAGGAGGGGGCGAGTGGGAAGCAGGAGGCAAGAGAGCAGCAGGAGGCGAGAGAACAGCAGGAGGCGAGAGAGCAGCAGGAGGATGTGTCCCTGCAGCATGCGTTCGACTTGGTTCTCATGGACCTGCAGATGCCGGGCATGGACGGGTGAGTGGTCATGAGCGGTGGTGAGCGGTGAGCATGGAATGGTTGCCTCGTGAATGTGGGTGAGTGAGCCATCGATGTGGATGATTCCCGAACCTGAGTCCCGAACCTGAGTGGTGAACCTGAGTGGTGAACGTTTTTTTCCTGTCAAACCTGCTTCATTGCAAACCTAATCCTTCTTCACTTGACGTAATGCAAACCTGCTCTGTTCCTCCCTTCCGGTCCATGCCTCCTTGCCTTGCCAGCTTCGCAACAGCAGCAGCCATACGGGACCTCGAGAGGAGAGTGGAGTTTGAAGCCATTTCACGAGCACAGCAGTTGCAGCAGCAGAGGCATCATCAAACCCCTTCTGCTCTGCCCGTCCCTTCCCTAGAAGCTTCAAACCCTGCTGCTGCCCCTGCTGGGTGGCCTGTCTCCCTGCGGGTGCCCATAGTGGCTCTGACAGCCGACGTGGATCGCGGAGTGGTGCAGAGGTGTGCAGAGGGGGGGTTTGACGGTGTGCTGCAGAAGCCAGTGGATGCCCACCTGCTCGCCGCCCACCTCTCCCACATGCACTTCCACCGCTCTCTTCGACGGTAGCAATCACTCCAACACACTCACCTGCTCGCCGCCCACCTCTCCCAGATGCACTTCCACAGCTCCCTTGGGCGATAGCAATCACTGGGACGGTAGCTACTCACCCCCACCGCACTTCCACCACTCACCCCAGCAGTAGCACTCACTCCAGCAGCAGTAGTCGCTCGAACACTCACACGCTCACACCCCTTCCACAAACTCACTCTTTGCTGGCCGCCCACCTCCTGGCCGCCCACCTCCTGGCCGCCCGCCTGCTGGCCGCCCACCTGCTGGCCGCCCACCTCCTGGCCGCCCACCTGCTGACCGCCCACCTCAACCAAATGTACTTCCACCACTCCCACACAAACTATTGACAGATTGTCACGTTGGCAGGTAGCACTCCCTCCAACACACGTTGGAGTTGGTTTGGCTGGTGATGACGTTCCACAAGGCCAGGTCAGCCCTACTGTACTCACCCAACCACCAGAACCAGGGGTTTGGGTTTTTCGCCGCCGTCGTCCCAGTAAGAAGAGGGCTGGGGGGTTTAACCACATGCACATCTTCATTAGAGCAAGGTTGGGTCCCGAGTTCTCTGTTCTTACCGAGTTTAGGGTTTTTGTGTGCAACTCGTGTTTGTACTGTCAAACTATATATGTTAAGAGCAATAGGTCCTTAGGACCTTAGGAGCGTTTTTTTCGGGCCCACCACCTACCTCTTGCGGTTACCGAGCTACCCCGCGCCCTGCACTGCCCTAGCCCCGCGCACGTCCCGCTAGCAGCCCGCGCGGCCCGCGCGTCGCCCGCTAGTAGCCCGCGCGACCCGCTAGTCGCCTCTGCTGGCCCGCGCTCCGCCCGCTAGTAGCCCGCGCGACCCGCCTGCCGTCCGCGCAGCCCGCGCGCAGCTCCTGCCGACCCGCGCGCCACCCGCCAGCAGCCCCGTAGGCCGCCTGTAGCCCCGTGCGCCGCCTGCTCCTGCCGCGGCTGCCTGCTACGCCCCGCGCGCCGCTTGTAGCGCTGCCTCGCAGCCCCGTGCGCCGCCCGCCCTGCTGCTCTGCCGGCCGCTAGTCGCCCCATGCGCCGCCTGCCCTGCTGCCGCGGCTACCTGCTGCACCAACGCGCCGCCCGCCCTGCTACTGCAGCCGCCCATTAGGCCCTGCGTGCGGCCCGCCCTGCTGCCCTGCCGGCCGCCTGTAGCCCCATGCGCTGCCTGCCCCTGCCGCGGCTGCCACTGCTACGCTGCTACTGCTACCAGCGCCGCACTGTCTCACCGTGCCCGAGCCGCACTGCACCGCCCGAGCCGCACTGCACTGCTGAGCTGCGCCGCACTGCCTAGTTGCCTGGCAGACCGGTTCTACTGCTGCACTGCTGCTAGTACTACTGCTACTTGCCTGCAATCGCTCTGCACTGCTAGTCTCGCGCCAGCTTCTATGGCCACCCTCCGAGTTCTGTCGTTCGATGCCGAGGGCCGCCCGATTCAGTTCGAAACCTGGCTAGATGACCTGCAGCTGTTCCTAATGAGCGATAGCAAGGACAATGTCTCCCTCTATGACCACACGTCTGGTGCCTCAGTCGCTCCCGCTGCCACCGCTGAGCTTAGCGCCCGTTCCCAGTGGCAGACCCGTGATGGTGCTGCGCGCCTAGCCGTCCGTAATCACCTTCCGTTAGTCGAGCTCACGCATTTTGGCGAGTACAAAACTGCTAAGACCCTGTACGACGCTGTAGTTGATCGATACTCCTCCCCTGCCACAGCTGAGCTTAGCCGCCTCATGCTGCCCTACCTGTTTCCTGATCTGTCAACCTTTGCCACAGTTGCCGATCTCATTACCCACCTTCGCACTAGCGACACCCGCCTTCGATCCGCCCTCCCCAAAGAGTTCTGTGCTAAGCACCCGCCTCCGATGTACTGGACCCTCCACTTCATAGTCGCCCGTCTCCCTGACTCTCTTAGCTCGGTCGGGGACCACTTTCTCGCTCGCTGTCCCACCGACCTCACTGTCGACCTCCTAGAGGAGCACCTCCTTGCAGCAGAGAAGAGCATTGTCGTTGTAGGTGCTGCTCGTGGCGCTCCTCGCACCCCCATCTTTGAGGGGTGCTCTCCCTCTTCCCTTGCCCCCTCCCACGCTACGGCCGCTGCTGTTGACTACCTTGGTGCTGAGTCTGTTGGTGCTGCTTCTGCTCCTAGTGGGAGGCGCCGCAGCGGCAAGGGCAAGGGAGCCAAGAGTAGCGGAGGTGGCACCGGGGGGGGTGGTGGTGGAGGCGGTGGAGGAGGAGGAGGTGGCGGAGGGGGTGGCGGCGGGAGTGCTGGCGGGAGTGGTAGCGTCGGTAGCGGCGGTGGAGGCAGTGGTGGCGGAGGGGGTGGCAGCGGCGGTGGCGGCGGCGGTGGCAGCAACGGTGGCGGCCGGGGCGGTAGTGGCGGTGGGGGTGGCGGTCGGGGTGGAGGCACGGGCGCTGGTCAGAGGTAGCAGCAGCAGCAGCAGAGTCCCCAGACGACCGAGCAGTTTCGTGAGTGGCTTGCTCAGCGTGGGAGGTCTGGGGGTGGTGGTCGCTGCCCGTATGTCATTCGCACAGGTGACCGCAAGGGTCAGACATGCGGGAAGTTCCACACCCAGTACCGCTGCTTCTCCCGCCTTGACGACGCCTGGCGTGAGGAGATGGGCGAGGACTATGAGCGCCCTCGCTGGTATGAGCTGCTTAGGGCTGGTGCAGACATCTTTGCCCTTGACTATGATGCTATTATTACTGCCATGTATGCATTGGAGATTAGTGCTGATGGTGACTGTTACTTGTGTGTGCCGCCTGACCCCGGTATAGAGACTGGTACTCTAGGTGCTGGTGAGGCTGCTGCCTTAGGTGCGAGCGAGTCTGCTCTCTCAGGTACTGCGCCTGCTGAGGTCTTGCACACCTTCACGCTTGACTCAGGTGCTTCCCGCTGCTTCTTTCGTGACAGTACTGCACTCACTCCACTCCCTGCACCTGTTGCAGTCTCTCTGGCTGACCCCTCAGGGGGCCCAGTTCTTGCACGATCCACCACTGTGCTCCCGTGCCCGGCGGTTCCGTCTGGCTCTCTGTCAGGTCTCCACCTCCCCTCGTGCTCTACGAACTTGGTGAGCACTGCTGTCCTCCAGGATGCGGGGGTTGACACCTTCACCCCTGGTCGGCAGCGTGTGGCGATCATACGTGCTCCCAGACCGGCCGCCACCTGGCCACGTTTACCCGTTGGCCAGGGTCGAGTCTTTACACACTGACGACTGCGCCTCCTCAGGTAGCTGCTACTGGTCAGGTGTCTGCGTCAGGTCAGGTGGCCTCCCCCTGTGAGTGTCGCTCCCTGTCGCACCAGACTCTTCTCTGGCACCACCGCCTGGGTCACCCCTCCTTGCCACGTCTCCGTGGCATGCACCGTCGTCTCCTTGTGTCTGGTCTTCCCAGGTCTCTCCCTCCCCTCCCTGCCTCGCCTGTGCCGCCCTGCCTTCCTTGCGTCGAGGGGCGGCAGCGCGCCGCTCCTCACTCCTCCTCGTTTCCCCCGACAGAGGCTCCTCTGCAGACCCTCCACTTGGACGTGTGGGGCCCAGCCCGCGTTCGTGGACAGGGCGGTGAGCGGTACTTTCTGCTGGTTGTCGACGTCTACTCGCGTTACACCACGGTCTTCCCCTTGCGCACCAAGGGTGAGGTCCCTGCTGTCCTGATCCCTTGGATCCGAGCATTTCGTCTCGAGCTCCGCCGCAGGTTCCGCCAGGAACTGCCTGTCCTACGTCTGCACTCTGACAGAGGTGGTGAGTTCACCTCCGACCTCTTGCGGGCCTTCTGTCAGGGGGAGGGCATCGAGCAGTCGTTCACGCTTCCGGGCTCACCGCAGCAAAATGGGGTTGCTGAGCGCCGCATTGGCTTGATCATGGAGGTCGCTCGTACCTCCCTGATCCATGCGGCGGCTCCCCATTTTCTGTGGCCGTTTGCGGTCCGGTACTCCGCGCAGCAGCTCAACCTCTGGCCCCGTGTCTCCTTGCCGGAGACCTTGCCCACACTGCGTTGGACGGGGGAGGTTGGCGATGCGTCGCGTTTCCGGGTCTGGGGTGCTCGTGCCCTTGTCCGCAATACGTCTGCGGACAAGCTCTCCTCCCGCACCATTCCTTGTGTCTTCCTTGGCTTTGTCCCTGACGCGCCTGGCTGGTAGTTTTACCACCCCACCTCGCGCCGTGTCCTGCTTTCTCAGGACGTCACCTTTGACGAGTCGGTTCCTTTCTACCCTCTTCCCCTACCGCACTGCCCCTCTCCCTCCCCCACCGCTTTTCCTCGCTCCCCCCTCAGGGTCCTGCTCCTCCAGGTGTGTCTCAGGTAGACCCGCCCCCCTTGGCTGAGCCTGTAGAGGTCACTAGCGACTCAGGTGCTGCTGCGGGAGGTGCTGCTGGAGGTGCTGCGTCTGGGGGTGCTGAGCCTTCGCGTGAGGTGCTGGGGAGTGCGGAGCCTAGGGGTGCTGAGCCTGCGGCTGCGGAGCCTGGGGGTGCTGAGCCTGTCCGTGAGGTGCTGGGGGGTGCGGAGCCTGGGGGTACTGCGCCTACGAGTGCGGAGCCTGGGGGTGCTGAGCCGGAGGGTGCCGGGTCGGGTGGTGCCGAGTCTGCTGGCGTTCCTCTGGGTCTCGTTTCCCGACGCGGGCCTCTCTCACCACAGCAGGCACGACAGTGGCTTGCGTCGCGTACCCGCCTGAGGAGTCGTACTGCTGGAGCTGCTTGTCGTGGAGGTGCTGGGGGTGCTGGTGTCTCTGGTCCTGGAGGTGCTCGTACTGGAGGTACTGGAGCTGCCGGGACTGGTGCTGCTCCTGGAGCTGGAGGTGTCGGCTCTGGGGGAGCTGGTGCTGTCGACCCTGGAGTTGGGGACCCTGGGACTGAAGGTGCCAGTTCTGGGGGTGCTGCTACTAGTGGCGCCGGAGCTGGAGGTGCTGCTGCTGGAGGCGCTGGAGCTGGAGGTGCTGCTGCTGGAGGCGCTGGAGCTGGAGGTGCTGCTGCTGGAGGCGCTGGAGCTGGAGGTGCTGCTGCTGGAGGCACTAGAGCTGGAGGTGCTGCTGCTGGAGGTTCTGGAGCTGCTGGAGGCGCTGGAGCTGGAGGTTCTGGAGCTGCTGGAGGCGCTGGAGCTACTGGTACTGGTGGCACTGCACCGCCGCGATTGTTTTTCGCTCTGCTGTCACCGTCGTCTCTGCCACCGCCTGACTCTGTGCTTCGCCAGGTTCTTAGCCTCCCGTCTTCTACTGGCCTCCCGTTACAGCCCGGCGCACCACTGCCTGCTCCTTCTCCTTACACTGAGCAGCCAGACTCGCTTACAGAGCGTCGTGAGCCTGTGTCTCTTCCTGCCTTGCCTGTTCGCGCTGGTCGCACTGGTCGTCGTGTTCCTCGTGAGCGTCCTCCTCCTGTCCCCAGCACGCACACTATGGCACTTCGTCCTTCCTCTGTTCCACAGCGTGTCCCTCTACCGTCTCCTCCTGCGTCTTCTCTGCCTCACGTTCCGGACCCTGAGTCTGACCTGGTTCGTGCTGCTCACCCTACTGTCACGCGTCTGCTAGCCACTGTTGTCACTGGCCCGTCGTTTGAGTCTGCTGCTGCGTCTACCTTAGTTTCTGAGCTTGTTGACTTTGCTGCTGCCTGTCGTCTAGACTTTGCTGCTAGTCTTGTTGCTGAGTCTGAGTCTGTCTGTCCTCCGTCCGTCGGGGGTGAGTGTGCTCTTGGCACGGACGTCCTTGAGGACAGACAGGAGGACTTTGAGTGTCTTGCAGCCGCTGCGCCTCATCTAGTGGCCATGCTGCTTGCACCTGAGGGAGACCCGGATGCTCCAGACATCCCGACCCCGCGCTCTTACGCTGAGGCGATAGAGGGTCCCTACTCCTCTCAGTGGCAGACAGCCATGGACGCAGAGATGGCATCCTGGAAGTCCACAGGCACTTACGTCGACGCTGTTCCCCCTCCTGGGGCGAACGTAGTCGATGGCATGTGGATTTTCAGGGTGAAGCGGCCGCCAGGTTCTCCGCCTGTCTTCAAGGCTCGTTACGTTGCACGAGGCTTCAGTTAGCGACAGGGAGTTGACTTCTTCCAGACCTTCTCCCCCACCCCGAAGATGACCACTCTTCGGGTGCTGCTGCACGTCGCCGCTCAGCGTGATTACGAGCTTCACTCTCTGGACTTCAGCACAGCCTTCTTATAGGGCAGCCTGCACGAGGAAATCTGGCTGCGCCGCCCACCTGACTTCACTGGGTCGTTCCCTCCTGGTACCCAGTGGAGCCTCCGCCGGCCGGTCTACGGTCTCCGTCAGGCGCCTCGTGAGTGGCATGACACACTGAGGACGACACTTGCTGCTCTTGGGTTTGCACCTTCCACTGCTGACCCGTCGCTGTTTCTGCGCACCAACACTTCGTTGCCGCCGTTCTATATCCTCGTGTACGTCGACGACATGGTCTTTGCCACTGCTGACACTGAGGCTCTCGCCCTTGTTTTGTCGGAGCTGCAGAAGAGACACACGTGCACAGACCTGGGTGAGCTGCGCAGCTACCTTGGCCTGCAGATCACCCGGGACAGAGCACGGCGCACCATCACACTGACTCAGTCACACATGGTGCAGCAGGTCCTTTGGCTTCACTTGGTCCTCGCCACAGTCAACTCCTCTGGCTACCGGTCACTCGCTCTCAGCTCCACCTTCGGACGAGTCCGTAGAGCCGAGTGGCCCGTACCCAGAGCTAGTGGGCTGCCTCATGTACCTGATGACCTGCACTCGTCCTGACCTCGCGTACCCTCTTGGCCTTTTGGCACGCTACGTGGCTCCTGGTAGGCACCGAAAGGTGCACATGGATGCTGCGAAGAGGGTACTGCGCTACTTGTGCAGTACATCGGGCATGGGGCTCGTGCTTGGAGGGCGGAGCTCAGTTGTCCTCACTGGGCACTCAGACGCTTCTTGGGTTGATGACCTGGCTACGCAGCGGTCGTCACAGGGTTACACGTTCAGCCTTGGCTCTGGCTCTGTTTCTTGGCGGTCTGCACGCTCGTCTTCTGTTCTCAGCTCCAGTGGTGAGGCTGAGATCTACGCCACAGCCATGGCTGCACAGGAGCTACGCTGGCTCACCTACCTGCTGACCGACTTGGGAGAGAGGCCTCGTTCTCCTCCAGTTCTGTACGTCGACAACAAGGTTGCCATTGCCTTGTGTTAGGACCACAGACTGGAGCACAGAACGAAGCACATCGCTCTGCGTTACTTCCTTGCTCGAGAGTTGCAGCAGCGGGGTCAGCTTCGTCTGATGCCTACGTTTTCTCACGTGACGCTTCGTGACGCTCACGCGCCCACCCGGGCCAACACGGCTGATGTGTTCACCAAGGCCCTTCCGGCTGGTGATCATCAGTGCTTCTGCATTGCTCTAGGCCTGGTGCCTACGTTTTCTCACTTGATGTAGACTCTGGTTGTACTGTGTGTCAAACTTATATGCTATAGTCTGTGTAGGCAGTAGTGGGGTAGTTCATATAGGGTACAACACTTTTAGGTTTTCCTACTTGTACCCACCTGCTTGCTAATTCAATCATTCGTTCCTTCACGATTCTGACATGGTATTCTGAGCAGGTTCCCTCGTGGGAACGTTTTTTTAGGGCCCACCACGATTAAAATTATTTTTTTTCTGCCCTGCCCGAAGCGCGCCTCGCGCCTGCCTCACCTGCGCCGTCGCGCGCCTTGCCCTAGTGCCGCCCGTCGTGGCCCTGCCTTCTCGGCCCGTCGCGGCCCTGCCCTAACGGCCCGTCGCGGCCCCCCTGCCTTCTCGGCCCGTCGCGGCCTTCCCCTGTCGCCGCCTCGTCGCGGCCCCGACCTAGCCGCCTAGTCGCGGCCCTGCCCTGCCGCCACCCGCGGCCCTGCCTTGCCGCCCGTCGCGGCCTACCCTAGCCGCCCGTCGCGGCCCTACCCTGCCGCCCCTCGTCGCGGCCCCGACCTTGCCGCCCGCCGCGGCCTCTGCCCTGCCGCTGCTCGTCGCGGCCCTGCTCTACCGCAGCCCAGCCGCGGCCCTGCCCTGCTGCCGCCCTGTCGCGGCCCTGCTCTGCCGCCGACTCGTCGCGGCCCTGCCCTTCAGCCGCCCCAGTCGCGGCCCTGCTCTACCGCCGCCAAGTCGCGGCCATGCCCAGCTGCCGCCCCAGTCGCGGCCCTGACCTAACCGCCAGCTGCGGCCCTGCCCTGCACCCGCCCCTGGTAAGCACCCGCGCCGCCCAACCGAGCCGCGCCGCCCTGCCGAGCCGCGCCGCTCTACTGAGCCGCACTGCCCTGCCCGCGCTGCTCCTGCTGCTACTGATGTTTCTGCTGCCACTGCTGCTACTGCTGCTACTGCCGCTATGACTAGCCCTAATGTTCTTACCTTTGATGCTGAGGGGCGTGCGGTTGACTTTGACGTGTGGGTTGACGACCTGCAACTCTTTCTTCAGTGTGACTCTAAGGACGGAGTATCCCTTTTCGATCACACGTCCGGTGTCTCTCCTGCACCTGCTGCCACTGCTGACAGTACGGTTCGCTCACAGTGGACCACTCGTGACGCTGTTGCTCGCCTTGCTGTTCGTAGTCACATGCCGTCTGCTGAGCGCGCGCACTTTGGCCAGTACAAGACTGCTAAGTCTTTGTATGACGCTGTCGTAGCGCGCTACTCCCCCCCTGCCACTGCTGCCCTCAGCCGCCTCATGCTGTCGTACCTGTTCCCTGACCTTGCCGCCTTTGCCACAGTCGCTGACCTCATTACTCACCTCCGCACTAGTGACGCCCGCTACCGCGCTGCGCTTCCCACTGAGTTCTGTGCCAAGAACCCCCCCCCCCCCAATGTACATCACCCTTTACTACCTCCGTCTCCCTGACTCCCTTGCTTCAGTCAGGGACCACTTTCTCTCCCTTTGCCCCACCAAGCTCACCGTCGACCTGCTAGAGGAGCGCCTCACTGCAGCTGAGAAGAGTATCGTTGCTGTATGTGCTTCTCGCGGCGACCCTCGCGCCCCTTTCTTTGAGGGGTGTTCCCCCGTCCCCCTTCTCCCCTCTGTTGCTTCTGCTGCTGCTGTCGACCTCGTTGGCACTGAGGAGGTCGGGGCTGCGTCTTCTCCTAGTGGGAGACGCCGCAACGGCAAGGGCAAGGGGGGCAAGGGTGGTGGAGGGGACAGTGGGGGCGGCGGTGGAGGCGGTGGAGGAGGCGGAGGGGGTGGCGGTGGAGGTGGGGGTGGTGGCGGGAGTGGGGGCTTCGGTGGCGGCGGTGGGGGTGGTGGAGGCAGCGGCAGCGGCGGTGGAGGCAGCGACAGCCGCGGTGGAGGTGGCGGCGGCGGTGGTGCTGGTCGAGGTGGAGCCGCGCAGCGTGGAGGCTTTGGCGGTAGCTAGCGCCTGCAGCAGCCGCGTTCGCGTGAGACCCCGTCGCCCCAGCAGCTTCGTGAGTGGTACGCTGGGTGTGGGAGGTCTGGGGTGCTAGTCCCTGTACTTACGTTCTTCGCACCGGCGGGTGCCTTGGGGCGACGTGCGGACTGCCCCACACCTCGCAGCGCTGCTTCGGTCGCCTGACTGATAGTGCTGAGGGTGACTGTTACCTGTGTGTTCCACCCGACCCGGGCATTGAGGCTGCTGCTCTAGGTGCTCGTGAGTCTGCGGCTCCAGGTGCTAGTGCGTCTGCTGCTCCAGATGCTAGTGAGTCTGCTGCTCCAGGTGCCGGTGAGTCTGCTCTCTCTGGTACTGCACCTACTGAGGCCTTGCACACCTTCACACTTGATTCAGGTGCTTCGCGCTCCTTCTTTCGCGACAGCACCACACTCACGCCGCTCAGTCGCCCGGTTGCAGTCTCCCTGGCTGACCCCTCCGGGGGCCCAGTCCTTGCGCACTCCTCCACGGTTCTACTGTGTCCTGCGGCCCCGTCGGGCTTCCTGTCGGGACTCCACCTCCCCTCGTTCTCTACGAACTTGGTGAGTGGATCTGACCTCCAGGACGTGTGGGTTGACCAGTTCACCCCTGGAGGTCAGCGTGTGACCCACTGCACTTGCTCTCGGACGGGCCGCCACCTGGCCACGTTCACCCGTCGACCTGGGTCGAGCCTGTACACACTGACTACTGCGTCTCCTCCGGCTACTGCGTCTGGTCAGGTAGCCGCGTCTGGTCAGGTGTTTGCTGCCGCGTCCAGGTCTAGTCCAACGTCTGCCCCCTGCTCGTGTCGTCCTCTGTCACACGAGACTCTCCTTTGGCACCACCGCCTTGGTCACCCCTCCCTGCCTCGTCTTCGAGGTATGGCCTCCCGTACCCTTGTCTCTGGTCTCCCCCGGTCCCTCCCTCCCCTTCCTCCGGGGCCGGCCCCTACCTGTGTTCCTTGTGTCGAGGGCCGGCAGCGCGCCGCTCCTCACTCCTCCGAGTTTCCTCCGACAGAGGCTCCCCTGCAGACTCTCCACATGGACGTGTGGGGCCCAGCCCGCGTCCGTGGACAGGGTCACGTGCGTTACTTCCTGCTGTTCGTTGACGACTACTCGCGTTACACCACAGTCTTCCCCTTCCGCCGCAAGGGTGAGGTCACTGAGGTGTTGATCGACTGGATCCGCGGTGCTCGTCGCCAGCTCAGCGAGAGTTTTGGCTCGGACCTTCCTGTTCTGCGTCTGCACTCAGACAGAGGTGGTGAGTTTTCCTCCGACCTTCTGAGGGCTTTCTGTCGTGCGGAGGGCATCCGCCAGACGTTCACGCTTCCGGCCTCCCCACAGCAAAATGGTATTGCTGAGCGCCGCATTGGCATGGTCATAGATGTCGCTCGTACGTCCATGATCCATGCGGCTGCTCCCCATTTTCTGTGGTCGTTCGCGGTTCAGTACGCTGCGCATCAGATCAACCTTCAGCCTCGTGTCTCCTTGCCGGAGACCACACCTACTCTGCGGTGGACGGGGAAGGTTGGCGATGCGTCTGTGTTCCGTGTCTGGGGATCTTGAGCTTTTGTCCGCGATTCTTCCGCGGACAAGCTGTCCTCCCGTGTTGTTCCCTGAGTCTTCCTTGGCTTCCCCCCTGACGCGCCTGGGTGGCAGTTTTACCACCCCACCTCGCGTCGTGTTCTGTCCTCTCAGGATGTCACGTTTGACGAGTCGGTATCTTACTACCGTCTCTTTCCCTACCGCACTGCCCCTCTCCCCCCTCCGCCGCTCTTCCTAGCACCAGGTGCTCCTCCGGTAGACCCCCTCCCCCCTCAGGGTCCTGCCCCCTCAGGTGTGTCCCAGGTAGACCCTGTCGAGCCTGTCGAGGTAGCTGTCGACTCTGGTACTGCTAGGGGAGCTGAGCCTGCGGGTGCGGGTGCGGGGCCTGGGGGTGCTGAGCCTGGGGTTGCTGAGTCTGGGGGTGCTGAGCCTGAGGGTGCGGAGCCTGGGGGTGCTGAGCCTGAGCGTGTGGAGCCTGGGGGTACTGAGCCTGGGGTTGCTGCGTCTGGGGGTGCTGAGCCTGAGCGTGCTGAGTCTGGAGGTCCTCCGGGTGTCTTGTCACGGCGGGAGTCCCTCTCTCTACAGCAGCTGCGCGAGTGGTACACTCGGCGCTGTAGCCGTGCTGCTGGGGCTGCTAGAGTTGGAGCTACTGGAGGTACTACTGGTGCTGGAGCTGCTGGGGGCGCTGGAGCCGCTGGTCGCGGAGGTGCTCGCACTGGAGGTGCTGGAGCTACTGGAGTTGGAGCTGCTGGAGTTCCTGCTGGTGCTGGAGCTGCTGGAGGTGCTGGAGCCGCTGGTCCCGGAGGTGCTCGTCCTGGAGGTACTGGAGCTGCTGGAGCTGGTGGTGCTACAGGAGTTGGAGCTGCTGCTGCTGGAGGTGCTGCTGGTGCTGGAGCTGGTGGTGCTGCGGGAGTTGGAGCTGCTGCTGCTGGAGGTGCTGCTGGTGCTGGAGCTGTTGCTGCTGGAGGTGCTGTAGGAGCTGGAGCTGCTGGAGGTGCTACAGCTGGTGGTGCTGCTGGAGTTGTAGCTGGAGACCCTGGAGCTGAGGGTACTCGTGCTGTCTTTGCTGTTTCTGGAGGCGCTGCGCGGCCGCGGCCGTACTACGTTCCGCACCTTCAGCATGTTCTTGGCCTCCCGCCTTCTACTGGTCCTCCTCCTCCCTTACTGAGTCCACCGCCTGTCCAATCGGAGTCGCAGTTATAGCCAGCCTCTCCACTGCCTGGTCCTTCTCCTTACTCTGGACCGACTAGAGGTCTTACGGAGTGTTGTGAGCCTGAGTCTCGTCCTGCGTCGCCTGCGTCTCGTCCTGCGTCGCCTGAGTCTCGTCCTGAGTCGCCTGTTCGCGCTGTCCGCGCTGGTCGTCGTGTTCCGCGTCAGCGTCCTCCTCCTGTCCCCGGCACTCACTATATGACTCTGCGTCCTTCCACTGCTCCACAGCGTGTCCCTCTGCCGTCTCCTCCTGCGTCCTCTCTTCCTGACGGTCCGGACCCGGAGTCTGACTCCCTTCGTGCTGCTAGTCCTACTGTCACGCGTTTCCTAGCCACTGTTGTCACTGACCCTTCGTTTGAGTCCACTGCTGCGTCTGCTCTAGTTACTGAGCTTGTTGACTTTGCTGCCGCCTGTCATCTAGACTACGCCGCTAGCCTTGTTGCTGAGTCTGAGTCTGCGTCTGTCTGTCCTCCGTCCGTCGGGGGTGAGTGTGCTCTTGGCACGGACGTCCTTGAGGACAGACAAGAGGAGTTTGAGTGCTTTGCCGCTGCTTTACCTCATCTCGTGTCCATGCTGCTTGCCCCTGAGCGAGACCCGGATGCACCAGACATCCCGACCCCGCGCTCTTACGCTGAGGCGATAGAGGGTCCCTACTCCACTCAGTGGCAGACAGCCATGGACACAGAGATGGCTTCCTGGAAGTCCACAAGCACCTACGTTGACGAGGTTCCCCCGCCTGGGGCGAACATCGTCAGTGGCATGTGGATTTTCAGGGTGAAGCGGCCGCCGGGTTCTCCGCCTGTCTTCAAGGCGCGTTACGTTGCACGAGGCTTCAGTCAGCGATAGGGAGTTGACTTCTTCCATACCTTCTCCCCTACCCCGAAGATGACCACTCTTCGGGTTCTGCTTCACGTCGCCGCTCAGCGTGACTACGAGCTTCACTCTCTTGACTTCAGCACTGCTTTCCTACAGGGCAGCCTGCACGAGGAGATCTGGCTGCGCCGCCCACCTGGCTTCACTGGGTCGTTTCCTGCAGGTACCCAGTGGAGCCTCCGGCGGCCAGTCTACGGTCTCCGTCAGGCACCCCGTAAGTGGCACGACACACTGAGGACGACTCTTGCTGCTCTTGGGTTTGCTCCTTCTGCTGCTGACCCGTCGCTATTTCTACGCACCGACACCACTCTGTCGCCGTTCTACGTTCTCGTGTACGTAGACGACTTGGTCTTTGCTACTGCTGACACTGAGGGACTCGCCCACGTGAAGTCGGAGATGCAGAAGAGACACACGTGCACAGACCTGGGTGAGCTGACAAGCTATCTTGGCTTGCGGATCACCCGGGACAGAGCACAGCGCACCATTACCTTGACTCAGTCACACATGGTGCAGCAGGTCCTTCAGCGCTTCCGCTTCACGTACTCCTTGCCACAGTCCACTCCGCTGCCTACCGGTCACTCGCTCTCAGCTCCACCTTCGGACGAGTCCGTAGAGCCGAGTGGCCCGTATCCAGAGCTTGTGGGTTGCCTCATGTACCTGATGACCTGCACTCGACCTGACCTTGCCTACCCTCCTAGCATTCTAGCACGCTATGTCACTCCTGGCCGACACAAGAAGGAGCACATGGATGCCGCTAAGAGGGTGATGCGCTACTTGTGCAGTACGTCGGGCATGGGGCTCGTGCTTGGAGGACGGGCTCGAGTTGTCCTCACTGGTCACACAGACGCTTCCTGGGCTGACAACTTGGATACGCAGCGGTCGTCACAGGGTTACACCTTCAGCCTTGGCTCCGGCTCTGTTTCTTGGTGGTCTACCCGCTCGTCTTCTGTTCTCAGCTCCAGGTGAGGCTGAGATCTATGCAGGGGCCATGGCTGCACAGGAGTTACGCTGGCTCACCTACCTGCTGACTGACCTGGGAGAGCCGCCTCGTTCTCCTCCAGTGCTATACGTCGACAACAAGTCCATGATTGCCTTGTGTCAGGAGCACAGACTGGAGCACAGAACGAAGCACATCGCTCTGCGCTACTTCCTTGCTCGAGAGTTGCAGCAGCGTGGTCAGCTTCGTCTTGCTTACGTGGCCACTCGGGCCATCACTGCTGATGTCTTCACCAAGGCGCTTCAGCCTTGTGATCATCAGCGTTTCTGTACTGTTCTAGGCCTTGTGCCTACTGTGCCTCACTTGCTTACTTCTTGACTCTGCTTGTACTGTGATCTCTATACATATACCTGCATGCTTGCACTTGCTAGGTTGTGATCACTGTATTGCTTGTTCTCCTTTATATAACTCTGCATGTGAACTGGCCTTGTGGACATTTGCTTGTGCTCAGACAGCGTGGTGACGTCGTGATCCACCCTGAGCTTGCTTTGCCTTTCTTGACCGGTCTTGTGACCTCTTGTTCTCCCCACTTTGCCTATGGGGGTGTGTCAAACTTATATGCTATAGTCTTTTTTTTTTTTTTTTTTTTTTTTTTTGGGGGGGGCATAATACACTATACAATGCATTACATCCACAGTCGTACCTGAGAGGGGGGGAGAGTGCAGGTCTACCTAATGAGGTTTACACTGCTCTCCCTGTACCCCTTTTACGGCGGCTTATAAAAGGTACTGGGTCTCTCCCAAATCGAGGTGAAGTCCCTGTTCCACGTCAGATTCTCATCTTGGTCACAAATGCGGCTCAGTGCTGCCGCCTCTCCAGCTGTCAGATTGGGCCAAAAACCATCCGCATCCCTTCTTCGTTGTTCTCTTTTGCCCCCACACCCTTCACTGTAGATCCGCACATGCCTTCTGAAGTTCGCTCCAATCTTCCTGGCCACGCGTCTGGGTTCAAAACTTTTTTGTCTGAAGACCGCGTCACACCTCTCCAACCATATGTGCCTGAAAGTGATGGCGATGAGAGTAGATTCCGGGAAACCGGAGACGGTGCTGTCTGCAGCAAATAGCAGCTCGCCCAGTGTTCCCACAGCCCTCTTTGGGTTGATCAGCCGAAGCGAGTCTTGAAGCGCGCCACAAATTCCTTTAACCACCGGGCAGCCCATCAAACAGTGCGCAGGTGACTCTTCTTGTTTGCAGTATGGGCAGCATGCACGGGAGCCAAAGAAGGCCAGCCTGGTGCCCACTTGTAGGTTGTGGCTGTGCAACCTCAACAGTACCTCTCTTGCCTTGGCCGGGACCGCGAGTGAGTCCCTCTTCGCGATGGCTTTCTTCCAGTCAATCTTTCCACCCCAACTTTCTTCCCACTTTTTCTGCTGCTTAGGCTGCTGCACCGGTTTCTTGAGCAGATGTCTCAACTTCCTCTGTGCCGTTGGCTTGCCCTCCTCACACAAGAAAGAGGCCCGTAGCCGTGTCAGCGGGTCTCCCGCCTGCCCCAGCACATACCCTCTCCTAGCCACCATCGGGGTCAGTATGCCAAGCATCGATGGCGACTGAGCGACAATTCCCAGGTGTTTTATTTTCCCCTCGTCGTCTACTTCCACCCTCTCGCACTTCAGCTCCTCGTTTTCCCCCAGCGCCACCTGTAGATAGCTCTGACTCCTGCCCGCCGTTCTTCCCACTCTGACCAGTGTAGTGGTTTCCGTAATTACCGTCGCTGTCACCTTCGCGAGCAATTTCTTCTTCCAGGTCTCCGGTACCGCCTCCCACGCCGTTAACGCCCATCTCGCCGTCGACGACCTCCCCGTCTGTTTGGTCAGCGTCCATAAATCTTTAACTCTCCAGCCCCCGCCGTACTCTTCCTGGAGTAAGTCTCCCACCTTCATTCCTTTCAGGCATTCCGAACCCTTCTGCCGTCCGAAAGGACTTTCCCCTCGGTAGTGTATCCAGTTGCTAAACCACAGCTGTTCCTGTTCCATTTCCCATCTGTCTGCAGGTTCAGGTAGCTTCGGCAGATGCTTTTCCCACATCAGCGGCACCAGCGACTTCCACCGTTCACTGCTGCCCTTCCATTCTGCAAGAATGGCCTTATGCGCCAGCAACGTTGCCCAGCCCAGCGGCATGTTCGCCGCCGTCTCCATAAGCCACTGCTTCATGGGGTTCCCCTCCAGCAACATCGCTCCCAGGTTCCATAGCGCCTGACTGTTGACTCTATCCGTTGGATTGATCACTCCCAGCCCTCCTTCCTTCCTTCCCAGGTGTGCCAAGAATTCACTCCAGAGGATGAAGTGTTTCTCCTCATCGGCGCAACCTTTTGAAATGAAGTTATGGCATAGCTTCAGAATTTTCTTCCAGATTTGCTTCGGCGGTTGGTAAATCTGCGCTTGAAAGAGGATCACCGGCATCACGTACCCGTTTAAGACCGTCACCCTCGCCGTTGTGGTCAGGTGTAATTTTTCCCAGTTGCGTAGTATCGTGTTGACTCGTACCAGAGCCTTGTCCCATGTCGGTTCCGCGTTTCCATCTGATGTAATCCATATGCCTAGCAATCTCTCCGGTTTGCCTCTCTCTGCCCAGCTGAAGATCGTGTCAGTGTGTGCCGGGAGCAGTCTGTTTTTCCCTAGCGGCATCACCGTCGACTTCCCCTGGTTAACCTTCAGCCCCGACTGCATGCTGAAGTCCTCCAGCAGCTTCTGTGCCTTTCCCAGTTGCTCCTTTCCCTGGAGTATCAGCGTCGTATCATCAGCATACCCCAGGTAGGTCAGGTCACCCTTTCCTCTTTTCCGCAGTCCCAGCTTCCTCCTCTTCGCCTCTTGACATAGTGGTTCTGCTGCGCAGATGAAGAGATAGGGCGCCAGCGGGCACCCCTGACGGACGCCTGACTCCACATCAACCTTTTCCCCCAGGCATCCATTGATTAAGAGCTGCGTCGTTGCCTGATCATGAAGCCCTTTGGACCAGTCAACGAAGGCTTTTGGGAAACCCATTCGTTCCAAAGTGCGGAACAGAAACTTCCGCGACACTGAATCGTAGGCCTTCTGGAAGTCGACAAGCAGTAAGTACCAGTCTTCTTTCCCCAACACTGCAGCATCAACCGTGTCTTCTACCACCTTGACCGCGTCCGCGAGTCTCCTGTCTGAGATGAAACCGAATTGGTTCTCCGAGATGACTTGCGGCAGCTCTTTTTTCATTCTGTTCGCCAGCAGCTTCGCAACTATCTTATAGACCGCACCCAGAAGCGTGATTGGCCGATAATTCCCCAAGTCTTTTTTCTCCCCCTTCTTGTGTAGCAGTATCGTTACGGCTGTCGAAAAACTCTCCGGCAGCTTTGCAGTTGTTTCAAACTCCCGCATGAAGTCCATCACAACCTCCCCCAACAGATCCCAGTTGTCCTCCAGTAGTTCTTTCGGCAGCCCATCTGCTCCCGGCGCCTTGCCTCTCGGAAGTTCTTTTATCGCCTTTTTCACCTCTGCCTCCGTCCATGGAGCGGCTAGCCGACTCGCCCCTTCATCGCTCATCCTTTTCTTAGGGTCCATCGGCCATTCTTCCGTATCCGCTTCGTGCCCCTTCTCCTGGAACAGCTTGGAGAAGAAATCCGACGCCGCCGTCAGCACTTCCCTCTCTCCAGCGAAAGCCTTTCCCTCATGCTCTATCTCCTTGATGGTGGTTTTCACTTTCCTCGACGCGATCCTGCTTGTTAGGAAATTCGTTGCGATCTCTCCTTCCAGCTCCTCTCCCACTCCTGCCATCGTTTGTTTCCGCCTCCTTTGGCTGTCCCTATACGCCTTTAGCTGTGCTTCAAACTTCACCAACTCTTCGTACTTGTCCCCTAGCCCAGTGTCTGCCATGAACTCCTGCCTCAGTGCTGCCACTCTGTCTTCCAGGTGCGCAATCGTTCTCCCAATCCTCTTCCTCTCCTCTCTGGCATGAGCTTTCAGACTGGCTTGCAGCGTGGTGAGAGTGGACTGCAGTCTCTTGCCTCCGCTCTCCGTCTGACTCTGTACCACCTTTTGTATTGTCTTCCGCACCGCCTGACTCTTTGCTTGCGCAGCATGCATCCTCCATATCCCGGGGCCATACTCCTCACCCGTCACCGCTGTCAGCACCGTGGTGATCCCGAACCAATGATCAGTGACTCCCACCGGAGCTGCCATGTGGTACGCTTCCGACACCAGAGGCAGCATCGAGAGCGACACCAGCGCTCGATCGATGCGCGAGCTCGTCATCGTTGAGCGCGCAAGGAAAGTGTATTCCAGCTTCGTCGGGTGGAGCATCCTGAAGGTATCTTTCAAATCCCAGCCCGAACAGATATTCAGCAGTCTTGTATTCTCCGCTTCTGAGCCTCCCTTTGAGGTTTTGTCCATGATAGGGTCTGCCACCACGTTTAGGTCTCCTGCCAGCATCAGATGGCCCACACCCTGAAGTGAATTCATGAAACTCGTCAGACAATCTCTGAAAAAGGGTCCCCGTGTTGTTGCTTGTGCAGGGAAGTAAGCTGCTACCAACGTCCACTTCAACTCTCTCCAGCTCACATTCACCGCCAACAGCCTTCCTGACTCGTGTGTCCGTACATCACTGAAGCCAACTTCCTTGTTGAAGCTCAGTACCGCCACCCCTCCAGCCGTATCAGCTACTGATGTTATCGCTTTAGCCTCCGCCCTTGGTTGAGTCCAGAAATTGTGATCCTCCTGCAGTCGTGTGTCTGTAAGTATTATCACTCCTCTTGACTTGTCTAACCACTCTTGTAAGCACTCTCTTTTCTCCGCGCTGCCCAGTCCGTTGACGTTGAGCGCGCCAATGTTGAGTTCATGTTTTTTATCCATCAAACCACTGATCAAGACCCCTCAGCATCCACGGGTCGGACTTCCTTGTTGCGGTTCTCTGCTCTGCTAGCTGCACCATCCACCGATCAAGAACACGTGTTGCAAAGAGTATACCACAGGTTACAGCTACTGCAAGTGAAACGCTAACCACCGCTCCTCCTACGATTACAGCCTGAAGCTCCTGAAACAAACTCCCACACTTATTCTCCCATGTTGCTGTTGCCTCTAGCCCTTTCTGACATGTTACATGGTGCAGCACCTCCTGCGAGTTACGACCTCGAGCACCTCCATGCTGATGCGAACTGCCATCACTTCCAATGTTGACACCCGCTACTTCGCCGGTTTTGCAATATACTCCTTCTTGAAAGCGAGCATCTTCTTGGAGAATACACTGACGCGAGTTGCTGAGCCCTCTTTCCTCAACCCTCCTTTGTGCCGGGCAGATGTGATGTGAGCAGACGCCTGCTCGAAGCGGTTCCCTTGTGCCTTTTCGCACGCAGTCTAGACACAGACCCATTCCTCCCGCGCTCCGCCAGTGGAGGTGAGGGTAACAGCCGGGTCCCTCATGATACGCTTCAGGAGATCTGAAGCTTTCAGGGATGCAGCTGCGAGGGGGGAGGAGCAGACACCCATCAGTACGAGACAAGGGATGAAGAGCGAGCGACAAGGCATGTAGCGCCAACTGGTAAGAAGTTGCACAGCTTATACCATTCCTCTCATGAACCTGTTTAACTGTCAGGTTCCAGTTGTTGAAGTTCTCCTGTCTCGGAGAGACATAGCGATCATGGTAGCGAGACATGTGCTGGCCTCCGCAGAAATCGCAGGTCAGCGACGGGAAGTGAAGCAGGTAGCGTTTCGCCGTGGTCGGATCCTCCACAAAGTACCTCCAACGGTACTCATCGTCAGCATGAGGTATGATAAGGCCACGTATGCGGTCAGTGTCCAGCCCAGTCACCGGATCAACTGTCCGATGGAAGCCGAAACCGCTGACAAAAGCACCCTTGCCTCTCTTAACCAGCTTCGATACCACCAGGAGCCGACGGATTAGTTCAGCCGTTAAATCCGCAGGTACGCCTTTGACCATTACTTCCTTAGCCGTGGGATTCAGCACGCGCTCCCTCAAGAAGCGCGCATCTTCCGGATGTTGCCAGGTGAGGTCGATAAAGTCCCCGTTCGCGCATTCATGGCGGATAACTTGGTTCCAGACGTAGTTCGCATCCCGGACTTGGTTGAATGTGACTTGCAGACGACCATAACGCTCTCCAGAGAAGTACATCGCCGTCAGATCTTGGTAGGTCGTTGTCTGTAGCACATCCTGCGTCAGGTGCTCCCTCCACTCATCCAGCATCGCCGCTACGGTAACAGCAGCACGCGTAACCTCAGCTTTCCTGAAGAACGGCACCAGTAAGGTTAGTGAAAATCTCTTCAAAGCAATAACACTGTTAAGCGAATCCGGTTCCAGATGTTCATCGGAGTCGTCGCTTAGGTAGCCGTCATCTTCCTCATCAGGAGATGCCGTTGACGGAGCATCCTCATCATCCTGCGCCTTCTCATCAGCAGCAGCCTCGCCACGTGTTCCGCCTGCTGCCACAGAATCGTGAGAGTTGTCCGATCCGTCACCTTCCTCATCAGTAACCTTCTCCCCTGAGCCCGTGTCGTTGTCAGGCTTGTTCTGCAGGTCCGACAGAGCTTCGAAAGGGCCCATCACTGGAGCGGAGGAGGATCCGGCGAGTGGTTTTCCCCCATCAGCTGTGTCCTTCACAGGTACATCAGGTACGTCAGCCGCTTCCTTGTCCGAAACATTGCCAGCCGCCTTCTTGTTGCTCTTGTTGTTACGTCCCTTCACCATAGTGCTGTGATGAAAAACGCTTGACAGCCCAACATAGGCTGATAAAAAAGCTGATCTGAGCACAACTGCCGAGAAGCTCTGAGCTTTATGCCGCTGATGCTTGTAGACGAAACTTTGCAGGTCCAGGCTTGGCTGAACCAGAGTCTCCGTTGATGCTGACGAGCAACCTTGGTTGTGGGTTTCCTTGAGAATGACGCGAGGCCTTTGAAACGAAGGAGGTAGAAATCGTTGGTTGAATCTTTGACACCTTGGGCTTGTATAGCTGCCATATGTATTCCCTTGGTTAGACGTAGAGTGTACCGATAACAGTAGCCTGGAACTAGCATAAGTGTACTTTAGGTTCCCGTAATGAACACTAAAAAGACACCATTGTGTAGAGTTGAAGGCCGCGCATCGATTGAGTAGACCCAATGTCGAATCTGCCAAGAAATTGATACACATTGAGCTTGTTGAAGCTACCGGCCATGGCCATGGCTGAGTTGTCATTTTGTTGCAAGCTAGGTTTTTGCCCACTCGATTGCTATAGTCTGTGTAGGCTGTAGTGGGGTAGTTCATATAGGGTACAACACTTTTAGGTTTTCCTACTTGTACCCACCTGCTTGCTAATTCAATCATTCGTTCCTTCACGATTCTGACACTGTGATATATATATATACATATATATGTACATACACACCTGCATGTTTACTCTTGCTAGATACTGATCAATGTACTGTTGTTGTTGCATATATACCTCTGCATGTGAACTGGCCTTGTGGCCCCTTTGCTTGTGCTCGGAGTGTGTGGTGACATTGTGATCCACTCTGAGCTTGCATTGCTTTTCCTGACTAGTCTTTTGAACCCTTGTTCTCCCCCACTTTGCCTATGGGGGTGTGTCTAACTATATATGTTATGCTAGATTATGTAGGCTGTAGTGGGGTAGCCAATGTAGGGTACAACCCCTTAGGGCTTTCCCTTGTACCAAAACTCTCTCGATAGTTTCATCATTCCTAGCTACCTACTCTAACATGTACAGCATGGTGCCATTGGAATGTTATGGTACAGATATGGCCCTCGGCCCTATGTTTACGTTACAGTCCGATCCAGCCAAACTTGGGGCATAGTCACACATGCCCTGCATAATTACTTGAACGCACCCTACGGGACAAAGATAGCGCCATGGTGTGATTGGCAGAGTAAACAAGTGGCTTGAATTCGTGCTTCCTGCACAAGGGAACAACGCTGCGCAGCAATAGTGCCTGATAGTGCCTGATAGGTGTTCGTGCGTGCAGGCTTGTACATACTAGATTCCACCAAAAAAGTGGTGTTACATTATGCATGGGTTTACTTTAGGTCTTCAATTCAAACTCAACGAAATAGAGACTGTGATACAAGTGCTCTGTTAGTTTTTCCAGGTTATCATGTTTCGTTGTACACAAGGGGAAACATATGGAACTGGGATTAAGGGGGCGCAAGGAAGGGGAAGAGGAGGGAAGGAAAGGGTGACAGTAGGAAATACAGAAAGAAAGTGGTTGTACACGGAGTCATCCCAAAATTCCCAGCGCAATAATCACTTTGAAAACGAGGGGGACCCCAAGGTCACCCTCACGAGGTAACCCACAATTTCCCACTGGGTTCCCTACAGGTTACCTCTAAACACTGGCGACGTCAGCGACAACCAGCAACAGTAACTTCCACCATCGTAACTAAGTTCAGACCAATCGGGAGGGTTTACAGTTCTTTGGGGTACCCCATGGTTACCCCAACTTTGGCAGGAAAATCGATGGATGTTGACTTTGTCGCTACTCTGCTTATTCCGAGGCTGCGACGTAGGGGATTTCCACACAGCTTAGTAAGGTACGTACACACTGTACACTTCTTCTCTCAACATGTTTGTATGACATATAGTGGTTTTTTTCGATCTGATTCTGACTTTGTTATCGCATTGCTCAATATGTTGGGATACAGTGATGGGTTGGGTTACGTGGCACATGAAAGTTCACGAACCAATTACAACTCTTCGACAGCACCTTCTTCTGCCTCTCCTCTCCCCAGCACCTTCAGACTACTTATCCCCCTCCTACTTACGAACCCGTCATTTTTCACCCGTCATTGCTAAATCACTGAGCTCGTTCCACTCCGCCATGTCCGCCATTCACGCCGCCATGTCCGCCATTCACGTCGCCATGTCCGCCATTCACGCCGCCATATCCGTCTTTTTCCTAAGCTTCGATTCCCTAGTCATTGCGGGAGGCTATGGGAAACGATAACTATCTTATATCATTTTCCTTCCATGTCCTAAAGAGCATCGTTTTAAAGCCCGCGATTGGAGGCGTGAATGATGAGTTCTTATAACATTTTACAGATGCTAATTGCTTCTTCGAACCGTGTGTGTTTCTTGGCAGGCATCGCTTACCGTCGTGCTAGTCGCTCATACTTGGAGCTCTATGAGGTAAGCTTGTCGCCAGTGATTTCCTTGGGCTTTGTGTGGCACGCTATGGATGGCAGATTTACCTGAAAATGTGTTATTTGATGGGCGTTGCACCATTCGTTCTATTCTGCTTCTTGGCGTCACTTGACATGTTTTACGTAGCCATTATTGCAATTCTCCTAACATCACAGTGTGTGTTTCTGGCTACTCTCCGTGGCGAGCCTCCTAATTTGTCAAAACACGTCGTCTGGTAGGTAAGCCTTTTCCAGCTAACGTGACGTTTTTTGCTTTCTTTGGCGAGCTCTTGACATGACGTGCTATTCCTCGTTTTTACGTGATTCTCTGGCTTTCAGGTGTAACTTGGTCAGCTACTTTCTTTCTGGTGATGTGTTGTATTTTGTGATATGCTTTTTGTTAGAGTTACTAGCTAGATGAGTGAGTTCGATTAGGTAAGGGGGGGGTACAAGGACTATCGAGAGAGATTGTTGTACCCTCTAAGGAAAGAACCCTACACAACCTAGAGTGAAATAAGCAGAACAATATGTTTTGACACACCCCCATAGGTGAAGTAGGGGATAGCCAAGCCTAACAGTGGTCACAAGACCAGTCAAGCAAGAGAACAAGCAAGGCAAAGCCCAGGGTGGATCTCAAGGACACCACACAATCTGAGCACAAGCAGGCAGCCACAAGGCCAGTTCACATGCAGATTTATAAGAGCAAGGCAGTACACAGATCACAACCTAGCAAGAGGAAACATGCAGGTATAAAGATATATAGCAGTGTACAACAAGAGCAAGTCAAGCAACCAGCAGGTGAGGCAGAGTGGGCACAAGCCCAAGAGCAGTGCAGAAACGCTGATGATCACCAGCCGCAAGGGCCTTGGTGAAGACATCAGCAGTGTTGGCCCGAGAGGCCACGAAAGCAAGGCGCAGCTGACCACGCTGCTGCAGCTCACGCGCAAGGAAGTAGCGCAGAGCAATGTGCTTCGTTCTGTGCTCCAGTCTCTGTTCGCGACACAAGGCAAGCATTGCCTTGTTGTCGACGTACAGAACTGGAGGAGAACGAGGCCGCTCCCCCAAGTCGGTCAGCAGGTAGGTCAGCCAACGGAGCTCCTGTGCAGCCATGGCCCCAGCGTAGATCTCGGCCTCACAGCTGGAACCAAGCACAGAAGAAGAACGAGTGGACCTCCACGAGACAGAACCAGCGCCAAGACTGAAGGTGTAGCCCTGTGACGAACGCTGAGTCGCCTGGTCGTCAGCCCAAGAAGCGTCAGAGTGTCCTGTGAGGACCACGGGACCCCGTCCTCCAAGCACGAGCCCCATGCCCGATGTGCTGCACAAGTAACGCAGTACCCTCTTCGCAGCATCAAAGTGCACCTTTCGGTGCCTGCCGGGTGCCACGTAGCGAGCCAGAAGGCTGAGAGGATACGCGAGGTCAGGTCGTGTGCACGTCATCAGGTACATGAGGCAGCCCACAAGCTCTGGGTACGGACCACTCGGCTCTACGGACTCGTCCGAAGGTGGAGCTGAGAGCGAGTGGCCGGTAGCCAGAGGAGTGGGCTGTGGCGAGGAGTACGTGAAGCGGAAGCGCTGAAGGACCTGGTGCACCATGTGTGACTGAGTCAGGGTGATGGTGCGCCGTGCTCTGTCCCGGGTGATCTGCAAGCCAAGATAGCTCCACAGCTCACCCAGGTCAGTGCAGGTGTGTCTCTCCTGCAGCTCCACCTTCACTAGGGTCAGTGCCTCAGTGTCAGCAGTAGCAAAAACCAAGTCGTCGACGTACACGGGGATGTAGAACGGCGGTAGAGTAGTGTCGGTGCGTAGAAACAGCGACGGGTCAGCAGTCGAAGGAGCAAACCCAAGAGCTGCAAGTGTCGTCCTCACTGTGTCGTGCCACTCACGGGGCGCCTGACGCAGGCCGTACACTGGTCGCCGTAGGCTCCACTGGGTACCCGCAGGAAACGACCCAGTGAAGCCCTGTGGACGGCGCAACCAGATGGCCTCGTGAAGGCTACCCTGCAAGAAAGCTGTCGAGAAGTCGAGGGAGTGCAGCTCGTAGTCACGCTGAGCTGCAACGTGTAGCAACACCCGAAGAGTGGTCATCTTCGGGGTGGGGGAGAAGGTCTGAAAGAAGTCGACCCCCTCACGCTGACTGAAGCCTCGAGCAACGTAACGTGCCTTGAAGGCAGGCGGAGAACCCGGCGGCCGCTTCACCCTGAAAATCCACATGCCACTGACGATGTTCGCCCCAGGTGGGGGAACCTCGTCGACGTAGGTGCCTGTGGACTTCCAGGAAGCCATCTCTGCGTCCATGGCTGTCTGCCACTGAGAGGAGTACTCACCCGAAATCGCCTCCCTGTAGGAGCGCGGGGTGGGGATGTCAAGTGCATCCGGGTCTCCTTCAGGGGCAAGCAGCATGGTCGCGTGATGGGGTGAAGCGGCAGCAAGGCACTCCAACTCCTCCTGTCTGTCCTCGAGAACGTCACAGCCAAGGGCAGTGCAGCCAAGAGCAGTCTCACCCCCGACGGACGGAGGACAGGCAGGGACAGGGTCAGAGACAAGACTCGCAAGGTAGTCTAGGCGGTACACAGCAGCAAAGTCAACGAGCTCAGCTACTAGGGCAGACGCAGCAGGAGACGAGAACGTAGGGTCCGTCACAACCGTAGCAAGAAGGCGAGTAACAGTCGGACTGGACGCACGAGTAAGGTCAGACGGAGGGTCAGCAACGTCAGGCAAAGAAGACGCAGGAGGTAACGGTAGGACAACACGCTGAGGAACAGAGGAAGGACGGAGTGTCATATCGTGAGTGCCGGGGACAGCCAGAGCACGCTGACGACGAACACGAGGAACACGAGCACGGACAGCAGCTCTAGGCTCAGGCTCAAGGTCAAAGCTAGACTCAGGCTCTCGACGCTCAGGGGTGGAAGCACGAGTCTCAGGCTCTTGACGCTCAGTCAGGGACTCTGACACCGCAGTGTAAGGAGCAGGAGCAGGCAGTGGGGAGTGTGGTAGCAGCGGCGGCTGTGACTGGTCCGCCGGTGGACACAGCAACGGAGGAGTAGTACCTGCCACAGGGAAGCCAGTAGCACCTGGCTGAAGACTGAGAAGGTGGCGAAGAGCACCAGTAGCTCCACCAGGACCTCCAGCACCTCCAGCACCTCCAGCCCCAGCAGCTTCGGCGCCTCCAGCACCAGCAGCTCTAGCAGCTCCACGACCTCCAACACCAGCAGTACCTCCAGTACCTCCAGCACCAGCAGCTCCACGACCTCCAGCACCAGCAGCACCTCCAGTACCTCCAGCACCAGCAGCTCCACCAGGACCAGCAGCACCTGCAGCTCCCCGACCTCCAGCACCAGCAGCACCTCCAGTACCTCCAGCACCTCCAGGACCTCCAGCACCAGCAGCACCTCCAGGACCTCCAGCACCAGCAGTACCTCCAGTACCTCCAGTACCTCCAGCACCAGTAGCTCCAGGTCCTCCGGTAGGAGCTCCGACGACACCAACACCAGAAGGACTCGCAGCACCCCCAGAGTCAGCACCCGAACTCGAAGCACCCCCAGAGGCAGCACCCTCGGTCTCAGCACTCGCAGGCTCAGTACCCTCAGTCGCAGCACCCTCAGGCCCAGTACCCTCAGTCCCAGCACCCCCAGGCTCAGTACCCTCAGTCCCAGCACCCCCAGGCTCAGTACCCTCAATCCCAGCACCCCCAGGCTCAGTACCCTCAGTCTCTGCTCCAGTGTCCACAGCAGCAGGCTGCAGAGGCGGCGAAGACGGCCGTGGCGGGAAACCCGGGGGGGTCTCCAAGCGAGGAGTGCGGCGAGTGGTCGCCGTGTCGTCGGCGACGGCGTCACCCCCCTCAGGTGAGTCAGAGGAGTCAGAAGAGATCTCAACTGGCTCATCCAAGGGGGGTGGGTCTACCTGGGACACACCTGAGGGAGCAGGACCCTGTGGGGGAAGGGGGTCTACCGGGGGGGGGACTGGTACCAGGAAGAGAGGTGCGAGAGGGACCGGGTGGGACGCGTGCGGGTGAAGTCGGTAGTAACAGACCGACTCGTCAAAGGTGACATCCTGAGAGGACAGAACACGACGCGATGCAGGGTGGTAGAACTGCCAGGGTGGAGCGTCGGTGGGGAGGCCCAGGAAGACACAGCGGAGAGTGCGAGGGGAGAGCTTGCTCGCTTTGGTATCGCGAACAAGGGAGAGCGCGCCCCAGACCCGAAACGACGACGCATCACCAGGCTGTCCCGTCCAACGGAGTGTGGGCGAGGTCTCTGGAGCAGAGACACGGGGCCAGAGGTTGAGCTGATGCGCGGCGTATCGGACCGCAAACGGCCACAGGAAATGGGGAGCAGCCGCATGGATCATGGAGGTACGAGCAACCTCCATGATCAGGCCAATGCGACGCTCAGCGATCCCATTTTGCTGCGGAGAGGCCGGAAGCGTGAACGACTGGCATATGCCCTCATCCTGGCAGAACGTCTCAAGGACGCCAGAGGAGAACTCACCACCCCTGTCAGAGTGCAGACGCAGGACTGGGAAGTCCTGCTGAAAGCGCTCGTGCAGCTGGAGACGAGTAGCACGGATCCAGCGGATCAAGACACCACTGACATCCGCCTTGCGCCACAAGGGGAAGACTGTGGTGTAGCGTGTGTAGTCGTCAACCACCAGCAGGAAGTAGCGCTCCTGGTCCGTTCCACCGACGGGGGCCGGGCCCCACACGTCCATGTGGAGAGTCTGCAGAGGAGCAGTGGTCGGAGGAAACTCGAAGGAGTGAGGAGCGGCGCGCTGCCGCCCCTCGACGCAAGGAAGGCACGGCAGCGCAAGTGAGCGCGGGAGGGGGGGCAGGGTCTCAGGGAGGCCAGTGACCAGGAGCCGGGAGTGCATGTGGCGCAGACGCTGCAGGGAGGGGTGACCAAGACGGTGGTGCCAGCGCTGATTCTCGTGCGTGAGTACTCGGCACGAACAAGACGCAGCTAACTGCCCTGACGCAGACGCTCGACTCGACGTAGCTACCTGACCTGACTCAGCCACCTGTGCAGACGCAGTGGTCAGTGTGTACAGACTAGACCCAGGCTGTCGAGTGAACGTAGCCAGGTGACGGCCAGTCCGGGAGCACGTACAGATCGCCACACGCTGCCCTCCAGGAATAAAGGTATCAACCCAGACATCCTGAATGGCAGCGTTGCTCACCAAGTTCGTCGAGAACGTGGGGAGGTGGAGACCTGACAAAGAGCCGGAGGGGACTGCTGGACAAGGGAGGACCGTGGAGGCTCTCGCAACTACTGGGCCCCCAGAGGGGTCAGCCAGTGAGACTGGGACAGGTGCTGTGAGTGGTGTGACTGTGGTGCAATCACGGAAAAAGCAACGTGACGCGCCGGAGTCAAGCGTGAACGTGTGCAAGACCTCAGCTGAGGCAGGACCTGTGGTAGTAGACGCACTAGCAACTAGAGCGTCGGTAGACTCACGGGCACCTAGAGCTGCAGCAGACTCACTAGCACCTGGAGTGGCAGCAGACTCACTAACACCTGGAGTGGCAGCAGACTGACTAACACCTGGAGTGGCAGCAGACTCACTAACACCAAGAGCAGCAGTCTTAACATAACGATAACCTCCACCACCAGGACGACCTCGCTGAATAACCCACTCACGAAGCTGCTGAGGGGTGGGGTCGTCCGGGAGAAGCAGTGCCCGCTGCTGTCCACCCCTGGCCGCAGCGACTGCCGCGGAAGTGGCCATGACAGACAGTGACTGTCAGGAGTAGGTCCAGCACCTCCAGCTCCTACAGCGCCAGCAGCACCTCCTACACTCCCAGCAGCACCTCCTCCACTCCCAGTAGCACAAGTAGCAGCAGCAGCAGTAGTAACAGCAGCAGGGCGGTTCGGTGGGGGTGGGAGGCCGCACCTCCACCACTCCCAGCAGTACTCCCTCCAGTAGCAGCAGTAGCACGGCGGCTCGGGCAGCAGCAGCAGACCGAGCAGCAGCAGCAGCAGCAGCAGTAGCACTAGCTGTAGCAAGTGCAGTAGTAGGAGCTGCAGCAGTAGCACTAGCTGTAGCAAGTGAAGTAGTAGGAGCTGCAGCAGTAGTACTAGCTGTACCAAGTGAAGTAGTAGGAGCTGCAGCAGTAGCTTCAGTCAGGAGCAGCTGCAGTAAGTGCTGGAGTAGGAGCTGTAGCAGTAGCACTAGCTGTAGCAGAAGTAGCTTCAGTCAGTACCAGCTGTACCAAGTGCAGTAGTAGGAGCTGCAGCAGTAGCACTAGCTGTAGCTGGAGTAGCTTCAGTCAATAGTAGCTGTAGCAAGTGCTGGAGTAGGAGCTGCAGCAGTAGCACTAGCTGTAGCAGCCGTAGCTTCAGTCAGTAGCAGCTGTAGCAAGTGCCGTAGTAGCAGCAGCAGCAGTAGCACTAGCTGTAGCAGCACTAGCTTCAGTAGCAGCAGCAGTGAGTAGCGCTAGCTGTAACAGGAGTAGCGTCAGTAGCAGCAGCAGTGAGTAGCGCTAGCTGTAGCAGCAGTAGCTTCAGTAGCAGCAGCAGTGAGTAGCACTAGCTGTAGCAGCACTAGCTTCAGTAGCAGCAGCAGTGAGTAGCACTAGCTGTAGCAGCACTAGCTTCAGTAGCAGCAGCAGTGAGTAGCACTAGCTGTAGCAGCAGTAGCGTCAGTAGCAGCAGCAGTGACAGCTCGGGCTGGGCAGCGCGTAGTAGCAGTAGGCGCGCGTGGGCTGTGGGCGTGCAAACCAGGGGCGCGCAACAGGTGCGTGCGGGGCGGCACTACGAGGAGCGCGCATCAGGTGCGTGCTAGGGGCTGGCGGGCAGCGTGAGTGGCGCGCGCAGCAGCAGGAACGAGGGGGGGACCGGGCGTAGGGGCTGACGGGCCGCGCGAGAGGCGCACGGGGCAGCTAGGGCTCGGTCAGGGGGGTCGCACGTGACTAGGAACAGAAAATCGCGTCTAGGCAGAAAAGGGAACCGTCTCGCCTAGGGCACGTTTTCGCATTTCGCGTTTCTCCTAGGGGCGCGACTCGGGCAGCAGGTCGAAATAGTAGTGGTGGGCCCTTTTAAAATTTCGGTCCTAAGGAGCATTGTGCTCTTAATACCATGTTAGAGTTACTAGCTAGATGAGTGAGTTCGATTAGGTAAGGGGGGGGTACAAGGACTATCGAGAGAGATTGTTGTACCCTCTAAGGAAAGAACCCTACACAACCTAGAGTGAAATAAGCAGAACAATATGTTTTGACACTTTTAGGGTCATGCAGAGGAAAGCGTGTTATTTGTTGCATTATTGTACTGCAATTTCGATAATAAAATGTGGAATCGTGCAAGTGAAAGTGATTGCTATTCGTGTAAATATTGTCATAAGAAAAGCTAACCGGAAAGTCTGATGGCTTTTAAAGCCCGTATTAATAGCAACGTTAATTGATTGGTATAATATATTTTGTAATTATATCACGAGCAAGCTTTATAATATATTATGTTCTGTAATATTACTGTTGAAGAGATTCACAGCGCGTACGTGGCTTGCGTAAGATTCGTTCCCACAAGTTGGGAAGGTATCAAAGGGGTCACGCGTCTCGCGTCTGATTCGCTCCCGCAGGTTGGGAGGGGTCTCCGGTGGGTCACCACCTCTGGGTAACCTCGGGGTCAGCACGCGAAGTGATTGTTGCCGAGGTTACCCGCAGGTTACCTTGACAAGGACCCCGAGGTATCCCGCCCCAGAGTAAGCTGTGGGTAACCTGGGGGGGGCTTTTTGGGCGAAACATTTTTGGGATGGTGGGAGGATGGCTTGTATGGGGACACGTGGATTGGGCTGCGGAAGTTGGAGAAAGAAGATGGAATACCGTATCGGGGATGAAGGGCAGTAGTGGAACGGGAGGGACAGGCGAGCATGTGCTGCATGGATACGAGCGGATCAGAGGAGCAGGAACAAGGGAACAAAGGGGTTTGCACCAGGGAAGAACTTTATTCCATTAGCAATCATCTGTTAGCAAGGTCTAAAGATTATTTCCCTTTCCATAAAGCCTTGTAGACACCCAATCTTGTAACCAAGAAGGGAGGGAACCGAACAGCACTCCTGCATATGCATGTCGCCCAAACACAATTCGAATTGGTGGCCGCTTCGCAAATGCTGCATTGGCAATTCGCTCCGCAAGGTGCGACGCAGGCGGGTTTTTCGTATCAGCTGCACGATACTCGTACGACTGACACATTCGCAACTCGAGCGCCTTGTATGGGCTATCGTCGGGAATTGACGGCATGTCGGCCGCGGTTTTGATGAAGATGTTCGTTCGGATGTAACCAGGAGTTACCAGCACCACACGAATTCCGAAAGGCTTCATTTCAACTCGCATGCAGTTTGTAACCGCGTTGAGAGCTGCCTTGCTTCCGGAATAGGCTGACGTGAAGGGCCTGAAGGAGAAAGGGGATACGAAAACGTATGAAGAAACCAGCGAGAGAAATGAACAAGGAAACGAGAAGGGGTCACTCGGAACTCCAGACCACATTGTTGCGCGATAGGAGCAGAGCATGGGCATCAAGCATTGCAGAAAGAAAAATAGCGCCATGAGTTTTGGGCTGAGAGGGAAGATAGTGAAACGGGAGTGCAGTGAGTGCTTGTGCGGGGAATGATTGAGATGCGTTAAAAGGGATTGCAAGGTAGTACCGGTGAGTGTAGCTGCTGACACTTGACATGTTAATGATGGTTCCGCTACCGTGTTTTGCCATGAGCGGAAACACTGCCTGCGAAAGCGCTACAGCGCCGAAAACATTTGTCTCATAAACCAGTCGCAATCTGTCGAGGGGAATTTCAGCAACTGGTGACGGAGCGCCGAATCCCGCATTGTTCACCAGGATGTCGATACAGTCACACTCTGAAACCACTCTCGCAACCGCTTCCTGCCAACACAAAACGCAGCGTGCGATGCGATGGAACGAGATGGATTAAATTCGAGGAATGAACGAAATGGAATATTACGGGGGAAGGTTGGGGGGTGGGGAGCACGTTGGTGCGGAAGGCGGAACGTCACGTTCCTACGGTAAGACGGCAGGGAACAAATGTAGGAGCGAGGAGGCTGGGAAGGTGCGACCAGCCTTCCGTATACGGAAGCTTTCTGGCATGAGCCAGGACCGAAGCGGGAGCTGAACATTATAGAGGTCTCCTTGGTGAGTACAGAACCATTAGTCACAGCGTCCTGTATAGTCACACCTTCACGGAATCAATGCAAGTGACGTCTAGCGGCAGCAGTCGCACGCCCAGCTCTGACAACCCGTCCATCGCCTCCAGTCGCCGAGCTGTCGCATACACTGTTGCTCCGCGACATGCGAACTCTCTGTTGTGAGTTTTTGCGAAAAAGACATCATCATGATATTTTTTGGAGGTTGTTTATCGAGACTCAGGAGCCTCTATATCAAGCACAAAAATATGAAGTGGGTGAATGATCATGTGTAACACGAGAGCACACTTACTCCGCAAGAGCGTATCCGATCCCGCCAGCGGAGCACCCCGTTATTAGCACAACCTTGCCTCGCCCCTGCTTGTGCTTATTCTGTCGCTCCGCACATCCGGAATCTTCAGACTCGTGTCGCTGAATGAGACTGGGACCTTCGAGACACTGCTCATGAAATCTAGTGATCTTCTCGAAGCGCATCATTGTGGTGGAGAGAGGAAGATGGGTTTGTGAGTGAATTGATGAGGTTCCCCCTTCGCTTCCTCCAAGTACACTAATACCTGGAACCTTTTGTGAGACAATCCTAGATGCGATATAGTTGGGCTGTTTTCTCGTCAGGAAGCGACGAGGTACTGTCTTTGACCCTGAGTATCAACACACAGAGAGTTAACGTTAGAGACCCATCGGAGCAACGTCACGTACTTAATCATCAGTCGCTGTCCGCTAAAAGGTGAGGAGATGCTTTCTATTGAGCCTCTAATCTGGAAAGGATTTTGCATAGAATGGCGGCCAAAGAACCGTAGGTGGACATGAAGTAGTAGCGACGGGATGCTATGGTGCAGAGGCAAAAGCATCTGGACAAGAATGTCGCTCACATACAAACCGGGGCGCGACATTGAAATTGATGGAAGCTTATGACGATCAACCCCTTGAAATTCGGAAGCGCGTACGACTCGAATCGAGAAGGGAGACTGTTGTATGAAATTTATTTTACACCCGGTATCACAAATGCTAAGGGTCATATTTACATAACAAATGTGGTGTCTCTGGGAGAAATTGAGCTGGTGTGGTGATGTGGTTCGGTGTAGAGTGAACAAACCAATGTGTCCATAAATGTATTTGGATCAATCCGAGACTTGAATCTGGAAAAATCCGGCGCAATCAATGGCCCCGAATGTCGCGCTTAGAGAAATAGCTGAGAGGGACGGGAATGCCCTTGACTTTCGGAACCATCGCTCCTCTACCAGAGCTTACCCCTCCCCTGGTGACACCTTTCCTATCCCCTTTCGTTCGTTCTCTTCTGCCCGAGCTAACGCCATCAGCGAGCCCACCCGCCCGCCCCAAGCGACATTCGCAACTGTTTACGTGGGATACAGCTGGCCGCGTGGGATTGCTGGAGGTGAGTCGTGCGAGTCGCAATAGGGTCTCCGAACATACGTGAGGTGGTACTGCAGGGCGGGCTTTTCTTGCGATGAATGATTTTGGCGAAAAAAATGGTGCCGTCGGTGACTCCATAAAGGAATCACCGCACGCCATATACAATAATATATTGAACCTTCAGCCTTCAGTCTAGTCGCTGCAAGAATATATTGTGCCTAATGCACTCTAGTTCAAGTTCCTCACATTTCTTTCCAATCATCGAAGGTGTAAACAAAATTCTCACTGGCAGCATCATTCCCACTCAAAAATGGAGCTGTTGTGGAACGTTCTACCCATCTATTTTTCGCCAACATAGAGCAAACACATTGCTCACCAAAGAGCTGAAATACGCGAAAGGGGAAATTCTAGTTGGTAAACTAAGACAGAGAGGGCTAAATTTAGCTGTTGCCGCCCGTGCCGAGCCCCAGGAGCATGTTGTTGCCGCCCGGCAAGTACACCACATTGCGGCTCCGAGAAAGAGTCGCCGCAATCTCCCTTGCCGCCTCGATTCGCCTCAGCTCTATCATCGCCCCTCCCACATTCGCCGTCGCATCAGAAATCTGACGTTTTGGCACAGACAGAAAGACAAGTGGCGAGCGAAGGCACAGACTCGAGCAAGATTCAAGCGTACAAGAGAAAAACTGGGATGATGAGAAGAATGAGAAAAGCTCGCATACATGCACATCAGCTTTTCTGCCTGTGCACACCACCCCCCCCCCCCCCCCCCCCCCCCTCCCCCCCCCTCCCCCCCCCCCCCCCCCTCCCATCCCCCCCCTCGCCAGAAAATTGCTGCCAGCCTCTTCTGTTTGACCAATTTAATAGCAAACACACATGTCAGGCCATGCCAAGCCATGACACCGTCATTCACCATTCAACCAACCCATCCACCTTCTCACCCATGCAACCAATCCAACCACCCAGCCCTGCCACCCAACCTTGGCCGCCCTTGTGATCGCTGCCTGCCTCGAGCATCGAAGCAGGCACCCAAGTCATGACACGCCATGCCATGCCATCCCACGCCATGCCATGCCCGGCCGCCTCAGCCTCGCCCTCTGCCCTTGTGATCGCTGCCAGCCTCTCCTGCTCCCTCTTGCATTGACGTGCACAAGCCATGCCCTGCCATGCCCTGCCATGCCCTGCCATGCCATGCCATGCCATGCCATGCCATGCCATGCCATGCCATGCCGTCCTGTGCTCTGCCATGCCATGCCATGCCATGCCATGCCATGCCATGCCATGCCATGCCGTCCTGTGCTCTGCCATGCCATGCCATGCCATACCATGCCATGCTGTCCTGTGCTCTGCTCTGCCATGCCATGCCATGCCATGCCATGCCATGCCATGCCATGCCATGCCGTCCTGTGCTCTGCCATGCCATGCCATGCCATGCCATGCCATGCCATGCCGTCCTGTGCTCTGCCATGCCATGCCATGCCATGCCATGCCATGCCATGCCATGCCGTCCTGTGCTCTGCCATGCCATGCCATGCCATGCCATGCCATGCCATGCCATGCCATGCCATGCCATGCCGTCCTGTGCTCTGCCATGCCATGCCATGCCATGCCGTCCTGTGCTCTGCCATGCCATGCCATGCCATGCCATGCCATGCCATGCCATGCCGTCCTGTGCTCTGCCATGCCATGCCATGCCATGCCATGCCATGCCATGCCATGCCGTCCTGTGCTCTGCCATGCCATGCCATGCCATGCCATGCCATGCCATGCCATGCCGTCCTGTGCTCTGCCATGCCATGCCATGCCATGCCATGCCATGCCATGCCGTCCTGTGCTCTGCCATGCCATGCCATGCCATGCCATGCCATGCCATGCCGTCCTGTGCTCTGCCATGCCATGCCATGCCATGCCATGCCATGCCATGCCATGCCATGCCGTCCTGTGCTCTGCCATGCCATGCCATGCCATGCCATGCCATGCCATGCCATGCCATGCCGTCCTGTGCTCTGCCATGCCATGCCATGCCATGCCATGCCATGCCATGCCATGCCATGCCATGCCATGCCATGCCATGCCATGCCGTCCTGTGCTCTGCCATGCCATGCCATGCCATGCCATGCCATGCCATGCCATGCCATGCCATGCCATGCCATGCCATGCCATGCCATGCCGTCCTGTGCTCTGCCATGCCATGCCATGCCATGCCATGCCATGCCATGCCATGCCATGCCATGCCGTCCTGTGCTCTGCCATGCCATGCCATGCCATGCCATGCCATGCCATGCCATGCCATGCCATGCCATGCCGTCCTGTGCTCTGCCATGCCATGCCATGCCATGCCATGCCATGCCATGCCATGCCATGCCGTCCTGTGCTCTGCCATGCCATGCCATGCCATGCCATGCCATGCCATGCCATGCCGTCCTGTGCTCTGCCATGCCATGCCATGCCATGCCATGCCATGCCATGCCATGCCATGCCATGCCGTCCTGTGCTCTGCCATGCCATGCCATGCCATGCCATGCCATGCCATGCCATGCCATGCCGTCCTGTGCTCTGCCATGCCATGCCATGCCATGCCATGCCATGCCATGCCATGCCATGCCGTCCTGTGCTCTGCCATGCCATGCCATGCCATGCCATGCCATGCCATGCCATGCCATGCCGTCCTGTGCTCTGCCATGCCATGCCATGCCATGCCATGCCATGCCATGCCATGCCATGCCATGCCGTCCTGTGCTCTGCCATGCCATGCCATGCCATGCCATGCCATGCCATGCCGTCCTGTGCTCTGCCATGCCATGCCATGCCATGCCATGCCATGCCATGCCATGCCATGCCATGCCATGCCATGCCATGCCATGCCATGCCGTCCTGTGCTCTGCCATGCCATGCCATGCCATGCCATGCCATGCCATGCCGTCCTGTGCTCTGCCATGCCATGCCATGCCATGCCATGCCATGCCGTCCTGTGCTCTGCCATGCCATGCCATGCCATGCCATGCCATGCCATGCCATGCCATGCCATGCCATGCCGTCCTGTGCTCTGCCATGCCATGCCATGCCATGCCATGCCATGCCATGCCATGCCATGCCATGCCATGCCATGCCATGCCATGCCATGCCGTCCTGTGCTCTGCCATGCCATGCCATGCCATGCCATGCCATGCCATGCCATGCCATGCCATGCCGTCCTGTGCTCTGCCATGCCATGCCATGCCATGCCATGCCATGCCATGCCATGCCGTCCTGTGCTCTGCCATGCCATGCCATGCCATGCCATGCCATGCCATGCCGTCCTGTGCTCTGCCATGCCATGCCATGCCATGCCATGCCATGCCATGCCATGCCATGCCATGCCATGCCATGCCGTCCTGTGCTCTGCCATGCCATGCCATGCCATGCCATGCCATGCCATGCCATGCCATGCCGTCCTGTGCTCTGCCATGCCATGCCATGCCATGCCGTCCTGTGCTCTGCCATGCCATGCCATGCCATGCCATGCCATGCCATGCCATGCCATGCCATGCCGTCCTGTGCTCTGCCATGCCATGCCATGCCATGCCGTCCTGTGCTCTGCCATGCCATGCCATGCCATGCCATGCCATGCCATGCCGTCCTGTGCTCTGCCATGCCATGCCATGCCATGCCGTCCTGTGCTCTGCCATGCCATGCCATGCCATGCCATGCCATGCCATGCCATGCCATGCCGTCCTGTGCTCTGCCATGCCATGCCATGCCATGCCATGCCATGCCATGCCATGCCATGCCATGCCATGCCATGCCATGCCATGCCATGCCGTCCTGTGCTCTGCCATGCCATGCCATGCCATGCCATGCCATGCCATGCCATGCCGTCCTGTGCTCTGCCATGCCATGCCATGCCATGCCATGCCATGCCATGCCATGCCATGCCATGCCATGCCATGCCATGCCGTCCTGTGCTCTGCCATGCCATGCCATGCCATGCCATGCCATGCCATGCCATGCCATGCCATGCCGTCCTGTGCTCTGCCATGCCATGCCATGCCATGCCATGCCATGCCATGCCATGCCATGCCATGCCGTCCTGTGCTCTGCCATGCCATGCCATGCCATGCCATGCCATGCCATGCCATGCCATGCCATGCCATGCCGTCCTGTGCTCTGCCATGCCATGCCATGCCATGCCATGCCATGCCATGCCATGCCATGCCATGCCATGCCGTCCTGTGCTCTGCCATGCCATGCCATGCCATGCCATGCCATGCCATGCCATGCCGTCCTGTGCTCTGCCATGCCATGCCATGCCATGCCATGCCATGCCATGCCATGCCATGCCATGCCATGCCGTCCTGTGCTCTGCCATGCCATGCCATGCCATGCCATGCCATGCCATGCCATGCCATGCCGTCCTGTGCTCTGCCATGCCATGCCATGCCATGCCGTCCTGTGCTCTGCCATGCCATGCCATGCCATGCCATGCCATGCCATGCCATGCCATGCCATGCCATGCCATGCCATGCCGTCCTGTGCTCTGCCATGCCATGCCATGCCATGCCGTCCTGTGCTCTGCCATGCCATGCCATGCCATGCCATGCCATGCCATGCCATGCCATGCCGTCCTGTGCTCTGCCATGCCATGCCATGCCATGCCGTCCTGTGCTCTGCCATGCCATGCCATGCCATGCCATGCCATGCCATGCCATGCCATGCCATGCCGTCCTGTGCTCTGCCATGCCATGCCATGCCATGCCATGCCATGCCATGCCATGCCATGCCATGCCGTCCTGTGCTCTGCCATGCCATGCCATGCCATGCCATGCCATGCCATGCCATGCCATGCCGTCCTGTGCTCTGCCATGCCATGCCATGCCATGCCATGCCATGCCATGCCATGCCATGCCATGCCATGCCATGCCATGCCATGCCGTCCTGTGCTCTGCCATGCCATGCCATGCCATGCCATGCCATGCCATGCCATGCCATGCCATGCCATGCCGTCCTGTGCTCTGCCATGCCATGCCATGCCATGCCATGCCATGCCATGCCATGCCATGCCATGCCGTCTTGTGCTCTGCCATGCCATGCCATGCCATGCCATGCCATGCCATGCCATGCCATGCCATGCCATGCCATGCCATGCCATGCCATGCCATGCCGTCCTGTGCTCTGCCATGCCATGCCATGCCATGCCATGCCATGCCATGCCATGCCATGCCATGCCATGCCATGCCATGCCGTCCTGTGCTCTGCCATGCCATGCCATGCCATGCCATGCCATGCCATGCCATGCCATGCCATGCCATGCCATGCCGTCCTGTGCTCTGCCATGCCATGCCATGCCATGCCATGCCATGCCATGCCATGCCATGCCGTGCGGTCCTGTGCTCTGCCATGCCATGCCATGCCATGCCATGCCATGCCATGCCGTCCTGTGCTCTGCCATGCCATGCCATGCCATGCCATGCCATGCCATGCCATGCCATGCCGTCCTGTGCTCTGCCATGCCATGCCATGCCATGCCATGCCATGCCATGCCATGCCATGCCATGCCATGCCATGCCGTCCTGTGCTCTGCCATGCCATGCCATGCCATGCCATGCCATGCCATGCCATGCCATGCCGTCCTGTGCTCTGCCATGCCATGCCATGCCATGCCATGCCATGCCATGCCATGCCATGCCATGCCATGCCATGCCGTCCTGTGCTCTGCCATGCCATGCCATGCCATGCCATGCCATGCCATGCCATGCCATGTCATGCCATGCCATGCCGTCCTGTGCTCTGCCATGCCATGCCATGCCATGCCATGCCATGCCATGCCATGCCATGCCATGCCGTCCTGTGCTCTGCCATGCCATGCCATGCCATGCCATGCCATGCCATGCCATGCCATGCCATGCCATGCCATGCCGTCCTGTGCTCTGCCATGCCATGCCATGCCATGCCATGCCATGCCGTCCTGTGCTCTGCCATGCCATGCCATGCCATGCCATGCCATGCCATGCCGTCCTGTGCTCTGCCATGCCATGCCATGCCATGCCATGCCATGCCATGCCATGCCGTCCTGTGCTCTGCCATGCCATGCCATGCCATGCCATGCCATGCCATGCCATGCCATGCCGTCCTGTGCTCTGCCATGCCATGCCATGCCATGCCATGCCATGCCATGCCATGCCATGCCATGCCATGCCATGCCATGCCATGCCATGCCGTCCTGTGCTCTGCCATGCCATGCCATGCCATGCCATGCCATGCCATGCCATGCCATGCCATGCCATGCCGTCCTGTGCTCTGCCATGCCATGCCATGCCATGCCATGCCATGCCATGCCATGCCATGCCGTCCTGTGCTCTGCCATGCCATGCCATGCCATGCCATGCCATGCCATGCCATGCCATGCCATGCCGTCCTGTGCTCTGCCATGCCATGCCATGCCATGCCATGCCATGCCGTCCTGTGCTCTGCCATGCCATGCCATGCCATGCCATGCCATGCCATGCCATGCCATGCCGTCCTGTGCTCTGCCATGCCATGCCATGCCATGCCATGCCATGCCATGCCATGCCATGCCATGCCGTCCTGTGCTCTGCCATGCCATGCCATGCCATGCCATGCCATGCCATGCCATGCCATGCCGTCCTGTGCTCTGCCATGCCATGCCATGCCATGCCATGCCATGCCGTCCTGTGCTCTGCCATGCCATGCTGCCATGCCATGCCATGCCATGCCATGCCATGCCATGCCATGCCGTCCTGTGCTCTGCCATGCCATGCCATGCCATGCCATGCCATGCCATGCCATGCCATGCCATGCCATGCCATGCCATGCCGTCCTGTGCTCTGCCATGCCATGCCATGCCATGCCATGCCATGCCATGCCATGCCGTCCTGTGCTCTGCCATGCCATGCCATGCCATGCCATGCCATGCCATGCCGTCCTGTGCTCTGCCATGCCATGCCATGCCATGCCATGCCATGCCATGCCATGCCATGCCGTCCTGTGCTCTGCCATGCCATGCCATGCCATGCCGTCCTGTGCTCTGCCATGCCATGCCATGCCATGCCATGCCATGCCATGCCATGCCGTCCTGTGCTCTGCCATGCCATGCCATGCCATGCCATGCCATGCCATGCCATGCCATGCCATGCCATGCCATGCCGTCCTGTGCTCTGCCATGCCATGCCATGCCATGCCATGCCATGCCGTCCTGTGCTCTGCCATGCCATGCCATGCCATGCCATGCCATGCCATGCCATGCCATGCCGTCCTGTGCTCTGCCATGCCATGCCATGCCATGCCGTCCTGTGCTCTGCCATGCCATGCCATGCCATGCCATGCCATGCCATGCCATGCCGTCCTGTGCTCTGCCATGCCATGCCATGCCATGCCATGCCATGCCATGCCATGCCATGCCATGCCATGCCATGCCGTCCTGTGCTCTGCCATGCCATGCCATGCCATGCCATGCCATGCCATGCCATGCCATGCCGTCCTGTGCTCTGCCATGCCATGCCATGCCATGCCATGCCATGCCATGCCATGCCATGCCATGCCATGCCATGCCATGCCGTCCTGTGCTCTGCCATGCCATGCCATGCCATGCCATGCCATGCCATGCCATGCCATGCCGTCCTGTGCTCTGCCATGCCATGCCATGCCATGCCATGCCATGCCATGCCGTCCTGTGCTCTGCCATGCCATGCCATGCCATGCCATGCCATGCCATGCCATGCCATGCCATGCCATGCCATGCCATGCCATGCCATGCCGTCCTGTGCTCTGCCATGCCATGCCATGCCATGCCATGCCATGCCATGCCATGCCGTCCTGTGCTCTGCCATGCCATGCCATGCCATGCCATGCCATGCCATGCCATGCCGTCCTGTGCTCTGCCATGCCATGCCATGCCATGCCATGCCATGCCATGCCATGCCGTCCTGTGCTCTGCCATGCCATGCCATGCCATGCCATGCCATGCCATGCCATGCCATGCCATGCCATGCCGTCCTGTGCTCTGCCATGCCATGCCATGCCATGCCGTCCTGTGCTCTGCCATGCCATGCCATGCCATGCCATGCCATGCCATGCCATGCCATGCCGTCCTGTGCTCTGCCATGCCATGCCATGCCATGCCATGCCATGCCATGCCATGCCATGCCATGCCATGCCATGCCATGCCATGCCATGCCATGCCATGCCGTCCTGTGCTCTGCCATGCCATGCCATGCCATGCCGTCCTGTGCTCTGCCATGCCATGCCATGCCATGCCATGCCATGCCATGCCATGCCATGCCATGCCGTCCTGTGCTCTGCCATGCCATGCCATGCCATGCCGTCCTGTGCTCTGCCATGCCATGCCATGCCATGCCATGCCATGCCATGCCATGCCATGCCGTCCTGTGCTCTGCCATGCCATGCCATGCCATGCCATGCCATGCCATGCCATGCCATGCCATGCCATGCCATGCCATGCCGTCCTGTGCTCTGCCATGCCATGCCATGCCATGCCATGCCATGCCATGCCATGCCATGCCGTCCTGTGCTCTGCCATGCCATGCCATGCCATGCCATGCCATGCCATGCCATGCCGTCCTGTGCTCTGCCATGCCATGCCATGCCATGCCATGCCATGCCATGCCATGCCATGCCATGCCATGCCATGCCATGCCATGCCGTCCTGTGCTCTGCCATGCCATGCCATGCCATGCCATGCCATGCCATGCCATGCCGTCCTGTGCTCTGCCATGCCATGCCATGCCATGCCATGCCATGCCATGCCATGCCATGCCATGCCATGCCATGCCATGCCGTCCTGTGCTCTGCCATGCCATGCCATGCCATGCCATGCCATGCCATGCCATGCCATGCCATGCCATGCCGTCCTGTGCTCTGCCATGCCATGCCATGCCATGCCATGCCATGCCATGCCATGCCATGCCATGCCGTCCTGTGCTCTGCCATGCCATGCCATGCCATGCCGTCCTGTGCTCTGCCATGCCATGCCATGCCATGCCATGCCATGCCATGCCATGCCATGCCATGCCGTCCTGTGCTCTGCCATGCCATGCCATGCCATGCCATGCCATGCCATGCCGTCCTGTGCTCTGCCATGCCATGCCATGCCATGCCATGCCATGCCATGCCATGCCGTCCTGTGCTCTGCCATGCCATGCCATGCCATGCCATGCCATGCCATGCCATGCCGTCCTGTGCTCTGCCATGCCATGCCATGCCATGCCATGCCATGCCATGCCATGCCATGCCATGCCATGCCATGCCATGCCATGCCATGCCATGCCGTCCTGTGCTCTGCCATGCCATGCCATGCCATGCCATGCCATGCCATGCCATGCCATGCCATGCCATGCCGTCCTGTGCTCTGCCATGCCATGCCATGCCATGCCATGCCATGCCATGCCATGCCATGCCGTCCTGTGCTCTGCCATGCCATGCCATGCCATGCCATGCCATGCCATGCCATGCCATGCCGTCCTGTGCTCTGCCATGCCATGCCATGCCATGCCATGCCATGCCGTCCTGTGCTCTGCCATGCCATGCCATGCCATGCCATGCCATGCCATGCCATGCCATGCCGTCCTGTGCTCTGCCATGCCATGCCATGCCATGCCATGCCATGCCATGCCATGCCATGCCATGCCGTCCTGTGCTCTGCCATGCCATGCCATGCCATGCCATGCCATGCCATGCCATGCCATGCCATGCCATGCCGTCCTGTGCTCTGCCATGCCATGCCATGCCATGCCATGCCATGCCATGCCATGCCATGCCGTCCTGTGCTCTGCCATGCCATGCCATGCCATGCCATGCCATGCCATGCCATGCCATGCCATGCCGTCCTGTGCTCTGCCATGCCATGCCATGCCATGCCATGCCATGCCATGCCATGCCATGCCATGCCATGCCATGCCATGCCATGCCATGCCATGCCGTCCTGTGCTCTGCCATGCCATGCCATGCCATGCCATGCCATGCCATGCCATGCCGTCCTGTGCTCTGCCATGCCATGCCATGCCATGCCATGCCATGCCATGCCGTCCTGTGCTCTGCCATGCCATGCCATGCCATGCCATGCCATGCCATGCCATGCCATGCCGTCCTGTGCTCTGCCATGCCATGCCATGCCATGCCGTCCTGTGCTCTGCCATGCCATGCCATGCCATGCCATGCCATGCCATGCCATGCCGTCCTGTGCTCTGCCATGCCATGCCATGCCATGCCATGCCATGCCATGCCATGCCATGCCATGCCATGCCATGCCGTCCTGTGCTCTGCCATGCCATGCCATGCCATGCCATGCCATGCCGTCCTGTGCTCTGCCATGCCATGCCATGCCATGCCATGCCATGCCATGCCATGCCATGCCGTCCTGTGCTCTGCCATGCCATGCCATGCCATGCCGTCCTGTGCTCTGCCATGCCATGCCATGCCATGCCATGCCATGCCATGCCATGCCATGCCGTCCTGTGCTCTGCCATGCCATGCCATGCCATGCCATGCCATGCCATGCCATGCCATGCCATGCCATGCCATGCCATGCCGTCCTGTGCTCTGCCATGCCATGCCATGCCATGCCATGCCATGCCATGCCATGCCATGCCGTCCTGTGCTCTGCCATGCCATGCCATGCCATGCCATGCCATGCCATGCCATGCCATGCCATGCCATGCCGTCCTGTGCTCTGCCATGCCATGCCATGCCATGCCATGCCATGCCATGCCATGCCATGCCATGCCGTCCTGTGCTCTGCCATGCCATGCCATGCCATGCCATGCCATGCCATGCCATGCCATGCCATGCCATGCCATGCCATGCCATGCCATGCCATGCCATGCCGTCCTGTGCTCTGCCATGCCATGCCATGCCATGCCATGCCATGCCATGCCATGCCGTCCTGTGCTCTGCCATGCCATGCCATGCTATGCCATGCCATGCCATGCCATGCCGTCCTGTGCTCTGCCATGCCATGCCATGCCATGCCATGCCATGCCATGCCATGCCGTCCTGTGCTCTGCCATGCCATGCCATGCCATGCCATGCCATGCCATGCCATGCCATGCCATGCCATGCCGTCCTGTGCTCTGCCATGCCATGCCATGCCATGCCATGCCATGCCATGCCATGCCATGCCATGCCATGCCATGCCATGCCGTCCTGTGCTCTGCCATGCCATGCCATGCCATGCCATGCCATGCCATGCCATGCCATGCCATGCCGTCCTGTGCTCTGCCATGCCATGCCATGCCATGCCGTCCTGTGCTCTGCCATGCCATGCCATGCCATGCCATGCCATGCCATGCCATGCCATGCCATGCCATGCCGTCCTGTGCTCTGCCATGCCATGCCATGCCATGCCATGCCATGCCATGCCATGCCGTCCTGTGCTCTGCCATGCCATGCCATGCTATGCCATGCCATGCCATGCCATGCCGTCCTGTGCTCTGCCATGCCATGCCATGCCATGCCATGCCATGCCATGCCATGCCGTCCTGTGCTCTGCCATGCCATGCCATGCCATGCCATGCCATGCCATGCCATGCCATGCCATGCCATGCCGTCCTGTGCTCTGCCATGCCATGCCATGCCATGCCATGCCATGCCATGCCATGCCATGCCATGCCATGCCATGCCATGCCGTCCTGTGCTCTGCCATGCCATGCCATGCCATGCCATGCCATGCCATGCCATGCCATGCCATGCCGTCCTGTGCTCTGCCATGCCATGCCATGCCATGCCGTCCTGTGCTCTGCCATGCCATGCCATGCCATGCCATGCCATGCCATGCCATGCCATGCCATGCCATGCCGTCCTGTGCTCTGCCATGCCATGCCATGCCATGCCGTCCTGTGCTCTGCCATGCCATGCCATGCCATGCCATGCCATGCCATGCCATGCCATGCCGTCCTGTGCTCTGCCATGCCATGCCATGCCATGCCATGCCATGCCATGCCATGCCATGCCATGCCATGCCATGCCATGCCATGCCATGCCATGCCATGCCGTCCTGTGCTCTGCCATGCCATGCCATGCCATGCCGTCCTGTGCTCTGCCATGCCATGCCATGCCATGCCATGCCATGCCATGCCATGCCATGCCATGCCGTCCTGTGCTCTGCCATGCCATGCCATGCCATGCCGTCCTGTGCTCTGCCATGCCATGCCATGCCATGCCATGCCATGCCATGCCATGCCATGCCGTCCTGTGCTCTGCCATGCCATGCCATGCCATGCCATGCCATGCCATGCCATGCCATGCCATGCCATGCCATGCCATGCCGTCCTGTGCTCTGCCATGCCATGCCATGCCATGCCATGCCATGCCATGCCATGCCATGCCGTCCTGTGCTCTGCCATGCCATGCCATGCCATGCCATGCCATGCCATGCCATGCCGTCCTGTGCTCTGCCATGCCATGCCATGCCATGCCATGCCATGCCATGCCATGCCATGCCATGCCATGCCATGCCGTCCTGTGCTCTGCCATGCCATGCCATGCCATGCCATGCCATGCCATGCCATGCCGTCCTGTGCTCTGCCATGCCATGCCATGCCATGCCATGCCATGCCATGCCATGCCATGCCATGCCATGCCATGCCGTCCTGTGCTCTGCCATGCCATGCCATGCCATGCCATGCCATGCCATGCCATGCCATGCCATGCCATGCCGTCCTGTGCTCTGCCATGCCATGCCATGCCATGCCATGCCATGCCATGCCATGCCATGCCATGCCGTCCTGTGCTCTGCCATGCCATGCCATGCCATGCCGTCCTGTGCTCTGCCATGCCATGCCATGCCATGCCATGCCATGCCATGCCATGCCATGCCATGCCGTCCTGTGCTCTGCCATGCCATGCCATGCCATGCCATGCCATGCCATGCCATGCCGTCCTGTGCTCTGCCATGCCATGCCATGCCATGCCATGCCATGCCATGCCATGCCATGCCATGCCATGCCATGCCATGCCGTCCTGTGCTCTGCCATGCCATGCCATGCCATGCCATGCCATGCCATGCCATGCCGTCCTGTGCTCTGCCATGCCATGCCATGCCATGCCATGCCATGCCATGCCATGCCGTCCTGTGCTCTGCCATGCCATGCCATGCCATGCCATGCCATGCCATGCCATGCCATGCCATGCCATGCCGTCCTGTGCTCTGCCATGCCATGCCATGCCATGCCATGCCATGCCATGCCATGCCGTCCTGTGCTCTGCCATGCCATGCCATGCCATGCCATGCCATGCCATGCCATGCCATGCCATGCCATGCCATGCCGTCCTGTGCTCTGCCATGCCATGCCATGCCATGCCATGCCATGCCATGCCATGCCATGCCATGCCATGCCGTCCTGTGCTCTGCCATGCCATGCCATGCCATGCCATGCCATGCCATGCCATGCCATGCCATGCCGTCCTGTGCTCTGCCATGCCATGCCATGCCATGCCGTCCTGTGCTCTGCCATGCCATGCCATGCCATGCCATGCCATGCCATGCCATGCCATGCCATGCCGTCCTGTGCTCTGCCATGCCATGCCATGCCATGCCATGCCATGCCATGCCATGCCGTCCTGTGCTCTGCCATGCCATGCCATGCCATGCCATGCCATGCCATGCCCGCAATCCTAACCCTAAACCAACACCCACCAGCTTGGCCGCCTCAGACTCGCCCTCTGCTCTTGTGATGGCTGCCAGCCTCTCCTGCTCCGCCTTCATCACCACAAACTTGGACCGCTCAGCCTCCTGCTGGGCTGTTGGGAGGAGGGGGGGATGCGGAGAGGCGAAGGAGGAAATAAGATGGAAACAAGCAACTGGTTTCAATTAAACAGCCTCTCCTGCTCCGCCTTCATCACCACGAACTTGGACCGCTCAGCCTCCTGCTGGGCTGCAGGGAGGATGAGATGATGAGAGAAGTGAAAGAGGATATCATGTGGAAACAAACACGTGACCTCATGGAAAAATACTTTCCAGCTCCGCATCCTTGTGGGTTGTAAGGAAGATGAGAGGCAGGAGGGAAGGGAGAGGAGGCAAGGGACAGGTAGGGATAACAGTTCATCAAGGATGTAAGCAAGAGGGAGAAGAGAGGATTCGGAAAGAGAGGGAGGAGAGAGAGTGCAAGGCACAGGGAGAGATGTGATTTCTTCACACTTACAAATTTGACTCTTTACGTATAAGTACATAAATACATACGTAGATAGTCAAGGAACGTTTGCTATATACAAAAATATGAATACATATAACAAATGAATACATTCAAGAGCAAAAACGCAGGCAACAATTTGCGAGGACAACAAACTACTCACCGACTTGCTTCTGCTCAACGGCCTTGGAGAACTCAGCACCATATGACAGATGGGTCTGGTGTGGGTTGGGTGCCGTGGGGTGGGGTGCGGTGGGGTGTGGTGCGGTGGGGGGGGTGCGGTGGAGTGGACAAGGGATAAGGTGGATTAGGAGTGGATGAAAACGGATGTGGCTGCTTGAGAGCTCAGCACCATACGACAGATGGGTCTGGTGTGGTGGAGTGCGGTGGGCATGCGACAGGGTGGGTTTGGTATAAGTGAACACGAATGTGGTCGCATTAGAACTTGGTGTCATACGACAAATGGGTATGGGTGGGGTGCAGTAAGGTGAGGTGAAGTGCGGTGCGGGGGCGTGGGGTAGAGTGGTTATGTATGGGGTATGGTTAATATTGAATAGAGTGGGTATGGTATGTAACACATGTGACTGCTAAAGAACTCACTACCATACAACAGATCGGTCTAGTGCAGGTGGGGTGGGGTGGGGTGGATATTGTACGAAGGTGAGCATGGGGTGGTGTGCTTAGTGCATGAAATGGGTATCGGGTGGGAATGGGATGAGTAAAGTGGGAGTCGGGAGAAAGTATCAAAATCTGAGACATCTTGAAACATGCGGTTGTCGTGAATCGCAAGATATTCAAACATCCCAGCATCACCCTAAACCGCACCAGCACCGCATCTTTCGTGCCACATCATCTCACCAATGACACGTCATCTCACCAGTGCCACGTCATCTCACCAGTGCCACGTCATCTCACCAGTGCCACGTCATCTCACCAGTGCCACGTCGTCTCACCAGTGCCACATCATCCAGCACAATGTTGAAGTCCTTGGCTCGCTGAGTCAGCGCCTCCCGCACAAGCTTCGACACCTGTTTGATGTGTCGCACACAAGTGAAGTGAAGACGATAATATAATGATCGCTACTTTCAATACATCTGTGGATATATTTTTTATGTACATCTATATGTATATATGAGCATAGAAGATTCACTCATCAATTTTTACAGATCCGTACTGTACTGTGCACTTACATATGGACGCTCCGTGAGTAGCTGATCAGCATTGAATTGAGCCTGCCGAAACAAATACAAAAAGAAAGACACCAAGAAAACAGAATCACACACACAAGGATTAGAAAATACAGCAATGGGAGCGAAATCACATTGCAATCCAACGCATCTGCCTGACGGTCTAACTGTGCGCCGGGGAAGGTGACTTCTGACCTACAGGCTACAACTAAGAAAACGCAGAACAGAATATACTCGTTATAAGCAGCTCACCACGACAGCCTTGAGCACTTCGTTTCTGATGGACAGCAACACTCTTTCATCGTAATCCGTGCCGAGCGTCTTGAAAATGGTCGGCAGGTGGGTGGTCTTTCTGAACCACAGCTAAACCACAGCAATTACAGTACTCGTTATAAGCAGCTCACCACAACGGCTTTAAGCACTTCGTTGCCGATAGAAGGCAGCACTCTCTCATCATAATCCGTGCCGAGCGTCTTGAAGATGGTGGGCAGGTGGGTATTCTCCGGCTTGGACAGCACTCGCAGGGTCAAATTGACCATCTGCAGATCTGGGTTAGAAGAGAAGAGAGTGAGAAGAAGGGGGGAGAACAGGGGGCGGAGGAGAGAGAAGATGGGAACTTTTGAAGATGGTCAGCAAGTGGGTTTTGAGACGTCTCAAAACACGGCGGGGGAGAGAGAAGATGGGAATACACTGGTTGAAGATGGTCAGCAAGTGGGTGGGAGCGTTAAACTGACCATCTGGAGATCAGACTTTAGAAAGGGATTAGGGTTGACACATTAAAATTTGGAGAGGCAAGTGTGGGAGGGAGGGGAGCACCGGGGAAAGGGGGCGAGAATATGAGAATAAGAGAGGTCTGGATTTGGGGAGAACAGGGAGAGGAGTGGGAAAATGTGGTGATAAACTCACTCCAGAGCTTATCACATTCCCTCACTGGCTTGATTCTTGAAGATGGTGAGACGGTGGTATTGGAAATGCATCTCTCAAGTCGACTCAAAAGTGAGATGACTTTTGAGACGACTCAGTGTGAGCTTTTTCCCTCACTGGCTGAAAGATGGTGAGAAGGTGGTGATGGGAGTGCGTCCCCTCGTCCTGCTCTCATCGCTTCGTTCCTACCTTTTGTTCCTGTAACAAAGGCGATTAACCCTACCTTTTGTTCCTGTAACAAAGGCGATTAACCCTACCTTTTGTTCCTGTAACAACGGCGATTAACCATACCTCGCCCTGCTCTTCTCCCCTCGTTCGTATAAAGAGAGAACCTTATCCTACCTTTTGTTCCTGTAACGGAAGTAATTGAGCGGGGGCAAGTGCGCACGTGGAAGATGTACGGTTTCTGCAGCCAGGGATGAGGAACACCCTAAGCACCTTCGAGACTCGTACTGAGCGTCAAAATGTAGGGCTTCTGCAGCCACGGAATCTGCTTCTGGGTCGACTCAATAGGAGATGTAGGGCTTCTGCAGCCAGGGGATGAGGAACACCCTAAGCACATTCGAGCCTCGTACCGAGCACCCCTAACCTGACCAATTGTTCGTGTAACGAAGATGCGTACCTTTTGTTCCTGTAACGGAGGTGATGGAGCGGGGGCGAGGGCGAACGTCGAAGATATAGGGCTTCTGCAGCCCTCGCCCTGCGTCTCCGCTCTCACCCTATGGTCTTTTAACCCCTTAGCTGCCCTTTTGTTCCTGTAACGAGGATCCTCACCTTTTGTTCCTGTAACGGAGGTGATGGAGCGGGGGCGAGTGCGAACGTCGAAGTGCGTCCCCTCGCCCTGCGTCTCCTCCAGCACTCCACTCCTATAACAAATGCACCTAACTTTTGTTCGTGTAACGGTAGTTAAGTACCTTTTGTTCCTGTGACGGAAGTGATCGAGCGGGGCCGAGTGCGCACGTCGAAGATATAGGGCTTCTGCAGCCACGGGATCAGAAAGTGCGTCCCCTCGCCCTGCGTCTCCTCCAGCACTCCTCGGAACCGATCGAACAGCACCGCGCGATGCCCGCCGTCGACTGCGGGGAAACAGGTTTGGGAAACAGGTTCGGGAGACAGGATCGAAATCGGTTCGGGAGGCATAGGTTCGGATAACATAGGTTCGAAGACATAAGAAGTGCGTTCCCTCGCCCTGCGTCTCCTCCAGCACTCCGCGGAACCGATCGAAGAGCACCGCGCGATGCCCGCCGTCGACTGCAGGGAGGCGCAGGGTCGGGAAATAGAGATTCGGGAAAAAGGTTTGGAGATATGCGTTCCGTAAACAAGTTTGAGGGGCATAACGAAGGAACGGTACCCGATTAAATCGCCTCAAGACAGCGAAGGTCGGGCAAACAGTCGGCCAAAAGCTAGTAACCGGCAAGAGCGAAATCTCGGATCGTTCGCCAACGCGCAGCATGATCTCGACACGAGGTAACACATACCCGTATAGAGTGACGCGTTAAGCAAGCTGCCGCCCACGCCGAGCGTGATGGCGAGCCTGGCGATGTTCGTCAGCACAGCTGTCGCGGACGAGCTCATGTTGGCGATGTTCGCTAAAAGTCCGCTGACTGTATTACAGGCTTCGTTTCAGCGGCGCTCAGAGCACGAGAGACGCGGCGCTTCGCGAATCCAATCCGGTTCTTCAAAGATCGCGACCACTAGAGGGACAGAGAACTCTGAATCCGCCGTACGATCCACCGGAGAGAACGCGGATAGGAACCGTAACGAATGATTTCGTGTGCGTGGACGAAATCTGGCGAAATCGGCGATGACTTTTGGATCGAACGGATGAAGTGAGAATATCGGGGATCTCAGATATCGGACGGTCCCTAATCGCGCTCCCAGATGCGGACGGACAAAACGCCTACTATGTGGCGAATAGAAGGCTCTAGAGTCCAGGTTACGTTCTGGAAGCACGAGAGGAATGAGGCAAGGTGAGGTGGCGTGTGATGATCTTGATAATCTCAACGAAGAAGCGCGACCTGGCGAGCACGAAATGCGTATGGTAACAAATCGTTCGGCGAAGTCTAGGGCATTGTTCGGGCTTGGCAGCTGTGGCTAATCGCGCTACTTGCAGTTCGGTACTATTGTATATAGAAAATCTGCACTCTGTTTAATAGTGAATCTTAAATTGAACAAACCAATAACTAAGTGTGTCCTCTCGATCAAGCCATCTATTTCACAGTGGGAACCCGTCAGAATGTAGCAAACTCATATCACATGTCCACCACAAAGAAACAATACATTTTTTATTATTGCATACACGTGTCTATTTCGCTCAAGCCTTGGCGGCCTCGGGAGTGGAAGTCGGAACAGCAGTATCAGGAGCCCGAGCAGCCGTGCTTTTGAGGTCCAACAACCCATCCTCCTTGAGCTTGGGGTCAAACCGCAGCACCTCCTTGCAATTCCGCGCCTTGAACGCCGCCTCTAGCTCCCTCTCCACTCGTCTCGCCACCTCCTTCAGTGCCTTCGCCTTGGGAGGCCCGGGAGCAGCATAATCCACTGACTTTTTCTCTTCCTCTGAATAAAAACAAAACAAAACAAAAAAGGAGATACGTAGGTTCATCAATGGGTGCATGTAGGTTTCAGAACATCTCTTAATGATGTGTATCAAAACGGAGCAACACAAAAGCAAGAAGATGCACATGTGGCTGGGGAATGCACATGCATGCGGAGGTTACTCAGTATTCCTGAGGGTGGAAAGCCCTATAATCTGCACTCCACTCGTCCTTGTTGATACAACCACATCATGGCCTTGAAAGGCCAAGGAAGGGCCTGTACCTTTACGAGAGCTAGAAGATTCCTTTCAGTCACTCACCAGTCGATTGAAGAAGGGTTTTGAAACGTCTCAAAACCAGTCATGAGCGGCTTGCAGTCAAGAGGGTTCTCCCACCGGTTCTGCTCCGGCCCCTCGTCGTTCCCCGGGGGGGCAACCCCGTTCTCTGCTATCTATTGGTGCTTGATGGCCTCTAGCACCGCCTTGGAGGGGCGCGTGATGTGGGTGGGCCACCTTACTACAACAGCCCTTTCACTCACCAGTCATGAGAGGCTTGCAGTCAAGAGGGTTTTCCCACCGGTTCTGCTCCGGCCCCTCATCGTTCCCAGGGGGGGCAGCCCCGTTCTCTGCGATCCACTGGTCCTTGATGGCCTCTAGCACCGCCTTGGAGGGGCGCGAGATGTGAGTCACCTTGATCCACGCACATGCACTCGGTACACGTGCGAAGTGCAGCCGCATGCTCTGGTATACCTGGGAGGGACAGGGAGAGGAGGTAAGGGGGCGAGGTGTGTGTGGGGTTTGGGACGGGGGATGGAGGAGGAGGAAATGCGGATTGGCCTTGGTGGGGCGCGTGATGTGGGTTACCATAATCCACGCATATGCACTTGGGACCTTCCCCAAGGTGCAGGCGCATGCTCTGGTATGCCTGGAAGAGGGGAAGGAGAGACGACGGGGGGGAGCTGTAGGGCGGAGGTGGGGGTTAGGAAGTGGGGATGGAGGTGGAGGAAAGGCAGGACGGCCGGGCAAAGTGCAGCCGCATGTCGTGATACCTGCAAGCGCCTTGTGCCATTGCAACGAAGTAACTTTTGAGTCGACTCAAAAGTCACCTCGTTACGATGGAACACGTGGGGGTGGAGGAGGGGGAAATGCAGGACGGCCGGGCAAAGTGAAGCTGCACGGCGAGGTGCAGCGCCTGTCGAAAGTCCCCTCTTTCTGACCCTGCTCACCTGGCGAGACACGCCAATGTACTGTAGCACTTTGTCGTCATTGTAGATGCCATACACAGACGCCTTGGCTCCCGCTTGCGTGCAATCCGTTATAAGCCCCTCCTCTGTAAGATACGGCACCCAGTCTAGATCCGCCATTCGCGGGTGCGCTCCTGCTGCCGCTCCGGCTGCTGCTTTTCCCGTTGCCTCGCTCTTCCGCTGCGCCATCTGCCTGCGCCGATACTCCTCCTGCGCCTGAAATGGTTGGGAGGGGATGCGAGGGTAGGGTTGGCGTGGGGCAACTTAAATCTCCTGAATCACTCTGTAAATCAAAGTCCTCTCCCTCTCCTTCCCCCCCGTTGCCTCGCTCTTCCGCTGCGCCATCTGCCGGCGCCGATACTCCTCCTGCGCCTGCATTGGTCTCGACGGATGGGCAAGTTGGGTTGGCGTGACTGGGAGCGGGTGGGTTGGATTGGGTTTGGCTGGCGAAAGAGTGACCGAAAGACCTCTGCACACATATCATCTCCATCGATATCTCCTTGCCGAATACAAACTATGTAGCTGACTGGGAAAACACGCAGCACCTTCTCGTCATTACACTTCTGGCAGCTCATTCGTGCTATTTGGAACGACCAAGGCCTGCACTAGCAACGCTTTTCTCTGTTACGCCCGATTGAATGTTTTTCGACACAATGTGTTCACATTCTGACCTTACTCGCAATCGTAACTTACCCTGGCGTTGTTACGCATTTTCATTCCGACTTTATTCGCGAGATAACCTTACCCTGGCGGTGGCCTGTCGGGTTTGCTCCGCATGAGCCTCGGCCGCTGCGAGCTTCTGCTTCCACTTGGGCTCCGACGACTGACCCGCATCGCCGTCGCCTGCATTCGCAAATTAACATGGTCCAGAGAAACAGATATGAAACTATTGGAGATGGATGAGTGATGTGTCGGTCAGAATATGTTTGTATCGCGTTCGATGCTAAATAGCACATGCAGCAGCGGAAGTGCAGGTGGACGCCATTTTGGCCTCCGAAATTGATTAGGATCAGGCAGTCTTTACACGGAAATTTTTCTTACCTGCAGCAGCGCAAGTGCAGGCTAAACGTTTGGCCGCAGTCGCATTGGGTCGCAGAGACACGCTGGACTGTCTTGCGACCAGCCGCTGCAAGGAAGCGCTGCAAGCAGGGAGACGACAGTACAACGGGCATGAACAGAAAAAAAAAAAAAAAAAAAAAAAAAAAAAAACCATTCGTGACACCGTTTCATCAGGATGGAACGTTGGATATGGAAGCATACAGGAATCCTCATTCCTATGTAGAACGAATACCTGTGAAGGTGATTGGGGGGTTGGTGAACAACAAGAGGATTCGCCACGCTTTCCGAAGCACGACCAATGTCTGAGCGCTGAGGGGGTTTCACTCACCCGACGGCAGTGGAAGTAGCAAGAGCCTCCATTTCTTCCTCAAAGATGCAAGTAGTTTCAAGAAATGACAGTGGGAGAGGAGAATCTTCAGGAAAACTACTTCAGAGCTAGGAGTTTCGGAGAAGGGATTTGAACAAGAAAATCTACGAGCTTCAGGGACTACTGGAAGTGGAATGACTAGCAAATGTAATTTGATCCGTGGGTGGAACGGACGGAAACAAGGAAACCTGGAGATATGTTTCTCGATTCGTACACAACCGCGCTGAAACGCATTGCAAGAGTTTTGAACACCCTTGTTTGCAGCGAGCTGAGCCTTGGGAATTGTTGTGTTGGAAGAGAGATTTCTGATGCGCCAGTCAGTTGCTGCCAGCATGGATGTGGCCTTCCGCCACGTCGGTTTTGACCTGAAGAGTGGGGAAGCCGAAGCATCCACTTGCTTCCCATTGGTCCACCTTTGATTTGAGAGATTGACTATTGTATAAGCAAGCTCCACAATGATGAAAGTTATATAAGTGTTCAATGAGCTTTCCGAGTATAATTGGTCGTTGCTCATAAGATACTCTTCAAATTGCGTGCAATTGAATTCGGTAAATAGGATTTCGCAGACCAAGTTTTAGGTCTGGCAGCTGGTAATTTCCTGAGTGATTTTCACGAGTGCTACTCTCGTCACTCGTTTGTTAGGACTCCGTCTGTCGCGCGAATTCAGGCTCGACTGATTCCATATCGCGATATCTAACCCGCTCGTTGGTAGGTTCGATTCGACTTTCCGCTAACAATCGCCTTCGTGTCGCTGACAGTCGCCTGCGATGGGCACAGTAACGGACGACCGTCCCGACGACGGTCCCGCAGCTCGCGATGCCACCACCTCCGCCACCGCCGCCGCCGCGACCGCCTCCGCCACCAACCCCACCTCCGCGTCCGCCGCTGTCGCTTCCGGAAAGCGCAAAGAGCGGGAAGAAGGCGCGGGGGACGGCGCAGACGGCGACGAGCAGCGGGATAACCGCGGAACTGGGGGAACGGCGGAAGCAGCGTCTGGGCTGACTGGGGGGGAATTGGCGGAAGGACGGGCTGCGGGGGAAGCGGAAGCGGCGGAAGCGGAAGCAGCGGAAGCGGCGGATCTGGGTCCGGTGGTGGGGCCCGTCATTCCCAAGGCGAAGAAGAAGAAAAAGCCGCTGGTGTTCGAACGCGTGTACCTGGACGCGCTGCCGTCCGCGGAAATGTGAGACTAGATACGTCTTTACAATTTTAGGTTTCAAACCAGCTGCTCTCTTAGGCGTCCCATTACACGGACGTACGTGGACCGTGAGGAAAGCTGCATGCACCGTGATCGGGTAACACACGTGGCCGTCCCTCTCTTTTCTGGCCTGTGCTTCTCTCCAGGTACGAGAAGAGTTACATGCACCGCGACTGGGTGACGCACGTGGCCGTCTCAGATGCTGACTTCTTCATCACAGGCAGCAGAGACGGTGCGTTATAAGCAGAGAGAGAGGGTTCGTTATAAGCAGAGAGAGAGGCTTCGCGATAAGCAGAGTGGGGTTGTTATAAAGAGGAAGAGGTCAAGCAGAGAAGAGTTACATGCACCGTGACTGGGTGACACACGTGGCATTCATCACAGGCAGCAGAGACGGCGCGCTATAAGCAGAGAGAGAGGCTTCGTTATAAGCAGAGATGATTCGGTTGAAGCAGAGAGGGTTCGTAATTAGCAGAGGGGTTTGGTATAAGCAGAGAGGGTCTATTATAGGCAGACATGGTGCTGCATAAGCAGAGGTTGTGTAATTTCTATGAAGTGTGCCAGTTACCATACCATACAGGTGTTTCCGTAGAATGTTTTACCATCCGATTCCCCTTCATCCTCCCTCGGTTACCCCAAATCCAAGCAGGCCACCTCAAGAAGGAGGCAGTGGGGGTGGAGTTTGCAAAGCGCTTGATTGATAGCCCCACCTCCTCCTCTTCCTCCGTATCTTCCCTTCCCTTCCTTCATTGCCTTGCCCCCCTTTGTAACTCCTATCTAACCCTTTCCTACTTCTATCTTAAACAGGCCACCTCAAGTTTTGGAAGAAGAAGGCCGTGGGGTGGGGGTGGAGTTTGCAAAGCGCCCCTTCCCTCCTGCCGCCATCACCTTCCTGTTACCGTTTTTTTCTCCCTCATCGAACCCCCCTTCAAGCAGGCCACCTCAAGTTCTGCAAGAAGAAGGCCGTGGGGGTGGAGTTTGCGAAGTGTCCTTTCCCTCCTGCCGCCATCACCTTCCTGTTACCCCTTTTTTCTCCCTCGTCGAACCCCCCTTCAAGCAGGCCACCTCAATTTCTGGAAGAAGAAGGCCGTGGGGGTGGGGGTGGAGTTTGCGAAGCACCTGATTGATAGTCCCACCTCCTCCTGTTCCTCCCTATGTGACCATGTCCCCTTCCCTTCCTTCATTGCCCCCCTTGTAACTCCTTTCTAACCCCTTCCTTTGTCTAACCCCAAGCAGGCCACCTCAAGTTCTGGAAGAAGAAAGCGATGGGGGTGGAGTTTGCAAAGCACTTCCGAGCACACCTGGGGCCGGTTGAAGGGCTGGCGGTGAGTGGTGCAGTAGGGGTTAGCGTTGAGTGGGGTAGGGGGCTGGTGGGACCCTGTGGAGGGTTGCGGTTTGGGTGTGAGAGTATCGGGTTTTGAACAGGGGGTTCGAAAGAAGAAAACAGGGGGGTGGAGTTTGCCAAGCACTTCCGAGCACACCTGGAGCAGGTTGAAGGGCTGGCGGTGAGTGGTGCAGTAGGGGGCTGGTGGGTGGGACTGTGTGGGAAGTTTCGTTTAGCTTCTATGTTAGCTTCCTCCCTCCCTCTCTTCCGTCCCCCCGTCCTTCTCCCTTCACCCCCCTCTTTGCTCTCCCCTCCATCCCGGTGAGTGCGGATGGCAGCACCAACCTGTTCATGCCTCCGTGTCTTCCACACCCCCCTTTCCCCCTTTGTCGCCAACCCCTCCCCCCACCCCCTTTTCCCTCCGTTCAGGTGAGTGCGGACGGCACGCTCTGCAGCACCATGTCCTCGCAGGACAAGGCAGCAAAGATCTTCGATGTGGCCATTCCATACAGACCTCCCCTCCCTTCCCACCTATCCCTTCACTTCAGGTGAGTGCGGACGGCACGCTCTGCAGCACCATGTCCTCGCAGGACAAGGCAGCAAAGATCTTCGATGTGGCCATTCCATACAGACCTCCCCTCCCTTCCCACCTATCCCTTCACTTCAGGTGAGTGCGGACGGCACGCTCTGCAGCACCATGTCCTCGCAGGACAAGGCAGCAAAGATCTTCGATGTGGCCATTCCATACAGACCTCCCCTCCCTTCCCACCTATCCCTTCACTTCAGGTGAGTGCGGACGGCACGCTCTGCAGCACCATGTCCTCGCAGGACAAGGCAGCAAAGATCTTCGATGTGGCCATTCCATACAGACCTCCCCTCCCTTCCCACCTATCCCTTCACTTCAGGTGAGTGCGGACGGCACGCTCTGCAGCACCATGTCCTCGCAGGTCAAGGCAGCCACGTCCCTGTCTTCCCATCCCTCTCGTTCCCTTTCTGTCTCTCTTCGCCCCCCCCTCTCTCCTCCTCCCCACAATCAGGTGAGTGCGGACGGCACGCTCTGCAGCACCATATCCTCGCAGGACAAAGCCGCAAAGATCTTTGATGTGGCGACCTTCGACATGATCTCAGTGCTCAAGCTGCCCTTCGAGCCCTCCCTTCCTGTCGTCCATACCGCCCTTGACCCCCTTTTCCATCCCCCCTTTCCTCCCTTTCCCCCCTTTCTCCCCTTCCCCAAACCCCCTATTCCCCCCTCCTCCCTCCCTCCCACCAGGTGAGTGCGGACGGCACGCTCTGCAGCACCATATCCTCGCAGGACAAAGCCGCAAAGATCTTCGATGTGGCGACCTTCGACATGATCTCAATGCTCAAGCTGCCCTTCGAGCCGTCCGCCGTTTGCTTCCTCTTCAAGCCCGACAACGCTATAGCGAAACTCGCTATAGCGGATAAGAACTCGCCGGATATCCACGTGTTTGATGCGCGGGGCGGCACGAACGAGGCGGTTGGGAGGGTGAAGGTGCACGGGGCGCCGGTGGTGGCGATGCAGTTCAATGTGGCGGCGAATGTGGTGGTTTCCACTGATGCGAGTGGGATGATTGAATACTGGAGCGCTGACACGTACACGTTCCCTTCATCAAGGTATGCCGTAGGCAGCAGGTGCATGCATGGTGCATGATGCATGGTTCAATGTGGCGGTGAATGTGGTGGTTTCGACTGACTCGAGTGGGATGATTGAGTACTGGAGCGCAGACACGTATACATTCCCTGCTGCCAGGTGGGTGGTAGGTGGAAGGTGCATCGGGCACGGGGCAGTGCAGTGAATGTGGTGGTTTCCGCTGACTCGAGCGGGATGATAGAGTACCGGAGACTAGACACGTACACGTTTCCGTTGTTAAGGTATGTAGTAGTAGCCAGCAGGAGGTGCATGCATGGTGCATGGGGATGGGAGGGTGACGGTGCACGGTGCATGGGGCATGGGGCATGGTGACAGTGCAATGATGCCTATTCTGTCATTCTGTCCGCTCGCTCATCTCCACCGTTCTCCACTCCTGTTCACCCTCCACAGTGTTCGCTTAAGTACAAAACAGACACGGGCCCATTATTCTCTACTAGCATTTGCTGCTTTTTCGTAATCAGCCAGCTCACTCCTCTCCACCGTTCTCCACTCCACTCCTCTTCACCACCCCCCTCCCAGCGTGCGCTTCAAGAACAAGACAGACACAGGCCTCTATGCCCTGGAAAGGCCAAGACTTACCTTGCCAGTGGCTGCTATGCTGCCAGCTCACTCCTCTCCACCATACTCAACCCCTCTCCACCCCTCCCAGCGTGCGCTTCAAGTACAAGACAGACACGGACCTCTATGCCCTGGCAAAGGCCAAGACTACAGCACCTTCACTGGAGGTGAGCGCATTCTAACCCGACTTTACCCAACCCAACCCAACCCAACCCAACCCAACCCAACCCAACCAAACCCAACCCAACCCAACGCAACCCAACCTATAACCGCCGCATGCTGCATGCCTCAAGCAATGCCCTCCCGTTGCAGTTTCACCTCTTTACCCACCCTTTTTCTCTCCCCACCCTATTTCCCCCACCAATCTCCCCCATCAGATCTTTTCACCACGCTGACGGTCACCCTTTCTCCCAGTTTGCCTATGCAAACTTCAGTTCAGACTGGCTCATTCGAGTGTGTTCAGGTTTATCACTGGCAAGCTCAAAATGTCTGCTTCCGGAAATTCTTGTCTCCTCTCATATCACCTCACCTCTCCCACCACTCCCTCCTCATATCACCTCTCCCACCACTCCCTCCTCATATCACCTCTCCCACCACTCCCTCCTCATATCACCTCTCCCACCACTCCCTCCTCTCCTTCCACTCCCCTCCCCCACCTCAACCGCCATCAGATCTCACCGGGTGACTCCCAGTTTGTCACAGACTCTCCGTATCGGCGAATCCGAGTGTTCTGGTTCGCCACTGACTGAGAATGCCCGTTTTCCCTCTCTCCTCTCTCTCCTCTCTTTCCTCTCTCCGCCCTCCGCTCTTTCCCCCCCATCAGATCTCGCCAGACGGCTCCCATTTTGCCACCGTGTCTCCCGACTGGCGCATTTGAGTGTTCTGGTTTGCCACAGTCCGGCTCATGTTGCCTGAAACAGTCCTGCTCTCTCCTCTACTTCCGCTCCCCTCCCCCTGCCTCCCCACCCCCCCCCCATCAGATCTCCCCAGACGGCACCCAGTTTGCCACTGTCTCTCCGGACCGGCGCATACGGGTGTTCTGGTTCGCCACTGGCAAGCTCAGAAGGACTTATGATGAATCACTGGAGGTGCGTACATATGCTTACGACGGGTATGCATATATACTCTAGTGGCTGTCGTCAGTTCGCCACTGTCTCTCCGGACCGGCGCATACGGGTGTTCTGGTTCGCCACTGGCAAGCTCAGAAGGACTTATGATGAATCACTGGAGGTGCGTACATATGCTTACGACGGGTATGCATATATACTCTAGTGGCTGTCGTCAGTTCGCCACTGTCTCTCCGGACCGGCGCATACGGGTGTTCTGGTTCGCCACTGGCAAGCTCAGAAGGACTTATGATGAATCACTGGAGGTGCGTACATATGCTTACGACGGGTATGCATATATACTCTAGTGGCTGTCGTCAGTTCGCCACTGTCTCTCCGGACCGGCGCATACGGGTGTTCTGGTTCGCCACTGGCAAGCTCAGAAGGACTTATGATGAATCACTGGAGGTGCGTACATATGCTTACGACGGGTATGCATATATACTCTAGTGGCTGTCGTCAGTTCGCCACTGTCTCTCCGGACCGGCGCATACGGGTGTTCTGGTTCGCCACTGGCAAGCTCAGAAGGACTTATGATGAATCACTGGAGGTGCGTACATATGCTTACGACGGGTATGCATATATACTCTAGTGGCTGTCGTCAGTTCGCCACTGTCTCTCCGGACCGGCGCATACGGGTGTTCTGGTTCGCCACTGGCAAGCTCAGAAGGACTTATGATGAATCACTGGAGGTGCGTACATATGCTTACGACGGGTATGCATATATACTCTAGTGGCTGTCGTCAGTTCGCCACTGTCTCTCCGGACCGGCGCATACGGGTGTTCTGGTTCGCCACTGGCAAGCTCAGAAGGACTTATGATGAATCACTGGAGGTGCGTACATATGCTTACGACGGGTATGCATATATACTCTAGTGGCTGTCGTCAGTTCGCCACTGTCTCTCCGGACCGGCGCATACGGGTGTTCTGGTTCGCCACTGGCAAGCTCAGAAGGACTTATGATGAATCACTGGAGGTGCGTACATATGCTTACGACGGGTATGCATATATACTCTAGTGGCTGTCGTCAGTTCGCCACTGTCTCTCCGGACCGGCGCATACGGGTGTTCTGGTTCGCCACTGGCAAGCTCAGAAGGACTTATGATGAATCACTGGAGGTGCGTACATATGCTTACGACGGGTATGCATATATACTCTAGTGGCTGTCGTCAGTTCGCCGCTGTCTCTCCGGACCGGCGCATACGGGTGTTCTGGTTCGCCACTGGCAAGCTCAGAAGGACTTATGATGAATCACTGGAGGTGCGTACATATGCTTACGACGGGTATGCATATATACTCTAGTGGCTGTCGTCAGTTCGCCACTGTCTCTCCGGACCGGCGCATACGGGTGTTCTGGTTCGCCACTGGCAAGCTCAGAAGGACTTATGATGAATCACTGGAGGTGCGTACATATGCTTACGACGGGTATGCATATATACTCTAGTGGCTGTCGTCAGTTCGCCACTGTCTCTCCGGACCGGCGCATACGGGTGTTCTGGTTCGCCACTGGCAAGCTCAGAAGGACTTATGATGAATCACTGGAGGTGCGTACATATGCTTACGACGGGTATGCATATATACTCTAGTGGCTGTCGTCAGTTCGCCGCTGTCTCTCCGGACCGGCGCATACGGGTGTTCTGGTTCGCCACTGGCAAGCTCAGAAGGACTTATGATGAGTCACTGGAGGTAATCATACAGGCTTACATATATGTCTGTGTAGGTGTTTAAGCATGTATACACATATATGCATGTAGAGATGTACATATATATATATATATGCATACATATATATACATATATGCATCTCTACGTATTCTTGACTGTACACTCACATAGGTACACATATATGCACGCTAAAAAAAAAAAAAAAAAAATCCGTCCCACTCCCATTCCCGTTTGATCCCATTCCATCTGCTTTTCCTGCAGGCAGCACAAGAACTACAGAGGGGGGACGTGCCTTTGTACCGGCTGGACGCAATCGACTTTGGGAGGCGACTGGCAGTGGAAAGGGAGATGGAGAGGGAGCGGGAGAGCAACGACGACGTGCCGTCGCCCAATGCTGTCTTTGACGAGACGGGCAATTTCATCATTTACCCGACGCTTCTGGGGATAAAGGTGGGTGTCGTGCGTTTTGTTGCCAGCTCTTTTGCTTTCGTTAGGGAGTTCAGTTCAGCAAGAGCATTCAGCAAGAGGAATTTTGCAAGAGGGTTTTTGCGAGAGGATTCAGCGAGAGAAGGCACCAATGGTGTCAATCTGCACAATTTTTTGGCAAGGTGACTTCTGAGTCGACCCAAAAAGTCACCTGGTTATAATGCCACACAACACGGGTGGGACCTGGGACCTGAACGTTTTATGTGGCGTGGGTGGGATGGGACCTCGTTGTGCTCTCGCATTCCAATCTCTGTCATCCCTCCTCCCTTACTCCCCCCTCAGGTGGTGAACCTGCATGCATGAGAACAAGGTGGCTCGCATTCTCGGCAAGGTGGAGAGCAGCGAGCGCTTCCTGCGTTTTGTTTGAGGTTGATTTTGAGAATTCTCAAAATCAACCGCTTCCTGCGCATCGCTCTGCTTGTCTCGCTGCTTCCCCCCCACCAAGGGGGGGCAAGGCAAGGCGGCGATCCATCTCCCTTTTTGCTGCTTGTCTCGCTGTTCTCCTCCTTCCCCGCAGGTTGTCAATTTGCATGAGAACAAGGTGGCGCGGATCCTGGGGAAAGTCGAGAGCAACGAGCGGTTTCTCCGAATCGCGCTGTACCAGGGGTTCAATGCAAGGCAACGCAGCGAACCGTCTCCCGTTCTCTCTGCGTCTCTGCCTCTTTCCGTTTCTGCCCTTTCCTCTCAGGTGGTGAACCTGCATGAGAACAAGGTGGCTCGAATCCTGGGGAAAGTGGAGAGCAACGAGCAGTTTCTCCGAATCGCGCTGTACCAGGGAGGCAAGGCGGCGAGGAGGATAAGGAAGATGGCTACCATTGCCAACTAACGCAAAGGACATCTTCCCTCTTCTCTTCCCACACCACACTTAGGTTGTGAACCTACACGAGAACAAGGTGGCACGGATCCTGGGGAAGGTGGAGAGCAACGAACGCTTCTTGCGAATTGCACTGTACCAGGGGGGCAAGGCGGCAAGGCGGATCAGAAAAATGGCGACCATTGCGAATTCTCAAGACGCCAAGGGGGGGCCGTCCGTGGACCCTACCCTGATCGCATGTGCTTTCAAGAAACACCGATTCTACCTCTTCAGGTGAGGAAGGTGGGGGGCTGGGGGGCATGTTGTGAGGTGCCTCGAAGGGCGGATAAGGAAGATGGCGACCATTGCCAACTCGCAGGACGCCAAGGGAGGGCCGTCCGTGGACCCTACCCTGATCGCCTGTGCCTTCAAGAAACACCGATTCTACATGTTCAGGTGGGTGCTTACCCTCGGGTGCTGCTTCTGCCTCTTCAGGTGCTGCTTCAGCAGCAGTAAGGGTTGAGATGAGGCGCTGCAGTACCCGGCCAGGGAGGCAAGGCGGCGAGGCGGATGAGGAAGATGGCTACCATTGCCAACTCACAGGACGCCAAGGGCGGGCCGTCCGTGGACCCCACTTTGGTGGCCTGTGCCTTCAAGAAGCACCGCTTCTACATGTTCAGGTGGGTGCCTCAGGTGCAGTGGGGGGCATCAGCAGCAGTAGCCTGTAGGGGGTGAGGCGCTGCTGTACCAGGGAGGCAAGGCGGCGAGGCGGATGAGGAAGATGGCGACCATTGCCAACTCGCAGGATGCCAAGGGCGGGCCGTCAGTGGACCCCACTGTGGTGGCGTGTGCCTTAAAGAAACACCGCTTCTACCTCTTCAGGTGGGCCTTGAGGTGTTCCTGGTGTGTTCTCAGGTGCCTCAAATGCGGAAGTTGCCCTGGGAGCACCTCAGAAATTAATCAACTGGCGTTTTGTTAGCGAGAAGAACCACCGCGTTTGTGCTGTGCTGGCCTGTGGCGTTAAGAAGAATCGCATCTACATAGGGCTCCAGGTGCTGTTTCAGGTGTTTCAGGTGCTGCTGCAGGTGCTTCAGTCAGCAATGTGTTCACTGAGAAACCTTGGCCAGAAAAAATGTTACTCCGAACTGTTCATTTCTTTGCAACCTTCCCGACGCCTCTACAGCCCTCTCCACCCATCCGGTCAGCGCGAGCTAGAGGAGGGAGACGAGCCATCACAGGGCAGAGACGTGTTCAACGAGAAGCCACCACCGGAAGAGATGCTTGCTCTGATCTGAGCCTTTCATGCCGTTTATCCCTTTTCACCCGTCTGCACTCCCTTCCACCGCACTCCACCGCACTCAATCCCATGTCACCACCACCAGTCAGCGCGAGCCAGAGGAAGGGGAGGAGCCATCACAGGGCAGAGACGTGTTCAACGAGAAGCCTCCGCCGGAAGAGATGCTTGCGCTGGCTGAAGTGGCGAGAACCGGAGCCTCTGCTTTGCCAGAGAGTGTGGTGCGTGCCTTGCATTGCGCTGTCTTGCGTTACGCTGTCTTGCATTGCGCTGTCTTGCATTGCGCTGTCTCGTATTGCATTGTCAGTGGCATTGTATGGCACAAGGTTGGTGTCAATGGAGTTTCGTGAATGAAGTGTATTTTTGAGACGTCTAAAAAATTCACTTCATTCATTGTCGGTGGCATTGTATGGTACAAGGCTGGTATCAATGGAGCTTCTGAAAGGAAGGCACCAAGCAATGCTTGCTCTGGCTGATGCGGCAAGAACCGGAGCATTCGCTTTGCCTGACAGTCTCGCATTGCTTTGTCAGTACGTTATTGACGTCGAGTGAGTGATGAGACGTCTCAAAGGCAGCATGCTGAGTGATTGCCTTTCAAAGCCGTGCTCGGTATCTCAAAACTCTAAGCATACTCTCCCCTTCCTTTCCCTCTCTTTCAGCAGAATTTTTAACATACTCTCCCCCCACAGGTGATGCACACCCACATGGGTGACATTCATCTAAAGCTCTGCCCAGAGGAATGCCCCCTCACCCTCCCTTCCTTGCTGTTGCATCTCCACTCCCCTCCCTCACCCCCCCTTCCTTGCTATTGCACCTCCGCTCCCTTCCTCCCGCCTTCCCCCCCCCACAGGTGATGCACACGAACATGGGTGACATCCATTTGAAGCTCTACACAGAGGAATGCCCGCGCACAGTAGAGAACTTCACGACCCACTGCAGCAACGGGTACTACGAGGGGCTGCTGTTCCACCGGGTCATCAAGGGCTTCATGGTGCAGACCGGCTGCCCGCTGGGCGACGGCACGGGCGGCCAGAGCATCTGGGGAGGCGAATTCGCCGACGAGTTCCACAAGAGGTGGGCTGGAGGGAGGTGGGAGTGGGGGGGCAGGGGTTGGAGATAGGGTGGGAGAGGGGTGGGCAGGGGGTGGAGATAGGGTGGGAGAGGGGTGGGGGATGAGTGGGGATTCGCCACTGTTGCTTCTCCTTTCTGCCCACCTTCTGCCTTCCTTTTTCTCCCCTTTCCTCCCCTCTCCCCTCCGCACTCCCTTTCTCTACAGTCTGCGTCACGATCGCCCCTTCACGCTATCGATGGCCAACGCAGGCCCCAACACCAACGGCAGCCAGTTCTTCATAGCCACCGTCGCTGCTGATCCTCTCTTCCCTTCCCCATCTCCCTCTCCTTGTTTCTCTCCCCTTCCCTTCCTCGTTTCCCTCCGTTCCAGTCTGCGCCACGATCGCCCGTTCACTCTATCGATGGCCAACGCAGGCCCCAACACAAACGGCAGCCAGTTCTTCATCACCACTGTTGCCACGCCTTGGCTTGACAACAAGCACACCGTGTTTGGCCGTGTGGTTAAAGGCATGGACGTAGTACAGGTGAGGGAGAGTGTTTGGTGCAGATGAGGGTGTACGGATGGGTGCTGATGGGTTATGTATGTATGGGCTTGTTTGCGTTCCTCATCACCACGGTCGCCACTCCTTGGCTCGACAACAAGCACACCATGTTCGGCCACGTGGTGAAAGGGTTGGACGTAGTACAGGTGAAAGAGGGGAGAACGTGAGATGTTAAGATCCTCAGAAAACGTGAGAGGCACTTCTCTTCTCTGCCCCCTCTTTTCCCCTTCTCCCCTCTCCCGTCATCACCTCTTTTCCCCCGTTCCCCTTTCCTCTCCTCCTGTCCCCCATGCATCAGCTTATTGAGAAGGCCAAGGTGGATCGCAACGACAAGCCATACGAAGATATTAAGATCTTAAATGTGACCGTGCCCAAGTAGGGCCAGCCGACTTGAATGATACCAATACTTGAGAATTGCGCTCAGTGGATTGTGTTGGGCTGAGAAAAAGCCCTTAGGATCTTTGCAGGAGTGAACTCTGGGTAGGACTTGTTGTAATTAGCGGAAGCTTTAATGAGAAGTGCTTGAACCACCTTGCGCTAGTATGTGAGGGCAAAGTCGATTGATTAAGACAAAGAGATACAAGATTATATAAGAGTACAAGGAATATGAAGGGATACGGTTATAACTGTTATACTGTTTGCTGTTGCGGTTCGATACAGTGACGACTCGGGCAACTGTTCTGTAGCGAGTCAGTTGTGTGTCCTTGCTGTCGCGCTGTATTTGTCAGGTCAAAGGTCGCTGACCTTTGACTTTCGCGTAACCTCCAGCGGTTACTTCAACCTCCGAGGGTTGACTCGCTGGTGCCTCGATATGCTTTGCTTCGCTTGTGTCTTGGTGTTTCGACACGACAGAGGCGCTTAAGACTGATTGTTTCCAACACTCCCCTTCGCTTCTGGAGTGTCGCTGCTGGTGACGTGGCTCTGTCCAGTCAGCAGCATGCAGTACTCGAACTTCTGCTTTCCGAGCTTCTTGGTCAGGTAGTCAGCTGCCATCTCGGACGTGGGGCAGTATGACAGCTCGAGCCTCCCTTTCTCGATCTCGTCCTTCACGAAGAAATATCGCAGGGCAATGTGTTTCGTCCTGTTCGCGAAGCCGTTCTTGTTGGCAATGCGAATTGCCGACTGGTTGTCGCATAACAGAGTGAAGCTGGGTAACTGAGCCAGCTTCGCTTCTTCCAGCAGTTCGCGAAGGTAAAGTCCTTCCTTGGTGGCTGAGCAGAGTGCAATATATTCTGCTTCAGCTGACGAGAGGGCGATTAATTCCTGCTTGCTCGACTGCCAAGAGATAGGTCCGATAGGTTCGAGGCGGTAGATGTAGCCAGTGCGAGAACGCCTGTTGTCGGAATCGCCAGCGTGATCGGCGTCGACGTAGCCGATTAACTTAGGCGGCGTAGTTGCGTTCTTGTAATAAGTTAGACCAATCGTCGGGGTGCTAATGAGGTAATGAAGAGCGCGGTCGAGTTCTGCTAGATGTTCCGCTTCGGGCCTCTTGAGGTAGGTGGCGAGTTGACTTGCAGAGTACGATAGATCTGGGCGGCAGGTGACAGCTGCGAAGAGAAGGCAGCCCAGCTTTCTCTGGTAGTCGCGTATGCCGGCGGGATTGAGCAGAGCGGAGCCTTCTTTGTTGTTTCCTGTCGTGTAGCGGTACGGTGTGGAGATAGCAGTTGGTGTGAGTGTGAAGCGCTTGGCGATGGTGTCGGCGTATTTCGCGGCGCTGAGGTAGATGGCGTCTTCCTCTTCCCGGATGTTGAGCCCGAGGTACTGTGTAACGGTAGGTGAGACTGTCAGTGTGAGATCCTGCTGCAGCTCCCCTTCGAACCAGGTGGTGACGCTGTCGGTTGAGCCGATGTAGAGGAGATCGTCTACGTAGACGATTAGCAGGATGTAATCTGCGCCTTTCGTGAGTCGGTACATCCCCTGATCGTGTGGTAATTGCTTGAAGCCGATGCGAATGAGGCGGGCGTGCAGGTACTGCTGCCATAGCCGCGGAGCTTGCTTGATCCCGTAGAGCGACTTTAGCAGCTGACAGACTTGGTTGGGCTCCCCATTGGTACCGTGCGGTAGTTCCACGAAAATTTCTGCGTCAACGGGTGCGTAGAGAAAAGCGTTCGCGACATCGATTTGCCGTAGCTTCTTTTTCTTCATGGCGGCGATCGCGAGAAGGATTCGGAGCGAAGTGTGTCGGCTGACCGCAGCGAAAGTTTCGGTGAAATCTCGCCCGTGTTCTTGGTCGAAGCCGCGCACGACCCACCGTGCCTTGAATTTGTCAATGGTGCCGTCGGCCTTCGTCTTCACGCGGAAAACCCATTTTCCGGTGAGAATGGTTTTGTTCCGTGCTACGCCGATGGGGACAATTTTCCACGTGTTGCGCTCCTCTAATGCCTTCAGTTCTTTGTCCATGGCTTCGCGCCATTTTTCCCTATGCTCCCCCCCCAGAGCCTGCTGAACTATGGCAGGCTCCTTAGGAATGGCCGTGCCGTGGACTGCGGTGACGAGCCCGAGTATCTGGAGTCCACTCGGTGTGTAGCGGGGGAGTGACATGTCCGCGGGATAAGCAGCTTCGTCTCCCGCTTCCGGATCAGGTGCGAAGTTGGGTCCTACGCGTTCTGCTTCGTTGGTGTTTACTTGTGCAGGTGTAACGTAACCGTTGTCAGCGAAATGGTAGTAGGCGTCGGCGTTGATGCTTTCGCGTGGGTTTTCGTCGTCCATTGGCACGTCAACGGAGGAGTAGGGGAGGGGTCCGGCTTCTTCTGAGGCTCCTTCCACGTTCTGCTCGTCCAGGTCAGCTTCATCTTCTGCCGAAGCGAAGGCTCGGTCTCCACGGAAGCCACCTGTGGGGTCTCGGTTTTCGTCCAGGTTGGCAAGGTACGTCTGCAGTGTGAGTCGCTCGTAGAAAATGACATCACGTGCTGCCACTGTTTCTTTTGTCTCGACGTCGAAAATCTTCCATGCATTGTAGTGTTTTTCGATGCCCAGGTGTAGTCCCCACTGTGCGCGTTGAGAGAATCGTCCTGCTCGTGCAGATGGAGGTCGGTACTGTACCATGCAGCCGAAGACTCGTAACATTTTTGTGCTGCCCAATTTTCCTGTCCACAGCAGATGCGGTGATGTGTTGTTCGGGAGTGACGACGAAGAAAGCAAGTTGTGCAGCAGCACGGCGTGGTCCATTGCTTCGGGCCACTGGTGGTTGGGTAGCCGCATGCCACGTAACAGTTTCCGCATGGTATTCTGTAGGGTCCTGTTCATCCTTTCTGCTACACCCTGCTGTTGATGGGCGTAGGGAAGGGAAATGAGTCGCTTGATTCCTCTCTCTGCCAGATACTGCTTGAACCTTTGTGAGGTGTATTCTCCTCCCCCGTCTGACTGGAAGCTTTTTAGTTTGACGCCCGATTCCCTTTCTGCTACGGGGAGCCAGGCGACGAACGCTTCGAACGCCATATCCTTGCTTGGAAGATTCAGGTGCCAAACGTAACGTGTCGCGGCGTCGATGAACGTGATGGTGTAATTGTACGCGTTCTGCCCCGGTTCGCGATTGTACAGGATGTCGCTGTACACTTTCTCGAGTGGCGCGTAAGCTGGTGCGCTTGGGTTATGGTGAGACGCGAACGGTTGATGCGGTAAGTCAGCTTCAGGGCAGGTGAAACACGTTCCACGTACTCGTTGAAGTTCTCTTCCATCAGTCAGTAATAGTGAGTCCTTGTCGAGTACTCCTGCTCTTATCGTATTATTTAATACTGTGTTGCTTGGGTGTCCCATCCTTGCGTGCCAGGTGCTTTCGTCGGCGCGATGTCCGGGTGATCGTCGGTACAGGTCGGAGTTGGAGTAGAAGCTGGCGGTGAAGTTGGCGCTTCGATAAACTTCTCGTGGTGCTGGGTGTAGTTGTTGCGCGGGTGTCGGTGGTGTGTCGTCGACGAGGAGCGGTGCCGTTGAAGGGCCAGCGATTGGTGTTGACGTTCCTGCTGCTGCCGTTGACGGTTCTGCTACTGCCGATGTTGTCTCTGCTGCCGCCGACGTTGTCTCTGCTGCTCACGATGTTGCTGCTGCTGATGTTGTCTCTGCTGCTGCTGATGTTGTCTGAATTGTTGCTAACGCCCTTGTTCATTCTGCCTCAGGAATGGTGTGTGAATACCAGAAGCCTTCTGGACTGAAGTTTGGATCAAGATCTGGAGGGTGGGTCCAGGAGGTGAAGGTGACGATGCCGTCGCTGTCTGCTGTGCCGAGATCTGGGACAAAATCAAGAACGAAGACGTTGTTTTTTAGGATCGCCTTTCCGATGTAGAGGCCGCCCTTCCCGTGGTACAGCTTGAACTCCTGGGTGGTGCTGTCTGCCTCAAGGTGAATGCCCTTCGCCATCAACTGACTGACGCTCAGTAAGTTGTAGCCGAGGCCTTCTGCGATCAAAACCTTAGACATTTGTAGAACGACATTTGTCTCTCGTGATTGAAGTTGTACCACGCCTTGTCGTCGTGTGCGCAGGTTTTGATTATTGGCGACGGTAATGACGACTTCGCGTTGAAGATGGTGTTCGCGTTGAACGAAGCGTCCCGAAGAACACATATGTTGCCCGCAGCAACTGTCCAGGAACCATGTGTCTTTCCCGGATGGTTCACTCTGGGCGATAGCTGCGTATGTTGGATTCGGTTGAAGTGACTCGCGGCGAGGTGTGGTGTTGTCGAGTTGTTCTTCCGGTGAGTAGTGTGGCGGTGACTCGGTGATGCAGGAATCGGTCAATTTTGCCATGCAACTGACGATGTTCCTTGCTCCTTGTGCAGGTTGTCCCGTCAGTGTCGTTTGAGCTTGAGCGGTGGGGTTCGCTTGTATGGAAGTGACTTGGCTGCTTGAAGGTCGAAGCTGTCGCTGTGAAGGCGTTGACTGTTGTCGATTCGGGCAGTGCGTGCGCGGGTGCCCTGACGTCTTGCAGATGTGGCAGAACGGAGGTACGGGTTTCGGTTGTTGTTGTTTGTTGTTGTCGTAGCGTCGCTGAGTATGGAATGCGAATTCTGGTGTTGATGTCTTCTTCTTGTGTCGTTCTTCTTGCAGGTCCATGTCTTGCTGCTCGGCGTGGATTTCGGCGCAGAGCGCTGCTTCGGAGATTCTTCCGTGGGCTCGGAGAATGGCCTTTGTTGCGCGCCATTGAGGACCGAGGCCGCCAATGATAACTGTCACGAAGGCGTCTTCAGAAATCGACCCTCCGCATCGAAGAAGCTTGTCGCGCAACTCGCGACATCGGCTGATATACGCCATTCCTTTCTCGCCTGCTTTCATTTCGACCGTTGTCAATTGCGCCATTAACCGACTTTGATTTACGCTGTCTGTTGCTTGATACAGGCTCTTCAAGTGGTTGTATGCGAGCTCCGCGGAGTTGCCGTAACCCCGGTAAGACCGTATATTCTGCTGTTGGGACGGGGTGATGTTTCTGAGTAAAATCGTGTACGCCATCATCGACTGATAGGTGTACTGCTGCTTCTCATACTGTGTGCCGTTCGTTGGGTATGGCAGGGACCCGTCGAAGAAGCCAAGTATCTGCGCGCCTTCCATCATTAACTCGAATTCAAACGATCAGGTGAAGAAATCCTTTCCATCGAAAGGTCTTGACGTCTGCATCTTTAGAACGTGCGCGAACTGCGACTGAACTTGTAATGCGTCCAGTGGCTTTTCTTGTCCAGGTGAAGGCTGCGGGTGTGGCATAAAACTGATGGACCCGCGCTCGTACGGAGCAAAGGTAGGCTGCTGTTGATTTCCTCGTGCGTATGATGAGCCGTCGAGACTCATGGGAGTTGCTCCGTTGTTGTTGTTGCTGTTGTTCGACTGCGCAGGTGCTGACTGTTGGTGTTGCTCGTAGAAGGACATGAAGGAGAAAAACTTCTCCATCATGCTCTGATCGAATCCTGCAGGTTGATTCGCAGGAGTCTCGGTAGAAGTTGCTCTTGGTCTTGTTGTCGTGCCCTCCTCTGTCTGCAGGCCAGAGGCAGGAGGTGGAGTAGGAGTAGTACCCTGTGAGCCGTTAGAGGAGCTCCTTTCCTTTTGTGTAGCCATGCCTGTAGATGTTGTAGGTATCTTGATAGTTGAGTTCCCCCTGATAGCTCTCATACCATGTTGGGCTGAGAAAAAGCCCTTAGGATCTTTGCAGGAGTGAACTCTGGGTAGGACTTGTTGTAATTAGCGGAAGCTTTAATGAGAAGTGCTTGAACCACCTTGCGCTAGTATGTGAGGGCAAAGTCGATTGATTAAGACAAAGAGATACAAGATTATATAAGAGTACAAGGAATATGAAGGGATACGGTTATAACTGTTTTACTGTTTGCTGTTGCGGTTCGATACAGTGACGACTCGGGCAACTGTTCTGTAGCGAGTCAGTTGTGTGTCCTTGCTGTCGCGCTGTATTTGTCAGGTCAAAGGTCGCTGACCTTTGACTTTCGCGTAACCTCCAGCGGTTACTTCAACCTCCGAGGGTTGACTCGCTGGTGCCTCGATATGCTTTGCTTCACTTGTGTCTTGGTGTTTCGACACGACAGAGGCGCTTAAGACTGATTGTTTCCAACAGATTGTAATGCCAAGACTCAAGCAATACGAAGATATCAAGAACCTCAATGTAACCGTGCCCAAGTAGGGCCAGCCATCTTGAGAGTTACGGTACTTGCAAAACGAGCTTGAGAACGTTCTTAGAGGATCACATATCACAGACTACACATCTAGTACGGCGATATGCCTTCTCAAGTGCCGCAATTTTTTCTCCAATTAGATGTGCAGTGCAGTCAGATGTGCAGCATACAATATCATCGCTCGACTAAGTTAACAGTACTTGGATGCCAGTAATGTTCTACATCAAGTATATGCACATGTATATCTACAATACCGTACATCAATCTAGACTCCGTGGTGTACAATATATATATATATATATATAATATAAGCCATGAAATTCAACAAAACTATTGTCTCCTATGTTGTGTCTCCTATGGACTGTCAAAATTGGCAGCTCTGGTGGGTAAAACCAGAAGCTAGAGGCAAAATTGTGGCAGCGCAGCAGGACAAACTGCTCGCTCACCATCTGAGGGCACACTGCCGTGCCCATCCTCCCCGCACAACATTTCAATGTGTCCATCCCCCACATCATTATAAGCACCTGGTGCCTGTAGCTGTCCCATCCCATTGCTGCTGCTGGGGGAGGGCTCACTGCTCAACCCAACCTGCTCAGTGCTGTGGAACAGCAAACACATCTGGCGGGAATGAGCTGCCCCTCCTAAGCACATCAAGCTCGCGTGATTTATTAACACTATGGCCGAGCTGTTGAGAATACTACCACTCGTCGCCCACACTCCCTGCTGCTGGCGCCAAGGGGATGCCTGCAGCCTCACCGCCTCCCTGCTCGGGCACACTACTGAAGGGCTTTTGAAGCGCCTCAAAAGCCCCCCTCCCCGCACTCCCTGCAGCTGCCTGCAGCCTGCAGCCTCACCGTCCCCCTGCTCGGGCACACTGCTGAAGGGCAGAGAACCGTCTCGCAGGAACGCAGCGGCCCTGGAAGAGAGCGGCATCCGCTGGATGGCACCGCTGCTGGCACGAAGCGCGTGCAGCCACAGCAGCAGAAGCTGCGAAGACAGGAGCAGCAGATGCGTGGAAGCTTGTAGTTGGAGCAGGTGGGGCGGCAGCACGAGCAGCAAATGGGCTGGCAGCAGGAGTAGCCGTCACATCATCTGGGTACTTTTTGGAATTCCCCAAAACACCCTCCGACTTCAATGGGATGGCAGCAGGAGCAGTCGTCACATCAACGCAGCAGTCAGATGGAGTAGGAGAGGTGACGACAGAGACGGTTGAAGCGTCCTGATAAGAACTGTAGCCACCACCATCCACTGCAGCCTTATCCGTATCCCCCGCCACTGCTCCCACCTTCTCCATCCTCTTTAAGGGCAAATTACCCTCCATCCCTTCCTCCACCACACTCCATCCCTTTACCTAACACCTCCACCCCCTTCTCCTCCATCCTCTTCCCCACTACTCTCCTACTGAGCGCAGCCATCCACTTAGCGTGCAGATACTCCCCCTTGCGCCACGGCGGAACGTGCATGCCGTGCGCCCGTAAAGCCCCCCGCATCGCGCCAGATACCACCTCCACCAGCCGCGCCACCCGCTCCGCCCGCCCCACGAAGACCAACGGTGTGGATTCGAGCGCTGCCGCGTACTCGCGCGTGGGCCGTGCGATCTGGAACTGCGCGCGGAAATCAACGTCTATGATGAAGCGCTGGGGGGTGGCGTCGGAAGGGGGGGCGTCGAAAGCGGGGGCGACGGCAGCGCCATTGGCGGAAGCGGAGGAGGCGCGAGGGAAGAGGGAAGCGGCGTTGGCGGTGGTCGGGGAGGAGGTGGTTCGTGTGAAGGTGGGACTCGGAGGGGAGGGTGTGTTGTGGAAGGTGGAACTGACAAGGGTGGAACTGGGGGAGGCTGATGCGTGTGCGGGAGCGAGCGAATTTGCGGAAATAAGGACGTCGATGTACTCGTATGATCCTGCATGACCGACAGAGGAAAGTGGAGGAAAGTTAGTATTGTGATAAGCTGAGCGCAAGATGAGGAACATCTACGGATGTGAAAGAAATTTAACGACCGATGCATGAGGCAGGTCGCAGTGCGAAGCGAGGGATAAAAAAAATGGCATAGCACGAGAGTGCAGGGAGTTATTGCTTACCCTCGGGAATGGAGGGAGAGGTGTCCCATTGCGTCGTGCAAACCGCCGCGTCGTATCCCATCGCACGCAGTCGCCCTGCGACCGCCGCGTTCAGGCTGCTCCCGCGCAGCTCCTGCGACTGGATGTCGTCGCACGACGATTTCGCAGCGCCATTCGAGGCGTGGCACGCGCGCGCGTCGGTCATCGCGGCGATGACGTCAGCGTAGAGAGCGCGCTCGGCGGAATCATCCATGGCTGCTAGCGACTGCTCATGAGAAACAGAGCGGCGAGGGAGTGGAAGAAACACGGGGGATTAGTACTGTTAGAAGGGTGACTACCAGTCGGTTCGTCGCTCACATGCTCATAAAGTGAGATGAGGGGCATAGATGAGCAACGACAGAAGGGTAAATGCTTGCGGATGGCCACCGAGGAGGCGAGGCAGTGCCGTACCTGAATCATGCGAAGCTGATTTTGCTCCGTCGATTGCATCTGCCTCTCCAGATAATCCGCTGACAGCCGTCGATTCAGTTGCGACTGTGCTGGATGCGCAGCGCGCACAGTATTCGATGCTGCTTCTCCGTGGAGCTCTGTTCTCAGCATCAAGCCGTCGAGCGCGTCGCGATCCTGATCGCCCTCGAAATCGCCCTCTTCGAGATACTCGGAAATCATATCCTCGAGGTGCATCGAGGAGGGGACTGACACGTCAGAGGCCACGTCAGCGCCTGATACGGGCGTGATTGGCGAGTTTTGTGGCCGGAGGACGAACGCGTCGCCGCGAATCAGATGCAGCCCGCAACGACCGGCGGGATTTGCGGATATGCTCAGAAAATCGCTCCCGCGAGGGACCGACTGTTGCGCGACCGTCATTTGCGGAGGTTGAAAAAGGTGTTGGTGTAAATGCGGCGGGAACGAAGGAACGTCCTGCTGAAAGGGCGCCGGCGACTGCTGCTGGAACGAAGGAGCAGCGGGGCCTAACAAAAGGCCTAGATTTGCAGGGACATTGACGGAGGCAGTTTCCGCGGTCGACACACGAGTCTCCTTGCTGAAAGCGTGGGCGAAGCGAGAGGAGCTCTGGGACGATAGAATGCTGAGAAGGCCTGGCATGGCGCCTGGTCGATTGGTACGGCCTCAGACCTCGAAATGTGCGAAAGACAGGCGGAGGGGGGAGCACAGGCTTCTTAGTGAAAGAAGAGTACTGCTTGGGTAGTAGTGCAGCTGTGGACGGCCTTTCAAAGTTGCGAAAGGAATCTGTAGAGCTGACTGTTTGAAGCTGAGGATAAGAGTGGCGGGAGAGTGACGTATGGCTGGATCTAAAAGCAGAAGCGCGGCTTCAAAGCGACGAGGCAAGATCCTGCGTTGGGTTCACACGTTGAGCGGACTGCTTTCGGCTCGACACGGGGTGACGTGACGTGTCAGATGGCAGGAGAGGTAGCGTGTGGAACGCGAGATGCGGAGCACTAGCCCGAACCATCTATTATCCGCATCTACGTAACGCGAATCACCAGCGTGTAGATGCTGCTGTTTCGCTTTCCAGTCTGCTTCGTCACGAGAGGATTACAACCAACCAATCAGTCAGGACGCGTCACCTCTCTCGATTTTGCACGATCGATCCTGCGCAGGATCGAATGTTTACGGAGTTGAAAACAGTTCAAAAGAAGTAAAATGTAACAAGCATGTTTTGAGTGCGGTGGGCGATCGGTTTTTGATGATCGATCATGCAAAATCGAGAGAGGTGACGCGTCCTCAGTCTGCCGACAAAAAGTCCCTCCAAGGTGTAGTGGACGTTCAGGGGTCAAGGGAACCTCACCTCACACGTCGCCCTCTGTTCTGCTGCCTTTCTGGCCAAACAAGGTGTGGTGTGTGGCCTGGAGTCGAAGGCGAGGGTGGGGGGGCTGCTCACAACTTGCGCCCTGCTGGCAAGATCAAATACAGTACAGCAGAGGAAATGCGCTGCTGTGCGTGAAATTCGAATTTTGCGTCTGCTGCTGTGGTCTCGACTCTTGATTCCAAAACTGGATCAGAAAAGAGGGGAGCAGAGGTGGTGGTGGTGGTGCGGTGCGGTGTGGAGGCAGGAGGAGAGGGACAGTCGTGAGTTGGGTAGGAGTGGATGGAGCAGAGCGTTTACGAATTGGAGGTGATTGGTTTGGCTGGAAACCGCGCCGCGCACAAATATGAACACGCAGCGCGCTTCCCTTCTCGCACCTAGACCGCACCTCCAAGTCAGCAGAGTTTCTAATTCGAGTTTCCCGTTACAGAAGTTTCACAAGGCAAAAGAAAAACCAACCGTCAGCGATCCGACGGTTCTACAACCATCTCGAAGCGAGGATTGCGGGTCTGGCGGAAGAACGTTGCGTAATTGGAAGATTCCAGACGAGTTTAGATGATTCCGTTTGGCTTGGTCATCCTGCCACTCAAACCTACAAGCCCGTTTTTGCTGGTCAGTGCTCACGGCGGGAGATGCTCTGCCCAGAAGGAAAGATGCTGGAAATCACCCGAGTGGCTGTGGGCAGCGAAATTCTGAGGGGAGGTGTGACGTGACGATTCCTTCCCTTATTGACGATGGCGTGTCACTTACGTACAGTCGATGTGGCCACCTCCTAGCCTCGGATCTTGGACAGGCGGCCAGTTGACTGCCCTTCTATTGGCTGCGAAGGTAATGGGGAATGGAACTCCACACGCAACCTTACCTGCACCTCGATTGTGTGGTAGTTGGAAATTTGTCATAAACCTTGCCATCAACCCTAAAAAGAACAATAAAGCTGAGTACACTGTGAAGACAACCTGTACCGCTTATATTAGTTTCGGATCCCTTCAGTGCATGTGCTAAATCGTATCTGAGGGTCTGGCAACAAATTTCTGACAATAGACAAGGAAAGCAACGCGAATATTTCCGACGATCATTCACGAGAGCAAGGGGGGTGCTCAAGGGCTCTGTATGAACGTAGGCATGAATCATGATTGCATCACTCTTGCGCATCCTCAGACCATCAACGAGGGTTGGTTGGCGGCCTCTCAACTGCAATACTTGTAAGAATTCTCTGTAACCATCCTAGTACAGCAAACAGGAACTTTGCGATATCCTCGTTAACTGTACTACAATGGGCAGGCTTTTTCATTGCTACAGTGGGTGGAGATTCCACTTGCAGCAAAGTCTATCTCCCCAATCCACCAGCCCCCAGCCGCACTATTTTTCCTCGCTGCCCCACTCCCTCGGCCACCAGTATGGGCGGCTGGGCAAAACTTTCAAACCTGCCCCATTTTCTGCTTGCACTGCCAGCTGTGACCCCGGGTTGAGGCCGTGAGCCAATCGCAGCAGTGCTAATCCTGTAAACTCTTTTGAACCACCAGCACCAGCTCCAGCACCGCTGCCATAACCATCAGAACCGCACAGAACAGCATTCACTCGTCCGACAGCCTTCCCTGAGACAGTCTCGACTATCTCAGCCGCTACAGGCACTGATACCTCTCCAACCCCCTCCCCACCTCCCTCCCTCCCCTCCTCTCCAGCACCCGTCGCACTCCCTTCCCAACCTCCTTCCCTGGACGGCACGAATCGGACTGGCATGAGTCGCTTTCGCACCACTCCCCTGTGGTGGGTCCTGGCTGTGAGCTCCTGCCCCACGTAGCACCCCTTGGTGAAGCTGATGCCATGCAGGGCTGCTAGGTTGCACTCCAAAGGAAGGGCCTCACCTGATAACAATAACAAACAGGGGAAGGAGGGGGGAAGGGAGCTTGGGCGTGAGTGAATGGGTGACTGGCTGTGAGCTCCTGCCCCACGTAGCACCCCTTGGTGAAGCTGATACCATGCAGGGCTGCTAGGCTGCACTCTAATAAAAGGGCCTCGCCTGGTGGGGAGGGGGAGGGGGAAACATGGGAGTGAGTGGGTCCTGGAAGTGAGCTCCTGCCTGCCCCACATAGCACCCCTTGTTGCACTCTAACGGTAGAGCCAAGAAGCGAATGGGGGGATGGCAAACACAAAAAAACCTAACCCAAGCCTTGTCTTTGCGTGAATCGAAGCATACTTCTGACTTAACGAGCAAAAGCATTTCTTTTTAGTGTGTTACGTACATGCCACTTCGCATCTCCCTACACCGCAGTGCATACCTCTTGGCATCTCTGCACACCCCTCCGCCACTCCCATTGCTAATCGGAACCTCCTGTAGCTGTCCTCCCCCTCTTCCACCTGTGCGTCCACCAATGGGGCTGGTGGGAATAAGGGAAGGGGGAAGGGGAAGAGGGAAGCGGATGGTTAGAAATCGCACAGCATTGCTCTGAATCCCTCTCCCATGGAGAATCAGAATCTCCTGTAGCTCTCGTCGCCCTCTCCCATATCGAGGTCCTAAACGATGCAAAATTATCATTTCCCTATAACTAGGTGTGAACAAATTGGCTCCTTTCTATCTTATTTTAGCCTCTGCCACGAAATTTGCTCACCCACTGCCGCTTCATCAGTAGCTTACGAGAAGAAACCTTTCTTGACAAGGTTCTCACTAGCACGGAAGAACCCTCTCATCTCAGCCCTGAGACAATTTTTTAGGCGCCTAAAAAGCTGAGACGATTTTTGAGGCGCGCCCTCTGAGGCCCATTCCAGGCAGCCTCGGATCGCGATGGTGGTTTCAGCTGTCAGCCCTCCAAACTGATCCACCCGCCCGCCCCACCCCACCCCCTCCCAATCCCCCTTCCAGTTGCTCAAGAGGCAACTCACGGAGTTCACTGGCAGGAAACAGCCCTCTGAGGCCCAAGCCAGGCAGCCTGGGATCGCGATGCCACCGCCACCCCTCTCTCGTGGCTTCAGCTGTCAGCTCGCCCAGCTGATCCACTCGCCCGCCCCACCCCACTCCCTCCCCCGCTGCTGCCTCGTCTGGCAGTGCCGGGTCGGAGGATAGGCGCGAGTGGAAGTGCGCCCAGACTGCCACGTCAGATGACACGTCAGCGAATGACACGTTGGCGCGCAGCTTGTGTCTGGGATGAGGAGGGGAAGTGCATGGGAAGATAGGGAGGTGCAAAGGTAGGAGGGGTGGAGATAGCACAGGGTTGCAAAGAAGGGGAGCATGGGACTTGAATTGGAAAAGAAAAATCATGAGGACACTTTACAATATGCATATAACTAACAGAACAGAAGAAGAAAACAAGAAAACAAGAAGAAGAAAAATAACACTCACTTCTTCAGGTGAGCCAGCAGGTCGTCCAGGTTCGCTGCATCTACGTCCGCAAGCAGCTCTGGTGCGTCTGGGTTCCCCGTATCTGGACCGGCTCCTGTCGGATCCAGCCGACTCGACACTGCATCCTGGTGAGAAACAAATCAGTTGGTGCATAGGGTACAGTGGGTTGAGGTGCGGTGGGGTTAAAGAGAAGGTAGAAGCGAACTTATCTCCGCTTATGGGCTGACCACTAGCAGATTCAGAGGGAGTCAGACGACAAACTACTGCATCCTGAGGACTGATGAATCCGTTACAGAAACTGGCCTTACAGACCCGGATTTTGCACCTGATTCTGTGTCTCACCGAGTGCGGCGGGAAGTAGCGGAAGAGATCGAAGAGGAACCGGCGTTTGGGAGAGAGCAGCGCGGAGTAGAGGGGCGGATGTGGGGGAAGGGAGGTGGGAAGGGAGGTGGGGGGACGGGGAGGGGGAAAGTGGGGCCGAGCACCAGATCATAGCTTACAGAGTGAGGCGGGCGGTAAAGGAAGAGGTCGAAAAGAAACCTCCCCTGAGGAGAGAGCAGCGCGGAGTAGATTGGCGGATGCACGCTGGCGGGTTGATTGGGCGTGGGGATGGGGGAGGCCACCGGGGGGGGTTGCTGGAGAAACGGGGTGACGTCATTGGTCAGCAGACCCTGCAGGAAGTTGATCGCATCGCGACCGTCGAATCGGATCACGCCTCGGCTGCGAAGCCGCGCCGCCATGGGGTTGCTCCGCGACGCGGCCTCGCGCCCTTCTTTGTTCGGATCCGCGCCTCCCGCTCCTCCTGCACCGCTCGCGCCTCCCGCGCCGACAGTTCTTCCCGCGGACGACGCGTTGTCATGCGTTGCTGCTCCTGCGGAGTCAGCATCGCGGCTCGACGTGACGTAGCCCTTCGAAGTTGACGCGATCGAAGCGAATCGCGACACGAGCAGCGGATACAGATCCAGCGTCTCAATAGCTGCGCTGCTCGAAGAAAGTTGACTCGTTATAGTGCGCCTTGTTAAACGTGGCAGTGATGCGGTGAGTGCCTTCATGGCGCCCGAATTTAGGCAAGAGAACACACTAACAACCAGCGGAACGGCCAGCTACTACTGAATACTAAGCGAAACGGATCTACTGAAGGGACGGCGAGGAAGAGGATGTCAAACAACTGTCGGTCTGGCTCATTATGTTTAGAAGACTCTGCAACGTCTGCTGTTATGCTCACATAATAAACTTAGCGCCTAGAACGGAGCGGCTCGAGTCATAATTCAGTTCACAATGTGCGTGTGACTTTCATATCGTTCTAGTCGGTTCAGCTTGTTCCCTCGCGGTTTAGCACGGTCATAAGTTGAACCACGTCAACCGCCAAAGAACCGTCAAGAACCGTGATTTATTAAATTAGAACCGTGACGTATCAGACATGGCAGAATGCAGCTTCCTTCTGTGTCACGAAGGCAATGTATGGAGCTGGATGGCTCCCAATGGACACGCCACGTGGCGTACATGCACTCGCGCAGGAAAGTCTTGCTAATATTGTTCTGGTTGCTCTTTTAGAAACACACAAATAAGCTAAACAGAGTGTGCAAAGCAATATAGACATGTTGCAAATGAAAGTCTTTCTCAGGTGGTGAACTCAGCTTCTGATAAAGACGTGTAATTATGGATTCAATGTTGCCATCAATTTCAATACATCACTTGCTATATTTGAATCACGACACATCTATCCATACCACCCGACATCTCTGGGGGAGATTTGCTCCTACACTTATATCTCCTCTGGGAATACCACTTGGCTCCATCTGGAAGAGTGATGCTGCCACTAGAGCGCCCCATCATACGCATAAGACCATCAATGCCCCTCAACTCGGAGCATCCTTTAACGTTCACCTCAATAGCCACATCTGGTGAAACCTGCAGTGTCTTCCCCAACAAAACCTCCCAGTTCACGTAACGCAATCCAACACACTCCTGCAAAACCACCTCCTGTATTGCAATAGGACCCTTGCAGCCATCACCACTCCCACCTGAATTCCCAACATTACCACCGCTCCCGACGCTTTTCCCAACACATTCTAATCTCCTGCAGTTGGTGAGACTCAGGGACCTGAGTCCAGGCAGACAGAGGGCTTCAGGGGGGAGCGATTCCACAGCATGACAAGCATGCATGTGAAGGGATGTGAGGCACGAGAGGAGACTGATGGTCGGCGGCAGGGCCTTCAGATGGCGACAATAGGTGAAGGAGAGGGCAGTAAGGCGTGTGAGAGAGGGGAGGAGGGAGGGAGGGAGGGCAGCGTCAGGGCATTGGTCCAGGTGCAGTGAACGGAGGCGCGAATACAAGGAGGTGTGGGTTGCAGGAAAGGAGAATGTGGGAGCAGGGTGCATGGAAACAAGTGGTTCTGTGTCAGTCTCTGTCTGGGAAATTCGGAATCTTGAAATGCTGAATCTGGTTGGAAGCACCAAACTGCTGCAAGGCTGCTCCAGGGAACCAAACTTGCAGTTTGCAGCCCCAATAGCACCAGATCCATCGGATCCCTTGGCTGAAGCAACGCTGGGAGTAGCAGAACCACTAGCGTGGCTCCAAATGTCACACCTGGTTGCACGGTTGGCTGACAGGCTCAGTGACGTCAGCTCCTGATGGAAGAGCGATGCTAGTTTGGAAAACATGATGTCACAGCAAACGCTGAGCTTCACGGACTTGAGTCGAGGCCACCAGATGGTTGCACTAGGTTGGGGATTGGTGGGAGAGACTGAACCAGGAGCGGCAGTCTGAGCTTGGTCTGGAAAGCCGGAGTGATAATTGCAGTGAGAATTGAACCGCTGATTGGAATGATAACTGAGCTGCCCACAGGAGCTGTTCGGAAGGATGATGTGATGAGATGAAGACAGCTGCAACTGAGTGATTGAGGATGGCAGAAAAGGTCGACAGTGTGTTGATGCATCTGAAGGACAGCTGATGCTGAGATGCTCAATTATCATGGCTGTGGTTGAATCACACTGCCGAAATCTTCCACTGGATTGATCATGGTAATGGTGATCCAATCCCAAGACCACACATCTGTCCGTTTGAATCTCCAGAGCTTCCAAGGAAGACAGCTGCATTATCGAGGAGGGAATCGTGAGCGCGGACTCGCTCCATGCCACGTCAGCATGGCCGTGTCGGCTCCACGCTGACGCACTATACGCAGCCCTCAGTCCATCAGAGATGTTCCGCTTCGTGCGGACGTGGCGGACGTTACCATCATGACCGAGTTGTAACGCCAGCCGTTTCAATTGGGGACATCCCACGAACAGCGAATTCAACCCCGAGCTGGTAACCTCATCGTCATCTTCGCCATAGCACATGCAGGAGAGGTCCAGGACTTGAAGGACAGGGCAGGAGGAGGCTAGGGTTTCCAGAAACGCGTCGCCAAACGCTTGGTGAAAGCTGGTAATTGTGAGTGACGTCAGCTGCCGGAAAACTCGAACGGCCTGAAGAAGCGTGTTGTACGTAAGCCCGTCGCCTTTGTACTCGTTATTGGAGTCCCCGTCACCGTCACTTCCGCCGGAAACGGAGGCAGGCCCGAATACGCCTCCGCTCGTGCAGTCAACCCTCACGTGCAGAACGCTTCGCGCAACGGCGTCGGCCCAGGCTTTGCTGACCGCTGAGCACCTGATGAGATCGCGAACCCTCGTAATCCGCTCGAGCGCGAGCTCTACGGCAAGCTCGTTACAAGAACCCGGAGGAGCGTTCGACATGATGTTGCGAAGACACGACTTTTGCGGAGCCTCGGGAATGTCTGACATGCTGCGTCGTGAGGAGATGGGCACTGCTCTTTTCTCGAGATAGACTTCTCACTTAAGAGCCTGACTTCTACTTGGAAAGAATCTGCGGAGAGTTGCGAGAATCTCACTGTTATCCACGTGAGAATGCTTCGTTCGAAAGAGCGAATAAGATCCAACTGACGCTGGAGGAGAGATTAGTGGTCCACTTGACGAGAAAAGTCTTCCGCGCTCTAGCATGACTATGAGCGCAGACAACCTCTAAGCTTCTGTAGTATACGGAAACCAGAGCTAGCGCTTACTATCACACAGGGGCTCAAGATTCCGCCCGCCATGACTGAAAAGGTGGCGGAGATAGCCCGCGTCGCGTAATGGTACATGCTGTGCATGCTGCAACGAGGCATGGACGAGGCTTGCCGATGGATTGTCGACGGACGAGGGACTTCCCTCTTACGTCCTGGCGCGTGTCTTCGTTCCTCGCATCGCACCAGACCGCCATGTCTTCGAGGAACACTAGGTTTAGAAGCCTTTGAGGGCATATCATAATGTGGTGCGACGAGCGGTTTGTCGAGTAAGAGCGGTTGTTATGCTTCGAGAACGGTTGGGAATGGTTTGAGCGTAAAGTACTCTTTCTACACGCCCTGAATCATGGAGGATGACTATATATCGCAAATGAAAATGCAATTGGTACGTGAGGTGAGGAGGTTCCCAAGGCACAATGACGGACATTTGACGGACGGGGCAATTGACGTACTGGCCGTGTTGACTGAGTTTCACAGTTTCTGTCAACGCTTGAGTAGGCCTGATTCATATCTGTGACACGTCAGTTTCGAAAATGATGACTGTACGCGCCTCAAGGCACTGATTTGTCAAATAACCAAGGGTACCGTCAAATAACCAAGGGTACCGTATATCTGTATCCTATACTAGCAAGCTATCCAATACATATATAAACTAGTGCGAGTGGGTAAGCTAAGAAGCCGCCTCGCCAGCAAAAGCAACTATTGATGGAAGAGCTGAACTTCACTGAAACGGCTGTCGGAGCCACTTTCCTGCAGAGAAACACACATAAAAGACATGAGAAAACCTAAGCGTAAAAGAACCTATAGTATCGCATAGAAGGAACTCACAATGATAATGTGGATGTCACATCCGAATAACGCATCCACTGTCACCAGTGTTCGCCCTGATTTCGTCCACATCCTCCTGTGGACCCACCACACTGCTACCATCCCTCGCATTTCCACTGCGACCATCAGCACAATCCTCCCCCACACCTACAGTTGCCCTCTTTGTGGTCGTGCATGTGCTGGCGGTGGTTGCGCTGCTTCGGGTGCTGCTGCTGGTAACCAGACCATCGTCAACCATACTGTATGTGAAAGCACCCTCGCTCTCAGCCTTCTTTGCAGCATCAGCAGCACCAGCAGAAGCACTAGCAGCAGCTGCAGGCGAGGAGGTGCAAGGAGACACAATCCAGCCAACAGAGTTGGCAGAGCAGACAGAGACAGACGACGCCGCCCGCTTACCAACACCAGGGGACGAAGCCCGCCTGCCAGGAGAACCACCAGATTTCGACCGTACAGGAGGGACAGGTGTCGACCGCCCAAATGCACATCTCCGGGGTGACGTGGCAGCTTTTGTACCGCCAGCAGGTGATTTCTGAGACACCTCAGCGGATTTCCGAGGTGACGTGGCAGCCTTTCCAGCAGCAACGGGTACAGCGGATGCTGCTGCTGCTGGCCTTCCGATTATGCCTCTGTTCAGAGGTGAGGGCTTTCGTGGTGGCACTAGGGGGAGTGCCTGTTTCTGAGGCGTTTTAAAATGCTGCTTCCCTGTAGAACCCGAGACTGATTGGGTTGAGGTGGAGGCAGGGAGGGAGTTCCTGCTGCTGTTGCTCTGGATGCTGCTGCAACTGGTGGCCGCGGCAGCATTGGTGCTGCAACTGGTGTTGCTTCCGGTGGTATCGATAACAGCGCCGCCACTCTCCTTGGGCGAGGGCAGGGACAAGCTCTTGTTGAGCGCCACTGTAAGCGACCGTGCCACTTTCCTCCGTGCATTTAGCTGCCCCAGGGGGGATTTTGGGCGGGGACCAGCAGGAGGGGAGGGCACACGGAGGCTTCCTCCTCCTGGTGAGCTCCCTCCTTCTAGTGCCCCCCCTGCCTTTAAAGGCCTACCTCCTTCTGATGCATATCCTCCCTCTGATGCATTTCCTCCCTTGGAAACTTCCCCTCCCCCCAGCCCATGTCCGGGTCTAGACTCCTCTTCTTGCCCCGTAGCAGCTTCTCCAGTGTTCTCTTTCCCGCGGTGCCCACTCCTTCCGCCTGTTGCTGCTGCTGCTGCTGCTGTCCCTGCCCCTACTCCTGCTCCTGCTCTTGCTGCTCCTGCGCCTGCTACTGCACCACCTCTCCCACTTCGTCCAGAAGAGATCGGCTTTGGGCCTGCTGGCGGGGATGGCGTTCTGGGTAAATACCCCTTCTTTTCTCCTTCCTCCACCATCTTACCCACTCCGCCTTCTATCACCCTCCCTCCATCCATCCTCGAAGCTACCTTCCCCTCATCCTTCCCTCTACCTCCTTCCTCCCAACCACTCACATCCTCCCCTCCTCTTTCCCTTCCATGAACCACTGGCACCTCCGCCTCCTCTCCTTCCACCCTTTCACATACCACCCCCACCCTCTCCTCTCTTCCCACCACACTCCCCTCCCCAACAACACACCCCTCCACCACCACACTCTCTTCTCCAATCACACTCCCCTCTCCCACCACACTCCCCTCCCCAACCACACTCCCTTCCTTCTCCCACTCCTCTGCACCTGTCCTTGCCTGCCCCCCCCCATCCTCCTCGTCCCCATCACTCCCACACACCTCCAGCCCCCCCACCTCATACCCCCTCCTCCCCATCCCCCCCCACACCCGCCCTGGGGACCTTCGGGGGGAAAGCGCCACGAGAAGGGCGGAGGAGGCGGAGGGGGAGGGGGAGCGCGGGCGGACGGGGGGAGGGGGGGGGGAAGGGGGACCAGGGGCGGAGGTGGGCGCAGGGGAGGGGCTGCAAGAAGGGGGGGATTTGGCGGAAGGGGAAGGTGTGGAGGAGGGTTCAAAGGGGTTGGGAACGGTGCGAGGCTTGCGGTAGGAGCCTGGGAGTTGACAAACCTTTGACTGCAGGCCAGCATTGGCATTAATGGCAGTAACAGGGTTACCACTTCCTCCAATGCCCTTGCCGCTGCCACTGTTGCTTCTTTCCAAACTCCCACCACCACCGTCCTTCCCTCCTCGTCCTTCCTCCTTCCCAGCACTGCATTCAGCAACACCGCAGCTGTTACCACTCTTGCTCACGGGACCACCAGTAATACCCCCTCTAGCAGCCATTGCCGCCCTTGCTGCTACCCGTGCTGCTGCTCCCGCTGCTGCCCCTCCTGCCGCCTTGCTCCGGTTGATGGGAGGCGGTGAGCTGTTTCGAGGGGTGACAGGTGGGCACGGCACTAGCAGCTTTGGAACATCACTGCTAGTGCTGTTGCTGCTGCTGTTGCAGATGCTGGTGCAGCTGCTGGTGTTGCCACTGCCGCCGGCACCGTCGTCGCTGCTGCTGCCGTTGCTGCTTCGATCACCGCTGGAGTTGCTCTTTCCGCTGGGGCCAACAGCAGTACCCCCCTCTGCTGCTACTGCCACCGTTCCTCCCTCTCCGTTATTCCCCAAAGCACCAGCACTGTCACGCTCAGCATCCGTTGCAGGCACATAAGCAGAATCATTACTTTCCTGCTCTAGACATTCCGGTTGACCCAAGACAACATTCTGGTCTCGTTTCTGCTCCAGTGGTTGCTCTGGTGCCTGGCTCGAATCCACTGCCCCACCCTCCTCCTCCCGGCCAACCATATCACCAGCTGAATCAGCAGAAGCAGTTTTAGCAGCAGGCACCCAGCATATGCGCTGTGCCAGACCCAGGGGGGCAGTTCCCCCCCGCCCAGCCCCCACCCGCCCAGGCGAACCTGCCCTCGCCTGGTTACCACCTTTCGCCTGGTTACATGTTCCTGGCTGGTTACCACTGGGCGAACCTCCCATGGATTCATCGTCTCCCCTTGCGTGGTTTCCACCCCCCTCTGACTCATCCCCTTCTGCACCCACCGCTCTGAACCGCACTCTCTTCTTCCCTGCACTGCCCGGCCCCTGCTGCCCCTCACTCATCGCCCTGCTCTCTCCTTCCCTTTGAATCGGCTCCGAAACGTTCTCGTCTTTCCCTTCACCGCTCTCCACACCTGCAACTGCAGGAGTCTTAGGATCACCTGAAACAGCACTTGTGACTATAGAGGAAGGGCCAATAGAAGTGTGAGCAGTGACAGTAGCACAGGCGGGGGCGGGGGAAGCGGCAGCGGCAGGGGAAGGGGCAGGGGCAGGGGCAGGGGGAGGAGTAGGGGCCGCAGTGGAGCCAGAGACAGGCGCGGGGACAGGGTTAGGGGTGGAGGAAGGGATAGGGAGGGGGGACTGGGGAGGGCGGGACACAGGAGAGGGGGAGGATGGGGACGTAGGGAACGCAGGCCAGAGGGACGGGGGCAGCGTTGGCGTCTTGCTGCTGCTGTTCGCATTAGCACCTGAAGGCTGCATAGATACAACCTGTCCAGATACAGCCTGCCCGGATACGACCTGCCCAGGTAGCACCTGTCCCAGTTGCACCTGCCACGTTTGCTCCTGCTCGGCCTCTGCTGCAGCTGCTGCTGCGAACGGATTCGTGTTGACGATGCCAGGAGTATCAATGTGAGGTAGCATAACAGGGTAACCAGCAGCTTCGCCTCCCATTTCGCCAAAGCAGCCAGCACTGTATCCCCCACCGCTGCCCTGGCCCAACTCGTCTTTGAACGAGTCACTGCCGCATAGGAACGGGTTGGTGCTTGTAAAGGGGATGGAGGGCGTGTGCGTGTGAGCGTTTTGAGCCAACTCACAAGTGTGCGTGTGCGTCTCAGCCTTTTGAGTCGACTCAGACGTTTGAGGGTGGGCCTGCGTCTGAGGCTGTACCTGGGCTTGTTTGGGCCGAGCGTGTGGAGAGGAGGCGCGGAGGGGGAGGAATGAGACGCTGCTGCTCACGCCCGTGCCCTTCTGCCGCTCCTCTGCTGCTGTCTGCTTTAGTGCTGCCAGCAGCACCGATGCTGCTGCTGCTCCTCCTGCTGACGCCGATGCTGTTGTTGCTGCTCCTGCTCCTCCTCCTCCTGCTGCTGCTCCTCCTACTGATCCTGCTGCCGTCCCCGCTGCTGCTGCTGCTGCTGCAGCTGAGGGTTCTCCTTCCGCTGGGGCTGTTGCTGCTGCTGCAGCTGCTCGTGGTGGTGAAGTTCCCGCTACTGCTGCTGCTGCAACGGGCATGCTCGTTGCCTCCTCTTCTCCCTCCTTCCCCATCCCCTCCTCCTGCTTCTCTGAGTAAAGAGCTGATTTTGGAATCGACTCGAAGAACACACTCCCTTCCTCCTCACTCCCCCCCACGCTCCCTCCTCCTCTGCTCTCCCAACCAATAGAATCGCTCCCTGTTGCCCCCCCTGCGCGATTCCGCCCCCCGTTTCCGCCCACTCCCCTGGCAGACGCGCCAGCGCCTGCTGCGCGCGCGGCTGTAGCAGCAGCTGCTGCGCGCGCGCCCGCGGCGGACGCGCGCATGGGGAGCCCGGGCGCGGGGCTGTGCGCGGCGGAGGAGGCGCGGGAGGGGGAGCCGCGGGAGGGGGAGCCGCGGGAGGGGGAAGCGCGCAGATGCACCCACTGCGCAAACGACACACACGAGTCGTCTCGTGCTGGGGACGCGGGCGCAGATTGCATTGTACCCCTTACATGATCTCCCTGTCCTTTCCCTCCGTGGCTGCCGCCTCCGCTGCCACGGCCCCCGTTGGCACCACCCCCTGCGGCATCCTCTCCGCCTGTCACCACTAGGCCTATCCGCCGCTGCTGCAGCTGCCATTGCCGCTGCCACTCCTGCTGCTGCCTTTCTCTAAGCTCTTCCTCTGAGTCCTCCCTCTCCTCCTCCTCTTCCTCCTCCTCTTTCTCCTCCTCTTCCTTCTCGCCCTCCTCCTCTCCAATCAAGCCTCTGGTTGGTAGAGCTTTGGTTTCAAAGGCGTTTCCAGCAGTCCTGGCAGTTACAGCGTCAACGCTCCCCTCGTCCTCCTCCTCCACCTGATTGCAAGTCACGTCGAAGTGAAACCCATCTGAACCCACTCCCACCACATCACTTCTCTGCCCTCCTTCCCTCTCCCCCTCCCCCTCCTCCACCCCCTCCCCATCCCCTTTCCTCTCCCCCTTCCCTTCCCCCTCCTCCTCTTCCCTCTCTCTCGCCCTCTCTCCTCCTTCTCCCTGGCCGGCAGAGTAACACCTTTCACCCGCTTTATCCTCCATCGCCGTTTCATGCTCCTCCTCCCCTTTATCCTCCTCCTCCTGCTCCTCCTCCCCTTTTTCTTCCCCCTCCTCTTTCTCCTCTTTCTCATCGTCCTCCCTCTCTTCCTGCCCTTTCTCCTCCCCTTCCTCTTTCTCCTCCTCCTCCACCTCCTCCTCCTCCTCCCCAACCAGCATAACCCCCCATTCAGCACCCCTCTGTTCCACCTCATCGTTATTTAATCCTTCCACGTCAGCATTCTCCACGTCATTCCCATCCTCATCCACCTTGGTCTCGTGGAGCCACGTGTCCAAAGTAGCTCCTGATGCAGCGTTCGCGGCAGAAAAGGAACCACCACCAACATCAACAGTGCTACCACCACCCCCACCACCACCACCACCACCACCACCACCGCCGCTGCCACTGCCGCCACCCTTCGCCTCCCTACCACGATTCTGCTCCCTACCCCGCTCCTTTATCTCCTCCGCAGTCCCCTCCTTCGTCTTCTCGCTGCTGCCTGGCTGCTCCTCCTTCCCCTTCCGCCGCTTAAAGTTCCCCTTTCCGCCTAGCTTCGCCTTGCCCCACGACAGCCACTTCAACAGCCCCCCACCACTACCGCCACCCCCACCACCCCCACCACCACTGTTACCACCACCACCACCATTACTCCCACCCTGCCTACCTTCCCCATTGCGCGCGCCTCCCTCACCCTCACCGCCTGCCGCTACAGCCGTTTCAGTGGCTAGCTGTGTTTTGGCAGGGGTACCACCCCCAGGGTCTGACACCGTTCTTGCTAGAACCTTCTGTGGGAGGGGGACATGCGGACGAACGGGCCCTGTTGCGCCGTCGTGCGTCGTGCACGCAGGCACGGGCGCCCTCGCCGCTCCAGGTGTTTCCTCAGGCGTTTCCTCAGGTGTTTCTTCAGGTGTTTCGTCAGGTGCTGCCGCGAGGCTCTGCTCCACGAGCGCGTTGTACTCCGCAATGGCCGCCGCAGCAGCCGCTGCGAGAGAGGAGGACGCAGCCGAAACAGATTTGTCAGTAGCAGAGGAGGCAGCAAGGGAAAGCTGTTCATCTGTGCTCGCTCCCCCCAGTGGACGCACGAGTCTCGCGGACTCTGCGTCTGAACTCGCAGCAGCTCTCGCCCTGCTGCACGCACTAGAGAACGCACTCGTACTGCTGGTGGAAATAGCAGGGTTACTAAAAATAGGCACGGTCATATTTGTGTACGGGCCGGCGTTGCTGCTAGTAGAAACATCAGCACTGGGAGCTTGTGTGTTGATCTGGCTAGTGGTGGTGGTAACCGGCATGGTACCGGTGGTTGGGGTTACCACCGAAGCAGACGAGGTTCGGTGCCATCTCACGCCCAGGCCGCGCCGCAGCGGCAGCTTCGGCACTTCCGGAGACCCGAGCCACGCCCGCAGCCTCGGCGAGCCCAAGCCTCGGCGGTGAGGCTCGGGAAGCGCCGAAGCAGGAGGAGGAGAAGCAGCAAAAGCTGAAGGAACAGTAGCAGCAGCGGTCCTGTTTCTTTCCATTTGCTCCACCACACAATCCGCGCCACCACCACCACCACCGCCACCAGCACCAGCCGCACCAGCCGCACCACCAGCATCATCGTGCTTCCTACCCCTTCTTGGCGACACCAGTCCGCGAACTCTGCTGAGCCCTCGCGACCACGGCGACGACGACCGTCCCTGCGACTGCTTCTGATGCGCTTCAAACGAAGGCGACAAAGGAGACGGCGACCGACCCTGTGTTACCCCTTCCCACCCTTCCCACCTCGAGCCCACCCCGCTCCCCTCCTTAAAGTCACACTCCAGAGCGCGGCCAAACCCGCTATTATCACCTCCCGCAAAAGCGGAATTCGCATCACCGCCGCCTCTACCGCCGACACCGCCACCGCCACCACCACTGCCGCCGCCGCCACCACCACTGCCGCCGCCGCCGCCGCCGCTTGTGTTTCGGCCGCGGAAGCGCGAGGGAGACGCGTTGGCGTGGCCTCTGGAGAAAAACTTAAAGCCGAGGCGCGGCGACAGGCGACCGGCTGCGGCGCTGGAGGCTGTGGGAGTGCCGGGGGTAGCGGCATGAGGGAAGCGACGGGTCGCGTTATGAGGCGCATCGTCGAGTGAGTCGGGAGGATGGAAGGAGTCGGAGGAAGCGGAACGCACGATCCGCGGGCGGGGCAAACCCGCCGCTGGATTCGCCACGGAATTTGTCGCTGAACCAGCCGTTGGATCTTTTGCCGCTGAACTAGCCGTTTGATTCGCAGACGCAGAGGCTGCGGAGTCCGCGGCGGAAACCGCGCTTCCATGCGAATCGCCTCCCGGGTTGCTCGTTACCTGAGAAGGCACCTGAAGAGGCACCTGATGGGCTACCTGAGGAGGCACTTGCGAAGCTTCGCAGAATGCTGCGTTCACATCGGCAGGAACGTCGGCACGGGAAGCAGCTGCCATTGGCTGCGAATTTTCCGGCGGCAGATGCGGTGGTTGCAGACGGTCGACACCACAATCTGCCTGCGGCGTCGGGGAAGCGGCCCGGTTCATCTGATTCAGGACGGTCAGGGAGGCGTCTTTAAGTTGAGAGAACTCGTTGGGATTAGGAGCTGACGTGTCGAGAGGGGTAGGAGGGGCAGGAGGGACAGGTGGTGCTATGGAGCAGCGCGGAAGTATGGGAGAGGAGGAGGGTGAAGGGGAGAGGGAAGGAGAAGGGGATATGCTGAACGCGAGGGACGGAGAGTCTTCGTATACGATAAGCGGGGCCAGGTTCGGCGGTCGGTGCGACGGCGGCGTCGCCGGGATATCCGTGACGTCGCCAACGCCGTCGCCTGCGACGGCACGTGCGACTTCAGCGACGGTCTCCTCCACCTCGCCGACACATTTCCCCGCCGCAATACTCTCCGTTTTCCCGCTAAGAACCATCCCTGATTCGCCTGCCGGCTGCTGTAACTGCCTCTGCGGATCCACCCCTGCCACGTCAGCCTGCTCCGAGGTAAACCTACTAATACAGCTCATTCCGCTCTTTCCGCTCTCCTGAGATTCTACAACCTGAGATTCCTGAAACGGCTGAACGTAGGCTGTCCCATTTATCTCCTGAAGAATACCTTCTCCCTCGCTTGCTCCACGCCTCCCCTCTTCTCCGACCAGACGGTTTTCAGTCTGTTTCCGTCCGTTTTCCCGGCAGCTGTCCCGGCCTTCGCTCGCACAGCTCCGTCGATTCTCGTTCGTCGGCTGCGTCTTCCCTTTCCCACCCATGAAAGCAGAACCCCGGTTCAGAGGACGATCGGAAGCTTTTGATGCCGCTGCTGCTGATGCTGCTGATGCTGCTGCTGGTGCAGCTGACCTGCTGCCGTTCCGCTCGCCGTTCTTCCCGCCGTTGCCGTTCTCCTTCTCCCCTCCGTTCCTCGTTTCCCCACGCGAGCTTCGACCGTTGCCAGTCGAAAGGATCCCCTTTCTAGGGCTTGCTGCACCGCCGCGCGAATCCTTCCGAGGACTGATGGAGGAACTGAGAGCTCGTGGTTTCAATACTGGCGACTTCCCCATCTGCATGTTGGTGAAATTTGTCATTGCTGCTGATCGCCTAAACGAGGACGTATTTCTCAGTAATTACGATTTTGTGACATATTATATATGAATCACGGCTAGCGCTGCATCGTGAGCCTTCACTGATTATGAGATATCCCAGGACTCTGACTTGCGTGATTTTCGAATAGAGCCTAGTATTTCTATCACATGTCCCGCGTTGTTATTTTCAGACGCAATGTGCTTTCAAGCAGAGCCCTGCGTCCTACACAAACCAGAAACACGCAGACTCTAGAATCGGAAAATCGTGGGAACTCGAAGTAGCGATCAGGAAATGCGTTCATCCGTGGTGTGACAGGGTGCTGCTGAGCTCTTCCAATTCAGAATTCAAAACACACATGTGCAGGCCAGAAGGGTGTTGGGCTCGAGTCGGCCAAATTGCTGCGAGTTCCCCAAGGTCTGACAGAGAATTCCCCTCGAGACTGCCATTTCTGCCAAGTTTTCACGGGCCTTGAGCCGCACCCAGGGCCAACATCGAAACCCAATAGGTTTGGCTTGGGCTGGTTGGTTTGGGAGCAGGCATGATGGTAACGAACCAGGAGTTATTTGGTCTGGTCTAGTTGGATGTGGTGTGGTGTGGTGTTGCTGGGTGCTTCTTTCGGGGAAAATGGCGTTAGGCTGGAACCGCGTGCCAGACAGCTGTAGTTTCGAGGCTCTCCCGCCAAAGTTTGAATTCGGTTGTCAGAGTCAGTGCGATTGTGCGAGGACCCACAAGAGCATCAGCTATACAATGACAGTGAGTAAACGCATGGGGAAAGTATGCCAATGGTAACATACATGGGGCTCTTTAACGCGTACATTTTTTTTTTATGTAATTGAAATGTACACTGGAACAGAACAAGCATACATAATCAATAACAGTCGTAACTGTGCATGAGGGGAAGCCACGCGGCCGCCCCAAGTGTGGCATCTATGGAGGTCGGTGAGTCATCCTCGGTGCAATCCAGACATTTGTAAAAGCGTTCGTCCACGTCCACGACTTGCGATTTTTGTCCCTGATCCGAAACAACATCTTGTCCTCCTTCTCCATTGTGCGACGAAATTTCTCCTCCTGACGTGTACCCTGACACTTCTTCCACCGCGCTTCTCTTGTCCGCGTGTACAGCCTTGCATGAAGCCGAAAGGCCGTTTCAACCCTCCGGAGCACCCGCCTCGCCCGAAATCTTTGCCCCCTGAAAACAGCATCACACCGCTCCAGCCACAGCTGATGAAGCGTGATTGATGTAATCGTGGCCTCCGGAAAAGCTGAGCTGGACCCTGCTTTCCGGAACAACAGGTCTCCGAGGGACGCCACAGTGCGCGAGGCGTTCAGCATGCGGAGGGTTTTCAGGAGCGCCGAGGTCACCAGTTGTATCTTCGGGCAACTGTAGAGACAATGCTCCAGGGTTTCCACCCCTCCACAGTATAGGCAAACCGGCTTACTCCTCAAAAAGGCCACCCGTTCTCCAACTTGCAGATTAAGGTTATGAACCCGCAACAGAAGATCTCTCGGTTTGCTTGGTGTGACCAGCGAGTCACGAATGGCAATAGTCCGCTTCCAGTTTATCTGCCCGTTCCATCTGCCCTTCCACAGCATCTGCTTCGCCGATGGCTTTTGTCCTTCCCTCCAAAGCAGCTTCAACCGCTTCAGAGGCGCAATCCCCCCATTCTCAAAAATGGGGAAATCGGTGAGGTTGCGCCCCGCAGAGTGGTAAACCCTCCGCGACCCAGCCGAGATACCCCCCTGAGTGCCCTGAGTAGGCGTGTTGAGCAGCATGTCTCTCCACCTCTGGGGAGCAGCTTCGAAAGCCCTCACCGCTAGCTTGGCAAGTGCTTTCCCACCCAGCTCCCTCTCTAACACATCGGGAGCTTTGAGCACAGGAGCGCCGGTCCCGTCGAACGCGAGCAGATCACCCAGCCTTTTTTCCCATAGAGGCTTCGCATCCTTTTGCCCCCCGACCAGCGTGGTCCCTTTCAGCAAAATCCGCTTGTTGAAAACAATCCGCTCCTTTTCCACTGATTCTCGAGAGCTTGCCTCCGGTAGATTGCCCAGCGGCGTTTTCATGAAATTTTCCACTGCCGCCTTCCAGCAATGACTTTTCCCCTCCCAGTGCTTGAGCAGCTTCTCGTGGACGAAGAATGTCTCAACGCCCATGGGGAGGTCCGCCGCCCGCGTCATGAGGTGCTTCTTCAGCCCATTCGTCTCCAGCGCCAGCAATCCCACACGGCGGGCCGTGAGGCACGCCAGGATCATTTCCGGATCATGCACCCCCACGCCCCCCAGCTTCCTCGGAGTGTGAAACAGATCCTTGCTCCAGAGCCTGAACACCGTATCCGATGTTGCCCTATTTCCAGAGACGAAATTGTGAAAGGTCTTGGAGACAGTCCCCCACAGTTTCGCAGGGGGTGGGTAGACCTGCGCCTGGAACGCTGCCTTCGGCATCGTATAACAGTTGACCACCGCCTTCCTTGCCGCCGTCGGAAGGAACTTCTGCTGCCATTTTTTGTTTTTTCCCGTCACATCCTCCGTAGTTTTTTCCCATGTTGGCAGGCAGCTTCCTGAGGGAGTGACCCAGACCCTAAGCAGCTTCTCCGCTTCCTCCGCCTTCGCCCAACGGAAACCATTCGCCCGACCGGACGTCCTGCCAAGATTATTCCCCAACGGTAAGATGACGGATTTGTCACTGTTCGTCGCTAACCCCGAGGTCAGTTCAAACTTCGCTAACACTTGCTCGGCTCTGATGATCTGCTGTTCCCTTCCAGGACCAAAGTGGTGTCATCCGCGTACCCGATGTACGCCAACCGCTCGCTCGACCTGCTGATGCCCAGCTTCCACTTTAGAACCATTTGCGTCAGCGGCTCAACCGCACACAAAAACAGGTACGGAGCAAGGGGGCAGCCTTGCCGAACCCCGGATACCACCTCCACGCCTTCCCCCATCCAGCCATTGACTAACAACCGTGTCTGTGTTCCCGCATGCAGGCCTTCCACCCAACGCACCAAACGATCAGGAAACCCCATTGCCCGCAGCGTCCGGAAGAGGTAACCGCGGGAAACCGAGTCAAATGCTTTCTTGAAGTCGACCAAGAGGAGGAACCAATCCTCGTTGTCATTCCGCGCCGTGTCAATAATGTCAGCGACAAGCCCCACCGCGTCCGTCAACTGCTTTCCTGGAAGAAAACCATACTGCTCCGGCGAAATCACCCGGCTCAGAAATTTCTTCATCCTGTCAGCCACAACCCGTGCCAGCACCTTGTAAGTGAAATTGAGGAGAGTGATAGGACGGTAGTTGTTGAGTTGGTCCTTATCCCCTTTCTTGTGAAGAAGAATTGTAACCGCCTCCTTTACTTCCGTTGAGCGAACCGCTGACGACGCGAAATCCTTGGCTAAGGCCATGAACCCTTTACCCAGCAGGTCCCAGTGGGCTTCAAAAAGCTCCTTTGGCAACCCATCTTTCCCCGGGGACTTGTTTGCCACCATCGCACTGAAGGCCTTTTTCACCTCTTCCTCCGTCCAGTCTGCTGCCAGTTCCTCTGCCTCCCAGCTCCTCAGCTTCCTTTTCTGCGCAGGACGACAGTCAACTTCCAGCTGACACCGATCCCGTCCGAAGATGTCCGCGAAGAAATACGACGCCGCACGAAGAATACCCTGCGAATCGGAAACGACGCCTGTCGCCGTCTGCAACTCCGCAATCTGAGTAATCGCCTTCTTAGCCTGCACCATCGCCGTCAGGTGCTTCGATGCCACTTCACCTCGGAGCTCCAACCGCATACCTGACATCAGGTGCAGCTTGTCCTTTCTTGACGCCTGGTACTCCCGCAGTTGCGCCTCCTTCACTGCTAACCGTGCACTTGTTGCCTTCAGGACGGGTCCCGCATCATTTCCTGACGGAGCTCCGCAACCTCATCAACCAGATGCGTCACCGTCGCCTTCACTTGCTTGCCTTCCTCTTTTGCAAACGCACGAAGCCCAGCCGCCAACCGCGAAAGAAGCAGCTCGAAACTGCTACCGTCCGTGACAGCGCACTTCTCCACCGTTGCTTCCACAATCCGCCGAACCCCATGCTTGTGGACCATGGACGCGTGAAGCCTCCAGAGGCCGGGACCGATGCAGATCTTGGCATCAATCCGAAGAGCCACCCGAACTGCAAAACTGTGATCTGATATGTACTCCGCCGGCATCACGTGAGAAGCCTGGATCAAATGAGGTAAAAGAGAATGAGAGATGAGAGCCCGGTCGATGCGCGTGCTGACCTGCTTCGCCTGGGAGAAAAAGGTAAACTCTCGTTTTCTTGGATAAAGCGTGCGGAAAGCACCTGAGAGCTGGAAGGCAGTGCAGCGGGTGAGAAGCTTGTCGTTTTCCGCGGTAGAACCTATGCGTGATGATTTATCTAATATCGGGTCTTCTATAGTATTGAGATCGCCGATGATAAGCAGGTGGTTGGACGGCGGGATCGAATCTACCACTGGACCAAGGGAGTCACGAAGAAATGCTGCGCGGCAAGTCGGATTGGCCGGAAGGTAACATGCTATGACGGTAAGCTGCAACCCAAGGCCATGGATCTCCGCGGAAACTAACCTACCAGATGGATGGACTAGCACGCTGGAGAAACTAAGTAAAGACGATCGGCAGAGCAGAGCTACACCGCCAGCCTTCGTCCTAGGTGAGGTTGCTGCTGCTAGACTGTAAGTTGGGTGGGACCATAACGGGTGATCGGATGCTATCCTAGTGTCAGAGAGGACTTTAATGTCTGCTGCTTGTCTAGACCAGTCGAGAACTCGCTGCTGCTTAGTCTTATATCCTAGGCCGTTGACGTTAAGGCCCGCGAAACTGATAAGGCTTTTTTTACTCATTTGATAACAACTTGAGAACCCCTACGCATCCACAGGGTAAAGAAGAGAACAACACCGACTACTGAAAGGACATCTACCGCTGCTGCTGCCTGCCGACCGAACTGCTCTTGCCTTAGACCTGTGCTCTTGGTGTTGGTGATGAGAAACCGAGGTCGATGCCTCGGGATCAGAGTTAGCAATAGTCGCAATGAAAACATTGTAGTCATTGTTGAACCACACGCTGCGTAAAACTGGAAACCGAAACCTTGGAGTTAGCAGCAAACCAAAAGGAACCTTGAAATTAGTTGCTTGGCAAGAAACCGGATCTCGTGTAGCGAAAGATACAATGCCCGACGTGTAGGCATAAGAGTAGTATCGATCGTTGCGCCTTGTAACGAGGAGTCCAGATCTGAAGTCCTTAAAGTCAACTGACACGGAACCTTCACGGGACCTAGGTTTGAAACTGCGCGACAATATCCATGGCGGACCTTCCATGACTGTCGACTGAGATCCAGTAACTATTACAGTAACAATTACAGTAACTATTACAGTAACTATTACAGTAACTATTACAGTATGTTTTTACGCGTTTGGTAACTCGTTTCACGCAATTGGTAACTTAACACAGACGAATGATCACGCGAATGGTAACTAGATGAAACTCCCGCCGAAATGATCCGGACTAAGAGGAATTTGTTAAATTTAAAGATTTCACGCATCGTTTTATCGTTATTGAACGAAACCCGCCGTAACTTTGAAGGATCGCGTTTGTTCAATTACCACGGACCAAATAGTTTCAAAGTCGTTTCATATATATTTTAAGCTCGGACAAATAGTACTAACAAGTACAGTTATATTTTTGCAAGCATGATTGCATAATTGCAAAATGATGAAAAATCCCCGGAAAAGCGACATAATTGTATTAAAAAAATTGTGTAATTAATGCAACGTGAGATATTTTTGGAGGTGGGAAAATAATACAACCTTTCGAATGGCATGCCTTTATTGTAGATATAACCTTGAACGCCTTGTCGCAAGGAGTTTATGGTTCATGCTCTCAAAATCATTGGCCATCCCAAAGGGGTATATATTTTTTGCCCCGGCTGTACGATAGAATTAAGTAAAATCAATTTTCTTCGAGCGCTAGATGAGAAAAGGAGAAAGCGAATGGATGAACTATGAATGAAGTGAGTACATATAGGAAACCCTAATTGGGTTGTACCCCCTATGGGATACCCCACTATAGCCTACACAACAGCATAAGCTATATATATGTTCTGACACACCCCCATAGGCAAAGTGGGGGAGAACAAGGGGTCACAAGACCAGTCACACAAAGCACAGCAAGCTCAGGGTGGATCACAAAGTCACCACACAGTCCGAGCACAACGACAAGGCCACAAGGCCAGTTCACATGCAGGAGTGCACACATATATATATAGAGCTAGACAAGCAAGAGCAGGTATATATATGTGACAGTACAAGCAAGGTCAAGAGGAGAGCAAGTGAGGCAAGACAGGTACAAGACCCAGCTGAGTGCAGAAGCGCTGATGGTCACAAGGCGCAAGTGCCTTGGTGAACACATCAGCAGTGTTGGCCTCAGAGGCCACGTACGCAAGTCGCAACTGACCACGCTGCTGCAGCTCACGAGCAAGAAAGTAACGGAGAGCAATGTGCTTCGTTCTGTGCTCCAAGCGCTGCTCTCGACACAAGGCCAGCATGGCCTTGTTGTCTACGTACAGCACTGGAGGAGAACGAGGCGGCTCTCCAAGGTCAGTCAGCAGGTAGGTGAGCCAGCGAAGCTCCTGTGCAGCCATGGCCCCGGCGTAGATCTCAGCCTCACAACTGGAGCCGAGAACAGAGGACGAGCGTGTAGCCCGCCACGAGACAGAGCCGGAACCAAGACTGAAGGTGTAACCCTGCGACGACCGCTGCGTAGCCTGGTCGTCAGCCCAAGAAGCGTCCGCGTGCCCAGTGAGGACCACTGGACTCCGCCCTCCAAGCACTAGCCCCATGCCCGACGTACTGCACAAGTAGCGCAACACCCTCTTCGCTGCAGCCATGTGCTCTGGTCGGTGTCTCCCAGGAGCAACATAGCGTGCAAGAATGCTAAGAGGGTATGCAAGGTCAGGTCGTGTGCAGGTCATCAGGTACATGAGGCAACCAACAAGCTCTGGGTACGGGCCACTCGACTCTACGGACTCATCCGAAGGCAGAGCTGAGAGCGAGTGGCGAGTAGACAGAGGAGTGGCCTGAGGCGAGGAGTACGTGAAGCCGAAGCGCTGAAGGACCTGCTGCACCATGTGTGACTGAGTCAAGGTAATGGTGCGGCGTGCTCTGTCCCGAGTGATCTGCAAGCCAAGGTAGCTGCGCAGTTCACCCAGGTCTGTGCACGTGTGTCTCTTCTGCAGCTCAGACTTCACGTAGGCTAGTCCAGCAGTGTCAGCTGTGGCAAAGACCAAGTCGTCGACGTACACGAGGATGTAGAACGGCGGCAAAGAAGTGTCGGTGCGCAGAAACAACGACGGGTCAGCAGTAGAGGGAGCAAACCCAAGAGCCGCAAGCGTAGTCCTCAGTGTGTCGTGCCACTCACGCGGTGCCTGGCGGAGACCGTAGACTGGCCGTCGGAGGCTCCACTGGGTGCCAGGAGGGAAAGTCCCAGTGAAGCCAGGTGGACGGCGCAGCCAGATCTCCTCGTGCAGGCTACCCTGCAAGAAAGCAGTGCTGAAGTCAAGAGAGTGGAGCTCGTAGTCGCGCTGAGCGGCTATGTGCAGTAGCACCCGAAGAGTGGTCATCTTCGGGGTGGGAGAGAAGGTCTGAAAGTAGTCAACTCCCTGCCGCTGACTGAAGCCACGAGCGACGTACCGCGCCTTGAAGACAGGTGGAGAGCCCGGCGGCCGCTTCACCCTGAAGATCCACATGCCACTGACGATGTTCGCCCCAGGAGGGGGAACCGCGTCAACGTAGGTGCCTGTGGACTTCCAGGACGCCATCTCTGCATCCATAGCTGCCTGCCACTGAGAGGAGTAGGGACCCTCTACGGCCTCCGCGTAAGAGCGCGGAGTCGGGATGTCTAGTGCATCCGGGTCTCCCTCAGGGGCAAGTAGTACGGACGCGAGATGAGGTGAAGCAGTAGCCAGACACTGGAACTCCTCCTGCCTGTCCTCAAGGACGTCCGTGCCAAGAGCACACTCACCCCCGACGGACGGAGGACAGACAGACGCAGACTCAGCAACAAGACCGGCAGCGTAGTCTAGACGACAGCGAGCAGCAAAGTCGACGAGCTCAGCAACAAGCGCAGACGCAGCAGTGGACTCAAAAGAGGGGTCAGTGACGACAGTAGCAAGGAGACGTGTGACAGTAGGACTAGCAGCACGAAGAGAGTCGGACTCTGGGTCGGTAAGTGCAGGAAGGGAGGACTCAGGAGGAGAAGGCAAAGGGGCACGCAGAGGAGCAGTGGACGGACGCAAAGACATCCGGTGCGTGCCAGGGACAGGAGGAGGACGCTGACGCGAACCGCGACCACTAGCGCGAGCAGCACAAACAGGCGACGCAGGACGAGACGCAGGCTCACGACGCTCAGCAAGACCTCCAGTGGGACCAGTGTAAGGAGAGGGAGCAGGAAGTGGGGAGGCGGGCTCTAACTGGGACTGTGACTGAACAGGCGGTGGACACGCTGCAGGAGGAGAAAGACCAAGAACCTGCTGTAGGAGGGGAACGAAGTACGGCCGAGGCCGCGCGGCGACTCCAGACACAGCAGGGACAGCACCCTCAGCAGCAGCACCAGCGCCAACCGCACCTCCAGCGGGAGGACCTCCAGCAGCACCAGCAGCACCCGCAGCAGGGCCACCGCCAGGAAGGACAGCAGCAGTCTCAGCACCAACACCCGCAGCAGCTCCAGCTCCAGGCGGACCCGAGGGCCCAGCAGCTCCGGGACCAGCGGCACAAGTACCCTCAGCAGCCGAAGGAGCTCCAGCTCCAGCAGTACGTCTCCAGCGGCGAGCAAACCACTCGCGCAGCTCCTGTGGAGAGAGGGGCTCCCGCCGAGGCGAAGCACCCGGAGAACCGCCAGGTCCCGCACCGCCAGACGCCACAAGGGGAGGTCCAGTGGCCGCAGGCTCCGCAGCTCCAGGCTCAGCAGCTCCAGACGCAGCACCCCCTGGCTCAGCACCCCCAGTCGCAGCACCCCCAGGCTCAGCACCCCCAGACTCCGCACCCCCAGGCGCAGCACCCCCAGTCGCAGTACCCCCAGGCTCAGCACCCCCAGACTCAGCACCCCCAGGCTCAGCACCCCCAGGCTCAGCACCCACGCGCGTAGCACCCCCAGAGTCAGCACCCCCAGGCTCAGCACCCGCAGCAGGACCAGAGTCACCAGCAACCTCGACCGGCTCGACCGCGTCTACCTGGGACACACCTGAAGGGGCAGGACCCTGAGGGGGAAGGGGGTCTACCGGGGGGGGACCTGGCACAAGGAAGTGCGGTGGCGGGGGGAGGGAAGGAGTGCGGTAGGGGAAGAGGCGGTAGAAGGGGACTGACTCGTCGAACGTGACGTCCTGAGAGGACAGAACACGACGAGAGGAGGGGTGGTAGAACTGCCACCCTGGGGCGTCAGGGGGGAAGCCGAGGAAGACACAGGGAGCAGCACGAGGGGACAGCTTGTCCGCAGACAAGTCGCGGACAAACGCCCGAGATCCCCAGACACGGAACGCAGACGCATCGCCGACCTTCCCCGTCCACAGCAGAGCTGGGGAGGTCTCCGGCCGGGAGACCCTGGGGTGAAGGTTGATCTGATGCGCCGCGTACCAAACCGCAAACGGCCACAGAAAATGGGGGGCAGCCGCATGCATCATGGACGTACGAGCGACGTCCATGACCATGCCAATGCGGCGCTCAGCAATCCCATTTTGCTGTGGAGAGTCCGGAAGCGTAAAGGTCTGGCGGATGCCTCGTGCACGACAGTAGGCTCGCAGAAGGCCAGAGGAGAACTCTCCACCTCGGTCAGAGTGCAGACGCAGAACAGGAAAGTCCGAGCCGAAGCTCCTCCTGAGCTGGAGACGAGCTGCGCGGATCCAGTCGATCAACACCTCAGTGACATCACCCTTGCTGCGCAAGGGGAAGACTGTGGTGTAACGCGAGTAGTCGTCAACCACCAGCAGGAAGTAGCGCTCGTGACCCTGCCCACGGACGCGGGCCGGGCCCCACACGTCCATGTGAAGCGTCTGCAGAGGAGCCTCTGTCGGGGGAAACTGGGAGGAGTGAGGGGCAGCCCGGAGCCGCCCCTCGACACAGGGGACACAGGAAGGTCCGGGTCCCGAAGGAAGGGGAGGGAGAGACCGGGGAAGACCAGAGACAAGGACACGGGAAGCCATGCCCCGAAGACGAGGCAAGGAGGGGTGGCCAAGACGGTGGTGCCACAGGAGAGTCTCCTGAGACAGGCGGCGACACGAGCAGGGGGCAGACTCAGGACCAGACCTGGACGCAGCAGCAAACACCTGACCCGACGCAGCTACCTGGCCAGACGCAGGGACAGGAGGAGACTCAGTGGTCAGGGTGTAGAGACTAGACCCCGGCCGACGCGAAAACGTGGCCAGGTGTCGGCCTGTGCGGGCGTCCGAGCAGTGGGTCACCCGCTGACTCGCAGGAGTAAACTGGTGAACCCCCGCATCCTGCAGGTCAGCACCACTCACCAAGTTCGTCGAGAACGAGGGGAGGTACAGACCAGACAAGGTGCCCGAGGGGGCAGCCGGACACGGGAGGACAGTGGAGAAGTGAGAGAGGACAGGACCCCCAGAGGGGTCAGCCAGGGAGACGGCAACCGGCCGGCCAAGCGGCGTGAGTGTGGTGCGGTCTCGAAAGAAGGAGCGAGAAGCCCCTGAGTCAAGCGTGAAGGTGAGGGAGGCCGAAGCCGACGCAGTACCTGAGAGCGCAGCCTCACCAGTACCTGAGAGTGCAGACGCACTGGCACCTAGAGCAGCAGCCGCAGAAGTACCTAGCGCAGCAGTACCAATGCCCGGGTCGGGCGGGAAACACCGGTAACAGTCACCCTCCTCACTAATAGTCACAGCATACATGGCAGCAAGGATAGCATCAAAGTCAAGATCAAAGATAGCTACGCCAGCCCTAGACAGCTCTCCCCAACGGGGAATCTCACTAGCCTCGGGGAACTGCTGACGCCAAGCGTCCGTCAGGCGGCCAAAGCAGCGCTGGGTGGGGTGGGCACCCCCACACTGCTCACCCGCGCGGTCGCCGGAACGAAGGACGTAGGTGCACGGACCAAAACCCCCACCTCGCTGACGCTGCGTGTACCACTCACGGAGCTGCTGGGGCGGGGGGATGTCCCGAGAACGCTGCTGCTGCTGCTGCTGCTGACGCTGGCCACCACCAGAGCCGCTACGCTGCGGGGCACCACCCCGACCAGCTCCACCCCCTCCGCCACCGCCGCCTCCACCTCCACCACCACCGCTGCCTCCGCTCCCACCGCTGCCGCCACCACCGCCTCCTCCTCCGCTGCTGCCACCGCCACCACCGCCCCCGCCACCACTCCCACCGCCACTCCCACTCCCTCCGCCGCCTCCACCGCCACCTCCACCGCCCCCTCCAGTTCCACCCGCGCCCTTGCCCCCCTTGCCCCTGCCAGGGCGGCGTCTCCCGCTAGGGGCAGACGCCGCGCAGACCGACTCAAGACCAAGCAGGTCGGCAGCAGCAGCAGAGGCAACAGAGGGCAGCAGGGGGGAAGGAGAACACCCCTCAAAGATGGGGGTGCGAGGGTCACCACGAGAGGCTCCTACAGCGACGATGCTCTTCTCCGCCGCCAGGAGGGACTTCTCGAGGAGATCGACAGTGAGAGTGGTGGGACAGACTGAGAGGAAGTGGTCCCTGACTACGTGAAGGGAGTCAGGGAGGCGTGTGACTATGTAATAGAGAGTGATGTACATGGGGGGGGGGGTTCTTGGCGCAGAACTCAGCAGGAAGGGCGGCGCGGTAGCGAGTGTCACTAGTGCGGAGGTGCGTAATGAGGTCAGCGACAGTGGGAAAGGCAGCAAGGTCAGGAAAGAGGTACGGTAGCATGAGGCGGCTCAGGGCAGCAGTGGCAGGGGAAGAGTAGCGCGCAACTACAGCGTCGTACAAGGTCTGAGCACTCTTGTACTGACTAAAGTGCGCGCGCTCAGTGGTAGGCAGGTGGCGACGCACAGCAAGACGTGCAGCAGCATCGCGGGTGGCCCACTGAGAGCGAACAGTGGGGTCAGCATCAGCAGCAGGGGCAGGAGAGGCGCCAGAGGTGAGGTCAAAGAGGGAAAGACCGTCCGTCCTATCGCACTGTAAGAACAGCTGCAGGTCGTCGACCCAGACCTCAAAGTCAATGGCTCGACCCTCAGCGTCAAAAGCGAGGACACTAGGGGTAGCCATGACGACGACAGTGTAGCAGTGCAAGCAGTAGGGGAGGGGCACGCAGTAACAGTGGTGCTGTGCTCACCAGGCAGGGCAGGTCGGGCGGCTCGGCAGTAGGGCGGCCCGGCGGCTGGGCGGCTCGGCGGCTCGGCTGCTGGGCGGCTCGGCTCCCGGGCGGCTCGGCGGCAGGGCGGCTCGGCGGCAGGGCGGCTCGGCGGCTCGGCTCCCGGGCGACTCGGCGGCAGGGCGGCTCGGCAGCAGGGCGGCTCGGCTCCCGGGCGGCTCGGCTGCTGGGCGGCTCGGCGGCAGGGCGGCTCGGCGGTCGTAGGCGGCGGGGCCGGTGAGGATAGGCGGCGGGGCCGGTGAGGATAGGCGGCTGGGCCGCGAAGTGGGGCGGCGGGGCCGCGTAGGTGAGGGCGGCGAGGCCGCGAAGGCAAGGGCGGCGAGGCCGCGTAGGTGAGGGCGGCGGGGCCGCGAAGTGAGGGCGGCGGGGCCGCGTAGGCAAGGGCGGCGAGGCCGCGACATGAGGGCGGCGAGGCCGCGAAGGCAAGGGCGGCGAGGCCGCGTAGGTGAGGGCGGCGGGGCCGCGAAGTGAGGGCGGCGGGGCCGCGAAGGTGAGGGCGGCGGGGCCGCGTAGGCAAGGGCGGCGAGGCCGCGTAGGTGAGGGCGGCGGGGCCGCGAAGTGAGGGCGGCGGGGCCGCAACGTGAGGGCGGCGGGGCCGCGCAGGTGAGGGCGGCGGGGCCGCGTAGGCAAGGGCGGCGAGGCCGCGACGTGAGGGCGGCGGGGCCGCGACGTGAGGGCGGTGGGGCCGCGTAGGTGAGGGCGGCGCAACGGGCCGCTAGGGGCGACACGGAGGGTCGCTAAAAAAAGAAAGCGCGCCTCGGGGCGCGCTTCGGTGGGCCCTAGAAACAGTCCCTAGGAGGGGACCTGCTCTGATTCCATGAGAAAAGGAGAAAGCGAATGGATGAACTATGAATGAAGTGAGTACATATAGGAAACCCTAATTGGGTTGTACCCCCTATGGGATACCCCACTATAGCCTACACAACAGCATAAGCTATATATATGTTCTGACACTAGAATATCAGAATTATATGAAAAACGGATTTCAGAACAGCAACATGTTTTTAAATAGTCCGAATTTCGAAAAGTGTGTCAGAATTTCGGAAAGTGTGTCAGAATTTCGTGCTTCAGGACTCGTCAATTCAGTCTGGCGCGAGCGGGAAAAACCAGAATCAGGGCGAGGGTTTCTTCTAGTTACCATTCGCGTGATGGCTCGCCAGTGTATAGTTACCAAACGTGTGAATCGAGTTACCAAACGCATGAAATATTGAGACTAAGGCAAGGGAATGATTTGACTATCGAGAAGGTGGGTACGAGAGAAGTAACCTAAGGGGTTGTACCCCACAGTGAGTACCCCACTAAGCCTACCCAAACTATAAACATAGATATATGTTTGACACACCCCCATAGGCCAAGTGGGGGAGAACAGAGGGTCACAAGACCAGTCAGGAAATGCAAAGCAAGCTCAGGGTGGATCACAACGTCACCACGCAGTCCGAGCACAAGCAAAAGGCCACAAGGCCAGTTCACAACAACAACACAGTGATCTCTACCTACTAGAGCAAGTAGGCAGGTATATATACATATAAATCACAGTACAAGCAAAGCCTACAGCAAGTGAGGAAGCGTGGGCACAAGGCCTAACAAAGTACAGAAACGCTGATGATCACCAGGCGGAAGTGCCTTGGTGAATATATCAGCAGTGTTGGCCCGAGTGGCCACGTAAGCAAGACGAAGCTGGCCACGCTGCTGCAGCTCTCGAGCAAGGAAGTAACGCAGAGCGATGTGCTTCGTTCTGTGCTCCAGTCTGTGGTCCTGACACAAGGCAATGGCGGCCTTGTTGTCGACGTACAGCACTGGAGGAGAACGAGGCCGCTCTCCCAAGTCGGTCAGCAGGTAGGTGAGCCAGCGTAGCTCCTGTGCCGCCATAGCCGTGGCGTATATCTCGGCCTCACAACTGGAGCCGAGAACTGAAGACGAGCGTGTAGAACGCCATGAAACTGAACCAGATCCAAGGCTGAAGGTGTAACCCTGTGACGACCGCTGCGTAGCCTGGTCGTCAACCCAAGAAGCGTCTGAGTGCCCAGTGAGGACAACGTCGCTCCGTCCTCCAAGCACGAGCCCCATGCCCGATGTAATGCACAAGTAGCGTAGTACCCTCTTAGCAGCATCCATGTGCACCTTTCGGTGCCGACCAGGAGCCACGTAGCGAGCCAGAAGGCCAAGAGGGTACGCAAGGTCAGGTCGAGTGCAAGTCATCAGGTACATGAGGCAGCCCACTAGCTCTGGGTAAGGACCACTCGGCTCTACGGACTCGTCCGAAGGTGGAGCTGAGAGCGAGTGACCTGTAGCCAGAGGAGTGTGCTGTGCCGAGGACCAAGTGAAGCCGAAGCGCTGAAGGACCTGCTGCACCATGTGTGACTGAGTCAGTGTGATGGTGCGCCGTGCTCTGTCCCGGGTGATCCGCAAGCCAAGATAGCTTGTCAGCTCACCCAGGTCTGTGCACGTGTGTCTCTTCTGCAGCTCCGACTTCACCAGGGCGAGAGCCTCAGTGTCAGCAGTGGCAAAGACCAAGCCGTCAACTTACACGGGGATGTAGAACGGCGGCAGCGAAGTGTCAGTGCGCAGAAACAGCGACGGGTCAGCAGTCGATGGAGCAAACCCAAGAGCCGCAAGTGTCGTCCTCAGTGTGTCGTGCCACTCACGTGGCGCCTGGCGGAGACCGTAGACCGGCCGCCTGAGGCTCCACTGGGTACCTGCAGGAAACGACCCAGTGAAGCCAGGTGGGCGGCGCAGCCAGATCTCCTCGTGCAGACTGCCCTGTAAGAAGGCTGTGCTGAAGTCAAGAGAGTGAAGCTCGTAGTCACGCTGAGCGGCAACGTGTCGCAGCACCCGAAGAGTGGTCATCTTCGGGGTGGGGGAGAAGGTCTGGAAGAAGTCTACTCCCTCTCGCTGACTGAAACCTCGTGCAACGTAACGCGCCTTGAAGACAGGCGGAGAACCCGGCGGCCGCTTCACCCTGAAAATCCACATGCCACTGACGATGTTCGCCCCAGGTGGGGGAACCTCGTCGACATAAGTGCCTGTGGACTTCCAGGATGCCATCTCTGCGTCCATGGCTGTCTGCCACTGAGAGGAGTAGGGACCCGCGATCGCCTCAGCGTAAGAGCGCGGGGTCGGGATGTCTGGTGCATCCTGGTCTCCCTCAGGGGCAATCAGCATGGACACGAGATGAGGTAAAGCAGCGGCAAAGCACTCAAACTCCTCCTGTCTGTCCTCAAGGACGTCCGTGCCAAGAGCACACTCACCCCCGACGGACGGAGGACAGACAGACTCAGACTCAGCAACAAGACTAGCAGCGTAGTCTAGACGACAGGCAGCAGCAAAGTCAACAAGCTCAGCGACTAAGGCAGACGCAGCAGTAGACTCAAACGACGGGTCAGTGACAACAGTGGCTAGCAGACGCGTGACAGTAGGGTGCTCAGCACGAAACCGGTCAGACTCAGGGTCCGGAACAACAGGCAGAGAACACTCAGGAGGAGACGGCAGAGGAACACGCTGCGGAGGAGAGGAAGGACGACAGACTACAAGGGAAGGGCCGGGGACAGCCGACGGACGCTGACGAGGAACACGACGACTGGAACGACAAGAACGGACAGGTGAGACAGGACGCGATGCATGCTCACGACGCTCAACAAAGCCCCCTGTCTGCTCAGCGTAAGGAGAAGGAGCAGGCAGAGGTGAGCCAGGCTGTAACGGAAGACCAGTAGACGACGGGAGGCTAAGAACCTGGCGAAGTACGGAGTCAGGCGGTGGAAGAGACGACGGAGACGGTGGAGCAAAGAACAGGCGCGGCTGTGAAGTGCCACCAGCACCAGCAGCTCCAGCACCCTTAGCAGCTCCAGCACCTCCAGCAGCTCCAGCACCCTCAGCAGCTCCAGCACCCGCTGTAGCTCCAGGACCCTCAGCAGCTCCAGTACCTCCAGCAGCTCCAGTACCCTCAGCAGCTCCAGTACCTCCAGCAGCTCCAGCACCCTCAGCAGCTCCAGCACCTCCAGCAGCTCCAGCACCCTCAGCAGCACCCCCAGAACCGGCACCTCCAGTGCGAGGGTCTCCAGCCTCCGTGTCTCCAGCAGAAGCACCCCCAGACTCAGGGTCTCCAGCAGTAGCACCCCCAGGCTCAGCACCACCTCCAGCCCCAGCAGCTCCAGTACCTCCAGTACGAGCACCTCCGGGACCAGCACTACTCCCAGCTCCAGTGACGTCAGCAGAAGTACCTCCAGCGGCAGAGCCCCGAGCTCCAGAAGCGCGACCCTGACGGCGTCCGTACCAGTCGTGCAGCTGCAGTGAGGTGAGAGGCACACGCGGACGAAGACGGCTACCCCAAGGAGACCGCACAGCAGCAGACTCAGAACCCTCAGGCGTTGCACCCCTAGACTCAGTACCCCCAGGCTCCTCACGCTCGGGCTCAGCACCTCCAGACACAGCACCCCCAGGCTCAGGAACTCCAGGCTCCTCACTCTCAGGCTCAGCGCCCCCAGACTCCGCACCCCCCGGCTCAGCAACTCCTGGGTCCTCACGCGCAGGCGCCGCACCCCCAGGCTCAGCACCCCCAAGCTCCGCACCCCCAAGCTCCGCACCCCCAGGCTCAGCACCCCCAAGCTCCGCACCCCGAAAGACAGCACCACCCCCAGCAGGACCTGAGTCACCAGTGACCTCAACAGGCGCAGGCACGGGAGGGTCTACCTGAGAAACACCTGAAGGAGCAGGACCTGGCGCGGGGAGTGGGTCTACCTGGGGAGGACCTGGGGCGAGAAAGAGCGGCGGGGGGGGGCGAGGGGCAGTGCGGTAGGGAAAGAGACGGTAAAAGGGGACGGACTCGTCAAAGGTGACGTCCTGAGACGGAAAGACACGGCGCGAGGCGGGGTCGTAAAACTGCCAGCCAGGCGCGTCAGGGACAAAGCCAAGGAAGACGCAGGGAATGGCGCGAGCGGAGAGCTTGTCCGCGGTGGTATCGCGGACAAAGGCACGAGCACCCCAGACCCGAAAACGCGACGCATCGCCAACCTTCCCCGTCCACAGCAGTGTGGGCGAGGTCTCCGGCAAGGAGACACGGGGCCAGAGGTTGAGCTGATGCGCGGCGTACCGGACCGCAAACGGCCACAGAAAATGGGGGGCAGCCGCATGGATCATGGAGGTACGAGCGACCTCCATGACTAAGCCAATGCGGCGCTCAGCAACCCCATTCTGCTGCGGAGAGGCCGGAAGCGTGAACGTCTGGCGGATGCCGTGCTCCGCACAGAAGGCTGCCAAGAGGTCTGAGGAGAACTCACCACCTCTGTCAGAGTGCAGACGCAGGACAGGAAAGTCCGAGTGGAACCGCTCGCGGAGCTGGAGACGAACAGCGCGGACCCAGGGGATCAAAACATCAGGGACCTCCCCCTTGCTGCGCAAGGGGAAGACCGTAGTGTAACGCGTGTAGTCGTCGACGACCAGCAGGAAGTACCGCTCGTGGCCCTGTCCACGGACGCGGGCTGGGCCCCACACGTCCATGTGGAGAGTCTGCAGAGGAGCCTCTGTGGGAGGAAACGAGGAGGAGTGAGGAGCGGCGCGCTGCCGCCCCTCGACGCAAGGAATGCAGGGCGGCGCAGGCGAGGGAGGGAGGGCAGGCAGAGACTCAGGAAGGCCAGAGACCAGGTAGCGAGAGTGCATGCTACGAAGGCGAGGCAGGGAGGGGTGACCAAGGCAGTGGTGCCACAGGAGGGTGTCGTGCGACAGGCGGCGACACTCACACTGGGTAGCTACCTGAGCAGACGCGTACAGCTGGGGGGACAAAGGGGTGTAGCGTGACGCAGTGGTGAGGGTGTACAGACTAGACCCAGGCGCACGTGTGAACGTGGCCAGGTGACGGCCGGTCCGGGAGCACGTGCAGATCGCCACACGCTGTCCTCCAGGAGTAAAGGTGTCAACCCAGTGATCCTGAAGGACGGCGTTGCTCACCAAGTTCGTAGAGAACGAGGGGAGGTGGAGACCAGACAGCTCACCCGACGGGACCGCCGGACACGGAAGCACAGTGGAAGACCGTGCAAGCACTGGGCCCCCAGAGGGGTCAGCCAGCGAGACAGGAACAGGTGCAGGGAGGGGAGTGACTGTGGTGCTGTCGCGAAAGAAACAGCGGGAAGCACCAGAGTCAAGTGTGAAGGTGTGCAAGGCCTGTGCGGACGGAGTACCAGGGGGAGCAGACTCACAAGCACCTAGTGCCACGGGCGCTATACCTGGGGCTATACCTGGGTCAGGCGGCACACACAAGTAGTAGTCACCCTCAGCACTAACAGTCAATGCATACATGGCAGCAAGAATAGCCTCATAGTCAAGATCAAAGATAGGTACATCACGCCTAAGCAGGTCTGCCCAGTTGGGGAACTCAGTAGCATCAGGAAACTTGGCGCGCCAGGCTTTGCTAAGCCGAGCAAAGCAGCGCTGCTCAGTGTGAAACCTTGTGCACTGGCGACCAGTGCGGGGACCTGTGCGAATGATATAGGGGCAGCGACCAGGACCCCCAGAAGCCCCACGCCCGGCATACCAGTCAAGAAGCTGCTGGGAAGTGGGGGTCTGGCACTGACGCTGCTGCTGCTGCTGCTGCTGCGACTGCTGCTGGCCCTGACCACCACTGCCACCACCGCTCCCTCCTCCCCCACCGCCGCTGCTGCCACCTCCACCGCTCCCAGTGCCTCCGCTGCCCCCTCCACCACCTCAACCACCTCAACCACCTCCACCCCCACGACCTCCTCCACCATCTCCACCTCCCCCGCCGCCACCCCCACCGCCACCTCCACCGCCACCCCCACCTCCCCTGCCACCCTTGCCGCCCCTGCCGCTGCGACGCTTCCCACTAGGAGCGGAAGCAGCCCCGACCTCCTCAGCACCAAGGTAGTCGTGAGCAGCAGCTGCGGAGGCGTAGGAGGGGGTGAGAGGGGAGGGGGAGCACCCCTCAAAGAGGGGAGAGCGAGGAGTGCCACGAGCAGCACCTACAGCGAGGATGTTCTTCTCCGCTGCGAAGAGGTGCTTCTGGAAGTCGTCGACAGTGAGAGTGGGGGGGTCTAGCGCTAGGAAGTGGTCCCTGACGGAGCTAAGAGTGTCAGGGAGGCGGGTGACGAGGAAATAGAGAGTGAAGTACATCGGGGGGGGGGGGGGTTTGCGGCGCAGAAACTCGGCTGAAAGGGCGGCACGAAAGCGAGTGTCAGTAGCGCGCAGGTGGGAAATGAGGTCGTCAGCAGTGGTGAACGAGGAGAGGTCGGGGAACAGGTAGGGTAGCATGAGCCGACCTATGGCTGCAGTGGCCGGGGAGGAGTAGCGCGCAACTACAGCGTCGTACATCGTCTTAGCAGTTTTGTGCTGGCTGAAATGCACGCGCGCTCAGTAATCGGCAGATGGTTCCTAATAGCTAGGCGCGCAGCAGCATCGCGAGTCTGCCACTGCGAGCGTTCGAGAGCAGGAGCATCGGCAGCAGGAGCAACGACAGTGCCAGACACGTAATCGAACAGTGAAACGCCCTCTTTGGCATCGGTCAGAAGGAACAGTTGGAGGTCGTCTAACCACACAGCGAACTCTATGGGGCGACCGTCAGGCTCGAACGCAAGAACGTTAGGCGTCGTCATAATGACAGCAGGCACCGGACAAGAGGCAGTAGGCAGCAGGCAGGAGGCAGCAGGCAGTAGGCAGTAGCGGCCGCACGTGAGCTCCTAAAGCAGTGCGTTAGGCAGCAGCGGGCCGCTCAGGTGGCCGTCGTGACGCGTGGGCTACAGATGCGGCGCGCGGCTCGGCGGCGGGCCGCACTGGCGACAGACGCGGCGCGCAGGGCGACGGCGGGCTGCACGCGACGGCAGGCTACGTGCGGCGGCAGGCTGCGCGGGCTCGACGCGGGATGCGCGGGCGACGCGGGCGCGAGCAGCCGTGGCGCGCGCGAAAAAAGCGACGCGCGCGCGAGCAGCCTAGGCGCGCGCGAAAAAAAAGGTGACGCGCGCGCGCGGGCAGCCGAGGCGCGCGCGAGCAGCAGGCAAGGCAGGAAGGCAGTAGGTAACAACGGTACGGGTGGGCCCTATTCTTAGGTCTAGAGACCTCCTGCTCTAGATACCATATCGAGACTAAGGCAAGGGAATGATTTGACTATCGAGAAGGTGGGTGCAAGAGAAGTAACCTAAGGGGTTATACCCCACAGTGAGTACCCTACTAAGCCTACCCAAACTATAAACATAGATATATGTTTGACATGAAAATCCATTGTTATGGTTACCGTACGCGTTAGAAAGCCCCATGTTTGTTACCATTCGCATATTTTCCCAAACGCATGTCCCCTTCACTTGCAGGTGTACTAAATCTATATTCCATGTTGAATTTCCTGTTAACGTATATGCACCGGTACAAACGTCCTCCTTTAGCCAAATATACCATCTAGAATTAAATGCAAAAAACATTATATGATTTTTAGGAATATATTGTGTACATATGTTTGGTACCCGTTTAACGTGAGAACCATCACGTATGTCACTTGTATAAGTAGTTTACAAATGTGTTGTTATGTACAATTAACTTGTGTTTATACAAGGTTCTGCTATCCCCGTCATGCGGTCAAACCGAGTTGCATTGCTTCGTAGAAGCCAAGCTCCGGGTTCTGCGAACGTCGCGAGCTCCTCTGCCAACTGTGAGAATCTGTTCGAATTTCGTGCTGCCGCCCAATTCTTCACGTGCATGTGACAGAATTCGACGTATGAAATGCACATGAGTGACGGTGCTCGACGTATGCCACCAATCACGCTGATCGGGAACCACGCGGGTGTTTGCTGACCCACAGCTTCCAGCTTCGTCCCTACCGTTCTGCCAGTCAGCCGAATAATTGACACGCTTTGCATTTCTAGCTTTCGAAGGAATGCTAGCTGGCCGATGAACAGAAAAACCTACCACCTGCATGGGGGTTTCTTTCTGTTTGCAACCGGGAATCCTTCTCGTCTCGACACACCCTTCCATTCGGCCAGGTGGCGGATCTGAATTGTCTGCTAAGTACAGGGTATCATTTTTCTGTGAGACTTTGTGTCACAGTTCGACGACCAAACAGATTGGGTCCGATCGGGGTAGGGAATCTCATGCTGAGTATGCATATGAAATTCCAGTCTGGGTAGTTCGCTAAAACATTCTTTCACCGTGGAGATTGAAACCAGCAAAACTGGACACTGCTGTGTGGAAACCAACGTGGACGGCCTTTGCGGTCGCAGTGGGACAGGACAAGACTGTGCATAAACAGCTTTTCACGAGGCAATCCTGGTAAATGTCCCAGAAGAAATACTGCCAGTTTGAAACCCCAAAGCAGCTTCTCCTCCTGGCCCACCTAGCCAAGCCTCACTCAGGCCGTAACAGCACCACCGACCGCAGCACTTTTATCCTCTCGCACAGCCCTCCCTAGCAATCAGTCTCCTGGCTCAACAACGCACCATAGCTGCTAATTGTGGGAAACGCTGAAGTTCAGTCCACACCATAGCACCACCACCATCTCCGCCTCACTTAGTCTCCGCTAAGCCTTAACTTACAGAAAAAATGGCGGTCATTGTGCAGTCCATGTCTCCGTCCTTGACCAGCGTACAGTCAGTCGCCCAGCCGTGCCTTCAATCGTTCCAGCAACGGCTTCACCCGTGCCGCGGGCTCGCAACAAGGACTAGTACCGACAGCTCTCTCCCTAAGACCGATAGTTTTTCAATAGTCGAGTCAACTGGTTTCGGCTGTAGTAGTCCTGCAGAGAGCGCTGCTGTACAGAGTGCCTTAGCCGACGTCAGCGCGGGAATGTTAGCCGGTCAGGTTCCCGAAATTACCCCCGACGGTTCTGGCGGTACTTATATGCTTCGTGATGCGACCGGCGAATCGCGCATTGCGGTTTTCAAGCCTATGGATGAGGAGCCGCTGGCCTGGAATTGCCCTCGAGGGATGCCGCCGAGCGAAACGGGCGAAGGATTGAAGCGTGGGACTCGCGTTGGCGAAGGCGCGTTTCGTGAAGTCGCAGCGTATCTTCTGGACCACCCACTTCGCGAAGGCGATGCAGAGGGTTTCGCAGGAGTGCCTCGAACCGCACTGGTTACATGCGACGTCAAATTCTTTGCGTCTTCATTGGGCTCTCCAGTTTCAATTCTAGGCGGCCTGTCTTCTGCTGAGTTCGGTTCAAGGAAGATTGGTTCGTTGCAGCAATTTGTCCCCGCTATAAGCAATTGCGAGGATATGGGTCCGTCACGGTTCGCTGCTTCGGAAGTTCACAAAATTGCCATTCTGGATATGCGGCTCGCGAATACTGATCGGAACGGCGCCAACATCCTGGTGAAAAGCGACGAGGCAGATTTGAAGCTCATCCCAATCGACCATGGATACTGCCTTCCGGAGACGTTGGAAGACTGTACATTCGAGTGGTTGTACTGGCCTCAAGCGAAGCAGCCTCTAAGCGAGGATGTCAGGAATTATATTGAGAGGCTTGACGCCGAAGCTGACCTGGCGCTTCTACAGGCGGGTGGGTGGGCCGTGAACGGCGCATGCGCACGCGTGTTTCGCGCGGCGACGCTCCTGCTTAAGAAAGGGTCGGCTGCAAATCGAACGGTCTTCGAGATTGGCTCCATGATGGTTCGCGACGATCCCGAGGTTCCATCCGCGTTAGAAGACATGCTGGCACGTGCGGAAGATAAGGCGCTGAGTGGAGCAGCAGGGGGTGATGTTTTTAACTGCCTGGGTGATATCGTTGACGTTCACTTTGACTCTACTGCGAAGTAGAAGTTCTGGATGCTAAAATACTGCTCTACATGCTCCCTCAAGGGACAAGCCATCAGCAACAGGGCCGTCATAGGCTCTGCATACACTTGTAACTCTTATGGGTTGTGTTCATAATGTGCATTTGTGCATTTCTGCTTCCAAGGTTCCTCACCTTTCTTGTCATAACCTGCACATGGGCAACGCGAGTTGAAGAAACATGCATTTGTGTGAGAAGGCCAGAAACTTCCGACTCTGGAACAGGAGGCAACAGGAAGAACAAGAGATAAAGAAAAAGACCAGTTTGACGTTTCAAACAATCATTAACCGTTTGAGCTTTACAGATATGCTGGGTCACGTAGCAACCAGGGTCCTCATGTTCAATATAGGGAACACTTTAACCATCAGTGTTGACACTTCAATTCAAACAATTCTCTTACTATTCAGTGTGATACTTCTTACTACAGTACCATTGTATATTGGATTATATAGATTCGATCTGCATCTTTAGTCTTTAGTATACGGTACACTACAAGGTTCACGCATCTTGATCACGGGGGCAAATCGAGCTCGAGGACCTTCTTCGAAGCCAAGCATCAGGTCCTGCGAACGTTGTGGACTCCTCTGCCACCTGTGCGATCTGCACGAATTTCTTGCTGCTGCTCAGTTTTTCTCGTGCGTGTGAGTGACTGTATCTGACGTGCGCGACCAATCACGTTGATGGTTAACAACCCACTTGATTACTGACCCACAACTTCTGGTTCTTCCGGTCAGTCGAAATTTCGACACTCTGTGCTGCAGCTTTCCCAAAAGAATGCTAGCCTGGGCCATGAACAAAACAAACTGCCGCCAGAAGGGTTTTTAGTTGAACGCGCACTGTTACTCAACTTATTCGCTCCCCGCGCAACTACAGCGCTTCGGGCGCACTGTTACTGTCCAGAATTCGCTCACAGCGCAGAGTTATTGCGATTTCAACGCAGTTTTGCTATCATTGGTCACAAAATTGACGGGCCGACAACCCTGGTTGGATTGACGGCCACCGAACCGCAAACGCTAATATTTCGGGCATAACAAATATAAAACCCTATCGGGTGGCATATTTTTTTAGGGAGGCATCAACCCTAAACACCAGGCGGCAAGGTGTTTAGGGTTGATGCCCTTCCCAACGAGTATATTTTTTCGATGGCGTGCCTTCGATAGAGCATCAACCCTAAACACCATTCGGAAGGTGTTAATGGTTGTACCCTTCTGAATGGAATATTTACTTATCTACCATTAAAAGGATGAATAAAATTGTTACTGTTTTCGCTGACAGTATCCACAGGTTCAGTTTGTAGTTATGTGCCATGTTTCGACCAATGAAATCAAAACTGCGTTGAAATCGCATTGTTTCTGCGATCAAAGCGAAAACTGGGCAGTAACAGTGCGCCAGAAGCGCTGTAGCTGCGCTGGGAGCGAATAAGTACGGTACCAGTGCGTGATCAACTCAAAACCCCCGCCAGAATGTGGGCTTCTTTCTGTTTTGGAACTACAGTCCTCTCTAAAGTATTCTTCCATTCAGTCAGGTGAGTGTTGGGGAAACATTTTTAGGGAAATACAGATTGTGGCATGGTTCATTTTCGAGGAGCTCTCCACAAATGGCGTGCTTCATTTAATCTGCCGGACCAGCTTCTTAGCCTCGGAAACTGCCTCGGACCTGGCGTGGATCCTTCAACCCAACCACTTGCTCTGCTTTTTGGCAGTGTGTTTCCAAAAAAAAAAATCACGATCAAATTTGGACACTTGGTATGCAGGATAGTTCGTGAACCTTCGACTAAACAAGCCAGTTTGAAACCATAGCTGCTGCTTCTGCTGCTGGCCCACCAAGCCAAGCCTCACTCAAGCCTCAGCAGCACCGCACAACCTACGTGCTCGGTCTCTTGGCTCAGCACACCACAGCTACACCCTGTTTCTCAACGTTCGGACAATCGGGAGCCCCAGCTACAGTGCGAACGTGTGCTTGGATTTTGCGGGCTGGTGCTTGCAACCGAGCCCCAGGTAGGTGGCGGGCAAATGCAGTCCAGGAGAACGATACACAACGGTTTATGAAAGAAACAATGCTATCGCGTACGGTTGATTGCGGCGAATTGTGCTTATATGCTATGTTCTGGGACCGTTTTGGACGCGTTGATGTCAGAATAAGCGGCATGTCAATACAGCGAATGTCAGTGTGGCGCGAAACAGGGTGTAGTGGTAAATCGCTGAAACGCAGTCCATTTCACAGCACCACCGCCACCTCCACCCTCCCTTATCGTCGGCCGTGCCATTAGATTATCATTGTTACAGCTAAGCCTTAACTTCCGACAAAAATGGCGGCCATTATCCAGTCCATGACTCCGTCGTTGACGGTCTTTGTCCAGTCCATCTCTCCGTCGTTGACCACCGTGCAGTCAGTCGCCCAGCCTTGCTTCCCGGTAGATAACGCTGGCAAAAATAACCCTCGGTTGTTTGAGCGACGGCTTCATTCGTGCCACGGCGTCGCAACTAGGACTAGTACCGATAGCACTCTCCCAAAGACCGATAGCTTTCCAATTGTCGAGTCAACTGGTTTTGGGTGTAGTAACCCTGCAGAGAGTGCTGCTGTACAAAGAACCTTGGCTGACGTCAGCGCGGGATTATTAGCCGGCCAGGCTCCTGAAATTACCCCCGACGGTTCTGGCGGTACTTATATGCTTCGCGATGTGACCGGCGAATCGCGCATCGCGGTTTTTAAGCCGATGGATGAGGAGCCATTGGCTTGGAATTGCCCTCGAGGGATGTCGCCGAGCTTAACGGGCGAAGGACTGAAGCGTGGAACTCGCGTTGGCGAAGGCGCGTTTCGCGAAGTCGCAGCGTATCTTCTGGACCACCCACTTCGCGAAGGCGATGCAGAGGGTTTCGCAGGAGTGCCTCGAACCTCGTTGGTTACTTGCGACGTAAAATATTTCGCGTCTTCATTGGGTTCTCCAGTTTCAATATTGGGCTGCCTGTCTTCTGCTGAGCTCGGTATAAGGAAGATTGGGTCGTTGCAGCAGTTCGTCCCCGCTATAAGCAATTGCGAGGATATGGGTCCGGCTCGGTTCGCTGCTTCGGAAGTTCACAAAATCGCTATTCTGGATATGCGAATGGCGAACGCGGATAGGAACGGCGCCAACATCTTGGTGAGAAGCGACGGTGCAGATCTGAAGCTGATTCCGATCGACCACGGATACTGCCTTCCGGAGACGTTGGAAGACTGTACTTTTGAATGGTTGTACTGGCCTCAAGCGAAGCAGCCTCTAAGCGAGGAAGTCAGGGAATATATCGCGAAACTTGACGCCGAAGCTGATCTGTCGCTGCTGCAGGAAAATTGCTGGGCCGTGAAAGACGCGTGCGCGCGTGTGTTTCGCGCGGCGACGTTACTTCTGAAAAAAGGGTCGGCGGCAAATCGAACGGTCTTTGAGATTGGCTCCCTGATGGTTCGCGACGATCCCGAGGTTCCGTCCGCGCTAGAAGACATGCTGAGTCGTGCGGAAGAGAAGGCGCTGAGTGGAGCAGCAGGAGGTGATGTGATTAACTGTCTGGGTGAAATTATTGACCTCCACTTTGAGTCTAGGGCCGAGTAGTGCCCTAAATGCTCCCCCAAGAGAGAAGCCATTGTCTAAAGGGAACTCTGCGTACACTCTGGATTGTGTGTTCATAATGTGCATTTGTGCAATACAGCTTGAAAGGTACCACCTTATCTCCTTATCATAACCTGAACATGAACAAGCTGAGAAAATAATCACTTCAACGTGATGCGGTGTGGAACTACCCCTCAGCCTGTTGCTGCACAATTCAACTTCCACCTCGAAACCCATGCATGCATGCATTAATGCCACTGATTGAAAAGTCTAGCACAAAAAGAAACACCAGACAACAGGAAAAAACCTTAAGACCACACAAGGACATGGTTCTGTTTCTGTAACAGACAGTCAACCAACAATCAACCATCAGACTCTGCGAATCTGCCGGCAGAGGCACATCAGTCTGCCAGCCTGTTCTGTGAACTATCCAGTAAACGCAAGTCAACCAGAGTCAACCAGATACCATAAACCATCACCACTGGCAGAGGCACGTCCTGCCAGCCAGCACGTCTGCTACCCACCCATTCAACAAGAGTCAGGCTCTAGAGATCTGGTGGCGTAGGTACGTCTGCCAGCCACCCAGTCAACTCAAGTCAACAAAAGTCAAGCTCTATACATCTGCCGGCAGAGGCACGTCCTGCCAGCCAGCACAAGCCACCACCACCTCACGGCTACACTGCCCCCACAGTGACCAATCACAGCTGTACACGTGGCCAGGGTCAAACACCCCCTCGCTGCCCTGCTCCTTGCTCTGCGCACCGTTCAAAAACGAGTTACCTTGAGACTTGAGGCTGCCACTTGCAGGTTCTGCCCTGTCAGGTGCCTGGTGGGTGAGGGAGAGAGGGAGAGAGAGGGGCAGTGGAACACATTGGCTCAAACACCCCTTCGCTGCCCTGCTCCTTGCCCTGTGCCCCGTTGAGAAACAAGTCGCCTTGAGACCTGAGGCTGCCACTTGCAGGGGCTGGCCTGTCAGGCGCCTGGAGTGAGGGAGAGAAAGGGGAGTGGAAGGCATTTGAGGATTTACTAGAGTGCCAAACTCCCACTCTACTCGCTGCCCTGCTCCTTGCCCTGCGCGCCGTTGAGAATCAAGTCCCCTTGAGACTTGAGGCTGCCACTCACAGGGGCTGGCCTGTCAGGCGCCTGGAGGGAGGGAGCGACGGAGAGCGGAGTGGAGCACAATTGAGAGGTCACTAAAGTGCCACCAAACACCCCGACACTGCCCTGCTCCTTGCCCCGACACTGCCCTGCTCCTTGCCCCGACACTGCCCTGCTCCTTGCCCTCACTAAAGTGGCGCAGCTGAGACTTGAGGCTCAGCGGCTGGCCTGTCAGGTGCCTCGTCAGTGAGTGAGTGAGGGAGCGAGGGAGGGAGGGAGGGAGGGAGGGAAAGAGGGAGGGAGGGAGGAGGGAGAAGAGGATAGGGGGAAAACAGGACAGATTTGGGTCCATCACCTGAGTCTCACAGAATAAATTAGTCTGTTCTGACCACATGCTGTCACCGGAATGAACTGGCCTCAGTGGCCTGGTGAGAGAAATGTGAGAGAAATGTGAGAGAAATGTGAGAGAAATGCTCCTGGTGGGAAGAAGTGGGGGAAGATAGTCAAATTGGGTCTACCCTATCGACCATGCCCATTTGAATGGAGAGGAGTATAATCCACACATCATCATCTATCTTCTCATGCATGACTGGTCGGCTATCTATGAAAGGTTCTTGAAATCTCTCCGAAAGCAGTCGGAAACAAAAAGATCCTTGAAAAATGTCTCAGAAACTGTCCGAAACAGGAAAACTCGCCTTTGAATGATGGTGTTTACCTACTTATTCAGACAAAATACATCGTATCAGGTGAAAAGGCAATATTACCTGCTCGCTATAGTACTCAAATGTCTTTTTCTTCTTCCCTGCTTCGTATATACAGTGTTGGGACAAGACCTGATAAGAGAAAAAAACATGTGGGAAAGAAGAAAGCATGCAGCGGTAACCGCGCAAACATCAGCAAAACACTCACCGGGATGACAGAGGAGAAAGAATCAGAAATAAGAAGAAAGGGAAACAATGCATCCATGGTCATCCATGGACTTATACAGAGCTATAAGGTGCGATGAATGCCCTTGACATGTTCCTGAATCTCGCTGCCATACACCCTGACTTTTGAGTCGATTCAAAAGTCACCTTACGGCATGATGTACGGTTTTGACATGTTCCTGAATAGGGCAAGGGAAACGAATAGCAGTGCTATAAGCCGTAAGAAGGGCGTTGACATGCTCCTGACTCTCACTGCCACACACCCTGCCGTTAAATCGTTCCTTCCACCTCCACATCCTTACCACAACAAACACAAGCACCAGCAGCAACGCCAACACCCACCTGTGCCTCGACACTTGAACACACAGCATAGACCCCCCAATCCCGAGTGTAGTTCTTTTGAGTCACCTCATAAGTCAACCCAGCAGGAACGCCAACAACACCCACCTGTGCCTCGACACTTGAACACACAGCATAGACCCCCCAATCCCGAGTGTAGTTCTGTTCATGCAAGAAAGACGGGACAAGGAAAGAGACATGGGATGGTGAAGGAGCGGCCGATGCTTGCATGACATGACCCATGTGGAACCATTGAAAGTACACCACATGGTAGGTGCACCGCTTATGACCCAGCCGAGCCCAGTGGTAGGCGCATCGCACCGCACCCACCAGCACTCGCCAGCACTCACCAGCACCCACCATCACCCACCAGCACCCAAACCCACCAACACCACGAAGTTGCCTTTATGAGTTGACTCAGAATGCATTGCCTTGATATAATGTCACTCGCACTGTACAATGCACTTTGCCGAACCTCTTGAGGAGCCTCAGAAATTGACCCGAGGAACCTCCCACAGTGCATATATGCACCTTGCCAAACCTGACCCTCGGTCGGGTGCTGCTGCCCTTGCTCAAACTCTAAACACTTGCATGCGCTATGAAGCTAATAATTCCAATCAGACCGCTAATTTCCCTGACTCACATTGTACAGATGCACCTTGCCGAACCTGACCCGCGGGTGCCTCTGCCTCGTCCCATCAAAGAAGCAGTGGTGGATGGAGGCTCGGATGTCCCGATCCTCCGTGTGCTTCGGATCCGCACCTATCAGCATCGTTTTGTCATGGTTGTAGAAATGACACCTGGAGAGGAAGGGGGTGGGTGGGTGGGAACGTGCATTTGCATTCGCACCTATCAGCATTGTCTTGCCATGGTTGTAGAAATGGAGGAAGGGGAGGAGGGGCGGAGGTGGGGAAGGGGAGGAGGGGCGGAGGTGGGGAAGGGGAGGAGGGGCGGAGGTGGGGAAGGGGAGGAGGGGGAAGAGGGGGAGGAGGGGGAAGAGGGGGAGGAGGGGGAGGAGGGGGAGGAGGGGGAGGGAAGAGGGGGAGGGAGGGGCGATGAGGGGCATTTGGGTCTGCACCTATCAGCAATATTTTGTGATGCTTGTGAAAGTGACATACGGAGAAGCTAGGCATATGGGTTACAAGGCAAATGGAAGTTTAGAGAAGTGGAAGTGAGTCATCTAAGAGAACAACCGTGGTGACTTTGAGTTGACTCAAAGGTCACCTCACTCTTACCTTGATATAGTCACATCAGCTATACCTCGCGTAACGCGTTACGTCAATCAGCCCATCATCAGTTATACCTCTAAAGGCCCCTCAACCTTACCTCGATATAGTCACATCTGTTGACCCTCGTGTTATGTCAATCAGCCCATCATCATAATCCGACAGTGTGCATCGGTCCACCCACACATGGGCCACCTGGGGTTTCATCTGGATCGCATCTGCATCGTGGCCCCGACCACCTGTCAGGAGAAAACAACAGAGGATCACGTGCTGCGAGTCACGCAGCTGCAGGCCGGCACCCTGAAGTATCACCTGCAGGAGGAAAGGAGGATGCAACCAGGCCAGATGGAAACTGGATTGGACAAGGAAAACAGCCGAGGGAATGGAAGGGGAGGAGGGAAGACGGGGGTGGGGATGGGGGGGAACCGGGACGAAATGGGGTATGTGGGGTGTGTGAAGGTTAAAAGCACAATCAGGTTCCAGCAAAAGAATTATTTGCATTCTGATGCATCTGACCTGAAAATAATGGAAAAGAAAATAGAAAATACACTTTTCATCTCTTACCCACTGTCCAGTCCTAAAAACACATCTTACTCTCTCTGTTCCCGGCCGTCTATGGTGGTGAAGGAGGGCACGCGGATGGGCGAGGATAGGGGACAATAACAGGGAAGGGAGAATCAGCTGTGAGAATGGAAGCTATCACCTCTCTTTCTGTCCAATAAGAACATCTTACCCTCTGGCCTCGGCCGTCTATGGTGGGTGCAGGAGGGCACTCGGATGGGCGAGGATAGGGGCATTCACGCGGGTGAGAAGGAAGTCACTACCTCACTCTCTGCCTCGAAGCCATACTCACCCTTTACCTAAAAGCCAGACTCACTCTCTGTCCTCGGCCGTCTATAGTGGTGAAGGAGGAAAAAAGCTCATGAAAAAAGCTCATGAGGGAACATCTTACCTTTTGCCCTCGGCCGTCTATAGTGGTGAAAGAGGAAACTCGGATGGGCGGGGTAAGAGGCATTCAGTTAGAAAAAAAGCTCATGAGGGAACATCTTACCTTTTGCCCTCGGCCGTCTATAGTGGTGAAAGAGGGTACTCGGATGGGCGAGGAGAGGCAGATGGTGCCCGAGACAGCAAAGACGATCCACCTGGCCGCTACCTTGTGCTTGCATGCATCCCTCAGAGTGTTGGGACCGCTGTCTGTTGTAACAGGGGTGAGAGAAAGATACTATCACATTCTGTGGCCTGAGGGGCACGCGGATGGGCGAGGAGAGGCAGATGGTGCCCGAGACAGCAAAGACGATCCACCACGCCGTCTTGTGCTTGCAGGCGTCCCTCAGAGTGTTGGGGCCGCTGTCTGTTGTAACAGGGGTGAGAGAAAGATACTATCACATTCTGTGCCTTCTTGTGCTTGCAGGCGTCCCTCAGAGTGTTGGGGCCGCTGTCTGAAGAAACGAGGGGGAGAGAAAAGAGGCGAACGGGGGATGACGGGAACGATGCTACCTTATTCTGTGGCCCGAGGGGCGCGCGGACGGGCGAGGAGAGGCAGAGGGTGCCTCAGAACATAGAATGACAGAAGTATCTCGGTGCCTCAGATTAGAACTCTCGCGATGTGCTCAGAAAACCTGGGTGCTATATCCGTGCCTGGAGCCCTCAGAACACAGAGGTTCTCAGAAAGAAAGAAGCAGCACAGCAGAGTCTGTACCTACGAGGTAAAAAAACTCCCTGGGTACGCACGGTTAAAAAAACTGGCAAGGTGCGTTTCAGGCGATTTGAACGGGACGGGACACGATTCGCTATCATGTTCCCCTGTTGACTGCGAACCAAATTCCTTCGCCAGTACCTGCTAGGGAGGTAACGGTGTAAATCTCGCCATCCCTCCCGCCGATGCTCTGCGATCCGAACCCTTCCGCAGCTCCCGCCAGCGATCGCAGAGTCGCATCGGCGTTCGCATAAGGCTGCCGGTCCACCCCCCGGAAAATCCGGGAGGACGCGGATGAGGAAGTTATGCTGGAAGCCATACCTCCTTACGCTACTTCGAGCGGACTAACATACTAGTTTTAGTGCACGAACTGACAAAACACTCGGTTCAGTTGGGGTTCTCACGGTATAACACGCATCGGCTTAGCTAATAAAATGAAACCAGTCACCTAGCACAATGTTAGAGTGCGCGGACTCAATGAACTGATTGTACAATGAAGGCACGCGCTAATATAGTGATTACCCTAGCTAGGAGGGAACCTCGGGAACACGAGGTTGGGTGCAGGTTTGGCGATTGGAAAGCCGAAGGCGACGCGGTTCAGCCTCGGCATCGTGGTTGTCGGCCGAACGTGCTGAGGGTGCATTCGTGGCCCGTTTCAGACTTCAGGTCAAAAGCCCTTAGTCTCCAATTTGGCTCATCCGAACTCGGATTCGCCTCACAAACGACCCACTTCGGGTCTTCCGAGCCTCCACTTCGGGTCTGACCTGATGTCTGACACGGGATACGAATGCGCCCTGAGTCCGAATTGTCGGGGTTGTACGCGTAGCAGTCATCCCCGGTAAGGAATAAGGAAATTCCTTACACTACCGCCCCCCTAAGAAAGGTGGTCAATATCCGCAACTCGCTTGCGGGCGAAATAATCACCAAGAAGCGAGGAAGCTTCAAGCGAGGCAAATGGCACCCACGTCTCGTCCTCAATGGTGCGGTCAGTCCAACGGACTAAAAAGTCCACGTGGCGGCCAGAGGCGTCGAGCCGAATTCGATGCGCCAAAATCTTCGACGGGTCGGATGTCCGTTACGGGACAGGTCCTGCTGTCGGGGCGGCGTTCTGGCGCGCGATGTCTGTCGTGGCAGGCACGAACTTGCGAAGTAGGCTGACATGGAAGGCGCCATGGATACGCCAGTCGTCGGGTAGCAGCAGCTTCGCGGTGACAGGTGTCACCATCTGGATGATGCGAAAAGGCCCACAAAATCGTGGCCGTAGCTTGTTCGAGCCGGGCAGGCATAGGTTTTCTGTGTCGAGTAGCACTAGTTGCCCATGCGTCATGATGATTTCCCGTCGCAGGAGATTCGTGTATTTTCGGACAGTAGTATTAACCTCGCGAATTGCGTCGGCTGCGTTCTCGCGAATCTCCTAAAGTCCGTTCACAAATGTTTGTGACCGTGGGAATGGGTTGTCGAGTATAGTTGTGGTTGGCACCACCGGGTCCATCCCGTAATTCAGGAAGAACCGTGAGTGATTAGTCGTGCTAGACGGTGCGTTGTTGAACGCGAACTCCATCATGGCGAGCAATGTTTCCCAGCGAGCGGGGTCGAGGCAGTTTGTCCTGATCAGCTGCTCCATTGTCTGATTGGTCCGCTCGGTCTGGCTGTCGGTTTGCGGGTGGTATGCCGACGAAAACTGTAGTTTCGTGCCGTACTGCGCCCATGTCTCCTTCCAAAACTTCGAAGTTAACTTCGGGTTCCTGTCGCTGACGATCGCTGACGGGATGCCGTGTAGTCGCACAACGGCCGAGATGAAAAGGCGCACAGTTTCTTCGCCTGTGATTGTCGTGCGACATGGTGGTAAGTGCACAATTTTCGTTGCCGGACGGGCCAGCTGACAGCCCCATTACGAAGTCCATCGTCACTTGTTGCCACGGTCGTTCGGGTGGCTCCAGGGGTTGCAACAATCCAGCTGGTCGCTGGCGCGTTGACTTCATGGCTTGGCACACCCTGCACGAAGACACGTATCGCTGCACGCCGTTAGAGGAACCAGGCCAGTAATATTGTCGGTGCAGCAGTTTCTGGGTTTTGTCAACCCTGAAATGCCAGGTGAGATTTGAATCATGGACATTTTGGATAAGGAGTTCACGCAGCAGTCGGTAAGGAGTTTAGGTAATAATACCCCTTCTGCGTCGTCGCATGCTGGTGATTCCCAGTCGTGAAGAACGGGTCTGTAGTGTAACCGTGAGTGAATATTCTCGTAAGTAGCGGGTTCGAATGGGTGATGAGTACTGCACCGGATTGAACTGTTGGTCGGGTAAGGGCGTCGGCGATGTTATTCGCCCCTTTCTTGTACGCGATGCGGTAGGTGAAATGGCTCTCCATGTAATCGAGCCACCGAACTTGTCGCGGATTGAGGTTGGGCTGCGCTCGCAGGTACTGTAGGGACTTGTGGTCCGTGCAAACAGTGACGTCGGCGCCCACCAAGTAGCAGCGCCACAGTTTGAACGCGTGTATAATAGCGAGCATCTCCTTGTCGTGTATCGGGTAGTTGCGATTGGCTGACTGCAGCTTGCGTGATTCATAGGCGATCGGCTGCAACCTGTTCCCGAAATCCTAGAGGAGTACAGCTCCAATGGCGAAATCTGAGGCGTCGGTGATGACTTCGAACGGCTTCGATGGGTTGGCGATGCGCAGTACCGGAGGGGATACCAGAAAATTCTTCAGTTCATGAAAAGCCGCCTCAGCCTCCCTCCCCTACACAAAATTGGTGTCCTTCTGCAGTAGGTCGGTCAGCGGGCTGGTTATCCCCGCCATATTCGGGATAAACCGCCGAACATAATTCACGAACCCCAGAAAACTATGAAGTTCCGTGACGTTAGTCGGTAAATTCCACTCCTGTATGGTCTTGATTTTTTGCCGGGTCGATTTTAATGCCGTCACGGGAGATGACGTGCCCCAAAAACTCCAACTCTTGCTTAAAGAACTCGCACTTTGAGCCCTTGGTGATGAGACGGTTGTCGTGTAGCCGTTTATACACAGCGCCGAGATCTCGGAGGTGTTTCTCCCGTGTCCTGCTAAAGATCAAAACATCGTCCTAGTAGACGATAACACACTTGTCGAGAAGATCGTGTTCATGGTCAGTTGAAATGTTGAGGGCGCATTCGTGAGGCCGAACTGCATCACTTGGAACTCGTAGCTTCCGTAGCGGGTGCGAAACGCGGTCTTGTGACAATCGTCGGCGAAGACCCGAATCTGATGGTAACCGCCACGTAAGTCGATTTTCGAAAAGTAACGAGCGCCGCGAAGTTGGTCGAGTAGGTCGTCGGTGCGTGGGATGGGATAGCGAGACTTCATTGTAACCCGGTTGAGCGCGCGATAGTCTATACACATGCGAAGCCCGCCATTTTTTTTCGGCATGAACATGATCAGGGCCGCGAAGGGAGATGTACTGGGTCGAATAAACCCCTTCTCCAACAGGCCATCAATTTGGCTTCGCAGCTCCTCTAGTTCCGGCTTGGTCAACCGCCACTGTGTACGAACAGTCGATTGCGCGCCAGGTTCTAGCTTGTGGTCCTCGGGGCGTTCGGGTGGCAGTCCAGGTGGCAGGTCGTCGGGGAAGATGTCTGGGTACTGTCGAATCCGCTCCGCTAAATCAGGCGGTACAGCTGCACACAGCTTCTCGATGTCCTGACCCTCAGTGTCGGCTGCCAACTCGCACAAACATACGGCAAACAGCTGCGCGCCTCGGTGAAGTGGCGAGATATAGTGATAGCTTTGACGCACGGGGCTTGGATGTAGTCAGGTGTCCATGCAGGCAGCTTAATTAGCCCCTCATGCTTGCTGATGCTGCACGATCCCGTTGTCCAGTCGATGATGGGGTTGTGCTGTCTCAGCCAATCACGTCCCAGTAGCACGTCGCAGCCGTCCAGCGTCGTCGCGAGAAACTTCATGCTGAAGCCGAAAACGTCGCCGCATTCGATCCACACCGTCCTTGTTTCCTCCAAAATCGTCAGAGGCGCCATCCACGAGGCGAGTGTCGATTTCGGGTAGACACCAGTCAAGTTGCAGCTTGCATTTTTTTTTTCTGTCGCCAAGTTGAAGAGGCTATGGCTAGCCCCGCCATCGACGAATATTTTCATGTTATTTTATAGCACTGTGCCAACGACCAGCACAGGGTGATCCACATGGTTATCCCCGTTATTCGGCGAGTGCGATCGATTGCATGAATCGGAACCACGACTCGGTGGGGATGTTGGTGTTCCGGCGACGGAGCACAGTCAGTAAGGGGCCCGTTAATTACGGACTCTTCCCATTTCCCTGCTCCCTCCTGTAGTTCCCCTTCGCCAGCGTCAGTCGCTCATGTAGTGACCCGACTTCCCACACTTATAACACAACCCTTTAAAGGGGCGGTCAGGTGCGTGGACTCCGTTGATTGTGGCCCGCTGGGTCAGGCCGTGAAAACGGTTTCCCTCCCGGAAACCCACCCTCGCCCACTGCATCAGCGCATCCGTGGATTCTGCCAACTGTACAGCTTCCATGAACGTTGACGGGCAATGTCGGCGGACCTCGTACTGTATCTCGTATTTTAGGCCGCTGACGTTATCTAACCGCCCCGATTCCGCCATATCGTCCACTTGGACAGCGAGCACCATGAATGATGCGGCGTAGTCTTGAATAGAAGCCAGCTGCGACCAGGCACGCTGTGAAAGATAGAACAAGGAATGGATTGACTAACAGCATGATGGGTACAAGTACTAACCCTAATTGGGTTGTACCCCATATGGGCTACCCCACTACAGCCTACACAAGCTATAGCATATAAGTTTGACACACCCCCATAGGCAAAGTGGGGGAGACCAAGAGGTCACAGTACCAGTCAAGAAAGGCAAAGCAAGCTCAGGGTGGATCACGACGTCACCACGCATTCTGAGCACAAGCAAATGGCCACAAGGCCAGTTCACATGCAGAGTTATATAAAGGAGAACAAGCAATACAGTGATCACAACCTAGCAAGTGTAAGCATGCAGGTATATGTATAGAGATCACAGTACAAGCAGAGTCAAGAAGTAAGCAAGTGAGGCCTAGTGGGCACAAGGCCTAGAACAGTACAGAAACGCTGATGATCACAAGGCTGAAGTGCCTTGGTGAAGACATCAGCAGTGTTGGCCCGAGTGGCCACGTAAGCAAGATGAAGCTGACCACGCTGCTACAACTCTCAAGCAAGGAAGTAGCGCAGAGCGATGTGCTTTGTCCTGTGCTCCAGTCTGTGCTCCTGACACAAGGCAATCATGGCCTTGTTGTCGACGTACAGCACTGGAGGAGAACGAGGCGGCTCTCCCAGGTCGGTCAGCAGGTAGGTGAGCCAGCGTAACTCCTGTGCAGCCATGGCCTCTGCGTAGATCTCAGCCTCACAGCTGGAGCTGAGAACAGAAGACGAGCGGGTAGACCGCCAAGAAACAGAGCCGGAGCCAAGGCTGAAAGTGTAACCCTGTGACGACCGCTGCGTAGCCAAGTCGTCAGCCCAGGAAGCGTCTGCGTGACCAGTGAGGACAACTCGAGCCCGTCCTCCAAGCACGAGCCCCATGCCCGACGCACTGCACAAGTAGCGCAACACCCTCTTAGCGGCATCCATGTGCTCCTTCCGGTGTCTCCCAGGGGCAACATAGCGTGCCAGAATGCTAAGAGGGTAGGCAAGGTCAGGTCGAGTGCAGGTCATCAGGTACATGAGGCAGCCCAGAAGCTCTGGGTACGGACCACTCGGCTCTACGGACTCGTCCGAAGGTGGAGCTGAGAGCGAGTGGCGAGTAGGCAGAGGTGTGGGCTGTGGCGAGGAGTACGTGAAGCCGAAGCGCTGAAGGACCTGCTGCACCATGTGTGACTGAGTCAAGGTAATGGTGCGTTGTGCTCTGTCCCGGGTGATCTGCAAGCCAAGATAGCTGCGCAGCTCACCCAGGTCTGTGCACGTGTGTCTCTTCTGCAGCTCCGACTTCACGTGGGCGAGTCCCTCAGTGTCAGCAGTAGCAAAGACCAAGTCGTCGACGTACACGAGGACGTAGAACGGCGGCAGAGAGGTGTCGGTGCGTAGAAACAGCGACGGGTCAGCAGTGGAAGGAGCAAACCCAAGAGCCGCAAGTGTCGTCCTCAGTGTGTTGTGCCACTCACGCAGCGCCAGGCGGAGACCGTAGACTGGCCGCCGGAGGCTCCACTGGGTACCAGCAGGAAACGACCTAGTGAAGCCAGGTGGGCGGCGCAGCCAGATCTCCTCGTGCAGACTGCCCTGTAGGAATGCTGTGCTGAAGTCAAGAGAGTGAAGCTCTTAGTCACGCTGAGCGGCGACGTGCAGCAGTACCCGAAGAGTGGTCATCTTCGGGGTAGGGGAGAAGGTCTGGAAGAAGTCAACTCCCTCTCGCTGACTGAAGCCTCGTGCAACGTAATGCGCCTTGAAGACAGGCGGAGAACCCGGCGGCCGCTTCACCCTGAAAATCCACATGCCACTGACGATGTTCGCCCCATGTGGGGGAACCTCGTCGACGTAGGTGCCTGTGGACTTCCAGGAAGCCATCTCTGCGTCCATGGCTGTCTGCCACTGAGAGGAGTAGGGACCCTCTATCGCCTCTGCGTAAGAGCGCGGGGTCGGGATGTCTGGTGCATCCGGGTCTCCCTCAGGTGCAAGCAGCATGGACACGAGATGAGGTAAAGCAGCGGCAAAACACTCAAACTCCTCCTGTCTGTCCTCAAGGACGTCCGTGCCAAGAGCACACTCACCCCCGACGGACGGAGGACAGACAGACGCAGACTCAGCAACAAGACAAGCGACGTAGTCTAGACAACAGGCGGCAGCAAAGTCAACAAGCCCAGCAACTAGGGCAGACGCAGCAGTGGACTCAAACGAAGGGTCAGTGACAACAGTAGCGAGAAGACGCGTGACAGTAGGACTGTCAGCACGAGCAAGGTCTGACGGCGGGTCAGCAACGTCAGGAAGAGAGGACGCATGAAGAGACGGCAGAGGGACACGCTGTGGAGCCGTGGAAGGACGAAGTGCCATCTAGTGCGTGCCTGGGACAGCAGGAGGACACTGACACGGAACACGATGACCAGTGCAAACAGCGCGAACAGGCGACGCAGGACGAGACTCAGGCGACGCAGGACGAGACTCAGGCGACACAGGACGAGACTCAGGCTCACGACGCTCCGTAAGACCCCTAGTGGGCCCAGAGTAAGGAGAAGGACCAGGTAGTGGAGAGGCTGGCTGTAACTGCGACTGCGACTGGACAGGCTGTGGACACAGTAATGGAGGATTAGGACCAGTAGAAGGCGGGAGACCAAGAACCTGCTGAAGGAGGGGAACGAAGTACGGCCGCGACCGCGCAGCGCCTCCTGAACCAGCAGAGACAGCACCAGTACCCCCAGCGCCAGGGTCTCCAGCTCCAACTCCCTCAGCACCGCCAGCTCCAGCACCAGGAGCATCTCCAGCAGCAACAGCTCCAGTGCCTCTAGCTCCAACTCCTGCAGCACCACCAGCTCCAGCAGCTCCAGTACCTCTAGTACGAGCACCTCCGGGACCAGCGGCTCCAGCACCTCCAGCAGCTCCAACTCCAGCAGCTCCAGTACCTCCAGCAGCTCCAGCACCAGCAGTACCTCCAGCAGCTCCAGCTCCAGCAGCTCCAGTACCTCCAGTACGAGCACCTCCGGCAGCCCCAGCACCAGCAGGACCTCCAGCAGCTCCAGCTCCAGCAGCACCTCCAGCTCCAGCAGCTCCAGTACCTCCAGTACAAGCACGTCCGGGACCAGCGGCTCCAGCACCTCCAGCAGCTACAGCAGCACCACCAGCTCCAGCAGCTCCAGTACCACCAGTATGAGCACCTCCGGGACTAGCAGCTCCAGCACCCCGAGTAGCAGCAGCACCACCAGCTCCAGCAGCTCCAGCGTCACCAGCACGAGCACCCCCGGGGCCAGCAGTGCCAGCACTTGCAGCTCCAGGGCCTCCAGCTCCAGCAGCGCCACTCCGAAGGCTACAGCGCCGAGCGTACCACTGGCGCAACTGCTGTGGTGAGAGAGGCTCCCGCCGGCTAGACCGCTGGGGCGAGTCACCAGTGGGACCTCCAGGACTAGTAACCCCAGCACCTCCAGTACCTCCAGTACCAGCAGTACCTCCAACACCTCCAGGACTAGCAGCTCCAGGGCCTCCAGCTCCAGCAGCGCCACTGCGAAGGCTACAGTGCCGAGCGTACCACTCGCGCAACTGCTGTGGTGAGGGAGGCTCCCGCCGGCTAGACCGCTGGGGCGAGGCACCAGTGGGACCTCCAGGACTGGGAACTCCAGCACCTCCAGTACCGCCAGTACCAGCAGTACCTCCAGCACCTCCAGGGCTAGCAGCTCCAGGGCCTCCAGCTCCAGCACCAGCAATACCTTCAGCAGACTCAGCACCCTCAGTCTCAGCAACCGTAGGCACAGTACCCTCAAGCTCAGCACCCCCAGGCTCCGCACCCTCAGACTCAGCAACCCCAGGCTCAGCACCCCCAGACTCTACACGCTCAGGCTCAGCACCCCCAGCAGCAACACCCCCAGTAGCAGCAACAGAGTCAACCGCTACCTCGACAGGCTCGACAGCGTCTACCTGAGACACACCTGAGGGAGCAGGACCCCGAGGGGGGAGGGGGTCTACCGGAGGAGGACCTGGGGCAAGGAAAAGCGGCGGGGGGGGGGAAGCGGCGCAGTGCGGTAGGGGAAGAGACGGTAAAAGGGAACCAAGTCGTCGAACGTGACGTCCTGAGAGGGCAGGACACGGCGCGAGGTGAGGTGGTAAAACTGCCAGCCAGGCGCGTCAGGGACAAAGCCAAGGAAGACGCAGGGAACAGCGCGGGCGGAGAGCTTGTCCGCGGTAGTATCGCGGACAAAGGCACGAGAGCCCCAGACCCGGAACACCGACGCATCGCCAACCTTCCCCGTCCACCGCAGTGTGGGCGAGGTCTCCGGCAAGGAGACACGGGGCCAGAGGTTGAGCTGATGCGCGGCGTATCGGACCGCAAACGGCCACAGAAAATGGGGGGCAGCCGCATGGACCATGGATGTACGAGCGACCTCCATGACTAAGCCAATGCGGCGCTCAGCAACCCCATTCTGCTGCGGTGAGGCCGGAAGCGTGAATTTCTGGCGAATGCCCTCCCCACGACAAAAGTCCCGCAGAAAGTCAGAGGCAAACTCACCACCTCTGTCAGAGTGCAGACGCAGGACGGGAAAGTCCATCTCGAACCGCTCGCGGAGCTGGAGACGGGCAGCGCGGATCGAAGGGATCAAAACATCAGGGACCTCACCCTTGGTGCGCAAGGGGAAGACCGTGGTGTAATGCGTGTAGTCGTCAACGACCAGCAAAAAGTACCGCTCGCGGTCCTGTCCACGAACGTGGGCTGGGCCCCACACGTCCATGTGGAGGGTCTGCAGGGGAGCAGTCGTCGGGGGAAACGAGGAGGAGTGAGGAGCGGCGCGCTGCCGCCCCTCGACACAGGGAAGGCAGGGAGGGGCAGGCGAGGGTGGGAGGGGAGGGAGAACCCTGGGAAGACCAGAGACAAGGACACGTCGGTGCATGCCACGAAGGCGCTGCATCGAGGGGTGACCAAGACGGTGGTGCCAAAGGACGGTCTGGTGCGACAAAGCGCGACACGAGCAGGGGGCCGCTAACTGACCTGATGCAAACGCTGACACAAACGCAGACGCAGACGCAGCTACCTAAGGGGACACAGTAGTCAATGTGTACAGACTCGAGCCAGGCGCTCGGGTGAACGTGGCTAGGTGCCGACCAGTCCGGGAGCACGTACAGTGGGTCACACGCTGACCCCCAGGAGTGAACTGGTCAACCCACTCATCCTGGAGGTCAGCTCCACTCACCAAGTTCGTAGAGAACGAGGGGAGGTGGAGACCCGACAGGGAGCCGGACGGGACAGCCGGACACGGCAGGATGAGTGAGGGGGGGGGGTCTTATAATTTTCACAAACATCACTTCCAACGCGTTTCTGCGCGTAATGCCACACGTCGACAAACGAGGCACGACGTCGACAATTCATCCATCTAAGCGGCTTCAATGGCCACGATGCATCCATCAAGCGCCCCACTTCATCCACCCGCCTCACCCTACTCTTGAGGGTTTGGACGTGACTGGCCACGAGGGTAACGTTCGTGAGCCAGCCGAGCTTTCCATTTCTTGCTCGTTGGTTGTGTCTCTTCTCTCTTTTCAGTTGCTAGTGCGGCATTTATACCCCAGTTATGCTCCGCGCCAACCATTCCAGCATACTCGTTTAAGCTAGCGATTTAAACACGCCGATATGTCGGCGTTTGAGAGTCCGTGGCGAAGCCGCTGCTGATCAACAATACTCCCGGTAGTTCACAGGCTCATTAGCAGAGCATGCTGGTCACGGCCCGGTACCCGCATGCACCTCCTGCTCCTCCCGCTCCTCCAGCCCTGCCTGCTCCGCCGGAGCCTCTTGCGCCTCCAGCTCCTACCCCCCTTTCCGTCTATTACCGCTACAACTATTCCTTTGAGCCAATTTGCGACAAGGAGTACCCCGAGACGACCCCGGAAGGCAGCAACTCCGCCGATCTTGATGAGATGCGTGCCGATGTTGGGGCCTACCCGCTACCCGTCTTCCCAGATGACCTCGTGTACGATGGAGATGAACCAAATTTGTTGAGGGACACCCTTCCCCCAAGTCCTCGTAGCAGCAGGAGTACGCACAAGCGCTCTGCTCGTACCATGTCAGAGAAAACCTTGTGGCTGCAGCGGATGAAGGACGAGGGGCTTTCCGTGGGCCACACCGCTCGCCTCGCCAGGGTGCAACCAATAAGCGTCCGCCGCTGGATCAAGATCGCACCCCAAGCCGCAGCAAGGTGCAAGCGTCGTCTCGACATGGAAAAGTCGGTTTACAGGAAGTTCCTGGACTTCCGCACGCGTTGCCTGGCTGTCCCGATCAAGCTCCTGCAGCATTGGAGTCTGAACTATATGAAGAAGCACTATCTTGTTGTGAACTGGAGGGCCTCCTCAAGGTGGACCTTCCGGTTTCGTGAGCGATTAGGCCTCGCCGTCCGCGTCAAGATGAAGATGGGGCAGCGCCTTGCAAAAGGTAAACGAATGTTTTGTGCTCTTGTTTTTGCCTAAACACTATGTATAACCGTGGGCATTGTGCTTGCGCAGATTACAAGCCGCGGTGCGAAAGCTTCTAAGCATTCGTCCGAAAGAACACACTCAAGTGGAGTATTGATCCTTGGAACAGGATCAATGCGGATCAAACCCCCGTCTTCCTGGAGATGCCGCACGAACGTACGCTGCACCACCGGGGCGAGCGCACGGTGCACATTCGTAGCGAAGGCTACGAGAAGGAGAGGGTCATCGTGATGCTTGGCGTCACGGCAACCGGAACCAGGCTTCCCCCGATGGTGATTTTCAAGCGTAAGACTGTTCCTAACGTCCATGCCCCCCCCCCCCCCCCCCCCCGGCGAGTATCTAATCGTGTGTATGTGAATATTGGTGTCATGCAGGAATCCTTGTCTACGCCGAGGAGCACCGATGTATGGATTCGCGCATTGTGCTGGATTGGGTGAAGACCTTCCTGTCGCAATATATATTTCATATATATTTATAACTGCCTGTACCTTTAGCTTTAGTGTAGTTATATTACCTTGCTGTTGGTGGTGCACCTTTGTTAGTTTGCTATATGTACCTTGTGTGCTATAGTGAACACAACCCATTCTCGACATTCCTCCTTAGCACAAGCTACTCTCGATACCCTTTACCTAACTACCAGCCTAGGCCCTTGTTAAACCGAGTTACCAGCTAAGTTGATATCGTGACACTTCCTCCTGCCCTTCGTCAAGCCCCCCCCCAGCATCAAGCAGTCCAAGACCAACAGGGTCTTGGACTCGTACTTGGGCCACCTCACGGATCCCGTCCTCGAAAACCTGAGGTGGCACCGCATACTGCCCGCTACCAGTCCGGGGGGATGCACACCGCTGATGCAACCTCTCGACGTGAGCATCAACCACTCCTTTAAAGATGGTCTCCACCAGCTCTACAACGACTGGTTTGCAGAGGTTGACGGGAACACCTTCACGTCGGCAGGTGAGACCGCTTATCCTTTCCCCACTGAGTTTTCCCCCCTGTACTTCACCCTTGATCAATATGCCATTGAACCATGGGCGTTAACAACACAACTCTACTTCTATACGCCCCTAAACTCGTTTCCAACGTGGAAGGAAATCGCTGGAAATGATCCTCAAGTGGATCGTGGCCGCGTGGGAGGCAGTGCCAGAGTCCATCATCACAAAGGCTTTCTTGGTGGCTGTCATTTGCAACGCCGTCGATGGCAGCGAGGACCACCTCATTCTGGCCCACATGCGGGATGCGGGCCAGGTTGAGGTGGCCGAAGATGCTCACGCAACTCCTGAAGTGGAGGAGTGGGTTAACCCCCTCTTCTCCATTGGAGCATAAGACGAGGTCGCGGCCAAGGCGGCGGATGACGCCGACTGTGGTGACCTCCTTGAGGATGCCACGCATGTTGATGCGGTAATAGTAATTCAAGGGTTTAAGTTGGAGGTCCACACGCACCTCCGTTGACGCAGTTTGTCGAAGTGAGAGGCCTTGCCCTCGCTTGGGCGCAGGCGTTCTCTGCAGCGACATGGTGAATTCGACGAAGTGGTCGTCGAATTGGCTCTCTGGTTTAGACAAAAGAGATCCTCGACCAGCCCGTGCTCTGATCGACGGGGTGGCTTTCGACGAGGCCCTCCTCTGATCGGCTAGCCCATCGACGAGCTCTGATCGACGGGGTGTCGTTCGACGAGCTCGTCCTTGTCAGAATGAACAAGAGTGAATGCACTAGGAAAAGGGGTAGGCACAAGGCCTAAAACAGTACAGAAACGCTGATGATCACAAGGCGGAAGATATCAGCAGTGTTGGCCCGAGAGGCCACGTAAGCAAGACGAAGCTGACCGTGCTGCTGCAACTCTCGAGCAAGAAAGTAGCGAAGGGCAGTGTGCTTCGTTCTGTGCTCCAGTCTGTGCTCCTGACATAAGGCCAGCATGGCCTTGTTGTCGACGTACAGAACTGGAGGAGAACGAGGCGCCTCTCCCAAGTCGGTCAGCAGGTAGGTGAGCCAGCGTAACTCCTGTGCAGCCATGGCCCCTGCGTAGATCTCAGCCTCACAGCTAGAGCTGAGAACAGAACCGGAGCCAAGGCTGAAGGTGTAACCCTGTGACGACCGCTGCGTAGCCAAGTCGTCAACCCAAGAAGCGTCTGCGTGACCAGTGAGGACAACTCGAGCCCGTCCTCCAAGCACTAGCCCCATGCCCGACGTACTGCACAGGTAGCGCAACACCCTCTTCGCTGCAGCCATGTGCTCTGGTCGGTGTCTCCCAGGAGCAACATAGCGTGCCAAGATGCTAAGAGGGTATGCCAAGCCAGGTCGAGTGCAGGTCATCAGGTACATGAGGCAGCCAACAAGCTCTGGGTACGGGCCACTCGGCTCTACGGACTCATCCGAAGGCAGAGCTGAGAGCGAATGGCTAGTAGACAGAGGAGTGGCCTAAGGCGAGGAGTACGTGAAGCCGAAGCGCTGAAGGACCTGCTGCACCATGTGTGACTGAGTCAAGGTAATGGTGCGCCGTGCTCTGTCCCGGGTGATCTGCAAGCCAAGATAGCTGCGCAGTTCACCCAGGTCTGTGCACGTGTGTCTGTTCTGCAGCTCCGACTTCACGTGGGCGAGTCCCTAAGTGTCAGCAGTGGCAAAGACCAAGTCGTCGACGTACACGAGGATGTAGAACGGCGGCAGAGAAGTGTCGGTGCGCAGAAACAGCGACGGGTCAGCAGTAGAAGGAGCAAACCCAAGAGCCGCAAGCGTAGTCCTCAGTGTGTCGTGCCACTCACGGGGCGCCTGGCGGAGACCGTAGACTGGCCGCCGGAGGCTCCACTGGGTACCAGGAGGAAACGACCCTGTGAAGCCAGGTGGGCGGCGCAGCCAGATCTCCTCGTGCAGGCTGCCCTGTAGGAAAGCAGTGCTGAAGTCAAGAGAGTGAAGCTCGTAGTCACGCTGAGCAGCGACGTGCAGCAGAACCCTAAGAGTGGTCATCTTCGGGGTCGGGGAGAAGGTATGGAAGAAGTCAACTCCCTGTCGCTGACTAAAGCCTCGAGCAACGTAACGCGCCTTGAAGACAGGCGGAGAACCCGGCGGCCGCTTCACCCTGAAAATCCACATGCCACTGACGATGTTCGCCCCAGGAGGGGGAACCTCGTCAACGTAGGTGCCTATGGACTTCCAGGATGCCATCTCTGCGTCCATGGCTGACTGCCACTGAGAGGAGTAGGGACCCTCTATCGCCTCTGCGTAAGAGCGCGGGGTCGGGATGTCTGGTGCATCCGGGTCTCCCTCAGGTGCAATCAGCATGGACACGAGATGAGGTACAGCGGCTGCAAAGCACTCAAAGTTCTCCTGCCTGTCCTCAAGGATGTCCGTGCCAAGAGCACACTCACCCCCGACGGACGGAGGACAGACAGACTCAAACTCAGCAACAAGACTCGCGGCGTAGTCTAGACGACAGTGAGCAGCAAAGTCGACAAGCTCAGCAACTAAGGTAGACGCAGCAGTGGACTCAAAGGAAGGGTCAGTGACAACAGTGGCCAGGAGACGCGTGACAGTAGGACTAGCAGCACAAAGGGAGTCAGACTCCGGGTCAGCAAGGGCAGGAAGAGAGGAAGCAGGAGGAGACGGCAGAGGGACACGCTGTGGAGCAGTGGAAGGACGAAGCGCCATCTGGTGCGTGCCTGGGACAGCAGGAGGACGCTGACGCGGAACACGACGACCAGTGCGAGTAGCACGAACAGGCGATGCAGGACGAGACTCAGGCTCACGACGCTCAGTAAGACCTCCGGTCGGACCAGTGTAAGGAGAAGGAGCAGGCAGTGGGGAGGCAGGCTGTAACTGTGACTGCGACTGGACAGGCGGTGGACACTCTAAGGAAGGAGCAGGACCAGTAGAAGGCGGGAGACCAAGAACCTGCTGAAGGAGCGGAACAAAGTACGGCCGCGGTCGCGCAGCGCCTCCAGAACCAGCAGAGATAGCACCAGCACCCCCAGCGGCAGCTCCGACTCCTGCAGCACCACCAGCAGCTCCAGCAGCGCCAACTCCAGTACCCCCAGGAGCACCAGCTCCAGCAGCACCGTCAGCTCCAGCACCTCCAGTAGGACGAGCGTCAGTGCCTCCAGCTCCAGCCCCTGCAGCACCACTAGCTCCAGCACCAGTAGCACCTCCAGAAGCTCCCGCTCCAGTAGCACCAGCACCTCCAGCAGCTCCAGTAGCACCTCCAGTCCCAGCAACTCCAGTACCGCCAGTACGAGCACCTCCAGGACCAGTGGCTCCAGCACCTCCAGCGCCAATCCCAGGGTCGGCAGCCACACCAGTACCAGTAGCTCCAGCGCCCTAAGCTCGAGCTCCAGTAGCACCCCCAGCTCCCACAGCACCACGTCGGCGGCGACAATGCCGAGAGTACCACTCACGCAGCTGCTGGGACGAGAGAGCGCCGCCAGGCGCAGTACCCCCAGGCTCAGGACCCCCAGGCTCAGCACCCCCAGTCACAGCATCCCAAGGCTCAGCACCCCCTGTCTCAGCACCCCCAGGCTCAGCACCCCCAGTCTCAGCACCCCCAGTCTCAGCACCCCTAGGCTCAGTACCCCCAGTCTCAGCACCCCCAGTCTCAGCACCCCCAAGCTCAGCACCTCCAGGCTCAGCACGCTCAGGCTCAGTACCTCGCGCAGGACCAGAGTCGACAGCTACCTCGACAGGCTCGACCGGGTCTACCTGGGAAACACTTGAGGGAGCAGGACCCTGGGGAGGTAGGGGGTCTACCGAAGCAGCACCTGGCGTGAGGAAGAGCGGCGGAGGGGGGAGCGGGGCAGTGCGGTAGGGGAAGAGACGGTAAAAGGGGACCGACTCGTCAAACGTGACGTCCTGAGAGGGGAAAACACGGCGCGAGGTGGGGTGGTAAAACTGCCAGCCAGGCGCGCCAGGGACAAAGCCAAGGAAGACACAAGGAACGGCGCGGGAGGAGAGCTTGTCCGCGGACGTATCGCGGACAAAGGCACGAGATCCCCAGACCCGGAACACGGACGCATCGCCAACCTCTCCCGTCCAACGCAGTGTCGGCGAGGTCTCCGGAACGGAGACACGGGGCCAGAGGTTGAGCTGATGCGCTGCGTACCGGACCGCAAACGGCCACAAAAAATGGGGGGCAGCCGCATGGATCAAAGAGGTACGAGCGACCTCCATGACCAAGCCAATGCGGCGCTCAGCAACCCCATTCTGCTGCGGAGAGGCCGGAAGCGTGAACGTCTGCTCAATGCCCTCCCCCTGACAGAAGGCTCTCAAGAGGCCGGAGGAAAACTCACCACCTCTGTCAGAGTGCAGTCGCAAGACTGGAAGGTCTGTGCGAAAGCGCCTCTCGAGCTGGAGACGGGTAGCGCGGATCCAAGGGATCAAGACATCAGGGACCTCTCCCTTGGTGCGCAAGGGGAAGACCGTGGTGTAACGCGAGAAGTCGTCAACTACCAGCAGGAAGTAGCGCTCTCCGCCCTGTCCATGGACGCGGGCTGGGCCCCACACGTCCATGTGAAGGGTCTGCTGAGGAGGCTCCGTCGGGGGGAACTCAGAGGAGTGAGGGGCGGCACGCTGCCGCCCCTCGACACAGGGAATGCAGGGAGGGGCAGGGGACGGTGGCAGGGGAGGCAGTGACGTGGGGAGACCAGAGACAAGGTAACGGGAGTGCATGCCACGAAGGCGCTGCATCGAAGGGTGACCAAGGCGGTGGCGCCAGAGGACCGTCCAGTGCGACAAGGTGCGACACGAGCAGGGGGCGGACAACTGACCTGACGCAGACGCAGGCGCAGCTATCTGAGGGGACTCAGTGGTCAGTGTGTACAGGTCCGACCCCGGCTGCCGAGTGAAGGTAGCCAGGTGACGACCCGTCTGAGCACACGTGCAGTGTGTCACACGCTCATAGGCAGGGGTGAACTGGTGAACACCCGCGTCCTGGAGCGCGGAACCCGCCACCAAGTTCGTAGAGAATGAGGGGAGGTAAAGACCCGACAGTGTGCCGGACGGGACAGCAGGACAAGGGAGGGCAGTGGTGGAGGTCGCAAGGACCGGACCCCCGGAGGGGTCAGCCAGGGAGACAGCAACAGGCCTAGGGAGCTGCGCTAGGGCAGTGCGGTCGCGAAAGAAACAGCGGGAAGCACCTGAGTCCAGTGTGAAGGTGTGCACTGCCTCAGTAGACGCAGTACCTGAAGGCGCAGACTCACAAGCACCTGAAGCAGCAGACTCACCAGCACCTAGAGCAGCAGCCTCACTAGGACCTGGGGCAGCAGACGCACTAGCACCTAGAGCGGCAGCCTCACTGGTCTCAATGCCCGGGTCGGGCGGGACACACAGGTAACAGTCACCCTCAACACTAATAGTCAATGCATACATGGCACCAAGGATAACATCAAAGTCAAGAGCAAAGATATCAATGTTCTTTTTAAGCAGATGAGCCCAGCGGGGCAGCTCGGAGGCGTCAGGGAACTGTGCACGCTAGGCGTCGTCGAGACGGGAGAAGCAGCGCTGCTGCGTGTGGGGCCTCCCACACGTCTGACCAGCGTGGTCACCTGTGCGGATGACATACGGGCAGGTACCTCCACCCCCAGACCCCCCATGCTGAGAGTACCACTCACGTAGCTGCTGGGGCGACGGGGTCTCTTCGAGACGCTGCTGCTGGCGCTGGACACCACCAGAACCTCCACGCTGCGCCGGTCCACCCCGACCACCACCCCAGCCGCCGCCACCACGCCCACTGCCGCCACCACCACCGCCTCCACCCCGGCCACCTCCACCACCGCTGCCGCCACCACCCCCGCCGCCGCCACTGACTCCCCCAGCCCCGCCACCACCCCCACCACCGCCACCGCCCCCACCGCCGCCACCGCCACCACCACCGCCTCCCCCGCCGTCACCCCCACCACCCTTGCCCCCCTTGCCCCTGCCGCCCTTGCGCCTTCCACTAGAAGCAGACGCAGCCCCGACTTCCTCAGCTCCAAGGTAGTCGACGGCAGCAGCAGAGGCGACTGAGGGGAGAAGGGGGGAAGGGGAACACCCTTCAAAGAAGGGCGTGCGGGGGTCGCCGCGAGAGGCACCTACAGTGACTATGCTAGCCTCAGCTGCAAGCAGGTGCTTCTCGAGCAGGTCAACGGTGAGCTCGGTGGGGCAGAGGGCGAGAAAGTGGTCCCTGACTGCGCGAAGAGAGTCAGGGAGACGGGTGACGAGGTGGTAGAGAGTGAGGTACATCGGTGGGGGGTTCTTGGCGAGAAACTCAGCAGGAAGGGCGGCACGGTAGCGAGTGTCACTAGTGCGGAGGTGGGTGATGAGGTCAGCGACGGTGGGAAAGGCGGACAGATCGGGGAAAAGATAGGGCAGCGAGAGACGGCCGATCGTAGTAGAGGCAGGTGAGGAGTACCGCGCGACTACAGCATCGTACAGTGCCTTAGCAGTCTTGTGCTGGCCAAAATGCGCGCGCTCATCTAACGGCAGGTGGCTGCGAATGGCTAGGCAAGCGTGAGCGTCACGAGTCTGCCACTGGGAACGAGCTGTACTGTCAGCAGTCTCACCAGGCGCTAGAGCGGTTCCGGACGCGTGATCATACAGCGAGATATCGTCCTTAGCAGTGATCTGTAGGAACAGGTGCAGGTCGTCGAGCCAAGCATCAAACTGAATCGGACGGCCCTCAGCATCGAAAGAGAGAACGGTGGGACTAGCCATAGGGGCAGCAGTAGCAGTAGCAGCAGTAGCAGTAGGAACAGTAGGAGCAGTAGGAACAGCAGTAGCAGTAGGGCTGTGCGGCTCGGACAGGGCGGTGCGGCACGGTTCGGGCAGGGCGGCGCGGCGCGGCTCGGGCAGGGCGGCGCGGCGCGGCTCGGACAGGCAGGGCGGCGCGACGGCGGGCCTGCACGCTGGTGTGAGGCTGCGCGCAGGCTGCGGTTGCGCGCGGGCTGCGGCTGTGCGCGGGCTGCGGCTGCGCGCGGGCAGCGCGCGGGGCCGCACGAGGCCGTCGCGGGCTGCGCGCGGGCGGTGCTGGTCGCGCGGGTGGCTAGCGGGCTGCGTGCGCGGTAAGCGGGCCGCGCGCGGGCGGCTAGCAAGCTGCGCGCGCGTGGTTAGCGGACTGCGTGCGGGCAGCGCGAGAGGGAGGGCGCGCGAGGGCGCACGAGCAGAGAGAGGCGCACGAGGGCGCGAGGAAGGCAGGGCGCACGAGGGTGCTTCTAGCGGAACGGTGGGCCCGTAGTACTAAGCGGTCCTAGGTGCCTAACCTAGGCTTGTGATACCATGTCAGAATGAACAAGAGTGAATGCACTAGGAAAAGGGGTGGGTACAAGTAGCAAAACCTAAACTTGCTGTACCCCATAGTAACTACCCCACTACAGCCTAAACAAACTGTAGAGTATAAGTTTGACAGTCCTCTGATTGGCCAGCCCTTCGACGAACTCTAACCGACGGGGTGCTTTTTGACGAGCCTCGTCTCGACGAGCTGGCCGGCCGAATTTGTGCGATTGCGAAACTCTGCGGAGGTGTGCAACTTTCGCCCAGGAGATTATGGCGAAGTCGACCTGCGGAACGGCATCACGTGCTCGACGGTGGACCTGCGCAATGTGCCCGACAAAAACGTCGACACGTTTTCTACCTGGCACCTGCGCAATGTGTCTGACGGTGCAACCGTCAACCCGCACCTACTTGGTAGGTGCGCACATGTGCGGTGATATTCACCTGTGAATGCAGCGCTGGCAAGCCGCCCTGCTGCAGCGTTGGCAAGCCGCTCTACTGCTGCGCTGGCAGGCCGCCTTGCTGCAGCGTTGCAAGCTGCTCTGCTTCTGCGCTGGCAGTTCGCCTTGCAGAATGCATGCTAGGTGTTGCAATGCCTTCCTTCCTAAATCGACTTGCATGCCTCATTGTAATGTATTGTTCTTCTGAATTTCTTTGTGAAACTCTTGCCAAAGGTCTCTATGAACACAACATGTAGTAAGAACGCTAGTACAACGCTACGATCACCCGCACAACCCCGTGCCCTCCTCCGTAGTCCACTCCCATTGTAGAGTGACTCTCCGCATGGTGCGGTGAGCCTGGACGGCCCCGCATTTGGACCTTCCGATAGTAGCCGACTATTGCGCGCGCATTACTTAAGTCGTATCTAGGACGGCACCCGTGTAGACCATGGTGTCAACCACGTAGAGGCCGCAGGCGTAGAGGATACCTTGCCAGCGCGGGAGGTTGATGTTCGGGCACGCCATGAGGCTGGCGAGTACGGCGAGGCGGACTTGGAGATATTTCTCCTAGAAACTCGTGCGCAGTGGGCACGTGAGCATCCCCCTCCCCGTCCTGAAGCGGACGGTGCGTCCACCTCTCCCCGACCCCGAAACGACGAAGGCGATGGCGGCAACGTAGTCGGCGAAGGAGGCACGAGGGTGACTCGTGGAGTGATTCGGGCCGTCGACGGCGGCGTCGGCGGAGTGCCGGCGCAAGTGCTGCGGTCGACGGCGACAGTAGGCAGCTCGCATGGTAATTTCGATGGTCGACTTCGTTCTCCCCAGCGGAGTGAATTCAGGCCCAATTTGGCGACTCATGTGTCGGCTGGTCGAGGCAGAGGCCTCGCGCCGGCGTACGGCTACTTCAAGTTTTCGTTGGACCTGGCCTTCGGCTTCAACTTCCCACCACGCTGCTGCTCGGGAACAAGGAACTGCGCCATGCAGCCCCACACCCTCGCCATCGACAGGTCGGGCTTCTGGTCGACCAGCAGGTGGTACGGCGTCGTCCCCGGCGGCAACGTCGACCTCTCAAGGCAGTTGCGGACCCAGACGGCCTGCCGCAGAGCGAGGTGCCACCAGTGGTGCTGCACGCCCATGTGCAGCAGCATCGTCCGCACCGACTCCACCACCGTCCGCATCTCCCTCTCCGCCATGCCGTTCTGCTGCGGGGTGTACGGGCAGGTAAGGTCGTGGACGATCCCCTTTCCGTCCACGAAGTCGGTGAACTTCTTCCCGAGGAACTCCCCTCCTCGGTCGGAGCGAAGCATCAGCACCGACTTCTTCGTCTGCCTCTCCACCAACACTAGCCACTTCTGGAACTCCAGCAGCACATCCGACTTCTTGGCGACCGGCCTCACCCACACGAAGCGGGTCTTGCGGTCCTTCAGCAGCAGGAAGTACAAGCTGCCGTCCTTGGCAGCCACGCGGAACGGCCCGCACAGGTCGATGTGCACGATGGCCAGCACGTCGTCGGCGTCGGAGCCTTGGTCGGGGAAGGTGTGCCGCACCAGCTTCCCGCCGACGCACGAGACACACGGTAAGTCGGCGCCCGTCGCCGACTTGAGGTCCAGCCCAATGGCGACCTCATTCTTTGCCGAGCTCCGTATGGTGTCCATGCCGACGTGCGCAAGCCTCGCATGCATCCGGTCCGGCGTCGACTTCGTCTTCGAGACGATCGCCCGCAGGGCCACAACCTCCGGCGTGGTTGACGTTGACCTCGTTGAGCAGGGACGCAGGTCGGTACAGAGGACACGCCCGGAGTACGTCGCCCGACCGAGCACCTCTCCCGCCGCCGAGACGAGCAGCATCCCATCGCCATCCTCCTGCAGCCTCACGCCGTGCTCCTTCAGCTGGCCGGACGACAGCAGGTTGGCCCGCACACCTGGGACGTACAGCACGTCAGGGATGAGCACCTGCTTCCCGGCCTCCCCTTGTAGGGCGACGGTGCCGCGGCCCTGGACGTCCTGCAGCGCCCCATTGAAGCCGCGCACGTGCTTGATGGAGCCGCTCGACTGCAGGTCGACGAAGACTTTCTTCGTTCCCATCAGGTGGTGGGAGCAGCCGCTGTCGAGCAGGACCACCGCCGGGTTCGCCTGCACAGCTGCCGCCACAGCCTGGAAGTCCTCTCCGGCCTCCGGTGCCAGCGAGACGGTCGGCTCCACGACGCCGACCAGCGAGCACGACGCCGTCTTGTCGTCCCGCGCCTTGCCGCCGGCAGAGGAGTCGGCGTCCTTCGCCGAGATCGACTTGGTCGACTGCAACTCCTTGCGCGGCTTGTTTCCTCCTCGACGAGGTCGACGACTGCCAGACCTCCCACGGCCTCCCTTGGCGTCGTCGTCGTCGGAGTCACTGCGGTCGGGGCATTCGAAGGAGAGGTGGTCGGGGTCGCCGCACAGCCAGCACTCCCGACGTCGACTTCCTCCTCCTCGACCGCTATCCTTGGTCGACCTCTTCTTGTCGACCTCCTTGGCCGGCTTCCATCCACTGCCACCTCCGCCGCCAGACTGTCCGCGCTGCCCCGGTCGACCTCCTTGCTTGGCCGGGGCGACGAAGTTGGCCTGCGCCAAGAGCTCTTGTGACCGCTCTGCCTCCTGCATCGCCTCGTCCTGCAGGATGTACGAGGTCAAGTTGTCCTCGTTGAGCGTCGTCCTCGTGCTCGGCGCCATTGACAGCCGCTTCAGCAGGTTGTAGCTGCTAGAGAGTCCCTGCATGACGTGGGTGACGTACGACGCCGTCGAGTACTGTGCGCCGGCCATCCTGATGGTGGCGAGAATTCGCCTGGCCCGGTTGCAGTAGTCGGTCGCCGTCTCCTCGTCACCCATACGCAGGTGCGTCAGCTGCCCCTCCAGCTGGGAGATGAACAAGTCGTCGGTGACTTGGTAGGTTGACTCAATGAAGTGCCACGCCTGGTGGCCGGCGTCCAGGTACTCCTGACACCACTTCAAGGCAATCTGCACGCCCGGCGAGCAGCACCGCGAGATGACCGTGAAGGTCAACAGCTGTACGGCGCGGAACTCCGCTCGCATGTCGGGGTCGTCCGGCGTCACCACGGTGCCTCGAGCAAAGTTGATCAGCCCAGCCATCTCCAGCTGGGGCTCGATGGCCTCCTTCCAGGTGAGGATGTCGGGTCGACCAGTGAGCGGTGGGGTGACCAGGATCCTGTCCGGCGTGAACTTGAAGTAGCCGTAGCTCGGAGCAATTCCGCCCACTGTCACCTGGGTCGCCGACATCGGCGACAACCCGCTTCGTCGACCTCCGACGTCGCCCTGCGAGGAGCCTGCAGCCGCCGACGACCGTACCCCTCGCGCCTGAACGCCGCCGACTTCATCGGCATGGATCACACCTCTCTGCCTTGACGTGCCTCCCGCACTGCTGCCGACTTGGCCACCACCGGCGTTGACACCCACGTCGACGCCGCCCTCTGTGTTCACCGGTCGAGGAGAAGCAGGTTGAGGAGGGTGCAACGTCGCCCACATGGTGCGAATGCCAGCCTCCACAACTGCCCAGGGGATCGTTCCGTACTCCTGGGCCCCATGGCGTGTCCTTGCGTCCTCCAGCTGTGCTTCCAGGGTCTTCATTCCCTTGGCGTCACCTACGCGCACGCTAGTGACTGCACGGCTGCCGGCCTACGAACACCTTAGGTAAGTGACCTCTATGTCGACCTGACTGAAAGGTAAGTCGTGTGCCGTCCACGCTCACCGCACCATGCGGAGATAACTTTAGCAACGGGAGCTAGACTACGGGCTAGGCACGTGTGCTCGTGTGATCTCTGCGTTCGTTGGTCCTTAGTCGTTTTCCTAGTGCACACACAGCTTGCTAGTTCACGGGGAGAATTGGCAAGAGTTTCACTAGAGAAAGTTGATAACAATGGTACAATGAAGTTGGCATGGCAAGACTACATCAGAGCTAGCATTCAGGTCGGTCGACTGCCAGCGCAGCATGGTCGACCGCGTTCCAGCACGACTTGGTCGACCGCACTCCAGCAGTGCAAAGTCGACGGCGTGCCAACACTGCAGGTTGACGGCGTGCCAGCGTTGCTCCCGCAGTACAGCATCGCACCAGCTTCGCAGGTGCTCGCAGATGATTGGCGTGCTGAGCCTCGTCACCTGCACAGCGCACACACCAAGTCAACCTGGCGCTGACGACTGCATCTGATCAGCCACGTCGACCTCGGGATACCACCACCGAGGTCGGACTCGCCAACTTCGCCTGGGCGACCGTCGCACTCCTCCGCAGAACCTTGTCACCCAGGTAACCTGGTCGACCGGGCAACCATGTCGACCAGCTGCTCCTGTATGTGCCCGTCGACTTCCCAAGTCGACGACCACCCCAAGTCGACCTCACCAGGTCGACCACACCCCTGGTCGACCAGCTCCAGGTCGACCTCACTCCTGGTCGACCAGCTCCACGTCGACCAGCACTCCTGGTCGACCAGCTCCATGTCGACCAGTGCAGCTGTCAACCGACCACCCAAGTCGGCTACCCGAAGTCGGCGTCACCAAGTTGACGCCCAGCTACTCGACGCCCTACTGCTCGGCATCCTGAGTTGAGGTCGACGTCGGCCCCTCCTTCGTCGACCACCAGGTCAGGTCGACCACCAGGTCGACATCACGCCTGGTCGACCACCACCTAGTCGACCGGCAGGCCTGGTCGACCAACCACCAGGTCGACCAGCAGTCTTGTCAGCCGACCACCCAAGTCGGCTGCCCCAAGTTGACGTCACCAAGTTGACGTCCTCCGCAGGTCGACTTCCCAGGTCGACCTCCCTGAAGTCGGCGCCCGTGCAGTGGCCCCCGTGCAGGTCGACCTCCTCGTCAACCAGCTCGCCCACTGCTGCAGGTCGGCTGCTCCCCTCACACCCGACCACGAAGTCGGCTCCGCCCAAGCGAGGACGGGGCCAACACACAACTCCCGTTGACAAACTCCCCCTACAAGGCGTGGACGGGCAGAAAAGCAGACACGCGTCTGCTTCGGGTGGTTGGCTGCATGGTACAGTACAGAACGCACACAGCAAGGACCGGAAAATTTGCTGACCGGGCTCGCTGGGGCATCCACCTCGGAATCGAAAAGGAATTCAAGGCGTGGATCGTGCTGGACTACGCGACACACGAGGTGACGAAATCACGTGACTGCATCTTCTACGAGAAGCTGACTCTGCCACTGTTCAACGAACACCGCGAAGCTGACAAGGCACCAGAAAGGGTTTTCGAGGGACACCGCAGCTTCGTAACTCCACACGATGAAGCTGACCTGGCGGAAGATGTGGACGCAACAAATGTCAGCCAGTTTGACAGCGCACCCAACATCCCCCTTACAAGCCCGTTCCAAACTCCAACTTTCATCCCTCTACACCAACCTGACCCCGATGATACAACTCGCGAAGCTCACAACTTCAACAGCAACGCCCGCCAGTCACCAGATGCCGAGTTACCACCACCAAACACCTCGCAGGATTCCATCCGCCCGGGCAACGACAGTGACGACGACGTGGTCGAAGTAACCAGCTTCCACGACTACGACCGTCTGCACTACGAAAAGACCAACGAAACTGGTCGCCGCATCCTCGGGCTCGCCGTCGCTGTTCGCCACTCCTCCCCCAAGGAACCCACCACTGTTCGCCAGGCTCTCTCCGGCCCCGACAGTGAGAAGTGGAAGGCAGCCATGGCCAAGGAAATCGCGTCGCTCAAAAACCGTGGCACCTGGAAGCTGGTTCCCCGGACATCTGCGAAGGGTAGGAAAATTCTCTGCGGAAAATGGGTGTTCCGCATCAAGACACTGGCGGACGGCTCCATGGACAAATACAAAGCGCGTTGGGTGGTACGCGGCTTCGAGCAAACACACATGGTGGACTTTGATCTCACCTACGCACCAGTCGGACGGCACACCTCCGTACGAATCCTCATCTGCATCGCAGCCGTCAAGCAGCGCCCACTCCGTCAGATCGACGTCGGCAGCGCATTCATATACGCTCCGGTCGACGCAATCATCTTCGTCGAGCAGCCGCATGCCTTCGAAGAGAACGACGGCGCCGTCTGCCTGCTCCAGAAATCCCTTTACGGGATCAAGCAAGCACCTCGCCTGTGGCAGCAGTACCTCCACACGGTGCTAACAAACCTCGGCTTCCAACAGCTACCCCACGACCTCGGAATGTACAGGAAGGAGTCGCGCGGCAAGTTCATTCTCCTCGTCGCCTACGTCGACGACCTCCTCTACACCGGTGACGACACGGAGCTACTGGACCAGTTCGAAGCAGACATCAAGGAGCAGCTGGAGGTCACCGTCAACCACAACGTCACACAATTCCTCGGACTCAACATCACCCAGTCTGCCTCCTCCATTCATCTCTCCGCCGCCAAGTACGCCGAGACACTCGCGAAGAAATTCGGCATCGCACCAATCAACCTCTCCACCCCGTTTCGCACTCCTCCTCCTAACCACGAACCGGACACCTCGCCCCTCTCTCTTGAGGATCATCGGCTCTATCAGCAGCAGCTCGGGTGCCTTCTCTTTGCCGCCGTCACGTGTCGGCCCGATCTCTCCTACGTCGCAAGCCAGCTCGCTCAGTACATGAAGCGACCTGAAGGGGAGAATCTACAGGATCTGCGCCGCGCACTCCAATACTTCATCTCTACTCCCGACGTCGGCCTCACCTACGAAGCTAACTTAACGGCCACCCTGCAGCTGCACGGCTACGTAGACGCTGACCACGCGGGAGATGTTGACAACAGACGCTCCCGCACAGGATTTATTTTTCAACTCCAACCTGCTGGGCTCATCTCATGGAACTCTCAGAAGCAGGAACTCATCGCCCTTTCGTCAGCCAAAGCAGAATTCATCGCCGCCAGCGCAGCTGTTCGCGAAGGACTGTACCTGATGGAGCTCCTGCAGGAAGCGAAAGTAACAATGAACGGGCACTTCACGTTACTCTGCGACAACCAGAGTGCGATCAAGATCGCAAACAAGCCCGGCTTCGTGAACCGCACGAAACACATCGCCCTTCGCTACTTCTTCGTCAAGGACGAAATCGACAAGGGCAAGGTCAAGCTCACGTACTGCCCGACTGGTGACATGGCAGCCGACTTTCTGACAAAGAAACTGCCACGTCAACAGTTCCAGCACTGCGCCAACCTTTGTGGGATCACCAAGAAATCCCACGTGGCTCACCTTCAGGAATGAAAGGGAGTGTTGGGATAACCGAAATGTTATCACAAGCATTCCCGAAGGCTCTCCACTGTCGCATCTCTTCATAGCAAAGCAGATGCTTGTACCAGTACCGCATGAGCTCGTATAGAGCACGCGGAAGTTCGAGAGTCACCCGAAGGTCAACAGTCGAAGAAAGTCAACGGTCATGACCCTTGACTACCCAGTAACCGCACAAGGCAGTTGCGAAATGCAACATGGTAACTGTCTAGAACGGCAATAGTCGCGGGTTACTGTAGCAATGCAATTCAGATAATAAGGGAATGTACCCCTCAGAGTACATGGCTAGCTAGGCTTTCTATTTATACTCTTGTACTCCTATCTTATAATCATCTTGTTCTCTTTCAATTTATTAACAATGTCATTACAAAGACTTCACAGTTCTCTCCTTTACACTTGGCAGCCTTATCCTATCCACTACGATTCTTAGTTATAGCATCATGGTATGAGAGCTAGAGTAGATTATAAGGCCTGAAAAGTTTCCTTCGTCTGAGCATCAGATGAAATTTTACAGCTAGTCTGGAAATTCAGACGAATTTGTTTCCCAAGTCTGTAAATCCAGATGGAAAAAAAACACACGTCTAAAGGTATTTAAAGAACAAACGTTGAAAAGCATTTTTTCCAAATAGCGCATGCCTTCGTAGTGGAGAAACGGCTTGAATCTCGATAGTGATGGCAGATCTTCCTGTAGTAGAGCTGAGGATCCCCCCCTATGCAGCAGGAAATCTCCTTAGATGAGTGAAAACACACGTCAGAATGCAATCTGACGCGTCAGAATGTGTCAGAAGATTTTGACGCGTCAGAATGTGTCAGACGAAACTATTCCCGTTATCTGTGAATTCAGACGAAGTGTACAAGGAAGTCTGAAAAATCAGATGAAAAATTAATACAAATCTGATGGATCAGGTGGATTTTAATCCCTCGTCTACCAATTCAGATGAACAGCAAAAATTGAGTATGATTTTCAGACCATCAGACCAATTTGGTCTGATATCGACGTCCCTGAGCGCGGGTTACCAACCGAACCGTGAGGTTGGGTCGCATCGTGAACAGTGGCGGGAGTCGTGGTCGAGGCGAATGCCGCGAGCGGGTAATGTTCACGGATGGGTGCCGATGGCGGGAACGGGCATGTACGCGGTAAACAGGGACGCGAAGTAAGGAAAAGGAATTTTCCTTACACTACCCCCCTCCCCAAGGAGGCCCCTCTTACGAGAGCGCGTGTACATCTCGAAAGTTTCGGCTACGTAGATACTCAGTCAGGACAGGGTGATTCTCAATTCTATCCAGGGGAACCCAGTTGTCTTCGGTGGGCGTGCGGCCTTTCCAGCGGATTAGGAATTCGATCCTGCGGGCTCCCCGTGGGTCACGTACTCGGTGGCTCAGTATTTTTTCGGGCGTGATGATTGGCTCTGTCGGTGGTCGTGTCATGCTGGCGGGGCGGTTTCGAGGCAGTTGGCTGGTGGATGGCACGTATGGGCGAAGCAGGCTGACGTGGAATGACGGGCTGACGCACCAGTCAGCAGAGGAGGAGATGGGCGGTGACGGGTGTGATCATGTGGCTGATGCGAAATGGCCCGCAATATCGGGGGCAGAGTTTTGGGGTGATGGGCAGGCGGAGGTTTTGAGTGTCGAGTAATACCAGGTCGTCGGGTTGGTAAGTGACGGGGCGGCAGTGTCGGTCGGCGTTGCGCTTAGCGATGACGTTTGATTTTTTTATTGCTTCTGCTGCTCGGGTCCGTGTTGCTTGCAGTATTTCTGCGAACTGTTGCGCGCGTGGGACTGGGTTGTCGGGGTTCGGGGTCATGGGTACTGTGGGGTCTTGTCCGTAGTTCAGGTAAAACGGTGACTGTTGGGTCGTGGCAGATGGCGAGTTGTTGTACGCGAACTCGATGAGTGGCAGTTGCTGTTCCCACGTGGTCGGGTCGTCGCACGTGGCTCGGATGAGCTATTCCATGGTCTGATTTGTCTGTTCTGTCTGTCCGTCGGTTTCGGGGTGGTATGATGAACTGAACTGTAGTCGCGTGCCGAACTGCTGCCACAGGTTTCGCCAGAAGTTGCTGGTGAATTTCGTGTCGCGGTCGCTGATAATTGATGCTGGTATCCCGTGCAGTCGAACGACGGTGGAGATGAAGAGGCGGGCTGTTTCTTCGGCTGTGATTGATATCTTGCAGGCTGCGAAGTGTGCCATTTTCGTCAGCCGATCGACGACGACCAGGATCGCGCCGTTCCCACTTGCTCCAGCCGGTAACCCCGTGACAAAGTCCATCGTCACCTGCTGCCAAGCACGCTCTGGGGGTGGTATCGGCTGCAACTGTCCTTCCGGTCGTTGTCGTGACGACTTCATGAGCTGGCAGGTGGGACACGATGCCACGTGTCGTTGCACGTCAGTCAGCATCTCGGGCCAGTAGTAATACCGCTGCAGCTGCTGCCGTGTTTTCTCTACCCCGAAATGTCCTAAGGTAACCCCGTCGTGTGCCTCCTGTAGTAACAGTTCCCTTAGTAAGGTGTAGCCTGGTACCCAGATGCGGTCGGTGCCGGCTTTTACGTAATACACCCCTTTTGCTGCTGCGAACTGCTGCGAGTTGCCTCTGGTAAAGAAGGGGTATGTCTGATACCCGTGGGTAAATAGGCCTGTTAGTAGCGGGCTGGTATGTGCGAGTAGTATGGCGTGGATCTGGGCAGTTGGGAGGGTCAGTGCGTCGGGAATGTTTGAGGCTCCCTTTTTATAGGTGACCGTGTAGTGGAAGTTTGACTCGAGGAAATCGAGCCAGCGGATCTGTCGTGGGTTGAGGTGGGGCTGTACGCGGAGGTATTGTAGTGATCTGTGGTCTGTCCGTACTGTCACGTCTGCGCCGGTCAAGTAACAGCGCCAGACCTTGAATGCATGCACGATCGCGAGCATTTCGCGGTCGTGTATCGGGTAATTTTCTCGGGCGGATGCAGTTTTCGTGACTCGTATGCGATGGGCTGTAAACCGTTGCCGAAATCCTGTAGCAGTACGGCTCCAATGGCGATGTCGCTTGCGTCTGTAACTACTTCGAATGGGCGGTGTGGGTCGGCGATGCGCAGTACGGGCGGTGAACAGAGAACATTTTTCAGGGCAGAGAAGGCAGCATGCTCTTTCTCCCCCCACATAAAAGCGACCCCCTTCCGCAGTAAATCTGTCAGCGGGGCGGTTAACCGAGCCATGTCGGGGACGAACCGACGCACATAATTAACGAACCCTAAAAAACTCTGCATCTCCGTGATGTTCGTCGGGGGGTGCCATGCTTTTACCGTGTCCAGCTTCTTTGGGTCAATCTCAACTCCAGCCTCCGAAATAACATGCCCCAAAAATTCTAACCTATCCTGGAAGAACTCGCACTTGGAACTCTTGGTCACTAGCCTGTGCTCGTCTAAAACTTTAAACACTGCTTCCAGATCTGCTAAGTGCTGCTGCTTATCGCGACTGTAGACTAGGATGTCGTCGAGGTAAACTATCACGCATTTATCTAAGAGCGGTCTAAATGCCTCGTTCATGGTCATCTGAAATGTCGCCGGTGCGTTGGTCAGCCCGAATGGCATCACGGTGTACTCGAATGACCCATACCTAGTTCTAAATGCCGTTTTTACGCAGTCCGATGGTTCGACCCGAATCTGGTGGTAACCTCCGCGTAAGTCAATTTTCGAGAAGACCCGTGCTATACGTAGTTGATCTACCAGTTCGTCGGCTCGGGGAATGGGGCATCACGACTTGACTGTTACCCTGTTCAGTGCTCTGTAGTCGATACACATGCGAAAACCTCCGTCTTTTTTTCGGTGTGAACAGTATTGGTGCGGCGAACGGTGACGAGCTCGGTCGGATGAATTTTTTCTCTAACAGGTAATCTAACTGCTTCCTCAGTTCATTGAGCTCTGGCTGTGTCAGTCGGAATTGTCGCTGTACAGTTGGATGTGCCCCCGGTTCTAACTCTATTCGGTGGTCATGTGCCCGCTGAGGTGGCAGTCCCTCTGGTAAATCGTCCGGAAAAATCCCCGGGTACCGTTTCAACAGTTCCTGTAGTTCGGACGGTACCGCTGCCAACAGTTTCTGAAAATCGCTCGGCTGCTCTACTTCTCCTACCAATGCTATATCAACTGCGTACACGTCAGCTCCAGCGGCAACAGCCCGTTTCATCGAGATGGCGTTGACGTGGACCGTTGAAGACTCGGGCGACTGCCAGCGAGGTAGCACGACCCAGTTACCGCTGCTTCGCACAGTGCAGCTACCCGTCGTCCAGTCGATTCGCGGATTATACCGTTGCAGCCAGTCACGTCCCAGTAAAATGTAGTGCCCATCCAGTGTCGTCGCGAGCATTTCCTGTGTAAACCCAAAGTTACCCACGTAACGGATTTTTACTCTTTCCACCTTCTCCCGTATGGCCAGCGGCGTGTCGTCGACTATGCGTGCATCTATCTCCGGTAAACACCGACTAAGTGTCAGCTGCAGCTTCCGTGCGGTTGCGGTATTAACTAAGCTGTGACTTGCTCCTCCGTCGATCAAAATCTTCACTGCTGCTCCCTGTATTTTCCCGTGAATCAGTACTGGGCAATCCGTCGCTGTACCCTCCTTATTCATCCGAGCCCGATCGATAGCGTGAATCGGTACTGTGACTCGGTGAGGGTCGGTGAGGTTGGGCGAGCAGGTTGTCTCGTCAGTAGTTCGCCCGTTTTCTACTGACTGCTGGCGTTTCCCTGCCTCTGAGACTCCCTTCCCTGCTCCGCTCCGTGGCGTCTCTGCTCCTCTGGGCATTCGCTATTGCGATGGCCCGGCCTATTGCAAGCAAAGCAGCGCCCCTTAAATGGTGCAGCAACTGCATTTGCCGCAACGGCGTGTACGGTGGCGTGCTCGATCGGTCCCCGAGGGCGATGTCCGTAGTAGGACCCCGGTCTCGGACGGCGCAAAATGTCAATTTTCTCGGCGAGCGCGAGGATCTCGTTGAAATTCGAGAGCCCGCGTAGCATGATTTCGTGCGAGATGTCCGGCTTCAGCCCTCCGACGTAACGGTCCACCCGCTCCGCTTCGTGCATGTAGCCGACTTGCTCGCATAATGCGAGAAAACCGCTGGTGTAGTCTTGGACCGACCCAAGTTGTCGCCAAGTACGCAGTTTCTGACGCGCCGAAATAGAAGCCGCAATCGGCTCGAAGCGCGCTCGAAGCCCTGCGCACCACGCATCCCACGTGCTGTACTGGGCGGTTTCGCAGAACGAACTCCAGGTGACGGCTGGACCCGTGGGCTCTTCCTCTTGCGACGGAGGCTCGTAGGCGCATGGCGACGTCACAATGACTCGCCACCAGTCCATGGCGGGGCCCCTTAGCAGCGAAACAGCGTATCGAATCTTCGCTGCGTCCGACTCGACGTAATTCGCGTCGAAGAAAACGTTCATCGTGAAGACCCACGATTGAACCGTCGGACCTCCTCGTTGGCTCGGGTCGAAGCAGGGCGGGCGCTGCGGTTTGAGCGGCATCGGCGCGACAATGTCGTTGTTGCCGATTGTTGCCGCAAATTCAACGTGACGACGGGCTTCGCGAGGCCCGCTCGTGCTTGGTACAGCCCTGTTCCTCCCCATGCCAGGCATTGACTGGGCGGCGCCATCACTGGCTGCGCCTGAGCGCTGTCCCACGCTGTCATGATGTGACGGTGTGCCGGACGAGATGACAATCGGCTCATCTGATTGCACGGGTGCATTGGCGGGTGCTTGTGATGGTGCTGGCGCATTCACCGTTGATTGCTGGCGGGCGGAGTCATGTTCCGCCGTGAGTGTCGCGATTTCGAGCGCCAAATCTTCGAGTTAGCGCACGAGACGGTCGAGCTGCTCCTGCGTCAGTGTCGCAAGATTAATTTCGGCCATGACGGGGGTGTCGGGCAAACTCAGCGAGAGCCTCTGTCGTGGCCGTGCGTGCTTACGAGAGAGCACTTCGAGCGGCGGTGCTTGTTCGCTGAGAGACGTCTACCCCCCCCAAAAATTGAGATAGTGGGGAAGCGAAGGTGTGGGTGTGGTCCGAGAGGAGATCGTAGGCTCTGAATACCAAGTGTTATGAGTGCAATTGAGCGAGCGAGCGAGAATTGCACTATCGAAGCAAAACAATACAGTTGAGCGAAAAGCATGAGCGAAGTTATATAGCGAAGCTAGTGTGGTAACGGTAATGCGGGAAATTGGGGTGCGCTACGGGCCTAGCGCCGAGGTTGGGAATTGTCGAGGCGGAGGTCCGGAGCGCGGGTTACCAACCGAACCGTGAGGTTGGGTCGCATCGTGAACAGTGGCGGGAGTCGTGGTCGAGGCGAATGTCGCGAGCGGGTGACGTTCACGGATGGGTGCCGATGGCGGGAACGGGCATGTACGCGGTAAGCAGGGACGCGAAGTAAGGAAAAGGAAATTTCCTTACACCGTGCATGCAATGATCATGCTGCCGTAACTTAAATTGAAACTCGCCACACTCATACTAAGGAGTTGAGATTCATGATAGGCAACACGCATGTAGTATAATTTGCACCCCAGCTTTGGCAAGGTATTTTGTGAAATCTGTTAGAGCGGGGTTATGGGAAGTGTGTGGGTTACAAAAAAGTGCCCAACAAAGAATCCGGCCCCCATAAGTTGGGATTTGGTAGTTAGGACGCAAAATAATTACTGTACAGTCATTCTGTGCAGCCACCTTATCCCGACTTTTTATTCGTGTTCATATCGAAGTTTGGGAGGGGGACGGCAGCACTCTGGGCCTTCCGTTCCATCCAACCAACCAGGGCATTGGAGGAGAAAGTCGTCACTCCACAGCCCAGGCACACACATGGTACCTACCTGGTCTGCTGTACAAATAATGCTCAACCCCTGCTTGTAAATTTGATGTTAGCCGTTCTCCTATCTTGTCCAAAGTGCAATTCAGCACCGGAAACTGCACGCAGGGTAAAGTCACAATGTTTGAACGCAGCCGGTGATCACACAGCATATTGCGCTGTCATCCATCTCTCGTCAGATATTTTTATGGTGTTACCAACATTTCTTCACTTCCACAATACAGTCCCAACGTTTTCTGTGGCGAAGTTGGCGAGGCAGGAAAAGGTGCGTCTAATGAGCGTGAACTGCATTTCAAGGGGTGGACAACAGGGGTCAGCTGGGGTCCAATCACGGAAGCTGCCCGCGGGCGAGAAAACACAAAATGGACTAGGAAGGCATGCCGTTCACATGGGGGTATATTTCCCATTTTCCGGCAGTCAGGTGTTGGAGGTTTCGTGTTCCGTGATCAGGTGTTCCCGCAGGTCAGGTGTTGGAGGTTGCGTGTTCCCGGCCAGGTGGATGGTCCGCATATGCGGTGCCACATTTCCAGGAGCGCGATGTTCGGGGAAGAGCTGAGCTGGGGGTGGTACAGCACTACCCCACAGGGGATTGAATCAAAAGAATGGAAGAAAAATCGCGGTCGTTTCAGAATCTTCCTTTTTCCGTGTTGCTTCTTTTCAACACAAATTCGCGAGTTTGAGTTCGTTTTCTCGCCAAACCGTCCTTGAGCTGGAGTCGCTCTAGGCTCCCATATTGACTAATTGGTCATTCATCGTTTTACAATTCTAGACTCGGTTGTGATTCCAAGTTGAAAAACAAAAAACGAGCATTCACTCTCAGCATTTGAGCCACCAGAACGCCGGGAGAGCAGCCAGTTCGTCGAACCTGCCGAATCGTCGGCAGCGGTCCAACAATATACACCCTGAACCCTTTTCACTCTCATTCTCTAGTCAGCGTATGTAACGCTCCACACTCACATCGCTTCATCCATCGGACTCCGATTGGATTCGTTCTTCAAAGGGCTTAACAGCGTTACCATTTCGACTACAACGGAATTGTGTAACCCAGCGTGTTTTGTGTGAAAATCATGAGAAATCTACTCGTGCTCAAGCCGAACAGTGTTTTCCGTGTGGAGTCATGATTCGAATGATTTGTGTATTTCCCCGTAATTCTTCAACCATGAGACTGTAGGATGTGCCGGTAGAATTCCAAACAGGCAGTTCAGTTACATCAGGTGTAGACATTGACCTTCAAAAAAAAGGTAATAAGGCTGGCCCTCTCAACCAGGTTCGGCACGGCAGACTTCTCGGATTGCATCAATTATCAGCATTCCCCACCCCACCCCACCCCCCGCCGTCACGGGAACAGTCAGTCTAGTAGTTCTTCAGTCAACAGACAGTCTGTAGAAAGAATCACCCTGATGGAGGGAACAACACGCACGCGTTGCCAATGGCTGTTTATTTGGCTGGCCGTCACCATACTAGTACTAGTTCCCCGCTTATTGGTAAGTCCTACTACTAGTAGTAGTAGGCTAGAAGTACCACACATCAGTTGCGTGCTTTTTTTGCTCTTCTTCTTCGTTTCATTCCTCTTCTTTCTTTTCCTTTCATATGTATTTCCCATGATGTTTAGTACTTACCAGCTTTCTCTGTCTTTGTGACAGGTTGATGCCAGGCCCAGCAAGTCTCAGGCAACTCAATGGACGCACCTCGACAGCTCCAAAAATCTCCAATTCCGACGCGGCGGCGGTCATGGAGCGTCCAACTCGTCAGAGAGCCCTAGTAACAGCCCGCCACAGGAGCCCGTGGAGAGGCTATACGAGGCTGGATTCGGGTCATGCGGCTTTCCAGAGATCGCTGATGACAGCGAGTGCGTGGCAGATCTCGCGGCCTTCCCCGAGCTGAATGTGCATAGCGGTTCCCCCACCGTCCGCCGCCTGGCGTGCCTGGCGCACACTTATCTGCGTCCGTGGACGGGCATCCCCGGGGTGAAACAGGGGATGGGGGCGCGGGGAATGATCAGCCAGCGTCTTCTCAATCGAATGGGACGCATGGCCAACGTGAGTACCTCTTACTGACCTCCTCCTACTAGTTAAAAAAAAAGTAGTAGGCAGGGTGAGCCTCGGCCCATCCCCTTGCCTCCTGCCTTGCGTCCTCACATTGCCAATCGTTTCTCTCCTGTGAGCTAGGGGCATTTAGTCTAAAAAGGGCTTCCCATTGCCCACCTTGTTTCCGTGTGGCTGACCCAGTCTACCCCATTGATCTCTTCTTTCACCATGAACATTCAGGTGTGGCTTAACCATGTGATGCTAGTAGTACTAATTTCTGCCCGCATCCCTCTCTCTTGCACTGTGAACGTCATCCAGGTGCTCTCATGCGCCGGCCACGTGCGCATAGTCAACGGGGAGATCTTCTTCCGCCTCGGTGGATTCGAATTCCACTGGTACCGCATGCGCCGCTTCGTCTTCTCAATCCTCATGATCAAGGAGGCGATTGCAAAGCACAACCTGCACTCCCTCAACGCCGAGTTCTACCTCAGCACCTGCGACATGCACATGAGCAAATCCTCCTCCATTGCCGATCGTCGCGCCGGCCTCCCCATTTTCAGCGCGCACGGTGCGCCCGGCAGCATCGACATACTCTACCCCGACCCGGTGGACCTGAGCGAGAGCTATTTCCATACCGGGGAGGATGTTGTGCCGTGGGAACAGAAGCAAAGCCGGGCCGTCTTTCGCGGCGGGATGACCAACTTCCACGTCAGCTACGACACGCAGTGGCGAGCCAGCCCGCGGTTCCGCGTACATCGGATGTCTCAACTGCGGCCAGACATCCTCGATGCGAAGGTTGTTGGTAACCATCTGAGCTTGGCTGTGAATGGGGAACTCCTGAGCAGCTTGCGGGAGGATGGGATCGAGATGGGTGAACGTCTTGATCCGTCACAGCAGCTGGGGTACAAGTATGAACTGGATGTGGATGGCGGGACCGGAAGCGGCCGCGTGTGCAAGATCCTGTCAAGCAAGCAGATGATGATCAAGCAGATGAGCGAGTACACGCAGTATTTTGACCCTCTACTGTGTCCTAACAAGCACTTCGTCCCCACGCAGCGATACTTCTCCAATCTGTACCAGCAGATCGAATGGGCACGGGACCACGACGACGCAGCCCAGGATATTGTGAAGCAGGCCAATCAGCTTGCGGGCGAGGTGTGCACGTGGGAGAGCCGTCGCCTCTACTGGGCGATTCTGCTGGTCAAGTATTCAGCCAGCGCTATGGAAGACCCCAGCCAAGTCGTTCGCCCTGATACGTACCAGTGCAAGGCTCGGCTGATCCAAGATGACGTGGAGAACAATTCTGTTCGCTCCAAAAAGAAGCCGGCTGTTTGGCCTCCAAGGTGCCATACACCTGATGAGGATACAAACCAGCCAGAGTGCACACATTTCTGTGCAGGACAAATCTTTGAGCCGAAGTGGAAATGGCTCACACCAGACATTCTGGATGATATCCAGGTTTTCAAGCCCAAGAGTATATGATTTAGAGGTATCACAAACATGGTGCTCCACTCTGTATGATATACAACAGTTAATTGCAGGTTGTCTATGTTCATGTGCACCTGTAATGTTTGTGACTGGAAAGATGCACATGAAATCCTTGTGCTTAACCACACACCTGAATTGGGTGTGGGGGCTAGAATCCGGGTGTTGTAGCAGAATGAGGCCACGAGAAAAACTGATGAGATAGAGGAAGGAGGGGGGGCAAGGAGGATAGGAGGTAAAGGAAGCTGGGAAGGAAAAGAGGGAGGGATGGGGAAGGGGGTTGGGAAATGAGTGATAGGAGGATGATATCTGGTAAGAGGGGGACGAATCAGTTGGTTTAGGGGCCCAAGGATTGGGCACAGAAGTGGGGGAAGGAAGGAGGGAGAGGGAAGCGGGGGAAGGAAGGAGGTAAGCAGTAGGAAGAAAGAAATATTCACCAGATAATGAATCGTGGGAGTGGATGCAGATCAGGGTGATTGGAGAGGTATAATTAGGGTAGGTGGTACATGGTCCATGCTCAACATGGGCTGCTGCAGGGTCCATATATGAACCACATGGGTTGGTGCAGGCAGCATGCATTCCCCATATGGGTTGCTGCAAGCTCCATGCTCGACATGGGCTGCTACAAGCTTCATGCATGAACTGCTTGGGTTGGTGCAACCAGCATGAATTCCCCATATGGGCTGGTCCAAGATCCTGTCCCCATACAGGCTGATCTAAGCCCCTTGCATGCCCCATATCGCCAGGTGCAAGCTCCCTATTGTCTGGTGCAAAGTCTATGCACCACATGGGCAGCTCCAAACACCATGCATGCCCGATGTGGACCAGTCCGCGCATCTTCCACCATATTGCAAGGTGGACACAGCATGGAACATATGGGCTGGTGCAAGCTCCATGCACCACATGGGCTGCTCCAAACACCATGCATGCCACATGTGGACTAGTTCGCGCATCTTCCACCTGTTGGAGATTGAGTGTGTTGCAAGCAAGTGGTGGTGGGGCGGTTGTATGCCCCCAACCCACTGAATGTGTGACTTGTGCTCACGTTCGTGTGAGGTGCAGGTTTCGTGAAGGCTCTAGGTTGAATTCGGAAGAACCTAGAGTTCGGTGCCATGTGGCGGCACCACATTCCAACTCGGACTCAAGGAACATTCGTTCGGTGAAATTCGAGGTTCGAATTTCACCCCTTCGATGTTACTCGAACATTCGAGTGTACCGCGGTTCGAGGTTACATATGCGACTCGATGTTTGCAGTTCATATATATTTGTGTGCTTTGTATTGCATGGAACATACTGAAATCGAGAATCACTTTGTACACAGTGCAAGTCGACACAAAATCCAGAGAGCTCCTATCCTACGTTCTAAGAGCACCACCTAGCACGTGAACGCCTATATCTCGGCGGATACGTAGGCGATCGACGTGTTCTACGGCTCGTTGGAAAGCTAGCAGAGTGCTCTACTGCTTAGAACAACTCCCAGTTCCTGCAAGGTAGAGGAGAGTCCTTTACAACACCACCGTATTGAATGGTGGACACAGCATGGAACATATGGGCTGGTGCAAGCTCCATGCACCACATGGGCTGCTCGAAACACCATGCATGCCGCATGTGGACTAGTCCGCGCATCTTCCACCATATTGCAAGGTGGACACATCATGGAACATATGGGCTGGTGCAAGCTCCATGCACCACATGGGCTGCTCGAAACACCATGCATGCCGCATGTGGACTAGTCCGCGCATCTTCCACCATATTGCAAGGTGGACACAGCATGGAACATATGGGCTGGTGCAAGCTCCATGCACCACATGGGCTGCTCCAAACACCATGCATGACGCATGTGGACTAGTTTGCGCATCTTCCACCGTATTGCATGGTGGACACATCATGGAACATACGGGCTAGTGGAAGCTCCATGCATCACATGGGCTGCTCCAAACACCATGCATGCCCCATGTGGACTTGTCCTCGCATGTCCCACCATATTGCATGGTGCACGCATCATGCAAAATGGGGGCTGGTGCAAGCCCCATGCCTTACATGGGCTGCTCCAAACACCATGCATGCCCCATGCAGCCAATCACGTCCCATTAAAATGTCGGTCCCATCCAGTGTTGTCGCGAGCATCTTTTGTGTAAATCCGAAATTACCCCAAGGGCGAATCTTTACTCTGTCCACCTTTTCCCATAATGCTAGTGGTATGTCGTCGACCAGTCGTGCGTCTCATGTAAACAACCGGTAAGTGTCAGTTGCTGCTTCCTTGCAGTCGCGGTATTAACTAAATTGTGGCTAGCCCCTCCGTCGATGAAAACCTTCACTCTTGTCCCCTGTATTTTCCTGAGAATCTGTATTGGGCAATCTGCTGTTGTACTCTCCTTATTCAGTCGAGCCGGATCGATTGCGTGAATCGGCACAGCCACTCGGTTATGGTCAGTGGGGTTGGGTGAGCTGCGAGTCTCGTTAGTAGTGGGCACGTACGCTGCTGACTGTTGGCATTTCCCTGCCTCCCGGAATCTCTTCCCTGCTTTGCTCCTCGGCGTTTCTGCTCCTCATGGCACCCACGCGTGCAATGATCCGACCTGTTGCACGCGAAGCAGCGCCCTTGGAGTGGCGTGACAGCTGCATTCGTCGCAACGGCATGTACCATGGCGTGCTCGATTGTTCCCTGAGTGAGTTGTCCGTAATGATAGGACCCCGGCCTCGGTCGGCGTAGGATGACCATTTTCTCGGTGAGCGTCAGGATTTCGTTGAAATTCGCTATCCCGTGTAGGAGGATTTCTTGCGAGATTTACGGCTTCTTGCCGCCGACGTAGCGATCCACTTTCTTAGCTTCGTGCATGTAGCCGACCTGTTCGCATAGCGCGAGAAAACCGCTGGTGTAGTCTTGAACCGACCCGAGTTGTCGCCAAGTACGCAGCTTTTGAAGCGTTGAGATTGAAGCAGCAATCAGCTCGAAGCACGCCCGCAACCATGTAAACCACGCGTCCCACATATGGTATTGGGCGAGTTCGTAGAGCGAAGTGCTCCAATTAACAGCTGGCCCCGACGGCCTCTCCCCTCGCTGCAGTGGCTCGTAGTCGCTCGGCGAGGTTTGTTCGCACATAGTAAATGCAGCGGAATTGACTCCAGGTCAGAGTGAATGTTATAAACTGAAGTGATTATAACAAAAGCATACACAGGTTCATATATATAGAGTACAGGGAATATGAAACGACCTAGCTAGCCATATACTCTAAGGGGTACATTCCATTTATGTAGCGAAACTCAACCGTGCGACGCGGGAACCGGTTATGAACCTGTTCCCGCAAATTACTTGAGCGATGCAGCTGCCTGATGCTTCTGCCGCTGACAGTCCAGATCCTTACAACTGTACGCGACGTTTCGCGTAACTCTGACCATTCGCATTCGTACTCGCAAGTTAATGCTTCGATTGTTACGGGTAGGAATGGGCTGTACTTCTCATTTCACTTTTCGTAACACCCCCCTTCATTAATGGCCGTAGCAAGTCTTGGCTCGCTTGACCACGCCACTCAGGTTCGCGCAGTGCTGAACTGCTGACGGGGCAGTTGCTTCGTGAGGAAGTCGGCTGCCATGTCATCCATAGGGCAGTAGGTAAGGTCGACCTTGCCTTTGTCAACTTCGTCTTTGACGAAGAAGTATCGTAGCGCGATGTGCTTGGTGCGATTGGTGAATCCCGGCTTGTTCTCGATTCTAATCGCGCTCTGGTTGTTGCAGTGCAGGCGAAAGGCCGGCGAAGTTGGGATTTTCGACTCCTACAGGAGCTCCTGTAGATAGAGCCCTTCGCAAACTGCTGCTGTCGCAGCGATGAATTCTGCTTTCGCCGATGACATGGCAACCCAGCTCCTGCTTCTGGGAGTTCCACGAGATTTGCCCTGTTGGCTCGAGTCGGAACAGAAAGCCCGTTCTCAATCGTCGATTGTCGGGATCTGCGGCGTCATTGGCATCCACGTAGCCTACTAGGTTGGGTTTAGGGAGTTGTGAGAGTGGAGTAGGACAGCCCGATGTTGGGTGTGGAGATGAAGAATTGCAGAGCGCGCTGAAGATCCATAAGATTCTCAGCCATTGGTTGCGTGACTACTAAGCCAGCTGGCTCGCGGTGTAGGAGAGATCGGGCCTGCAGGTCACTGAGGCGAAGAGCAGGCATCCCAGCTGCTGCTGGTAGGTGTGCAGTCCTGTGGGGGACAGGGCTTTGTTGTCAGGCTTGTGGTTCGGACCTGGCGTGCGGTAGGGAGTTGAGTGGTGCGGGAGGAATGTTGAACCGCTTCCCGAGTGTTTCAGCATACTTGGAAGCTGAGAGGTGAATAGCTTTAGAGGCGTAGGAGATATTGAGGCCCAGGAACTGCGTCACGCCGTGGTTCGTGGTGATGTCGACGCGCATCGCCAAATTCTTATCGAATTGGTCAAGCAACGTATTGCTCATTCCTGTGTAGAGTAAGTCGTCCACGTACAGTGTGAGCAGGATATAATCGCCGCATAAATGCAGGCGGTACATCCCGGGACCATGTGGCAGCTGCGTGAATCCTATTTCCAGTAGGATTTTGCGCAGGTGCTGTTGCCAGAGCCTTCGCGCTTGCTTGATCCCGTACATGGACTTCTTGAGCTTGCACACGCGTGAGTCGCCTTCCCCATAGGTATGCGACTGTACAACAAATATCACCGCATCCACTAGCGCATACAAGAATGCATTCGTCACGTCAATCTGGCGGAGCGGCAGATGCTTTGCTGCGGCGATGGCGAGCAAAATGCGCACGGAGGTGTGACGGCTGACCGGCGCATAGCTTTGGTCGAAGTCAATGCAGTAATGCTGTTCATAGCAGCGTACGACCCATCGTGCCTTAAAGCGCTCGATGGTGCCGTCTGCTGTGGTTTTCATGCGGAAAACCCATTTGCACGAGAGGACGAGCATTCTTTTGATCGCCCCTTGATCGACGAGTACCCATGGGTCGCGGGACTCGAGTGCCTTGATTTCCGCATCCATAGCCACGAGACACACCTTGCTGTGTGGTCCCGTCAGCACCTGTCGTGGGTTTTTCGGTTCGATGACCGTGGAGGTAGCAGCGTGAAGCCCTAGCAGCTGCAGTCCGGAGACAGTGGTGTCATGGCGATGCTGCGGGACGACCTCCTGCACGTCGTCATCATCGTTCTCTAGTTCAGGTGGGGCTGGTGGCGCAGGGTCCCTGCGGCTGCTTCCCGAAGGTCCTGGGGCCGACTCGTCGTCATCGTCGTTGTCGTCGTTGTCACGGCGCGCGTCGATGTCGCGGAAATTGTTGAGGGTATCCTGATCCAGGATTGCTGCCGCCGCTTCGTCCTCGGGAGTGGCGTAGCTGCGCCTGTTGTTTGCGTACACCAGATTCGTGCATGCTTGCTCGTCCGCGCGGAACTACGCAAGGGTAAGTCGCTCGTAGAAGATTATGTTGCGCGCGTGTGTGATTTTGTTGCTGAGCAGGTCGAGGATGATCCATGCCTTGAATTCGTAGCTGATGCCGAGGTGAATGCCCCAGCGCGCCCGGCTCGTGAATTTCCCGATAGTTGAGGTGGGGGGTCGGTACTGCACCATACACCCCCACACGCGGAGCATGGAGGTATCCCCCTTCTTGCTGGTCCACTTCACGTGCGGCGACAGATTGCCGGTGATGGCCATGGTGGAAAGCAGGTTGTGCAGGCGTACGGCGTTATGCATCGCGTACGGCCAGTAGGTGGCGGGGAGCTTCGACTGCTTCAGTACGCACGCACTTTCGTCATGTGCGTGCGGTTGGTGCGCTCGGTGACTCCTTGCTGCGGGTGTGCATAGGGGAGTGACACGTGGTGCACGATCCGCTTCTGACCCATGTAATCTTGCATCTCCTTGCTGCGAAATTCTGTTGCGCCGTCAGTCTGCCAAATCTGCAGCTTCTCCCCTGACTGCCGCTGCGCGTGAGCTAGCCTGAGGCGGAATACTGCTGCGGAACTGGACGTTGACGATCCACTCGTAGCGGGTGCCTGCGTCCATGAAAGTGAGCGTGTAGCCTTCGTTGTTGAGTTCGCAATGGCCGACGACGAGGAAGTCGCTGTAAACTTCGTGTAGTTTTGGGTAACGATTGGTGCCGGGGTCTAGCAGGGGGAAAGGCTGATGCGTCAGTGCGGCTTCGGGGAAGACGGTGCAGGTGCGCGGCTGCAATGTGCCTCTTATCTCAGAGCCGTCATGGCGCAAGATAGCACCAGGCGCGAAGACTTTGGCAGCGATGCAATTGCTTAGCGTTTGGTGCGAGGGGTGACCGAGGCGCTGGTGCCATAGGTCTTCAGGTGTGCGGAGTCCAGAGGTGCGCTGATAGCGCGCGCGCACCTCGTCAGGGTCTTCTTTAGGTACGAGGGTAGGTGCTGCTGGCGCCTCTTCTTCTGCCGCTTCATCGTTCGCCGTCGTTAGCATTAGCGCGATAAAATCTCTGTTGGGAATGACGGAGAGTGGGATGTTGGTTTCTGTGATTGTGCCGGGGACGAGCGTAGGTTTGCTCGGCTCGGGATCAGGCCCGTAGACGGTACGACGCAGGGTCGATGGTGTGTTGCCCCTATCGATCGTGTCCCAAGGATCGCTTGACGTCGGGATGTTTGCGGGAAGTGGAGGTGGTGCAAGTATGCGCGGAGGGCAGCCGAGAGGAACAATCGCGGTTCGGCTGCTTCCTCAGTTTCCCCCCTTTGTTCTTCTCGGGACGTGCCCCAGCCTCTGTCTGAGCCTCCCCATCCGCCGCCGATTGCGGTGCCCCAGTTTCCGCCTGCGTTTTCCCAGGTGCCTTCGGTGTTGCTGTTGTTGTTTCCCCACCCCCCTTCATTGGAGGCGCCTTCTTCTTCCGCTTCGCCCCATGCGCTGCAGGTGAAGGTTCCGCACGCTTCGGCGATGCTTTCGCGGCGGAGATCCACAGCTTCGCGGCGCGCCAGCTCTTCTTCATCTTATTCGACAGTGAGTGGCTTCGTCAGATCGCGCCAGTGGGGGATAGTTCCATAAAAGCTTCCTTGGTATAGGGTCGCTGCTCCTTACGCGCGTCGAATGTTCCGCGCCTTTGTCCTCGTAAAATCCCTTGAAGTCGGCCCGTTGCGGGTCCTAGGAGGAGCTCGTTTTGCGTGCCGAAGATGTGGCGCGTCGCGACTTCAAGCTCCAGCGTGACATGCCCTCGTCCGGCGGCGCGTAGTGTCACCGATGCAGTCCGTGATGTCGAAGTCCAGGAAATACACGCCGTTGTCGGCGCGTGCTCGTCCGAGTAACTTGCGCGGCTTGTCAGGCGGCGCGTACTGCAGAACCATGTCGCGCGTCTCTGGGTCGGTGCTGAGTTGCACGCCGCAATCTGTCAGGTGCGACGCCAAATGGTTGCTGAGGTTGAACCGAAGGTTTTGCACGATGAGCACATCATTCAGCGTGACGTGTGTGTTGCTGCCTCGTGCTTTGAGGATGACAATCCCTTGCACGTTTGCACGAAGGCGACGTTGTTTGCCACTATGATGTAGGTGACTGTAGGGGTGGCGACGGCGTTGGAGATGTAGCACATGGAACCCACCATGTGCTGCCCGCAGCAGCTATCGAGATACCACGTGTTGTGGTGCTTGTCGCCATCGCGCGCGAGGAGCGCAAGTCACGGCGTGACGATGTGCGGTGTGTTAAACTTCAGGAATCGTTCGCGCGCGATCCAGTCATGCACGTGGGAGGGGCTTTCAAGCAAGGTAGGTTCCAGTCCTGGTCGTTGTCGTCATTGTAGTTGTGATCTGAGGTAAAGGGATTGTTGCTGTTGGAAGCAAAGATCGGATTCTGCATGCGTTCGAGTGACGGAGTGCGCACGCGGCGATGACGGGTTCCTCGTGTGTGACGCATCGCCATATTGCTGATGACATTGCGGGAGCCTCCAAGTTGTGCCGGCTGCTGCTGCTGGTGCTGAACCGTTAGGTTCGTGTTGCGCGGTGTGGGCTGCAAGCCCTGGGCTTGACGTGTATCTTGCCTCACGTCTTGTCGGCTGGCCCAAGTGCTCGGATTGGACTGGCGATTGCTGGAACGGAATTTGCATCGCTTCGCTGAATGCCCGAAATTTCGGCAAATTTTGCAGTAGAGGCGCCGCGGTCGTCGCTCTTCCTTGTTGTTGGTGTAGAAGGCGAGTCGTTCTCGTTGTGGCGCGGGGCGCTCCCGGTGCAGGTCCATATCCTGCTGTTCGACGAGAAGAGCGGCTCAGAGGGCGGCTTCCGAGATAGCCCCCTGTTACCGGAGGAGCGCCTTCCAGGGTCACCATTCGGGGCCAAGCCCTACGAGCACAATGGTGACAAAGTTTTCTTCCAAAATCGAGCTCACGTGCTTCGCGATTTAGTGCGTATGCTCTGACAACGATTAATGTAGATGTTGGCCTTCTCTCCGAGTCCCATTTTGACATCCATCATTTGTTGGAGTAATCGGCTCGACGACACTGAGTCCTTAAGGCTGGTACATCCTTGTGAGGTACAGCCAAGCCTCTAGTGCCGAAGCTGGCTTCGTTTTAAACGAGCGAATGCCCAGCTGCTCCGTTGGCAACATATTGCGGAACATGACGTTGTACGCCATGAGCGAGTCGTTGTAGTAATTCTCTCTTGCGTCGTCGGTGTCGGCCGATGGGCCCGTGTAGCTGCCATCGGAATAATGATAAATTTGCGCGTTCTGCAGTAGAAGCTCCAGCTCAAAGCTCCAGGTATAAAAATCATTGCCGTCAAATATAGTAGTTGTCTTGATTTTTGAAATATTCAGGAACTTCGATCGAGCTGAGAGAATTGCGTCATCGCTTGGGCGAGGGACTTTTGGTGTTGAAGCATTTGTGTCGAGGGAGAAGGTTTGCAAGGCGGTTTTGCGGCCAGTTGCGGCCGGTTGAGAGGGTTGGGAGGAGGTTCCCGCGTCGCCATCCCACAATGTCTGGAGCCCTTGCTCCAGAGTTGATAGTCGCTGAAGCAGTTGTTCGAGTGCGACGGAGCTGATCGTCGTCGTCGCCTCGAGTGTCGCAACCGGATTGGGTTGGGCTTTAGCCGTAGGTTTTTCTTGACCTCCTGATCCTCCGGCCATCCTTACGCGCGAGCGTGTGCCGGACGCCACCTTAGTTCGCCAAGATTTTCGGGGGAGGCAGTGCGAAGAATTCTTGAGTCGCTCTCATACCATGTTTCGATCCCATGGGGGACCTTAGCCAGGATCAGCTCAGGTTTGTTCGCACAGAGTTAATGCAGTGGCGTTGACTCCAGGTCAGAGTGAATGTAATCCACTGAAGTGATTATAGCAAAAGCATACACAGATTTATGTACATAGAGTACAGGAAATATGAAATGACCTAGCTAGCCATGTACTCTAAGGTTGCAGCGAAACTCAACCGTGCGATGTGAGAACCGGTTATGATTATGTTCCCGCCAATTACTTGAGCGATGCAACTGCCCGATGCTTCTGCCGCTGACGGTCCAGATCCTTCCAACTGTACGCGAGGTTTTACGTAACTCTGACCATTCGCATTCGTACTCGCTAGTACATGCTTTGATTGTTACGGGTAGGAATGGGCTGTATTTTTTTTTCACCTTTCGCAACAACAATGACTCGCCACCAGTCCATAGCGGGCCCTCGCAACAGAGAGATGGCGTACTGAATCTTCGCTGCGTCCGACGTCATGTAGTTCGCGTCGAAAAAAAGTTCACCGTGAACACCCATGATTGAACCGTTAGTCCACCGCGTTGACTTGGGTCGAAACATGGCGGGCGCTGTAGCTTGAGCAGCATTGGCTCCGCCACGTCGTTGTTGCCGAATGTTGCCGCAATTATGTCGTGACGACAGTGGTTGCGTGGGATATTTACGCCCAATGCTTCCCTGGTTCGCTCCATGCCTGGTATTTGTTGGGCGGCGCCATCACTGGCTGCGGCTGAACGCTGTCCCACGCTGTCGTGGCCGTGATGCTGAAGGTGTCCCCGTGATGATAGTGATGGGTGCTTCGGTTGGGGCTTTGTAGGAGCGTATGCAGTCGATCACCGAAGCGAAACCTGCTACGCTGTTAGTTTTGCGATTGCGATTGCAGATTCCTGCAGTTGGGAAGTGAGCTCGTCATAGTGCTCTTGGGTAAAGCCTTTGAGCGTGATACATTCATCCATGGCGAGGGGCGTTGGGAGAGCTCAGCGGCTATCTCGACCGTGGCTGTGTATACTTACGAGAGAGCACACAAACAGCGGCCTTGGGTGCTGAGGGACAACTAGCCCCCCAAAAAATGTGATAAGCTGGGAAGAGAAGGTATGCGCGGACCAAATGCCTTTCCTAGCTCCAGTCGTATCTAGATCCAGGTGTCTATACCTCCAGCCATTCCTCGCTCCAGCCGTTTCTAGCTCCTACAGCTCCTACGCCCAGCTGGCTTGTGCCATGGCGTCCGCTAGAGTTCTGCAGCAGTAGGGGCACTCACAGCAGCAGCGGTAGCAGCAGTCCCAGTGGGGACCTAGAGGTCCGGTGAGCGTCGGCCGCAGCAGCGGCCTAGACAGCTCGTCGCACTGGTCGCAACGTCGGGCCCTGCCGGTACCGGATCCTGACTGTCCCTGGTGCTGGCACTATCTGCACGCGTCCTGACTGCTATGCGTTGCGCTGCTTCAGTCGCCTATACGACCTCTACCGTAAGCGTTTCGAGCCTGCCTCGGTTCCCTTGTCCTGGCCTCTTCTGCTTCGCCGTGGTTTCCGTGTGTTTGATATATCTATAGATGATATTCACTCGTTCGTGTACCTAGCTTAGGAAATTTGCTTGTTGCTAGTGTAGGTGCTTGTGTGGTTACTAGCCCAGATGTGATGACGGCTCACGCGGCTCTCTCCTTCACCACACATGCGTTATGTCCTAATCCCGTGATTGCTGGCCACCCAGCGTGGCCTCCCTGTGCTTCGTCTTTACTCCGACCGTGGGGGTGAGATTCGCTCCGACGTGCTTGCCGGGTTCCGTTGCGAGCAAGGCAACACCCAGTCCTGGACGCTTTCAAACTCGCCACAGCATAATGGGGTTGCTGAGCGCCACATAGGCTTGGCCATGGGGATCGCCCGCACCTCCATGGTCCATGCCCGTGCGCTCCATTTTCTGTGGCCCTACGCGATTCGCTACGCCGCACACCAGCTGAACCTCAAGCCACGTGTCTCTCGCCCGGAGGTTCACCAACCTGTCTCTGGACTGGGTCCCCTGGTGTCGCGTTAGAGTTTTGTGTCTGGGGCTGCCTTGCGCATGTCCTCAATCCCACTGCAGACAAGCTCTCGGCTTGCACCCTCCCCTGTGTCTTCCTTAGTTTCCCAGTTGACGCTCCCGATTTCACGTTTTACCACCCGCCCATCCACCCGTCATCAACTCTCGCAACGTCACGTTTGACGAGTCCGTGCCCTTCTTTGTCCGCTACCCCCACTGAGGTCTCCCGGTTCCCCCCCCTCCCCTCTTCCTTGCCCCCACTCCTCCCCCTGCTCCTACTCCTCCGGTACGTCCGCCCCACCCAAGTCGTGGCCCGTCAGGTGTGTTTCACGCTAGACCTTCTCGCCCGGTAGCACGTAAGGTGTCGTCTCCTTCACCACAGTCCCCCACGTCGTCTTCACAGTCATCGCAGCAGCCTTCGATACTACCACGGCAGGTCGCTACGGACTCTGGGGGTGCTGCTACTGGAGGTACTCGTGCTAGAGGTGCTTGTTCTGAGGGTCGTGTCGGGGGTACTGGAGCTGGAGGTTCTAGCACTGGAGGTGCTGGTTCTGGGGATGCTGGAGCTGGAGGTTCTAGCACTGGAGGTGCTGGTTCTGGGGATGCTGGAGCTGGAGGTTCTAGCACTGGAGGTGCTGGTTCTGGGGATGCTGGAGCTGGAGGTTCTAGCACTGGAGGTGCTGGTTCTGGGGATGCTGGAGCTGGAGGTTCTAGCACTGGAGGTGCTGGTTCTGGGGATGCTGGAGGTGGAGGTGCTGGAGTCGGAGGTGCTAGTTCTGGGGGTGCTGGAGCTGCAGGAGCTGGAGTTGGAGGTGCTGGTTTTGGGGGTGCTAGAGCTGGAGACGCTGGTGCTTCGGCCCCTGCTCCGACTAGCTCCCATTGCCTGACGAGGTTTCAGCGTTAGCGGCAGCAGGAGGAGGAGCAGCAGCAGCAGCCCATGTTGAGCATGGACCTTGCAGCAGCCCATGTTGAGCATGGTCCTTGCAGCCGCCCATGTTGAGCATGGACCTTGCAGCAGCCCATGTTGAGCATGGACCTTGCAGCAGCCCATGTTGAGCATGGACCTTGCAGCAGCCCATGTTGAGCATGGACCTTGCAGCAGCCCATGTTGAGCATGGACCTTGCAGCAGCCCATGTTGAGCATGGACCTTGCAGCAGCCCATGTTGAGCATGGACCTTGCAGCCGCCCATGTTGAGCATGGACCTTGCAGCAGCCCATGTTGAGCATGGACCTTGCAGCAGCCCATGTTGAGCATGGACCCTGCAGCAGCCCATGTTGAGCATGGACCTTGCAGCAGCCCATGTTGAGCATGGACCTTGCAGCAGCCCATGTTGAGCATGGACCTTGCAGCAGCCCATGTTGAGCATGGACCTTGCAGCAGCCCATGTTGAGCATGGACCTTGCAGCAGCCCATGTTGAGCATGGACCTTGCAGCAGACCATGTTGAGCATGGACCTTGCAGCAGCCCATGTTGAGCATGGACCTTGCAGCAGCCCATGTTGAGAATGGACCTTGCAGCAGCCCATGTTGAGCATGGACCTTGAAGCAGCCCATGTTGAGCATGGACCTTGCAGCAGCCCATGTTGAGCATGGACCTTGCAGCAGCCCATGTTGAGCATGGACCCTGCAGCAGCCCATGTTGAGCATGGACCTTGCAGCAGCCCATGTTGAGCATGGACATTGCAGCAGCTCATGTTGAGCATGGACCTTGCAGCAGCCCATGTTGAGCATGGACCTTGCAGCAGCCCATGTTGAGCATGGACCTTGCAGCCGCCCATGTTGAGCATGGACCTTGCAGCAGCCCATGTTGAGCATGGACCTTGCAGCAGCCCATGTTGAGCATGGACCTTGCAGCAGCCCATGTTGAGCATGGACCTTGCAGCAGCCCATGTTGAGCATGGACCTTGCAGCAGCCCATGTTGAGCATGGACCTTGCAGCAGCCCATGTTGAGCATGGACCTTGAAGCAGCCCATGTTGAGCATGGACCTTGCAGCAGCCCATGTTGAGCATGGACCTTGCAGCAGCCCATGTTGAGCATGGACCCTGCAGCAGCCCATGTTGAGCATGGACCTTGCAGCAGCCCATGTTGAGCATGGACATTGCAGCAGCTCATGTTGAGCATGGACCTTGCAGCAGCCCATGTTGAGCATGGACCTTGCAGCAGCCCATGTTGAGCATGGACCTTGCAGCCGCCCATGTTGAGCATGGACCTTGCAGCAGCCCATGTTGAGCATGGACCTTGCAGCAGCCCATGTTGAGCATGGACCTTGCAGCAGCCCATGTTGAGCATGGACCTTGCAGCCGCCCATGTTGAGCATGGACCATGTACCACCTACCCTAATTATACCTCTCCAGTCACCCTAATCTGCATCCACTCCCATTATGCATTATCTGGTGAATACATCTTTCTTTCCCCTGCTTCTCTTCCCCTATTCCTTCCCCCACTTCCTCTTCCCAATCCTTGGCCCCTGGACCAACTGATCCTCCCATCACTCAGTTTCCAACTCCCTTCTCTCTACCTCCCTCTTTTCCCTCCCAACTGACTTCTCCTATCCTCATTGCCCCCCCTCATTCCTCTCTCCCATCTGTTTCTTTCTCCGGTCCTCATTCTGCTGCTTCACCCTGATTCTAGTTCCCACCCCATCAGGTATGTGATCAATAAGGATGATTGCATGAGCATCTGACCCAGTAAAAACACTACACGCGCACATGAACATTGACAATCTGCAACGCGCTGTTACATATGATACAGAGTGGAGCACCATGTTCTTGTCATACCTCTATATTACATACTCTTGGGCTTGAAAACCTGGATATCATCCAGAATGTCTGGTGTGAGCCATTTCCACTTGGGCTCAAACAGTTGTCCTGAACAGAAATGTGTGCACTCTGGCTGGTTTGTATCCTCATCCGGTGTATGGCACCTCGGAGGCCAAACAGCTGGCTTCTTTTTGGAGTAAACAGAACTGTTCTCCACGTCATCCTGCGTCAATCGCGCCTCGCACGGGAACTTGTCCGGGCGAACGACTTGGCTGGGGTCTTCCATAGCGCTGGCTGAATACTTGACCAGCAGAATCGCCCAGTAGAGGCGACGGCTCTCCCACGTGCACACCTCGCCCGCAAGCTGATTGGCCTGCTTCACGATTTGCTGGGCTTTGCTATCGTGGTCCCGTGCCCACTCGATCTGCTGGTACAGATTGGAGAAGTATCGGTGCGTGGGGACGAAATGCAGATTAGGACAGAGAAGGGGGTCAAAATACTGAGTGTACTCGCTTGTCTGCTTGATCATCATCTGCTTGCTTGACAGGATCTTGCACACGCGTCCGCTTCCGGTTCCTCCATCCACATCCAGCTCGTACTTGAATCCCAGCTGCTGCGACGGATCAAGACGTTCACCCATCTCGATCCCATCCTCCCGCAAGCTCTCTATAAGCTCCCCATTCACAGCCGTGTTCAGGTGGTTCCCAACAACCTTCGCGTCGAGGATGTCGGGCCGCAACTGAGACATCCGATGCACGCGGAACCGGGGGCTAGCTCGCCATTGCTTGTCGTAGTTGACGTGAAAGTTTGTCATTCCGCCGCGAAAGACAGCCCGGCTTTGCTTCTGTTCCCACGGCACAGCATCCTCCCCGGTATGGAAGTAACTCTTGCTTAGATCTACCGGGTCGGGGTAGAGTATGTCGATGCTGCCGGGCGCGCCGTGCGGGCTGAAAATGGGGAGGCCGGCGCGAAGATTGGCAATGGAGGAGGCCTTGCTGATGTGCATGTCGCAGGTGCTGAGGTAGAACTCGGCGTTGAGGGAGTGCAGGTTGTACTGTGCTATCGCCTCCTTGATCATGAGGACTGAGAAGACGAAGCGACGCATGCGGTACCAAATGAAGTCGAAACTGAAGGAATATATTAGAGAGCGTAGTGAGAAGAATGAAGAACGAGGATGATGAACTATGAATGAGGTGAGTACATATAGAAAACCCTAATTGGGTTGTACCCCCTATGGGATGCCCCACTATAGCCTACACAACAGCATAAGCTATATAATGTTCTGACACACCCCCATAGGCAAAGTGGGGGAGAACAAGGGGTCACAAGACCAGTCAAGCAAAGCAGAGCAAGCTCAGGGTGGATCACAACGTCACCACACAGTCCGAGCACAACGACAAGGCCACAAGGCCAGTTCACATGCAGGAGTACACATATATATATAGAGCTAGACAAGCAAGAGCAGGTATATATATGTGACAGTACAAGTAAGGTCAAGAGGAGAGCAAGTGAGGCAAGACAGGTACAAGACCCAGCTGAGTGCAGAAGCGCTGATGGTCACAAGGCGCAAGTGCCTTGGTGAACACATCAGCAGTGTTGGCCTGAGAGGCCACGTACGCAAGTCGCAACTGACCACGCTGCTGCAGCTCACGAGCAAGAAAGTAACGGAGAGCAATGTGCTTCGTTCTGTGCTCCAAGCGCTGCTCTCGACACAAGGCCAGCATGGCCTTGTTGTCTACGTACAGCACTGGAGGAGAACGAGGCGGCTCTCCAAGGTCAGTCAGCAGGTAGGTGAGCCAGCGAAGCTCCTGTGCAGCCATGGCCCCGGCGTAGATCTCAGCCTCACAACTGGAGCCGAGAACAGAGGACGAGCGAGTAGCTCGCCACGAGACAGAGCCGGAACCAAGACTGAAGGTGTAACCCTGCGACGACCGCTGCGTAGCCTGGTCGTCAGCCCAAGAAGCGTCCGCGTGCCCAGTGAGGACCACTGGACTCCGCCCTCCAAGCACTAGTCCCATGCCCGACGTACTGCACAAGTATCGCAACACCCTCTTCGCTGCAGCCATGTGCTCTGGTCGGTGTCTCCCAGGAGCAACATAGCGTGCAAGAATGCTAAGAGGGTATGCAAGGTCAGGTCGTGTGCAGGTCATCAGGTACATGAGGCAGCCAACAAGCTCTGGATACGGGCCACTCGACTCTACTGACTCATCCGAAGGCAGAGCTGAGAGTGAGTGGCGAGTAGGCAGAGGAGTGGCCTGAGGCGAGGAGTACGTGAAGCCGAAGCGCTGAAGGACCTGCTGCACCATGTGTGACTGAGTCAGGGTAATGGTGCGGCGTGCTCTGTCCCGGGTGATCTGCAAGCCAAGGTAGCTGCGCAGTTCACCCAGGTCTGTGCACGTGTGTCTCTTCTGCAGCTCGGACTTCACGTGGGCGAGTCCAGCAGTGTCAGCTGTGGCAAAGACCAAGTCGTCGACGTACACGAGGATGTAGAACGGCGGCAGAGAGGTGTCGGTGCGTAGAAACAGCGACGGGTCGGCAGTAGAAGGAGCAAACCCAAGAGCCGCAAGCGTAGTCCTCAGTGTGTCGTGCCACTCACGTGGCGCCTGGCGGAGACCGTAGACTGGACGCCGGAGACTCCACTGGGTACCAGGAGGGAAAGACCCAGTGAAGCCAAGTGGGCGGCGCAGCCAGATCTCCTCGTGCAGGCTGCCCTGCAAGAAAGCAGTGCTGAAGTCGAGAGAGTGCAGCTCGTAGTCACGGTGAGCAGCAACGTGTAGCAGCACCCGAAGAGTGGTCATCTTCGGGGTGGGGGAGAAGGTCTGAAAGTAGTCAACTCCCTGTCGCTGACTGAAGCCACGAGCCACGTAACGTGCCTTGAAGACAGGCGGAGAACCCGGCGGCCGCTTCACCCTGAAGATCCACATGCCACTGACGATGTTCGCCCCAAGAGGGGGGACAGCGTCAACGTAGGTGCCTGTGGACTTCCAGGAAGCCATCTCTGCATCCATAGCTGCCTGCCACTGAGAGGAGTAGGGACCCTCTATCGCCTCTGCGTAAGAGCGCGGAGTCGGGATGTCAAGTGCATCCGGGTCTCCCTCAGGGGTAAGCAGTACGGACACGAGATGAGGTGAAGCAGCTGCCAGACACTGGAACTCCTCCTGCCTGTCCTCAAGGACGTCCGTGCCAAGGGCACACTCACCCCCGACTGACGGAGGACAGGCAGACCCAGACTCAGCGACAAGACTAGCAGCGTAGTCTAGGCGACAGCGAGCAGCAAAGTCGACGAGCTCAGTAACTAGGGCAGACGCAGCAGTAGACTCGAAGGAAGGGTCAGTGACGACAGTAGCAAGGAGACGCGTGACAGTAGGACTGGCAGCACGAAGAGAGTCCGACGCAGGGTCGGGAAGAGCAGGAAGAGAGGACTCAGGAAGAGAAGGCAAAGGGGCACGCAGAGGAGCAGTAGACGGACGCAGAGACATCCTGTGCGTGCCAGGGACAGGAGGAGGACGCTGACGCGAACCACGACCACTAGCGCGAGCAGCACGGACAGGCGACGCAGGGCGAGACGCAGGCTCACGACGCTCAGTAAGACCTCCAGTAGGACCAGTGTAGGGAGAAGGAGCAGGCAAAGGGGAGGTAGGCTGTAGCAGTGACCGCGACGGGACAGGCTGTGGACCCTCCAAGAGAGGAGGAGGACCAGGAGAGGGCGGAAGACCAAGAACCTGCTGCAGGAGTGGAACGAAGTACGGTCGAGGCCGCGTAGCTACGCCAGAAACAGCAGGGACAGCACCAGTACCCCCAGCAGGAGCACCCGCTCCAGCAGCACCTCCAGTAGCTCCAGAACCTCGAGCAACACCAGGAGCACCCCCAGCAGGACCGCCAGTGGTAGTCTCAGCGCCAACACCCTCAGCAGCACCAGCTCCAGTCGAACCCGCAGGCCCAGCAGCTCCAGTACTCCCAGTACGAGCACCTCCGGGACCCGCAACAGCAGCATCCTCAGTAGCCGACGAACCTCCAGCACCAGCAGCACGGCTCCAGCGCCGGGCAAACCACTCGCGCAGCTCCTGTGGAGAGAGTGGCTCCCGGCGAGACAAAGCACGCGTAGAAACTCGAGGCGGAGGACCTCCAGGCGCAGCACTCCCAGGTCCAGCACCCCCAGGCAAAGCACCCCCAGGCGTAGCACCCCCACACTCAGCACCCCCAGGCTCAGCACCCCCAGGCTCAGCACCCCCAGGCTCAGCACCCCCAGGCTCAGCACCCCCAGACTCAGCACCCCCAGACTCAGCACCCCCAGGCTCAGCACCCCCAGGCCCAGCACCCCCAGGCCCAGCACCCCCAGGCTCAGCACCCCCAGCAGCACCAGAGTCACCAGTGACCTCGACAGGCTCGACTGCGTCTACCTGGGACACACCTGAAGGGGCAGGACCCTGAGGGGGGAGGGGGTCTACCGGGGGGGGACCTGGTACAAGGAAGAGCGGGGGCGGGGGGGGGGACGGAGTGCGGTAGGGGAAGAGGCGGTAGTAGGGTACCGACTCGTCGAACGTGACGTCCTGAGAGGACAGAACACGGCGAGAGGTGGGGTGGTAGAACTGCCACCCAGGCGCGTCTGGGGGGAACCCCAGGAAGACGCAAGGAGCAGCACGAGGGGACAGTTTGTCCGCAGACAAGTCGCGGACAAACGCCCGAGATCCCCAGACCCGGAACGCCGACGCATCGCCCACCTTCCCGGTCCACAGCAAGGCTGGGGAGGTCTCCGGCCTGGAGACCCTGGGGTGAAGGTTGATCTGACGTGCCGCGTACCTCACCGCAAACGGCCACAGAAAATGGGGGGCAGCCGCATGCATCATAGACGTACGAGCGACGTCCATGACCATGCCAATGCGGCGCTCAGCAATCCCATTTTGCTGCGGAGAGTCCGGGAGCGTGAAGGTCTGACGGATGCCTCGTGCACGACAGTAGGCTCGCAGAAGGCCAGAGGAGAACTCTCCGCCTCTGTCCGAGTGCAGACGCAGAACAGGAAAGTCGGAGCCAAAGCTCTGCCTGAGCTGGAGACGAGCTGCGCGGATCCAGTCGATCAGCACCTCAGTGACATCACCCTTGCCGCGCAAGGGGAAGACTGCGGTGTAACGCGAGTAGTCGTCAACAACGAGCAGGAAGTAGCGCTCGTGACCCTGCCCACGGACGCGGGCTGGGCCCCACACGTCCATGTGGAGCGTCTGCAACGGGGCCTCTGTCGGAGGAAACGGGGAGGAGTGAGGGGCAGCACGCTGGCGCCCCTCGACACAGGGGACACAGGTAGGGCCAGGGCCCTGAGGAAGGGGAGGGAGGGACCGGGGGAGACCAGACACTAGAAGACGGGAGGCCATGCCTCTGAGCCGAAGCAGAGAGGGGTGACCAAGACGGTGGTGCCAGAGAAGAGTCTCGTGAGACAGGAGACGACAAGAACAGGGGGCAGACTCAGGACCAGACCTGGACGCAGCAGCAAACACCTGACCCGACGAAGCGACTCTACCAGACTCAGTAACGGGAGGAGACGCAGTGGTCAGTGTGTACAGGCTCGACCCCGGCTGACGGGTAAACGTAGCCAGGTGTCGGCCTGTGCGAGCCTCTGTACAGTGCGTCACCCGCTGACGCGCAGGAGTGAACTGGTGTACACCCGCATCCTGTAGGTCAGCACCACTCACCAGGTTCGTAGAGAATGAGGGGAGGTAGAGACCAGACAGGGTGCCAGAGGGAGCCGCCGGACACGGGAGGACTGTGGAGAAGCGAGACAGGACAGGACCCCCAGAGGGGTCAGCCAGAGACACTGCAACCGGTCGACTCAGCGGTGTGAGTGTGGTGCGGTCCCTAAAGAAGGAGCGAGACGCCCCAGAGTCAAGGGTGAAGGTGAGGGAGGCCGAAGCCGACGTAGTACCTGAGAGCGCAGACTCACCAGTACCTGAGGACGCAGACACACGAGCACCTAGGGCAGCAGCGTCGCAAGCACCTAGGGCAGCAGCCTCACCAGGACCTAGAGCAGCAGTCTCAATACCCGGATCGGGCGGGAAACACCGGTAACAGTCACCCTCATCACTAATAGACACAGCATACATGGCAGAGAGAATAGCATCAAAGTCAAGATCATAGATGGCAACACCCGCCCTGGACAGGTCACCCCAACGAGGGATCTCTGAGGCCTCCGGGAACTGGTGACGCCACGCGTCCGTCAGGCGGCCAAAGCAGCGCTGAGTGGGGTGGGGACCCCCACACTGCTCACCCGCACGGTCGCCGGTGCGCAAAACGTAGGAGCACGGACCAAAACCCCCACCTCGCTGACGCGCAGTGTACCACTCACGAAGCTGCTGAGGGGACAAGGTGTCACTACCACGCTGCTGCTGCTGGCGCGAGCCACCACCGGAGCCACTCCTCTGCGAAGACCCGCGACCAGCACCACCTCCACCCCCGCCGCCTCCTCCGCCTCCGCCGCCTCCGCTACTGCCGCCGCCTCCACCTCCGCCTCCGCCGCCGCCACCTCCGCCACCCCCGCTCCCACTGCCACCGCCGCGGACACCTCCGCCTCCACTGCCGCCACCGACTCCTCCACCCCCACCTCCACTCCCACCGCCACCCCCACTCCCCCCACTGCCGCCACCTCCACCTCCACCGCCCCCGCTCGCTCCTCCAGCGCCCTTGCCCCCCTTGCCCTTGCCAGAGCGGCGTCTCCCACTAGGGGCAGACGCCACACCGACCGACTCAAGACCAAGGAGGTCGGCCGCAGCAGCAGAGGCAACAGAGGGCAGAAGGGGGGAGGGGGAACACCCCTCAAAGATGGGGGTGCGCGGGTCACCACGAGAGGCCCCTACAGCGACTATGCTCTTCTCGGCCGCTAGGAGGGACTTCTCGAGGAGGTCAACAGTGAGAGTGGTGGGACAGACAGAGAGAAAGTGGTCCCTGACTACGCGAAGGGAGTCAGGAAGGCGAGTGACTATGTAGTAAAGAGTGATGTACATGGGGGGGGGGTTCTTGGCGCAGAAGTCAGCAGGGAGTGCAGCGCGGTAGCGAGTGTCACTAGTGCGGAGGTGCGTAATGAGGTCAGCGACTGTGGGAAAGGCAGCAAGGTCAGGAAAGAGGTACGGTAGCATGAGACGGCTCAGTGCAGCAGTGGCAGGGGAGGAGTAGCGCGCAACTACAGCGTCGTACAAGGTCTGAGCACTCTTGTACTGACTAAAGTGTGCACGCTCGGAGGTAGGGAGGTGGCGACGCACAGCAAGACGTGCAGCAGCGTCGCGCGTGGCCCACTGGGAGCGAACAGTGGCGTCGGCGTCAGCAGCAGGGGCAGTGGAGGCGCCAGAGGTGAGGTCAAAGAGAGAGAGACCATCTGCCCTATCGCACTGTAAGAACAGCTGCAGGTCATCCACCCAGACCTCAAAGTCAATGGCCCGACCCTCAGCGTCAAAGACTAGAACACTAGGGGTAGCCATGACCCTAGACGACTGGCAGCGCAAACAGTAGGGTGAGGGCAGTGCAGTGAAAGGGCGCTGTGCTCACCAGACTGGACAGGTCGGGCGGCCCGGAAGGAGGGCGGCGCGGCGGCTCGGCGGCTCGGCTGCCGGGCGGCTCGGCGGCTCGGCGGCTCCGCTGCTGGGCGGCACGGCTGCTGGGCGGCTCGGCTGCTGGGCGGCTCGGCTGTTGAGCGGCTCGGCTGCTGGGCGGCTCGGCTGCTCTGCTGTCGGGCGGCTCGGTTGTGCTGCTGAGGGGCAGCACGGCTCGGGCTGCTCGGGCGGTGCGGGCGGCTCGGGCGGCTCGGGCGGCTCAGCTCCTCAGCGGCACAGGCGGCGTGGGGACCGAGACGGCGCCGCGCGGCTGGGACGGGCGGCGCACGGGCGGCGTGGGGCCGGGACTGCGGTGCGCGGCCGGGACGGGCGGCTCACGGGCGGCGTGGGGCCGGGACGGGCGGCGCGCGGGCGTCGAGGGGCCGGGACGGGCGGCGCGCGGGCGTCGAGGGGCCGGGACGGGCGGCGCGCGGGCGTCTAGGGGTCGGGCCGGGTGGCGCGCGGGCGTCTAGGGGCCGGGACGGGCGGCGCGTGGGCGTCGAGGGGCCGGGACGGGCGGCGCGCGGGCGTCTAGGGGCCGGGACGGGCGGCGCGCGGGCGTCTAGGGGCCGGGACGGGCGGCTCACGGGCGGCGAGGGGCCGGGACGGGCGGCGCGCGGGCGTCGAGGGGTCGGGACGGGCGGCGCGCGGGCGTCGAGGGGCCGGGACGGGCGGCGCGCGGGCGTCTAGGGGCCGGGACGGGCGGCGCGCGGGCGTCTAGGGGCCGGGACGGGCGGCGCGCGGGCGTCTAGGGGCCGGGCTGGGTGGCGCACGGGCGTCTAGGGGCCGGGACGGGCGGCGCGCGGGCGTCTAAGGGGCCGGGACGGGCGGCGCGCGGGCGTCTAAGGGCCGTGACGGGCGGCTAAAGGGGCCACTAGGGGCCAAGAGAGAGGGGAGCGCGACTCGGGTAGGGGCAGAGTGCGCTCCGGGCAGGAAAAAAAAACGGTGGGCCCTAGGAACAGTTCCCACGAGGGAACCTGCTCGATACCATGAGAAGAATGAAGAACGAGGATGATGAACTATGAATGAGGTGAGTACATATAGAAAACCCTAATTGGGTTGTACCCCCTATGGGATGCCCCACTATAGCCTACACAACAGCATAAGCTATATAATGTTCTGACACGTAGCGATAGCGAGAGAGTCTCTGCTATGGGAATGATGTTGCGCCAGCAACTTGGTAGAGTTTTGGTAGCGTTTGCCTCTAAGGACTTTGTGAGAATTGAAGTAGCATTTGGGCCAAGTAGAATTGCAATATCAATTATCAAACACACAAGCAAACACAAACATATATAGGCAAGCAAGAGTTGCACAATTGTTGCGTGGCGCTGCGAGTAACCCAACCCACACGAAAGTGCTGTGCAGGTGGGTGAACGCGCCCCGCACATTTCCAACCCAACTCGGCACCGGAATGTCTCACCGTGCACGCTACTCCTGCCAACACAGCAAGTGAGCAGCGTGCCTCACAAGCAAGGCACCTACGACCCCCAAGACTCGTCATTCCTAGCACCGATTCCGCCGAGTTCGCTGCAGTAGCTCACAGTCACCCGTAGTCACTAATGACCGCCACCGAACTCGTGCGTCGGTGCCGAGTAGACTCAGTCGTTAGGCGCCGACCTGCCAAGTCAAAGGTCATCGAGGGCCCTTGCTGTCGTAGGGCCCTCTAACACTCCCCTGCCATACTACAGCAAGGCCCTTTATAATCACAGGGCAAGCATACACACATACACACCAAAACAAAGGGATACACACAAACGAAACACGCTCAAAGTGTAAACACGCACCGCACCAGCCATGGATAGGCCATGGCACCATCCACATCATGGAGTGTCTAGGTCTCACTCCCCTCGCTCGAGAGCCGCACCTGCCCCACAGCCGCGAAGCAACGACTGAAGGCGGGGAAATGCAATGCCTTTGTGAGGTAGTCAGCAGGCTGCTCGCTCGTAGGGATGTACTCCAGCTGCAGCTTCCTGCGCTTGACCATGTGCTGCAGCCACATGTGACGACGCTCCATGTGCTTGAGGCTCCCCTTGAGCCCCATGCCACCTGCCACTAAAATGGCGGAGGAGTTGTCCACAAAGAGAGTCGTGGGCTCCTCACTCCTCAGCAGTTGAAACTCTGCCAGCAGGAAGCGCAGCCTGCGCGCCTCCTTCCCAGCCTCCACAGCAGCAACGTACTCAGACTCAGTGGAGGAAAGGGTGGCGCAACAAATCCGCTGGCTCGCCCATGAGACAGCAGCACCCCCGAGCACGAAGACATAGCCACCTGTGCTGGTCCTGTTCTGCTTGTCCCCTGCATCATCAGCATCGGCGTAGCCCACCAGCTCCAAGGACTCCGGCCCACCACCAAACTCCAGCGCCACATCCCTGCTCCCCACCAAGTACGTCAAGCACCGGTCCAACTCCTTCCAGTGCTGATCACTCCGCACAGTCTGGCCCGACCCCAGCTTGCTGCAGGCGAACGAGATGTCGGGACGGGTGGTACAGGCCGCGAACTGCAAGGATCCCACCTTCTGCCTGTACTCCTCCTCCTGGCGAGACTGCCATCCCACATCCTCGAAGGTCTGCACACTGAAAGGGTCAGAGGAAAGAGGGGTGCGAGGCACTCGCAGCGGCTGCTCCCCGTCAAAGAAGCGCCTATGGACCTTGTCCACATAGGCCCCCTGGTGCAGCCACAGCCTCCTCGTGGGCCTGTCCCGAATCAGCTGCAACCCCAGATATTTCTCCACAGGGCTAATCTCCCGCAGCTGAAAGGCACTCTGCAGCAGGTCACGCAGCTCCGCTAGCATGCTCTGACTGCGGCTGGCAGCAAGCAGGTCATCCACATACACCAGCAGCCAGCACATCTCCCCCTCAGCATCAGTCTTGAAGTACAGAGCCTCATCCACCTTGCTCTTCTTCCATCCAGCCCCAAGCAGCACCCCATCCAAGGCCTCATACCATAGCATCGGGCTCTGCTTGAGCCCATACAGACTCTTCACCAACTTACAGACACGAGGAGTCCCATCCTCGTAGTAGCTCGGCTGCTCCATGTAAAGGTCTCGGTCCAGCACGCCATGGAGGAACGCGTTCTTCACATCGAGCTGCATCAGGTCCAAATCAAGTGCAGCTGCAATCGCCAGAAGCACACGCGCCGTCACATAGCTTCCCACAGGGGCGTACGTCTCCTCATAGTCCACCCCTGCCACCTGCGTGAACCCCTTCACCACCAGCCTCGCCTTCTCACGCTCCACTATCCCATCAGGTCGGAACTTGGTGTTCAAAATCCAGCGGTTCTTCATCACATTCACCCCTGGCGGACGCGGAACCAACTCCCACGTCCCCTGCTCAATCAAGCTCCGCATCTCCTCATCCATCGCCTCCTTCACCTTGTCTCCCTTCCAGCAGCCCAAGGCCTCCTTCACTGTCATTTTCGCTATGTCCCACTGCCTCTCAGGATCAGCTGCCACGTCCGGGTCCAGGTTAGTCCACTCCTCGTCCTCCTCCTCGTCATCCAAGCCCGCTGGCTCAACCACTACAGCCCAAGCGTATCGAACAGGCGGGACACCACGAGTGATGCGAGTGGAGCGACGCAGTGGTGCAGTGGTCGTCCCAGAAACCAACACACGACCACCATCTCTAATTCCCCACATCTCCTGCTCCCTTGTCTGCTGCTCCCCAATCTGCTGCTCCCCTGTCTGCTGCTCCCCTGTCTCCTGCCCCCCACTCTGCTGTACTCCATCCATACTGCTCTCGTCCTGCAGCTGCTCAGTCTCAAGGCGCTGCCCGTCGGTGATCTCCACAGACGGTGGCACCTCCATCCTCCCCTCACCAACGGGCGGCGCCGTGGAAGACGAAGAAGAGGGCGGAGCAGGTGCAGGAGGGATGGAGGGTGGAAGGGGAGATGGAATAACAGGAGGAGGAGGGGAAGCCAAGGGGGGTGAGGAGGAAAAAGGCGGGGCAGGGGGAATCACACGAGGGTAGACTGAAGGCGGAGGTGGGGTGGGGACCGAGGTAGGGACATAGGGCATAGCAGGAGGTGCGACCACCTCCTCCTCCTCCTCCGCCTCCTTGAGAGTGATCGGGAAGAGTGAGGGAAGGGGCTCATAGGGCATCGAACGCCCCCCATGCTCCTGCTGATGCCAAGCCTTCCATCCTGCTAGGGACATGGTCTCATAGAACACAGCTTCCACAGTGGTGATGAGGCGGTTGGACTCCAAGTCCAGCACGGCCCAGCCCTTGCTCGCAGCTGACACACCCAAGTGCAACCCCCAGCGAGCCTTAGGCGCTAGCTTCCCCCCACGCTGCGACTGTGGTACCATGTACTGCAGCATGCAGCCCCAAACACGCACCATACTGACACCAGGTTTGCGTCGGAAGGCGAGCTCGTACGGCGTCACACCAGAGGGTAGTGAGGCGTGCTCCACGCGGTTGCGCACCCAGACGGCCTGAGCCAACGCCAGGTGCCACCAGTGATGCTGCACACCCATGTGCAGCAACATCGTCCGCACCGCCTCCACAATGCTGCGCATCTCCCTCTCGGCCATCCCGTTCTGCTCCGGCGTGTACGGGCATGTGAGGTCATGGATGATGCCTTTACCGTCAAGGAAGAGCGTGAAGTCGTGCCCCAGGAACTCGCCACCCCGATCAGTGCGCAGCGTCTGCACCGTGGTCTTGCACTGTCGCTCTGCCATCGGGAGCCACTTCTGGAACGCCGCCAGCGCATCACTCTTCTGGGCCAAAGGGTAGGCCCAGACATATCGCGTCTTGCGATCCTTCAGCACCAAGAAGTAGCGGCTGCCGTCCTTAGCTGCTTCACGGAAAGGGCCACACAGGTCAGCATGCACCACCCCGAGCAACTCATCCTCCTCCTCTCCCACAGAAGGAAAGGTATGACGAGTGATCTTTCCCCCAACACAGGAGACACAAGGTATGCCTGACTTGCCCCCCTTCTCCAAATCCAAGCCCTTCACTGACCCGTGAGCCGTTGTGCGCTCGATGGCATCAATACCAACGTGTGCCATACGCGCATGCCACAGGTCCCCCTTAGACCGTACGCCGGTCGCCAAGGTACGAAGTGCCACCGTTTCGCCTTCCTGCTGCTGCGTCGAACACGGCTGGAAGTTCGTGCAGAGAACACGCCCCTTGAACTCCGCACGACCAAGGAGCGATCCATCTGGTGCCCGCAGCAAAGTCACATCCCCGGCATCCAGCAGCTGCACACCACTATCACGCAGCTGCCCAGCAGAGAGAAGACTCGCCTGCACTCCTGGTACGTACAGCACGTCCGGCACCAAGACACGCCTGCCCCCCTCCCCAAGAAGAGCGACTGTGCCTCGCCCCTGCACCTCGTGAAGGGCGCCGTTGAAGCCGGTAACCTGCTTAATGCTGCCGCCGCTGCTCATCTCCACAAAGGCAGAACGATCTCCCATGAGATGGTGGGAGCATCCGCTATCAAGCAGCACGACGCTCGGGTTCGCCTTCACAGCAGCTGCAACAGCCTGTAAGCCCTCCCCGGCCTCAGGCTCTAGCACAACGAGAGGAGTCTGCTCCACAACTGGCTTCACCATCGCACATGATGACTGCCCGCTCCCCTTAGAGCCATCACCCCCCTTTCCGCTGCTACCTCCAGAACCCTCTCCACCGGTGTCTGCCTCCTTATCCGCCCGCTGCTGACAGTACTTAGCAACATGCCCTATTTGTCCACACACATAGCACTTCCCCTTGAAGCCCCCTTCCCCCCCCTTCGGCTGGCCATCCTTACCCCCTTTCCACTTCTCCCCTCCCCCACCAAGCCCACCCCCATTCTTAGGCTGCTGCTGCTGTGCCGTAGTGGGAGGGGAAGGGAATGAAGTCTGCTGGAATTGGGGCTTACCCTTCTTGGTAAAGACCTGGTTAGCCTGGGGAAGAAATTGGTCCTTTCGTCCCTCTGCCGCCAGCGTACACTCCTCCTCGATGATGTAGCTAGCGAGGGTGTCCTCGTCCAACTCCTTGCAAACCTGCGGCAACTTCAGCATCCTGCGTAAGAGGTTGTACTGCTGCGGCAACCCCTTCACAACGTGAGTGATGTACGACGCCTGCGAGTAATCTACGCCGGCCATCCTCAGGTTCACTAGGATCTGCTGCGCACGGTTGCAATAGGACGTAGCGGACTCGTGCTCTCCCATCTCGAGGTTAGTGAGCGCCTGCTCTAACTGACCGATGTACAGATCGTCCTTCGCCATGTACGTGCGCATAATAAACTGCCATGCCTGATAGCCGGCATCGACCTTCATGCGACACGCCTTAAGGGCGATCTGTACGGTTGGGGAGCAGCATCGGGAAATGGTGGTGAATGTCAGCAACTGCATCGCGCGGAACTGAGAGAGATGCGCAAGCGCACGCGCTGGTGGAATGGGGGTGGTGCCATCTATGAATCGCTTTAGCTGAGCAATCTCAAGCTGCGGCTCGATTGATTCTGTCCACGTCGACAGGTCGTGGCGTCCTTCTAACGGCCTAGTGACAACGATCTTGTCTGGAGTGAATCTGAAGTAGCCATAGTTGGGGGCTATTCCCTCGTCCCTCGACATCGATCCAATCGGGGTAACGCCCGGCATAGCCTCACTATCGAACTCTTCCGCAATTCCTCCTCCAGCAACGCTCCGCCGTCCTACATTCGCATGCTCTCGTGACGCTGCTGCACGATGAACACGCTCCTGTACACCGCCAACGCTAGCCGTACTAAACCGAGTTGGTCCTCGCAGGACCCCACGCGACATCAACCCATCAAACTCCTCGTCATCGCTATTTCCGCCATCGACAGCCATATCCCACGCACTAGTACCTCCCGCAACTTGCTCAACATTCTCTACACGTGGCGAAGGGTGCTCACGACGCCGACGCGAGCGCAATCCCTCCAACATTAGCTCGTATTCGATATCACTAATCTCACCACGAGAATGACGAGCCACGAGATCCTCCTCTAGGGCGCGCAAATTACCGGCCTCCACGTTCGCCTCCTCTGTACTCATCCTCTACGACGTCTCTATAAGGTACCACAAATTAAAATAAAGTGCCCCTTCCTTAAATCCCTCGTCTCGGGGTCACCTCACAAGGGTCCTCAGACGAGTGGTAATAAATTACCAAACGCCCTATCCTTGGGTCCGAGAACGTAACTGGAGGGAAATCAAGAGAGGTTCAACTTAGATTAATAAGCGCCCTTCACTAACGCCGCACGCCAAGGCGAGTATACGAACGCGAATATCAACGACGACGGAAATCTATGCGTGTTCGTTCCACGCTCACCGCACCATGAAGGAATATATTAGAGAGCGTAGCGATAGCGAGAGAGTCTCTGCTATGGGAATGATGTTGCGCCAGCAACTTGGTAGAGTTTTGGTAGCGTTTGCCTCTAAGGACTTTGTGAGAATTGAAGTAGCATTTGGGCCAAGTAGAATTGCAATATCAATTATCAAACACACAAGCAAACACAAACATATATAGGCAAGCAAGAGTTGCACAATTGTTGCGTGGCGCTGCGAGTAACCCAACCCACACGAAAGTGCTGTGCAGGTGGGTGAACGCGCCCCGCACATTTCCAACCCAACTCGGCACCGGAATGTCTCACCGTGCACGCTACTCCTGCCAACACAGCAAGTGAGCAGCGTGCCTCACAAGCAAGGCACCTACGACCCCCAAGACTCGTCATTCCTAGCACCGATTCCGCCGAGTTCGCTGCAGTAGCTCACAGTCACCCGTAGTCACTAATGACCGCCACCGAACTCGTGCGTCGGTGCCGAGTAGACTCAGTCGTTAGGCGCCGACCTGCCAAGTCAAAGGTCATCGAGGGCCCTTGCTGTCGTAGGGCCCTCTAACAGAAACCGCCCATGCGGAAGAAGATTTCGCTGTTGACTATGCGCACGTGACCAGAGCATGAGAGCACCTGGATGTTCACAGTGCAAGAGAGGGGAATGCGGACAGGAATTGCTACTAGCATCAAGTTGATTAAAAACCTGAGAGTTCATGGTAAAATGTGAGGTCCATGGGTCGTGTTGGGTCAGCCGAACACGAGAGAAATGATTGGCATTGTGGAGAATACTCTTCTTGAACGCAAGGCCGGAGGAAGGGGATGATGGGCTGAGGCTCACCAAGCCTAGAGAGGTCAGTGCTGTTGGAGATTACGTGTGTTGGAAGCAAGATGGTGGTGGGGCGTTTGTATGCCCCCAACCCACCGAATGTGTGACTTGTGCTCACCTTCGAGTGAGTTGCAGGTTTGCGTGGGGTTGAGGATTGACTTCGGAAGACCCATTCGATTCGGTGCCACATGGCAGCACCAGGAACATTCGAGACCCAAGGAGAATTCGGATCGGTGAAATTCGAGAGTCGAATTTCACCCTTTCGATGTTACTCGAACATTCGCGAGTGTAGCGGTTCGAGGTTACTTGTGCGATTCGATCTTGTTTGCATGCTATAAATCTGTTTTCTTTGTATTGCATGCCATCATAGTGAAACTCAGAGTTCTTTGTACAAGGTACATTCGAACACAAATTCCAGAGAGCTTCTTTACTTGCATTCAAGAGCACCACCTAGCACGTGAACGCCTATATCTCGGAGAATACTTAGGCGATCGACGTGTTTGACGGCTCGTTGGAAAGCTAAGACAGAGCTCTATCGTTTAGAACAACTCCCAGTTCCTGCAAAGTAGAGGAGAGTCCTCTACAACAAGTGCGAGGTACTCACGTTGGCCATGCGCCCCATACGATAGAGAAGACGCGGGCTGATCATTCCCCGCGCCCCCATGCCCTGTTTCACCCCGGGAATTCCCATCCACGGGCGCAGATGAGTGTGCGCCAAGCACGCCAGGCGGCGCACGGTGGGGGAATCTCGATGCACATGCAGCTCGGGGAAGGCCTCGAGATCTGCCACGCACTCGCTTTGGTCGTCGATATGTGGAAAGCCGCAAGATCCGAATCCAGCCTCGTATAGCCTCTCCACGGACCCTCGTGGCGGGCCGCTAGTCTCGGACGAGTTGGTAGGAGTCACTGCATGACCGCCGTTGCGTTGGAGCTGTTTGGAGTTCTCGAGGTGCTTCCATTGAGGAGCCTGAGGCTTGGGACTGGCATCAACCTGTCACAAGACAGAGAAAGTTGGTAAGTGTACATGATGGGAAATAAAGAAAGAGAGAAAAATAACAGAAACGGAAATGGTGGCGTGGTATTACGATAAAAATACCGGTACTACTACCGTACATCTCTGATTTCACATGGCCCAGAACTGTCCTCGAGAGTCCAAAAATACTCTTTCTGGACATTCTAGGGAGTTAGAAAGACACCGTGTGGATACCCTATAGCAACCCGGCTGCATTTCGGAGCCACACTTTTTGGTTTAGTGGTAGGCATACCAATAAGTTGGGAAAGATAAAGATAGCCGCCAGCCAAAAAAACAGCCAGTGGTATTGCGTGATTGCTGTTCCCTCCATCAGCTTTGTGCTTTAGAGGTGGGAGTGTGAGAATAGGTGCCGAAAAGGGATCTGGCCCAAGAATGCTTTGCTCTGCCGTTGAGAGGGCCTGTCATATAACTTATTTCGAGGGTGAGCTTTCTACACCTGATGCAGCTGAACTGCCAATTCGAAGTCCCGTGAGAGATATCATACAGTCGCAATGTTTACGCTTATGGGGAAGGACGCAATTGCTATAATTCCACGCGGAAAACACTTTTCGTTTTGAGCGTGAACAGGTTTCTCATGTTTCTGACACAATAGAAAAATGTAGTCGAAGTGGTAACGCTAAGGCCTTTCTAGATTATCATATTGGAGTTGGATGAATAAAGCGACGGGAGTGTGGAGCGTTAACCCAGTGAATCGAGCATAGGACTGAAAAGGCAACAAGGTGTATATTGCTGGTCATTTGCCGACGATACGACAGGTTCGACGAAGCAGCTGCTCTCCCGGCTGTACTTCCTTACGAGGAGGCGAAAACTAGTGTGCTGGTAAAATCCCAAGTCTAGAAGGGTAGAGTTAAAGAAAGAGAGAACTGAACTAGCCAGCTTGTTGGCGAAATCAAAAGAGCCGAATTGTCAATTCGGGGGCAAGCGCGAAACCAGCTCGAGATGGGTTTGCGAAGTTCCCAAGTCGTGAACAAGTGTAAAACAAAGCTGGGCACACTTGAGGGGAGAGTCTTCTTTTAATCGGAGGAATATATGGAGAGAGTTGTTTCTAGACTGAAACGACTGCAATGTTTGTTTCAAACCCCCATGGGGTAAACCCCCTGCTCTTCCCCAAATGTCATGCGGCAAGATATGCGGCACCGCATTTGCCCATCCACCTGGACGCTTGATGGCCGCATGAACACCTGACCGCAGGAACACGTAACCTCCGAAACACGACGGGAACACGAAACCTCAAACACCTGATCGCAGGTAAAACAAAACGACGCCAGCTCGGGCTGGCATGCCCCTCCCTAGGAATTTCCTAGTGGGTTTTAGTTTTCTTTTGGGCAGCTCGCGTAGACTGATGCCAGCCGATGCTGGCGCTCGATTGAAAGGCCGCAAGGCAAAGCTGGCCCAACCATCTGGCCAGTCAAGGAAGACTTTCTCCTCCCTGGTTGGATGGATCGGAAGACCCTGATGGTGCCGTCCCTCCGAATCGCCTCCTGATGAAAGGACAGCCGCTCGCTCCGAGGGAATGACGGACCGCCCTGATTTCGGGATTCCAATTCCTTTCGGCAGTGGTTTTGACACCGCCTTGCTTTGCGCTCACTTCCGATACCTTCAGTTATTTACGCTATTGCCCCTTTTCGAGTCTAGAGACTAATATTTTGTTTTATTTACTGGGATATCATAAATTGAATTGTCGCGTCAATTACGAGAAGCTGGGGACAAAAAATATATACCCCTCATGGACGGCATGCCATTTGGGAGGAATCAACCCTAAACACCATGAGGCAAGGTGTTTAGGGTTGCTGCCTTCCAAATGGCCAGCCATCCGAGAGGAGTTTATTTTTTCCACTGGCCACTAAACTAAAACCAGGTAAACTTCAGAATTTTCCTGGTCACAGGCAATTGGAAATGTCGAAATCAGCTGCCCCAAGGAATCGGACGTGAGCAAAGAAGCGAGGCGGTGTCAAAGCCACTGCCCAAAGGAATAGGAAACTTGAAAACATGGCGATCCGTCATTTCCTCGCTCGCTCCCCTCCCCACTCCAAACCGTCAAAATGACGCGCATCGTCGAAAATCGTGTTTGCCTCAAAACCTTCGGGACAGCTTCACTGGCATGCAAAACAGTACTGTGCCCCTATGCAGTTGTATGCAAATGTGTCAATACCTCAGTTATACAGTAAAAAAACAAATGACCTTGTAGCTCGTTTGTATTTAACTAGTCAATGGTTTTTGCTGCGTTTAGCTTTGCGCTAGATTGTTTTCCTTCGGGCAACTGTTTCCGCCAGATAAGCATTACTGTTCAATTGTGGTTTTTTCCACCGTATATTTCTGCCCGTCATGTCTGTTGCATGCGAGGCTGGGTTCACCCAATACGATTTCGTAAACGGAATTCGATCAAGAATTACCCTTGATTTTTTTGAAGGGAAATAAAATAAACCCCTCTCGGACGGCAAGCCCTCTAAGAGAGATCAACCCTAGACACATTGCCTCATGGTGCTTAGGGTTGATGCCCCCTAAATGGCATGCCATCCAATAGGGGTTTATATAATGTTTTGGAATGCACATGCGGCAAAAACAAAATGATCGGAGGAATCGGTGCGCAAAGCACGGCGCGGTAAGAAGCACTTGTAAAATAATTGAAAACGCGCGAATAGGGCGGTTTGTGCGGAGGTTCACTCTACAACGGTAGTGAGCTAGACTACGGGGGTTGGCACGAACTACTAGGAGTGATCGTAGCTTTGCCTAGTTCCTTAGTGCTTGCACAATCACGGGAGAAATCGGCAAGAGTTTCCACTAGCAAAGTCGAAATTACAGAATGGTTGAGTTCACAATGACAAGAATGACTACATCAAGCACCTAGCAACTCTGCAGCTAGTCTGGTCGACCGCCAGCACTGCATTGGTCGACCGCCTGCCAGCGTTGCGTAGAGGAGCCGCGCCAGCACTGCAGAAAGGCGACCTGCCAAGACTGCAGGTCGACGGCGTGCCAACGCTGCAGCAGAGCGGCTGTCCAGCGTTGCCCCGTAGAAGACAGCAGTGCGCACGCTTGCAGATGCGCGCCGACGATTGGCCCTACTTGCATCGTTGTGCATCTGTCGGCTGTTGTCTGCGCCTGATGTGCCTCATCGACTTCGGGATACCAGCCCAAAGTCGCCTTCGCCATCGCGACATCGACGACGTTCGCATGCCTCCGCAGAACTCGTCGAACAGATTACCCGGTCGACCTGGTCGACCACCAAGTGCTCCGGTCGACCACCAGTGCCTCTGGTCGACCACTGGGTCCCTCTGGTCGACCACCAGGTCCCTCTGGTCGACCACAGCTCCCGTCGAGCTACCCCTTGGTCGACGGACCCCTTCCGTTGACCAGAACTGGCATATGATGTCGCCGAGCTCCCCTCGTCGACCGCTGCTCAGTTGTCAGGTCGACGGACTGCTCCGTCGACCTCCCGGTCGAGCTGCAGGTCGACGGACTGCTTCGTCGGCCTCCCGATCGAACTGCACCTCCCGGTCGACGGCCCACCCGTCGCCCAGACCAGTCAGTTGCAGCTGTCGAGCTCCCTGGTCGACAGCAACACCACAGCGGTCCCCTGCAGCTCGACGAAGCCTATCAAGCAGCTCTCCCACTGTGAACGGTCGGCTGCTACTCCTGTACATCCGACCAAGTCGTCGGCGTTGCCCAAGCGAGGGCGGGGCCAACACTCCATTCCCATCAACACTCCCCTGCCGCGCTCGCGCTTGGGCCTCCAGCCCACACGGCAGTACTCCACGGAGAAAAACTCGTCCTCGGCGTGCACCCCACACACAGCACGCCATCACCGCAACAGCTATGCAGAAGGGCACGGCACCTACTGCTGCACCTCATCGTCGCCGTCGCCGACGTCGGCCAGACGAACTTGGCCGATGGCGACAGAGCACCGGTTGAAAGCTGGAAAATGCAGCACCTTCGTCAGGAATTCCGCCGGCTGCTCGGTGGTCGGGATGTACTTCAGCACGAACTTCCCGCGCCTCACCATGTGCTGCAGCCAGGCGTAGCGTCGCTCCAAGTGCTTGAGGTTGTCCGTCAGCCCCAAGCCCTCAGCGACCGTGATCGCCGACTTGTTGTCCACGCGGAGGACGGTCGGCTTCCCAGCGTCGAGCAGCTTGAACACTGCTAGGATGAAGCGCAGTCGACGCCCCTCCTTGCCGGCGTCCGTGGCCGCGACATACTCTGACTCGGTCGAGGAGAGCGCTGCGCACTTGATGCGCTGGCTCGACCAGGAGACCGCGGCCCCTCCGAAGACGAACACGTAGCCGCCCGTGCTCGTCCGGTTCTACTTGTCGCCAGCGTCATCGGCGTCCACGTAGCCGATAAGCTCCTGCGACTCTGGTCCACCGCCGAACTCCAGGGCGGTGTCGCAGGTGTCGGCGAGGTAGGCGAGGCAGCGGTCGACCTCGCGCCAATGCTGGTCGCTCCTCACCGTGAGGCCGCTCCCCAGCTTGTTGCAGGCGAACGCGATGTCCGGCCTCATCGTCGTCGCCGCGAACTGCAGCGAGCCAACCTTCTGCCGGTACTCCTCCTCCTCGCGCTCCTGCGCCTCCTCGTCGTCAAATGTCAGCTCAGCGTAGGCGTCGACCGAGACCGGCGTCTTCAGGACTCGACCGCCCTGCTCCTCGTCGATGAAGCACCTGCGCAGCTTGTCGGCGTAGTTCTGCTGGTGCAGCCACAACTTCCTCGCTGGCCTGTCGCGCACGATCTCCAGCCCGAGGTACTTGACGACCGGCGAAATCTTGCGCAGCTCGAAGGCAGCCTCCAGCAGCTCCTTCAGCTCCTTCAGCATCGCGGTGCTGCTGGTGGCGGCGAGCAGGTCGTCGACGTAGACCAGCACCCAGCAGGTCACTCCGTCGTCGCCGGCCTTGAAGTAGAGTGCCTCGTCGACCTGGCTCTTCTTCCAGCCAGCGCCCAGCAGCACACCGTCGAGAGCCCTGTACCACAGCAGCGGCGACTACTTTAGCCCGTAGAGGCTCTTCAGTAGCTTACACACCCGGCCGGTCCCGTCATCGAAGTAGTCCGGCTGGTACATGTAGAGCACCCTGTCGAGCTTGCTCTGCAGGAAGGCGTTCTTCATGTCGAGCTGCATCAGGTTGAGGTCGAGGACGGCGACGATGCTGAGGAAGATCCTCAGTGTGACGTAGCTGCTCACTGGCGAGTACGTCTCGTCTTAGTCGGCGCCATACACCTGCGTGAAGCCCTTCACGACCAGCCTCGCCTTCTCGCGCTCGACAGTGTCGTCGATGCGATACTTGGTCGTCAACACCCACCGGTTCTTCATAATGTTCACCCCGCGTGGACGTTCGACCAGCTCCCATGTGCCCATGCCGATGAGGCTGCGGATCTCTTCTTCCATTGCGACCTTCACCGCCTCGCCCTTCCAGCTCGCCAGCGCCTCCTTCACCGTCATCGTGGCGATGTCCGAGCGGTGTTTGGGGTCGGCATGCACGTCGGGGTCGAGCTCCGGCAGTTCTTCATCCTCCTTGGCGTCGTCGTACAATAGGTCATCGTCGACCTCGTCGTACACCGTGGTGAAGGCAGCTGGCGGTAGGCAGGCGTGAAAGCTCAGGCGCTCCGGCGGCCGTCGAGCTCGACCTGTGCGTCGCAACTCAGGATTCGTGATCGGCACCTCCACCACGTCGCTGTCGGTGGACTCCTCACCCGCCGACTGCCCCCCTTCCTCGTAGACATCATCGTCGTCGACCAGCTGCTTCAACCCTTCGACCGGCTGCTCTCCTGCTGCTGACTTCGACAACTCCCCTGTCGACCGCCCCGGCTGCTGCTCACCTGTCGACTGCACCCCTGCTGCTGCCTCCAGTTCGACCGGCTCCCCTGTCTGCTGCTCCCTTGTCGTCAACGGCTTCCCATCCTGGTCGACGAGCTTGACGCCTTATCGACTGCCGGCGATGCCACTGGCCGGCGCCACAGGCGACGCCTCAAGGCTCCCCTCATCGCCGGTGGCCGACACAGGTGTCGACGCAGGCCGATCTGCGACGGGGAAGGGAGGAGCAAGAACAGGGGGAGGTGGAAGAATCTCCACAACATCCTCATCAGCAGGCTCGTCGACTTCGGCGAGCAGTGGAACCGTCGCCGTCGAGGTGTCCGTTGGCGGGTGTGCCTGCGTCCGCCCCGACGCCGGCCCATACTTCGCCTTCCACACCTCCAGCGACAGCGTCTCGTAGAAGATCACCTCGACCGACGTGACCATCTTGTTGTCGGTCAGGTCGAGCACCTCCCAGCCCTTGCTCTCCGGCGACACACCCAGGTGAAGCCCCCAGCGAGCTTTCGGCGCCAGCTTCCCACCGCGCTGCTGCTCGGGAACCATGAACTGCACCATGCAGCCCCACACCCGCGCCAGCATGAGATCGGGCTTCTTCCCGGTCAGCAGCTGGTACGGAGTCATTCCCGGCGGCGTCGTCAACCGCTCCAAGCAGTTGCACACCCAGACAGCTTGTCGTAGAGCGAGGTGCCACCAGTGGTGCTGCACGCCCATGTGCAGCAGCATCATCCGCACGGACTCGACGACCGTGCGCATCTCCCGCTCAGCCATGCCGTTCTGCTGCGGAGTGTAGGGGCACGTCAGGTCATGGACGATGCCCTTCTCGTTGACGAAGGCGGTGAAATCCTTTCCGAGGAACTCCCCTCCCCGGTCAGAGCGGAGCGACAGTACCGACTTCTTCGTCTGTCGTTCCACCAGCACCAGCCACTTCTGGAACTCCCGCAGCACGTCGCTTTTCTTAGCGACCGGCATCACCCACACGAACCGAGTGTAGCGATCCTTCAGCAGCAGGAAGTACAAGCTGAATTCCTTGGCAGCCACCCGAAATGGCCCGCACAAGTCAATGTGCACGACAGCCAGTGCCTCCTTGGCGTCCGAGCCCTTGGTGGGGAAGGTGTGCCGCGCCAGTTTTCCTCCGACGCACGAGACACACGGCGGGTCTGCTCCAGTCGACGGCGTGATGTCGAGCCCAGTAGCAACTTTATGCTTCGCTGAGCTCTTGATCGTGTCGACACCGACGTGCGCGAGCCTCGCATGCAACCGGTCAGGGGTCGACTTCGTCGCCGAGACGATCGTCCGCACAGCCACCACCTCGGTCGACGGCGACCGCGTCGAGCAGGGGCGAAGGTCGGTGCAGAGGACTCGTCCGGTGTAGCGTGCTCGACCGAGCACCTCCCCGGTCGCAGCGACGAGCAGCATCTCGTCGCCACTCTCCTTCAGTTGGCCAGCTGACAGCAGGTTCGCATGTACGCCCAGAACGTAGAGCACGTCGCGGATGAGGACCTGCTTCCAGGCCTCCCCTTGCAGAGCGACGGTTCCGCGACCCTCGACAGGCTGCAGCACCCTGTTGAATCCACGCACGTGCTTCACGCCGTCGCGTGGCGCCATGTCGACGAAGACCGCCTTCGTCCCCATCAGGTAGTGGGAGCACCCGTTGTCGAGCAGCACCGCCATCGGGTTGGCCTGCACCCCTGCCGCCACCGCCTGGAAATCCTCACCAGCCTCCGGTGCCAACGAGACTGCCGGCTCCACCACGCCGACCATCGAGCACGACGCCTCCCCGTCGCCTCGGCCCTTGCCGCTGGAGCTGTCGACGTCCTTCGTCGACGACGTCTTCTTCGACGTCTGCTTCTCCTTGCGCGGCTTTGCATCTTGACGGGGGCGACGACTGGTGGACCGGCCACGGCCTCCCTTGGTGTCGTCCTCGTCGCTGTCGTCGCGGTCGGGGCACTCGTAGGAAAGGTGGTCGGGGTCGCCGCAGATCCAGCACTCCCACCGTCGACCACCACCTCGTCGGCCCTTGTCCCGCGTCGGCCTCTTCTCGTCGACGTCCTTCGTCGACCTCCCACCTCCGCTACCACCTCCGCCCGGCTTCCCATGCTGCTCCTGATGACGACTCTGCTTCGTCGGTGCAGCGTAATTCGCCTGCGGAAGGAGCTCCGTGGGCTGCTCTGCCTCCTGCATCGCCTCATCTTGAAGGATGTAGCTCGTGAGGGAGTCCTCGTCGAGAGACTCACGTGTCCCGGGCACCATCATCATCCGCTTCATGAGGTTGTAGCTGCGAGGCAGGCCCTTGAGGACGTGGGTGATGTAGGACGCCGTCGAGTATTCGGCGCCCGCCATCCGCATCTCAGCCAGGATTCGTCGAGCACGGTTGCAGTAGTCCGTGGCCGACTCCTGCTCGCCCATCCGAATGTGTGTCATCTTCTCCTCCAACTGTCCGATGTACAGGTCGTCCTTCACCTGGTACGTCGACAGGATGAAGTGCCATGCTTGATGACCGGCGTCCAGTCGCTCTCGACAGGACCTGAGCGCTAGCTGCACCACCGGCGAGCAGCACCTCGAGATGACCATGAAGGTGAGCAAGTGAGCAGCACGAAACTCCCCGCGCAGCTCGACATCATCCACGGGCGGAATTGGCACGGTGCAGTCGGCGAAGCTTCAGACCGGCGACTTCCAGCTGAGGTTCGATCGACTCCCTCCAGGTGATAAGGTCCCGTCGACCTTGCAGAGGTGCGACGGTGATCCGGTCCGGCGAGAACTGGAAGTAGCCATACGCCGGCGCAATCCCGCCCGCCGTCACGTGCGTTGTCGCCGAGAGTCCTCCACCACTCCGTAGAGGAGAGCAACGTCGTCCATCGACGTCGCCACGCGAGCTGTCTGCAGCCGCCGTCGACCGCTGCACTCGCGCCTGGATTCCGTCGACACCACCGTCGACCTTGATCACCCCTCTCTGCTTCGTGCCTTCGCTGCCGCTGACTCGTGCACCTCCGTCGACCTCGTCATCGACGCCACCTTCGTTGCACACCGGTCGTTCCATCGCCCACTGCGACCGGATGCCCAACTCGACGATCACCAAGGGGATCGTCCCGTACTCGCCATCCGCGTGGCGTCTCCTCGCATCAGCCAAGCGTGCCTCCAAGGTGTCCGCTTCACCCGCATCAGCTACGGGGTCGACCATGGTGACTAACGCTGCTTCCGGCCTACGAACGACTTAGTAGGTGCAAAAGTCGGCTCCTATCTGAAGGTCGCGTGTTCGATCCACGCTCACCGCACAATGCGGAGATTCACTCTACAACGGTAGTGAGCTAGACTACGGGGGTTGGCACGAACTACTAGGAGTGATCGTAGCTTTGCCTAGTTCCTTAGTTCTTGCACAATCACGGGAGAAATCGGCAAGGGTTTCCACTAGCAAAGTCGAAATTACAGAATGGTTGAGTTCACAATGACAAGAATGACTACATCAAGCACCTAGCAACTCTGCAGCTAGTCTGGTCAACCGCCAGCACTGCATGGTCGACCGTCTGCCAGCGTTGCGTAGAGGAGCCGCGCCAGCACTGCAGAAAGGCGACCTGCCAACACTGCAGGTCGACGGCGTGCCAACGCTGCAGCAGAGCGGCTATCCAGCGTTGCCCTGTAGAAGACAGCAGTGTGCACGCTTGCAGGTGCGCGCAGATGATTGGCCCTACTTGCACCATTGTGCATCCATCGGCTGTTGTCTGCGCCTGAGGTGCCTCATCGACTTCGGAATACCAGCCCGAAGTCGCCTTCGCCATCGCGACATCGACGATGTTCGCGTGCCTCCGGAGAACTCGTCGTACAGGTTACCCAGTCGACCTGGTCGACCACCAAGTGCTCCGGTCGACCACCAGTGCCTCTGGTCGACCACTGGGTCCCTCTGGTCGACCACCAGGTCCCTCTGGTCGACCACAGCTCCCGTCGAGCTACCCCTTGGTCGACGGACCCCTTCCGTTGACCAGAACTGGCAGATGATGTCGCCGAGCTCCCCTCGTCGACCGCTGCTCAGTTGTCAGGTCGACGGACTGCTCCGTCGACCTCCCGGTCGAGCTGCAGGTCGACGGACTGCTTCGTCGGCCTCCCGATCGAACTGCACCTCCCGGTCGATGGCCCACCCGTCGCCCAGACCAGTCAGTTGCAGCTGTCGAGCTCCTTGGTCGACAGCAACACCACAGTGGTCCCCTGCAGCTCGACGAAGCCTGTCGAGCAGCTTTCCCACTGTGAACGGTCGGCTGCTACTCCCGTACATCCGACCAAGTCGTCGGCGTTGCCCAAGCGAGGGCGGGGCCAACACTCCATTCCCATTAACAGTGTGTTAATCACTTCTATGTGCTGCGTCAGCTGTTACACTGTGGCGGTAAAAGACAACTCCAGCGCAGCGGAACTGAGGTATCGACACGATTGCATACAACCGAATAGGGACAATGGCAAAAGTTGCATGCCAGTGAAGTTTGCCTCAAAACCTTCGACCCAAATCAATGCGCGCTCGCCATGTCGGATCCTGCCTAAATTCGATGGACTACATTTTTGCAGGCCCTTTTTGTCACTTTTCCCGCCCTTTAACTCACGATTTCGGGCAGCTGTGTGGAGTTTGACTGAAATCACAAACAGTCCCAATCACTCGGGTTTCTTGTCATCTCAAAACTTTCGAGTTGTTTAGGCATGTCACATCAACACTGGCGGTAATTCGTCGAAAACCAACACGTCCTTCAATCGATCTAAATTGACTCTTATGCAGGGTGATAATATCGAAATATTCGGGAATAACACTTGAATTTTCCCTTGCACACGTCAATCACCCTTGAAGTACCCCAACTTACGCATGCACGTCACTTTGGCGTGCTACGTGTAATACGAGTGTTCTGTCCAACCAGATCTGCTGTGCGTGGCGATATTTAGGCGGTACAACATACTAAGATAATTGCGACTGTTTGTGATGTCAAACATAGTCCACACGTCTGCCCAAAATTCGGAGAGAAAGGGCGGGAAAAGCGACCAAAGAGGGGGCGCTGTAACCAGGTCCATCGAATGAGGAGGGATCCGACGTGACAAGCGCGCATTATTTTTTTGTCGATGGTTTTGAGGCAAAAACGATTTTCGCCGATACACGTCATGTCGCTCTCTAAACCTCACAATGAAGTCACACAATGGATGATAAGAAACGTTAGGATCTGATGGCAGAGCGACAAACTGATTTTTTGTTTTTTTGTGTTTTTTTTTTTTACAGGGCCTATAAACCTCTAACGGAATGCAAGCACCTTGGAAGAAAATGGTTTTCAAATGTGGAGGGACAATTACTGCAAAAAAAGGTCTTTAGAGGGACCTTCATCGCTGCATGCGGACTCTTTCCACTGATTCTTTCCCCATGTAGTAGAATTAGTGATAGAACACGGGAATCTGCTTCTGATTAGAGAAAGGCAGTAGAGAAGTCGAGTGTGTGAAGCTTGTAGTCGCGTCGTGCCGCGATGTACAGCATTACCTGAAGAGTGGTCATCTTCAGAGTGGGGAGAAGTTCTAAAAGAAGTCTACCCCCTCTCGCTGACTAAATCCTCTAGCCGCGTAGCGCGCTTTGAAGACAGGCGGCTCTCCAGGTGGCCGCTTCACCTTGAAGATCCACATGCCATCGACAAATAGGGGGAACTGCGTCGACGGAGGTGCGTGTGGACCTCCAACTTAAACTGCTTAAATTAATATTACCGTAATCACCCATATATAGGACCCGCCGAAAAGACGGTCCCATGGGACTCTTATGCGGAATAGGGTATTTTATTTCAGTATGAATATGTTAGGACCCCTTTTTAGAGGTTGATATTTATAAGACCCCACTTGCAGAGATCACTCTACAACGGGAGTGGACTACGGAGGAGGGCACGGGGTTGTGCGGGTGATCGTAGCGTTGTACTAGCGTTCTTACTACTTGCTGTGTTCACAGAGAAGTTTGGCAAGAGTTATACTAAAAAATTGAGAAGAACAATAGATTACAATGAAGCATGCAAGTCGATATAGGAAGGAAAGCATTGCAACACCTAGCATGCATTCTGCCAGGCGCACTGCTAGCGCAGCAGCAGAGCGGCTTGCCAACGCTGCAGCAGGGATGCCTGCCAGCGCTGCATTCGCAGATGAATATCAGCGCACATGTCCACACCTACCAAGTAGGTGCGGTTCGACGATTACACCGTCAGATACGTTGCGCAGGTGCCAGGTAGAAACGTGTCGACAGTTTCGTCATCGACACTGCGCATGTCCGTCGTCGAGCACGTGATGTCGTACCGCAAGTCGACTTCGCCAAAACCTCATGGGCGAAACTCGCACACCTCCGCAGAGTTTCGCAGTCGCACGAAGTCGGCCGGCCGGTTCGTCGAGACGAGGCTCGCCAAAAAGCACCCCGCCGGTCAGAGTTCGTTAACGGGCTGGCCGATCAGAGGACGGCCTCGTCGAAAGCCACCCCGTCGATCAGAGGACGGCTGGTCGAGGATCTCTGTCGTATAAACCAGGGAGCCAATTCAACGACCACTTTGTCGAATTCACCACGTCGCCGCAGAGAACGTCTGCATCCAAGTGAGGGCGGGGTCTCTCACTTCGACACTCCCCTGCCCAGCTCAAGCTTGGTGTGAGAGTACGACGGCTTATGCTTGCTTGCCTTTACATTGTTATGCTTCATCTAGCTTAGATTTATTTTATCATGCATGCTTTTGCTCGATTTCCTAGGTTAAGTGTTTTCCTATATTTTATTATAGCTATAGCACCGAACCAAGATTGCATGCACCGAACAGCTTCTACCGAACAGCTTCTACCGAATTCGGGAAGGCTCCATTCGGAACCTTCACGTAACATCTGGGTTATTGGCATTGTGTCGAGACTATATATAGCCTTGTGTTGTACCCAGGTGACCATTCAATACATTTCCTCATTTCTGAACTCGATCCTATCGATTCTCACACTTGGCAATCAGAGCTCGTTTACACACGAAGTTTTACGACCGCTAAAACCCAGTATTCAAAAACCGCGGGGGCGACGAACGATAAACACCGATTTCGGGTACGTAAAACCGGTTCCGTGTTTTTTTTAATCCCCCTCGATTTTGGTTTTCGGACGCGATGTCAGGAATGGAGGGCGCGTGTGACAATTTCATAACGGAAGTCGCAACCCTTCGCATTGAAATGGACCAGACGCGGGAGGCGCTCCAGCGAATAGAGGCACTCTGCGCGAACCAGTCGGCAGCCGCCACGGCAGCAGCGAACGCAGCAGTGAATGCAGCGGCGACGGCAGCAGCAACAGCGGCAACGGCAGCAGCAACAGCGGCGACACCGACGTTTCACGCAGTAGCAGTGGCACCAGCTTCGGCGAATATTGAAGCAGCGCGTCCGAGGCTCCCGGAGGCATTCGATCCGAGCACGAAGGGATCGGACGTTCGACGATTCGTGGCTACACTCAAAATCTACTTCGAGGCCATTGGTTAAACGACCCTGACCAATGACGCAACAAGAATTCGGCTCGCAGCAACACTGTTGCGAGGCCCGGCACTTGAGTGGGTGTACTACAATGACGTGGTCCGAGGCGAGGGATCGTGGACGCATTTTCGGGCATATTTAATTGCGCGTTTCGAAACAATTAATGGCGCGGCAGCAAATTCATCGACACAAGCAATACGGCAGTGTAGCACAATACACGCAACAGATGGAGAACTTGTTCAACAGAAGTTCGGACCTGACCGAAGGCGAGAAAATTCAAGCGTACAATGAGGGGCTGAAAATGGAGATTCGCCGACAGGTGATTGCCGCGAACTACAAGAGCTACCGCGACATGGTGTGTGCAGCACCGAGATACGACGCGTTGACACATGGTCAATGTCAGAATGAGTGAGGAATGAGTGAACTAACAACATTGGGAGTACAAGTAGGAAAACCTAGAATGTTGTACCCCCTAAGGCTAAACCCACTATAGCCTACAGAATAGAAACATATACAATGTTTGACACACCCCCATAGGCTAAGTGGGAGACAACCAGATGGTCACAAGACCAGTCAAAGTAAAGCAAAGCAGAGCACAGCTCAGGGTGGATCTCAAGGATACCACACAAATTCCGAGCACAAGCAAGCGGTCACAAGACCAGTTCACATGCAGGTTGATAATACAACAAGAGGTACAGTGATCACAATCTAGCAAGTGTAAACATGCAGGTAGACATATATAAGGATCACATTACAAGCAGAGTCAGGAAGTAAGCAAGTGAGGCACAGTAGGCACAAGGCCTAGAACAGTACAGAAACGCTGATGATCACAAGGCTGACGCGCCTTGGTGAACACATCAGCAGTGTTGGCCCGAGTGGCCACGTAAGCAAGACGAAGCTGACCACGCTGCTGCAACTCTCGAGCAAGGAAGTAGCGCAGAGCGATGTGCTTTGTTCTGTGCTCCAGTCTGTGCTCCTGACACAAGGCAATCATGGCCTTGTTGTCGACGTACGGCACTGGAGGAGAACGAGGCGGCTCTCCAAGGTCGGTCAGCAGGTAGGTGAGCCAGCGTAACTCCTGTGCAGCCATGGCCCCTGCGTAGATCTCAGCCTCACAACTGGAGCTGAGAACAGAAGACGAGCGGGTAGACCGCCAAGAAACAGAGCCGGAGCCAAGACTGAAGGTGTAACCCTGTGACGACCGCTGCGTAGCCAAGTCGTCAGCCCAAGAAGCGTCTGCGTGACCAGTGAGGACAACTCGAGCCCGTCCTCCAAGCACGAGCCCCATGCCCGACGTACTGCACAAGTAGTGCAACACCCTCTTAGCAGCATCCATGTGCTCCTTCCTGTGTCGGCCAAGAGCAACATAGCGTGCTAGGATGCTAAGAGGGTAGGCTAGGTCAGGTCGAGTGCAGGTCATCAGGTACATGAGGCAGCCCACAAGCTCTGGATACGGCCCACTCGGCTCTACGGACTCGTCCGAAGGTGGAGCTGAGAGCGAGTGACCGGTAGGCAGAGGAGTGGACTGTGGCGAGGAGTACGTGAAGCGGAAGCGCTGAAGGACCTGCTGCACCATGTGTGACTGAGTCAAGGTAATGGTGCGCTGTGCTCTGTCCTGGGTGATCCGCAAGCCAAGATAGCTTGTCAGCTCACCCAGGTCTGTGCACGTGTGTCTCTTCTGCAGCTCCGACTTCACGTGGGCGAGTGCCTCAGTGTCAGCAGTAGCAAAGACCAGGTCGTCTACGTACACGATAACGTAGAACGGCGGCAGAGTGGTGTCGGTGCGTAGAAACAGCGACGGGTCAGCAGTAGAAGGAGCAAACCCAAGAGCAGCAAGAGTCGTCCTCAGTGTGTCGTGCCACTCACGGGGTGCCTGGCGGAGACCGTAGACTGGCCGCCGGAGGCTCCCCTGGGTACCAGGAGGAAACGACCCAGTGAAGCCAGGTGGGCGGCACAGCCAGATCTCCTCGTGCAGGCTGCCCTGTAGGAAAGCAGTGCTGAAGTCAAGAGAGTGGAGCTCGTAGTCACGCTGAGCGGCGACGTGCAGCAGAACCCGAAGAGTGGTCATCTTCGGGGTAGGGGAGAAGGTCTGGAAGAAGTCAACTCCCTCACGCTTACTGAAGCCTCGTGCAACGTAACGCGCCTTGAAGACAGGCGGAGAACCCGGCGGCCGAGGGACACGCTGTGGAGCAGTGGAAGGACACAGAGTCATATAGTGAGTGCCGGGGACAGGAGGAGGACGCTCACGCGGAACACGACGACCAGCGCGGACAGCGCGGACAGGCGACTCTGGACGAGACTCAGGCGACGCAGGACGAGACTCAGGCTCACGACGCTCCGTAAGACCTCTAGTCGGCCCAGCGTAAGGAGAAGGACCAGGCAGCGGAGAGGCAAGATGTAACTGTGACTGCGACTGGACAGGCGGTGGACTCAGTAGGGGAGGAGTAGGACCAGTAGAGGGCGGGAGGCCAAGAACCTGCTGAAGGAGCGGAACGTAGTACGGCCGCGGCCGCGCAGCTCCTCCTGAACCAGCAGAGACAGCACCAGCACCCTCAGCCCCAGGGTCTCCAGCTACAACTCCCGCAGCACCACCGGCAGCTCCAGCAGCTCCAGCACCTCCAGCTCCAACTCCTGCAGCAGCTCCAGTCCCAGCAGCTCCAGTACCTCCAGTACGAGCACCTCCAGGACCAGCGGCTCCAGAAGCTCCAGCACCAGCAGCATCCCCAGCAGCTCCAGCACCAGCAGCACCTCCAGCAGCTCCAGCACCAGCAGCACCTCCAGCAGCTCCAGCACCAGCAGCACCTCCAGCAGCACCAGCACCAGCAGCACCTCCAGCAGCACCACCAGCAGCTCCAGCACCAGCAGCACCTCCAGCAGTACCCGCTCCAGCAGCTCCAGCTCCAGCTCCAGCAGAACCCCCAGTCCCAGCAGCTCCAGTACCGCCTGTACGAGCACCTCCAGGACCAGAGGCTCCAGTACCTCCAGCAGCACCAGGGCCTCCAGCGGGCGGCACCCCAGCGCTAGGAGCGCCGCTCCGGAGGCTGCAGCGCCGAGCGTACCACTCACGAAGCCGCTGTGGGGAGGGAGGCTCCGGCCGCGACACGGCACCCGCAGCACCACCAGCTCCAACTCCGGCAGAACCCCCAGCTCCAGCAGCCCCACGCCGGAGGCTGCAACGCTGAGAGTACCACTCACGCAGCTGCTGTGAAGAGGGAGCGCCACCAGGCGCAGCACGGTCAGTCTCAGAACCCCCAGTCTCAGCTCCCCCAGGCTCAGCACCCCCAGTCTCAGCACCCCCAGGCTCAGCACCCCCAGTCTCAGCACCACCAGACTCAGCACCCCCAGCCTCAGCACCCCCAGGCTCAGCATCCCCAGTCTCAGCACCCCCAGACTCAGTACCCCTCGCAGGACCAGAGTCGACAGCTACCTCGACAGGCTCGACTGGGTCTACCTGGGAAACACCTGAGGGAGCAGGACCCTGGGGAGGGAGGGGGTCTACCGAAGGGACACCTGGGGTGAGGAAGAGCGGCGGGGGGGGAAGCGGGGCACTGCGGTAGGGGAAGAGACGGTAAAAGGGGACCGACTCATCAAAAGTGACGTCCTGAGAGGGGAAGACACGGCGCGAGGTGGGGTGGTAAAACTGCCAGCCAGGCGCGTCAGGGACAAAGCCAAGGAAGACACAGGGAACAGCGCGGGCGGAGAGCTTGTCTGCGGACGTATCGCGAACAAAAGCACGAGATCCCCAGACCCAGAACACGGACGCATCGCCAACCTCTCCCGTCCAACGCAGTGTCGGCGAGGTCTCCGGAACGGAGACACGGGGCCAGAGGTTGAGCTGATGCGCGGCGTACCGGACCGCAAACGGCCACAGAAAATGGGGGGCAGCCGCATGGATCAGGGAGGTACGAGCGACCTCCATGAAAAAGCCAATGCGGCGCTCAGCAACCCCATTTTGCTGAGGAGAGGCCGGGAGCGTGAACGACTGCTCAATGCCCTCCCCCTGACAGAAGGCCCTCAAGAGGTCGGAGGAAAACTCACCACCTCTGGTAGAGTGCAGACGCAGGACAGGAAAGTCCGTGTGGAAGCGCTTGTGCAGCTGGAGACGACTGTTGCGGATCCAAGGGATCAAAACATCAGGGACCTCACCCTTGGTGCGCAAGGGGAAGACCGTGGTGTAACGCGTGCAGTCGTCAACCACCAGCAGGAAGTAGCGCTCACCGCCCGGTCCCTTGACGCGGGCTGGGCCCCACACGTCCAGGTGGAGAGTCTGCAGGGGAGCCTCTGTCGGGGGGAACGAGGAGGAGTGAGGAGCGGCGCGCTGCCGCCCCTCGACACAGGGAAGGCAGGGAGGGGCAGGGGAGGGTGGGAGGGGAGGCAGGGTCCTGGGAAGACCAGAGACAAGGTACCGGGAGTGCATGCCACGAAGGCGCTGCACTGACGGGTGACCAAGGCGGTGGTGCCAGAGGACGGTCTGGTGCGACAGGGAGCGACATGAGCAGGGGGCCGACAGCTGACCTGACGCAGACGCAGACGCAGCTACCTGAGGGGACACAGTGGTCAGTGTGTACAGGTCCGACCCCGGCTGCCGAGTGAAGGTAGCCAGGTGGCGACCCGTCCGAGCACACGTGCAGTGGGTCACACGCTCATGGGCAGGGGTGAACTGGTGAACACCCCCATCCTGGAGAGCAGAGCCCGCCACCAAGTTCGTAGAGAACGAGGGGAGGTAAAGACCCGACAGGGTGCCGGACGGGACCGCAGGACAAGGGAGGACAGTGGAGGAGGTCGCAAGGACCGGGCTTCCAGAGGGGTCAGCCAGGGAGACAGCAACAGGCCGAGCTAGCTGCTCAAGGACAGTGCGGTCACGAAAGAAGCAGCGGGAAGCACCCGAGTCCAGTGTGAAGGTGTGCAATGCCTAGCAGGCGCAGACGCACGAGCACCTGGAGCAGCAGACTCACTAGCACCTAGAGCAGCAGCCTCACCAGGACCTAGGGCAGCAGACGCACTAGCACCTAGAGCGGCAGCCTCACTGGTCCCAATACCCGGATCAGGCGGTACACGCAGGTAACAGTCACCCTCAACACTAACAGTCAATGCATACATGGCACCAAGGATAGCATCAAAATCAAGAGCAAAGATATCAATGTTCTTTTTCATCAGATCAGCCCAGCGGGGCAGCTCAGTGGCGTCAGGAAACTGCGCGCGCCAGGCGTCGTCGAGACGAAAGAAGCAGCGCTGTGCCGTGTGGAACCTCCCACAGGTCTGGCCAGTGCGGTCACCTGTGCGGATAACGTACGGGCAGGTACCTCCACCCCCAGACCCCCCACGCTGAGAGTACCACTCACGAAGCTGCTGGGGCGACGGGGTCTCGCTGGGACGCTGCTGCTGCTGCCTCTGGCCACCACCGAACCCCCCGCGCTGCACCGCTCCACCGCGCCCGCCACCAGCTCCACTGCCGCCACCACTACCACCACCCCCGCCACCCCCACTACCGCCGCCGCCGCCACCCCCGCCTCCGCCACTGACCCCCCCACCACCAGCACCACTCCCACCACCGCCACCACCCCTGTCTCCTCCACCCCCTCCACTACCGCCGCCCCCGCCGCCACCTCCGCCACCCTTGCCCCCCTTGCCCCTGCCACCCTTGCGCCTCCCACTAGGAGCAGATGCAGCCCCGACCTCCTCAGCACCGAGGTAGTCGACAGCAGCAGCAGATGCAATGGAGGGGAGAAGGGGGGAGGGGGAACATCCCTCAAAGAAGGGAGTGCGAGGGTCGCCACGAGAGGCACCTACAGCTACAATGCTAGTCTCAGCTGCAAGGAGTTCCTTCTCGAGTAGGTCGACAGTGAGGTCAGTGGGGGAGAGGGCGAGAAAGTGGTCCCTGACAGCGCGAAGAGAGTCAGGGAGGCGAGTGACTAGGTGGTAGAGTGTGAGGTACATCGAGGGAGGGTTCTTAGCGAGGAAATCGGGAGGAAGCGCGGCACGGTAGCGGAGATCACTAGTACGGAGGTGAGTGATGAGGTCAGCTACAGTGGCAAAGGCGGACAGATCGGGGAAGAGATAGGGCAGCGAGAGACGGCCTATCGCAGCAGTAGCAGGGGAGGAGTAGCGCGCAACTACAGCATCGTACAGCTCCTTAGCGGTCTTATGCTGGCCAAAATGCTCGCGCTCATCTAACGGCAGGTGGCTACGAACGGCTAGGCGAGCGTGAGCGTCACGGGTCTGCCACTGTGAGCGAGCCGTACTGTCAGCAGTAGCAGCAGGTGCGGGAGCGACGCCGGACGTGTGGTCAAACAGGGAAACATCGTCCTTGGCAGTGATCTGGAGGAACAGGTGCAGGTCATCGAGCCAAACGTCAAACTTAATCGGACGGCCCTCAGCGTCAAAAGTGAGAACGGTAGGACTGGCCATAGTGGCAGTAGCAGCAGTAGGAACCGTAGCAGCAGTAGCAGTAGTAACAGCAGGAGCAGGTGCAGCAGTTGCTGCAGGTGGTGCACAGTAGGGCAGCGCGGCTCGGTCAGGGCGGCGCGACTCGGGCAGGACGGGGCGGCGCGGCTCGGGCAGGGAGGGTGGGCCGGCGCGCGGTCTGCGGCTGTGCGAGGTGGCGGCCTACGTGCGGGCGGCGGCCTACGTGAGGGCGGCGGCCTACGTGCGGGCGGCGGCCTACGTACGGGCGGCGGCCTTCGAGCGTGAGGCGGCGGCGCGCGCCGGTCAACGAGCAGCTCGCGGGCTGTGCTAGGGGCCGCGCGAGGCCATGGCAGGCTGCGCGCGGGCGGCGTCGACTGCGCGGGCGGCTAGCGGGTCGCGCGCACGAGAAACGAGCCGCGCGCGGGCGGCTAGCGGGCTACGCGCGCGAAAAAACGGGCCGCGCGCGGGCGGCTAGTGGGCTACGCGCACGAAAAACGGGGCGCTCGAGGGCGCACTAGGAAAGAGGCGCACGAGGGCGCGAGGAAGGTAGGGCGCACGAGGGCGCTTCTAGCGGAACGGTGGGCCCTTAGGAACAAGCGGTCCTAGGTTCCTAACCTAGGCTCGTAATACCATGTCAGAATGAGTGAGGAATGAGTGAACTAACAACATTGGGAGTACAAGTAGGAAAACCAAGAATGTTGTACCCCCTAAGGCTAAACCCACTATAGCCTACAGAATAGAAACATATAGAATGTTTGACAGTCAATCCGATACACGATGCTACGTGCGAACAAGAATTTCGGCACGAAGCGATCGGCACCCCCCACGACCGCCGACCCGGTAGACATCGACAAAATCGATGCGAAGCCGCGACCAGAAAAATCCGAGAAATGAGAATTCGGCAGCCCAGCCGGACATTAGATTCGGTCGTGTTACAAAATGAAAAAGGCACGTGCGGAGATACTGGGCAACAACGGTGCGGCACCTCCAAACGGGAATCGACAGTAGCCGCGGATCGAGCTGGCGCAAAAATATCCGAAAAAAGGGGAAAAGGCGACGTCGTGGCGACTTCGGAGCTGGCGAAAAAGGAGAAAATGATGGCGCGGATTTAAAACGTCACGACCGGCCGGCAACAGGGGAAATCGCCGAGACGAAGGGAGACTCCGCGAAAAAAGACTCTGCACCGACCTGGAAACTCCAGCCGAACACCCCCGAAAGTAAGAATTCGTTAAAGTTATCCTATAAACATACTTTAACTAAGAATATTTCTTCTTGTGGTTTTTAAGCCTTTGAAAAAATTAGGGGAGAATTAGAGGCTAAAAAAAAGCCTTAAGAGATTATTCAGGTACCTAAGAAGTTGGGCAAACAACTCCGGAACGTTGAGAAGGGTCGTGCGTTCAGAGGAGTTAATATTCTCTCCCTGCAGCACCGTGTTAAGGCTCCCCAATGCCCACAGGTGAAGCCTACACAGCTACAAAGGCTTAGAAGAAGGTTCCAGACTCAGGAGAAGTTCTTCAAGCCTCGGAAAAAAACCTTCTACCCCCAGGTGAAGTTGGAAGCTAAGAGTGCTGAGTCAGGTATAGGAAATAGGGGTAATGATTATTTTCATGTACCCGATGATCCTATTAACGAGACTGCCTTTGGTTACTCAGCGCAGCAGAAACCACCACTCCTCGAGGTGTTATGCAAAGGGCGACGCCTTCAGGCACTGGTGGACAGTGGTGCGTCCCACTCGGTGTGCGACCGTGGGACGTTGGAGAAAATTGGAGAGACCTCGGAGGAGACCCAATGCACAGCAACGATGGTGGACGGTACGTAGCTTCCTATCCACGGCGAAGCATCACTGCAGCTGCACATAGGTGCGTTGAGGTGGAAGCCATCGTTGCCGATCACAAACATCAAAGGGTTAGATTTCATCTTGGGGCGAGATTTTTTGAAGCGGTTCAACCCCGAGATCGGTTGGGTCAACCGGAAGGCGTGCATCTACAACAACGGGAAACGTGTGGAGCTGCTGGACGGATACAGGGGATGTTCCTGAAACGACACTGTCACGGTTCGAACGGACGGTGAACGAGAGAAACACGGGTTACTTAGCACTTGTGATGGTAGCATCAGAGGAGGAGATTATACCAGATGACCTTCCTGCAGGAGTACCTCCAACTCGAACCCACGAGCACGAGATCGTGGAGGAACCAGGTGCGAAACTCGTCTCACGTGCACCATACCGCCTTAGTCCGACCGAACTGGCAGACATGAAGAAACAGATTGAGTACCTACTGACAGAGAACTGATATGCCCATCCACCTCTCCCTACAGCGCACCAGTCCTCCTCACTCCAAAGCCGGACGGTAGTTACGGATGTGCATCGACTACCGGGCACTGAACAAACAGACCAACTGCGTGACGCAACAGTGTTTTTGAAGCTGGACCTACGGTCGGGTTACTGGCAGATCAAGATGCAGATAACTCGGTCCACAAGACGGCGTTCCATACCAGATACGGCTCCTACGAATACTTAGCGATGCTGTTCAGACTCTGCAACGCACCAGCGATGTTCCAGGCGGAGATGAATCACATCCTTCGGCCCCTTCGGGACGAGTGTGTGGTGGTGTACCTAGACGACATTCTCATCTACTCCAAGAACATGAAGGAGCACGTGGAGCATCTGCGGAAAGTCTTCGAGATCCTACGGGAGAACAAGCTCTACGTGAAGCTGTCGAAGAGCGGCTTCACCCTGAAGAAGGTGCAGTTTCTTAAGCACATGGTGAGTACCGAGGGCGTACACGTGGACCCGCGGAAGATCGAAGCCGTCAAGAAGTGGAAAGTTCCTAAGAATGTGAAGGATTTGCAGCAGTTCCTAGGCTTTGCCAACTATTACAACAGGTTCGTGCCACAGTAAGCAAAAGTAACAGCACAACTGACGAACTTACTGAAAAAGGATACGCCCTAGAAATGGGATACTCCTCATCAGCAAGCCATGGAGGAGCTACAAACAGCACTGACTACTGCGCTAGTACTTATCCTACCAGATCCAGATAGGGAATACGTGGTGGAAGGTGACGCTAGTGACCAGGCAGTCGGAGCAGAGTTGATGCAGGATCACGGACGCGGTTTACAGCCCATCGCTTACCTCAGTAAAAAGCTACACGGAGCAGAACTGGACTACCTAATCCATGATAAGGAAGCCTTAGCGATAGTCACAGCCTTCAAGGCGTTGAGGTGTTACCTAGAGGGAGTCAAGACAACAGTCTACACTGACCACTGCAGTCTCAAGTACCTTAAGTCGCAGCCTATGCTCTCACGACGACATGTGCGGTGAATGGACTTCCTGGAAACTCACTTCCACTATGACATCATCTACAAGCCATGGCTACACAACAAGGCCGACGCACTAAGCCGCCCAGGGCACGTAGCAGGCATCCAGCTCGACGGGATGAACCCTCTGCTTAAGGGTCTATTCCAACATGGGTACTCCGTGGACACAGAGATCGCTACAGCAGAGAAACAAAAGCTGTTACATTGGGAGGAAGACTTAGCTGTAAAGAAGGTTTCAGGAAAGATTCGGGTACCGAACTATGCCCCACTCCGACAGATCTTACTAGAGGAGTTTCACGACATGGCATACGCGAAACAATTCGGGATTAACAAGACGTTAGCAGGGATAGCAAAGTATTACTACTGGCCCCGGATGGCAGCAGACGTGCAGCAGTTCGTCACCTCATGCGACACGTGCATACCACCCCCGGACTGACGGACAGACTGAGCGACTCAATCAGGTGGTTAAACAGTTACTACGCACAGCTTGCAAGGATGACATCAGCCACTGGGATCAACAGTTACCGACGCTTGAGTTCGCTTACAACAACGCGTCACATGAGACCACTGGAAAATCTCATTTCTTCCTGTGCTACGGACGGGAACCACTTACACCACAGCAGCCAACCACACCGGCACATGTCGAAGCCGCACATGACTTCGTCACCACCATGCAGCAGCTATGGGAGAAGACTCAGCGACGTCTCACCATGATGCAGAACTCCCAGAAGCAGTATGCCGATCGACAGCGACGAGATCGCTTAGTAGCAGTTGGAGACCAGGTCCTTCTAGACACACGCAACTTGGACTTGTCTCATCTACCGTCCAAGCTCCGGCCTCGCTTCTGTGGCCCTTTTCGCGTTGAGGAGAAGGTGACACCAGTAACATTCCGCTTGCACTTACCTACCACGTGGAACCTTCACAATGCTTTCCATGTCCAGCTACTGAAGCCCTACAAGGACCCCAACCTACAGTTCCAGGGACGGCAGTTACCGCCACCACCACCTGTTCTTATACAGGATGAACCAGAGTACGAGGTGGAAAGCGTTTTCACTCATCGGCGCTGCGGCGGCAAGACCCTCGAGTTCCTGATACGCTGAAGCTGATATGGGCAACGCACGCCGTGCTCTCAATGACTATCTTGTCAAGCAGGGTGTTTCTCATGCCACCCAGCTTTGAGGGGGGGACGTGTGAGAGTACGACGGGTTATGCTTGCTTGCCTTTACTGTATTATGCTTCATCTAGCTTAGGTTTATGTTATCATGCATGCTTCTTCTTGATTTCCTAGGATAGGTGATTTCCTAGAATTTATTATAGTTATAGCACCGAACCAGGATTGCGCGCACCAAATTCATGCTATTCGGTTTCTACCAAACACCTTCTACCGATTTCGGGAAGGCTCCATTCGGGACGCTTCGCGACCCTCGGAACCTTCACGTAACACCTGTGTTACTGGCCTTGTGTCGAGACTATATATAGCCTCGTGTTGTTTCCAGGTGATCATTCAATACATTTTCTCATTTCTGAACTCGATCCTATCGATCCTCACACTTGGGCACCCACACACAAGGTCCACACAGAACCTACGTAATGGAATGCAAGGGGATATTTCGCCAGCGTGCACACCCCCGCATGCCGATCACCACGTCAACCATGTTAGAGGACAGGGCGCCTACTATTGACGGGAGTTGGGCCCGCCCTCGCTTGGGCGAAGCCGACTTCGTGGTCGCGTATACGGGAGGTGCAGCCGACCATCTGCAGAGGATGACACCGACTTTGTGGTCGGGTGTGCGGGAGGTGCAGCCGACCGTCCGCAGAGGTCGACGCCAGCCTGGGCGTGCAGGTCAACGAAGTTGATCGACCTGCGTAGGACCACTGTGACACCGGCGACGAGGGTGGTCGACGAGGGTGGTCGACGAGGGTGGTCGACGAGGGTGGTCGACGAAGGTGGTCGACGAAGGTGGTCGACGAAGGTGGTCGACGAAGCAGTTCGTTGACCTGCGCAGGACCATCGCGAAGCCGTCGACGTTGGCACGTCGACGGCGGTTTCTGACCTGGTTGGTCGACGAAGGTGTTCGTCGACCAGGGTGGACACCAACTTTGGTGGTGGTCGACGACGGAGGTGTTTGACCTAGGGGGCGCCGGGGACTTACCCGGTCAACCGAGTTACCTGCTCGACGAGGTTGTGTGGAGGTGTGCGAACGTCGTCGAGACTACTGTGGCGAAGTCGACCAACGTAGCAGCACGTGGTCGACGTGGCTCGTCAGGCGCAACCGTCGGCATGTGGCCGACTTGGCACCTGCGCAATGTGCGCGGCAGCACACGTTGTGCGTAACACTCTACAAGCACCAGCGAAGTAGGTGCACGCGCATGCACATACAATCACCTGTGGATGCAACGCTGGTAGACTGCTCTGCTGCCGCGTTGGCAAGCCGCCCTGGTGCAGTGTTGGCATTCCGCAACGCTAGCAAGTCGCCCACGAGCTTCGTTGGCGGGCCGCAGACTTGCTACGTTGGCAGGTTGATGACTTTGTCGCACTGGTGGTCGACCTGCCTGTGCGCTAGCAAACTTTGCATCTGATGTAGTCATTCTTGCCGTTGCTTGTTCAGCCCGTATTCCCAACTTTTCCTAGTGAAACTCTTGCTGTTTTGCTCTGCGAATGCACAAGTGCTAGAGGACGCTAACGAACGCTGTGATCTCTCTCACAACCCGTGCCTACCCTGTAGTCTAGCTCCCACCGTTGTAGAGTTTCTCTCCGCACCTACTACTGCACGTTGTCATCGTCACAGACGTCGGCAAGGTGAACTTAGCCGACCGCGACGGAGCACCGGTTGAAGGCCGGAAAGTGCAGTGCCTTTTGCTCAGTGGTCGGGATGTATTCCAGCACAATCTTTTTGCGCTTCACCATCTGCTGCAGCCAGGTGTAGCTACGCTCCATGTGCTTGAGGTTGCCCTTCATCCCCAATCCTTCAGCAACTTTAATGGCGGATTGATTGTCCACGTTCAGAACAGTCGGCGTCCTAGCGTCGAGGAGCTGGAACTCGGCGAGGAGGAAGCCAAGTCGACGAGCCTCCTTGCCGGCTTCGGTGGCCGCGATGTACTTCGCCTCCGTCGAGGAGAGCGTCACGCACTTGATGCGGTGGCTCGTCCAGGAGACAGCTGCGTCGCCGAAGACGAAAACGTAGCCATTAATGTTGCTACGATTCTGCTTATTGCCGGCGTCGTTAGCGTTCGCGTAGCCGACCAGTTTCTGAGTTTCCGGCCTGCCGCCGAACTCCAGAGCGACATCGCACGTATCAGCCAAGTAGGCGAGGCAACGATCGACCTCGCACCATTGCTGGTCGCTCCGCACCGTCAAGCTAGTGTCAGAATCCCAGTCAACAGACCACTGGGATAAAAGGGCTTGTTAAGTAGCGGGTCAGTGCGCCCATAACCCCCCAGGACAACGAGCTTGTAACCCTTCAAGGATCAATCGGAGATCTCACAGTGCAAGTCTTCTGACACCCCCCCACACTGGGAGGTCCAGGACCCGGCACAGCGGCAACGACCTGCATGTGCATACACCGGGATTCGAAACCGAGACCCTCTGATACCATGTCAGAATCCCAGTCACTAGACCACTGGGATAAAAGGGCTTGTTAAGTAGCGGGTCAGTGCGCCCATAACCCCCCAGGACAACCAGCCTGTAACCCTTCAAGGATCAATCGGGGATCTCACACTGCAAGTCTTCTGACAGCTATAACCCATCTTGCTGCAGGCAAAGGCGATGCCGGGCTGAGTTGTCGTGGCGGCGAACTGCAGCGAACCGACCTTCTGGCGGTATTCCTCTTCTTCGCGCGACTGAAAATCCTCGTCGTCGAAAGTCAGCCCGGCGTAGGCGTCGACGGAAACAGGCGTCTTCGGACGCCGACCAGTCTGCTCCTCGTCGATGAAGCGCCTACGCAGCTTGTCGACGTAGGACTGTTGGTGCAACCACAGCTTCCGCGCAGGTTGGTCGCGCACGATTACGAGCCCCAAATACTTCTCGACCGGGGTGATCTCGCGCAGCTCAAAAGCGCTCTCCAGCAGTTCGTGCAACTCCTTCATCATCGCCAGGCTGCTACCGGCGAGAAGGTCGTCGACGTAGACGAGCACCCAGCAAGCCACGCCGTCGTCGCCAACTCTGAAATAGAAACCTCGTCGACTTGGCTCTTGCTCCAGCCGGTGCCGATCAGTACTGCGTCGAGCGCTGAGTACCACAGCATCGGACTTTGCTTAAGGCCGTACAAACACTTCAACAGCTTGCACAAGCGCTCGGTGCCATCGTTGTAGAAGTCAGGCTGGTCCATGTAGAGCACGTGGTCGAGCTTGCTCTGGAGGAAGGCATTCTTCATATCGCGCTGCATGAGGTGCAGGTCGAGGACGTCGACGATGCTGAGGAAAATCCTCAGCGTGACATAACTCCCGACCCGCGCATACGTCTCGTCGTAGTCAACATTGTAGACCTGCGTGAAGCCCTTCACCACTAGACGTGCCTTTTCGTGGGCGACCGTGTCGTCAACATGGTACTTCGTCATCAGCACCCAGCGGTTCTTCATGACGTTGACGCCGCATGGGCGCTCCACAAGATCCCACGTGCCATTGGCAAGGAGACTTCGAATCTCCTCGTCCATCGCCGCTTTCACCACCTTGCCCTTCTAGCTTGCCAATGCCTCCTTGACCGTCATTGTCACAATATCCCGTCGCCTCTTTGGGTCGGCGTGCATGTCGGGGTCGAGCTCGGGAAGACCGGCGTCGGCCTGCGCGTCATCGAGGAGCGTGATGTAGGAGACCTCCGGCACACAAGCATAACTCCACCACTCTACAGCCCTGCCAAGGTTGGAACGGGTTGAACGTCGCAGTTTCGGCTCGTCGAATGGGACTTCTGTTAGAGACTAAGGACGGAGTCTACGAAGATTAGGGGCCGAAATATCTCAAAATCGTTGGACTAGAATTCTGGACAGAATTGTCGATTTCACATGAAACGCCGTCGACGAAACGTTCACTGTTATAATGTTCTCAAACTCGAGTATGTTGTAGCCCTTGACCGTGCTATCGTTCCCAATTTGAATCGTATCAAACGATGGAGTATAACTCGAGTTATGAATTTCGGCGCCATAGAAACTTAACTCAAAACACAATTGTCCACACAAGGTCCACACAAGAGAATTAGAGTACCAATCAACCAGGTAGGAGGGGATGAGGAGGACGAGAGGGAAGGTCCCAAGAGAGTCCCCCACCAAGGAAACCCCATACCACACAATTCCCCTCCCTATAGGCACCCCAACTTTGACATTTGTCACTTTCCCAACCCATGCTATCCACCTCACCCAACTTGGCCACACTTGCCAACCTGGTTTGGCTTCTCCCAACCATTTGGCATCATCTACAGTGATGGTGACGAAATTCCCAACCCCAAAAGTCTAAACGCCATATTGAGTCACTCTGCAAATTCCCGTAGTTGCCGCATCTCAATCAAAACTTCGAATGATCATATCTTTCTCGTTCTTGCTCCGATCGCGACGATTCTTGGTTCGTCGGAAAGCTCTTGAGCAGAGGAGTCGTTTCAGATATATGCTCAAGCAGAATAAATTTCACACACACTCAGAGAATCCAAACCACACCAAAAACAAATCCTTGCACACGTTCACACCACGCATGCAACGCACGAACATATGATGGGAGGCAGACAGACGTGAATGCAAATGATAGCATCACATAACAACTTCGACCACGACGCTGTCGCTGGACTGCTCCCCGGTCGACAGCTCTTCTAAAATCGGCTCCCCTTTCGACGGCTCCCCTGTCGACGGCTCCTCTGAAACGAGCTCATTGTTCGCCGCCTCCCGTGTCGACGGCTCCTCTGAAACGAGCTCCTCATTCGCCACCTCCCCTGTTGACGGCTCCTCTGAAACGAGCTCCTCGTTCGACGACTCCCTTGTCGATGGAAACTTGACTCCGACGCCGACATGCTTGCCGACCAGGTCACGTCGGCCGCTAGCGATGCCGATGGGCGGAGCCGAAGGCGATGCACCAATGCTCCCCTCATCGCTGGCGGCCGATGTCGATGCCGACTTAGGCAGGCCAATGGTGAGCGATGGGAGGGAGGCGGGAAGAGGCGGAGGAGCTTTCGACGGGGGCGGAATGGAGGGATCGGGATCGTCTGACGGACCGTGGTCCTCGGCGGCGAGTAACGGAATCGCCGCCGTCGATGGACCCGTCGGCGGGGAAACCTGCGTCCGCGACGACGTCGGCCTGTGCTCTGCCTTCCACCCCTCCATCGACATTGTCTCGTAGACGATGGCTTCCACGGTGGTGGCAACGCGGTTGTTGGTGAGATCGAGCACCTCCCAGCCCTTCCTCTTCTACGAAAGACCGAGGTGAGTTCCCCAGCGTGCCTTCGGCGCCAACTTTCCGTTGCGCTGCTGCTCTGGGACCATGAACTGCACCATGCAGCCCCACACGCGCGCTAGCGTAAGGTCCGTCCTCTTTTCGAACAGCAACTCGTGCGGCGTCGCCCTCGGAGGAAGGGAAACCCGTTCGAGGCAGTTACGCACCCAGGCGGCTTGGCGAAGGGTGAGGTGCCACCAGTGATGCTTCACCCAAATGTGAAGCAGCATCGTCCGCACGGCCTCGACGACCGTGCGCATCTCCCGCTCTGCCATGCCGTTCTGCTGCGGAGTGTAGGGGCACGTGAGGTTGTTGAGTATACCCTTGTCCTCAACGAGGTCGGTGAAGGCCCGGCCGAGGAACTCCCTCCGCGGTCAGATCGCAGCCTTTTCACCGACTTCGAGGTCTCCACCACCTACAGCCACTTCTCGAAGACGGCCAGCACGTCGCTCTTCTTCGCAATCGGCCGGACCCACACATAACGGGTCTTGCGGTCCTTGATGAGGAGGAAGTAGAGGCGCCCATCCTTGGTGGCCACGCGGAAGGGGCCGCAGAGGTCAATGTGCACGACGTCGAGCGCGTTCTCGGCATCCGAGCCCTTGTTGGGGGAGGTGTGGCGCGCCAGCTTTCCTCTGACGCAGGAGGCATACGGCAGGTCGGCTCGGTCGATTGCTTGATGTCCAGACCGTTGGCGACCTCATGCTTTGCCAAGCTCTTGATCGTGTTGACGCCGAGTGTGCGAGCCTCGCGTGCCACATGTCCGGCGTCGACTTCGTCGCCGAGGCGATCGTCCGCAGAGAAACTGCCTCTGTCAAAGTTGACGTCGGTTTCGACGAGCAGGGGCGGAGGTCGGTGCAGAGGACCCGGCCTGAGTAGTGTGCTCGACCGAGCACATCTCCTGCAGCGGAAATGAGCAACATCTCGTCGCCCTCATCCTGCAGCTTCACATCGCTACCCTTCAGCTGGCCAGCTGACACCCGGGACGTACAACACGTCAGGGATGAGAATCGGCGTCCTGACCTCCCCTTGCAGCGTAACCGTGCCATGGCGTTCGACGACTTGGAGCGCCCCGTTGAAGCCGCGCACGTGACGGATTTTGCCTCCTGGCTCCAGGTCGACGAAGGCCTCTCGCGTTCCCATCAGATGATGGGAGCAGCCGCTGTCAAGGAGTACCACGGTCGGGTTTGCCTGCACGGCTGCTGCGACTGCCTGGAAGTCTTCGACGGCCTCCGGCGCCAGAGAAGTAGTCGGCTCGACCACGAGGCTGCACCGTCGCTCGTAGCATTGGCCTCCGTTTTCAACGACGACGACGGCGATCGTTGTCATACTCCCCGTCCTCTGATCGACGACCGTTTTTAGACTTCGCGTTGCTTCCTCTCTGATCGTCGTCGGACTCGTCGTGGTCAAGCAGTCGTACGAGAGGTGGTCGGAGTCTCCGCAAAAGTAGCAGCGGCGAGCTCCTTGACACGAGCCACTGCCACCGCGATCATTGCCCTTCGCCGACTTCCCGCGTTTCGGCGGTCTCCGTCGACTTGGTGTTCGATGACTTTCCGTCACCGCCTCCGCCTCCGCCCGACTTCCCACGCTGCCCCGACTATCGTCCCTGCTTTGTCGGGGCGACATAGTTGGCATGCGGAAGGAGCTCCGTGGGCCGCTCAGACTCCTGCATGAACTCGTTCTGGATGATGTGACTCGAAAGCGAGTCCTCGTTCAGAAACTCGCGCGTGCCGGGCATTGTCAGTATCTGGAGCATCAGATTGTAGCCTGTGGGGAGGCCGTTAATGACATGCGTGACATACAACGCCACCGAATAGTCGACGCCAGCCAAGCAGGTCGGCCAAAATCCGCCGAGCTTGATTACCGTACTCGGTCGCCGAATCCTGCTCACTCATCCGAATGTTGGTCAATCGCTCGCTCCAGTTGACCGATGTAGAGGTCGTCGGTCGCCTTGTAGGTACGCATGATGAACTGCCACGCTTGGTAGCATGGTGCTCCGTCGCCATCGGCCAGGTGCGCTTGGCCGACGTGGGCGACGAAGTTGACGACGTGCAGCAGTAGGTGCCATGCCCTCTTGCATGGCTGGTGCGGTGGACGACGTGCTGTGTGTTGGGTGCACGCCGACGAGCTATTCTCTGAGGAGGACTGCCGTGTGGGCTGGGGGGCCCAAGCGTGAACGCGGCAGGGGAGTGTCAACGGGAGTTGTGTGTTGGCCCCGTCCTCGCTTGGGCGGAGCCGACTTCGTGGTCGGGTTTGAGGGGAGCAGCCGACCTGCAGCAGTGGGCGAGCTGGTTGACGAGGAGGTCGACCTGCACGGGGGCCACTGCACGGGCGCCGACTTCAGGGAGGTCGACCTGGGAAGTCGACCTGCGGAGGACGTCAACTTGGTGACGTCAACTTGGGGCAGCCGACTTGGGTGGTCGGCTGACAAGACTGCTGGTCGACCTGGTGGTTGGTCGACCAGGCCTGCCGGTCCACTAGGTGGTGGTCGACCAGGCGTGATGTCGACCTGGTGGTCGACCTGACCTGGTGGTCGACGAAGGAGGGGCCGACGTCGACCTCAACTCAGGATGCCGAGCAGTAGGGCGTCAAGTAGCTGGGCGTCAACTTGGTGACGCCGACTTCGGGTAGCCGACTTGGGTGGTCGGTTGACAGCTGCACTGGTCGACATGGAGCTAGTCGACCAGGAGTGCTGGTCGACGTGGAGCTGGTCGACCAGGAGTGAGGTCGACCTGGAGCTGGTCGACCAGGGGTGTGGTCGACCTGGTGAGGTCGACTTGGGGTGGTCGTCGACTTGGGAAGTCGACGGGCACATACAGGAGCAGCTGGTCGACATGGTTGCCCGGTCGACCAGGTTACCTGGGTGACGAGGTTCTGCGGAGGAGTGCGACGGTCGCCCAGGCGAAGTTGGCGAGTCCGACCTCGGTGGTGGTATCCCGAGGTCGACGTGGCTGATCAGATGCAGTCGTCAGCGCCAGGTTGACTTGGTGTGTGCGCTGTGCAGGTGACGAGGCTCAGCACGCCAATCATCTGCGAGCACCTGCGAAGCTGGTGCGATGCTGTACTGCGGGAGCAACGCTGGCACGCCGTCAACCTGCAGTGTTGGCACGCCGTCGACTTTGCACTGCTCGAGTGCGGTCGACCAAGTCGTGCTGGAACGCGGTCGACCATGCTGCGCTGGCAGTCGACCGACCTGAATGCTAGCTCTGATGTAGTCTTGCCATGCCAACTTCATTGTACCATTGTTGTCAACTTTCTCTAGTGAAACTCTTGCCAATTCTCCCCGTGAACTAGCAAGCTGTGTGTGCACTAGGAAAACGACTAAGGACCAACGAACGCAGAGATCACACGAGCACCCGTGCCTAGCCCGTAGTCTAGCTCCCGTTGCTAAAGTTATCTCCGCAGAGTTGTTGTTCTCGAGGCTTCGGGATGACAGCAAGTTGTGCAGCCGGACTGCATGGTTCATGGCGAACGGCCAGTAACGAGTTGGGATGGCAGACTGCTTCATCAGGGCCCTCATCCTCGTGGCGAGGCTCCTGTTTGTCCTTTCTGCTACTCCTTGCTGCTCGTGAGCGTAGGGCAGGGACACCAGATGTTCAATCCCCTTCTTCCGGAAGAGCTCCTTGAACTCGTCTGAGAAGAACTCCAGAGCTCCGTCCGTTTGCCGATTGTCGTTCAGCTCGCTTCATCCACGCGATGAAGCATTCGAAGGCGAGTGATCTGCAGTCAGTGTTGACAGCCCAAACGTGGCGAGTGCTGGCGTCGATGAAGGTCAGCGTGTAGTTTTCGCCATCGAGTCCTTCCTGCGTTAGGCACATGAAGTCGCTGTAGACTTTCTCGAGTGGTTTGTAGCGTTCGTAGCCGGGCGGTAAGTCGGGGAAAGGCTTGTGGGCGAGCGACGCGGCGGGACATACTGTGCATGGCGGGTCTTCAGAGCCTGCGGTAAGGAATCCTCCTCATGGGAGGAGCAGAGCTTCGTTGTCGAGAACACCAGCCTTCAGGGAGTTCTTGAGTGTCGTGTGAGAAGGATGCCCGAGCCGTTGATGCCAGATTTATGGTTCCGCACGGTAGCCCACTGTTTTCTGATAATATTTCTGTCTTGCTGCTTCGTCGTTTGCCTCCCCTTTAGGTCCCGCGTCGGCGGCGTCGTCAGCGTCGGTGGCGAACGCATGAATCGACTTTCGTTCCAGAAGCGCGTGGGGAATACCAATGATGTCGTGGGTGTCGCCGGCGTCAACTTGGTCTCCAGTAACAAGCAGGCACTGATTGGGCCAGTCGCGAACTGGGAGCCCCTTCATGGGAATTCGGAAGTAGCTATACTCGGCCCCGATGACTTCAATCTCCTGGGGACCTTGTACTGGTGGCGCCGGCTCCTCGGTAGGCGCTGGTAGTTCTGCTGCTTCTCGGAAGAATTCATATGTTTCTTCCTCCTCTGACTCTTCTTGCATGGGTTCTGGTGTGTCAGGAGCGTATTGATCGGGGAGAGGAGGTCCGCCCCAGCTGGTGCCGCGCGTTGCCCAGTAGGGATCGATTGCCGCGGTTTCCGCTGAAGGGAGTCCCGGAGCTTCGGGATAGGCAGGAGCAGCTTGACCCCAGCCTTCTTCGCTAGTTGATGTTCCCCATCCGCCTCCAGTTCCTCCGGTTCCCCAGCCGCCACCAGTTCCTCCGGTTCCCCAGCCGCCACCAGTTCCCCAGTCCCCAGCGCCGTCATCTGTAGGAGCAGTGGCGGTGCCTTCGGATGCCGAGATGGTGTCTCGTCCTTCTGCCGCCACTTCCTCTGGTGTTAGAACTTCTCCCAAGGGACCGAGTGCAGGGCCAGGACTGACTGGTTCGGTTCCGACCTTCTCTTTTCCTTTGGCGGATTGTTCCGCAGATGCTGACGTCCCGATGTCTTCTTCCATTGATGCAGGTCCGGTCTCAGCTGGGTTGGAGGTCGAGGCTGTTGGGACCGTACGCAGTCGTAGGAGGCCGTCCGAGGCGGGTCGCTCGAGATCCATCTCTGTGGGATGTGACCAGGTTGGAGCTTCTGCAGTGGTTGTCTTCAACAGCAGGGTGCGGTGAGAGTCTCCTGAGGTGCCCTGAGCTGAGAACTGCAGCATGAAGACCCCGTCGTTGTCCACGACTTTGCCAATGTAAGTGTTGCCGTAGAAGAGTTCGAAGGTCTTGTCCTTGCGGTTGCTTCGAATATCGACTCCGCACCGCATAAGCTGATCCGAGGAAAGGAGGTTGTACCGCAGATCTGGAGCGACGAGCACATCGCCGATGTGAATCGTGAAGTGTGTGTCGTCAGCTTCAAGGAAAATCTCACCGATGTCGTATGCTTTGAGTGTGCCGTCGTTTGCCACTGTGATCTCGCAGGGTCGACGCATGCGTTTGGAGTTGGTGATGAATGTTGGCGATCCCACCATGTGCTGCCCGCAGCAACTGTCCAGGTACCAGGTGTTAATGGTTTCGCGGCTCTGTCGCGCGATGTTGGCGATTTTTGGCGTGGCCACGCGATCCATTTCGCCGGTGTATGGCGAGAGAGCGAAGTACCGGTTCGCTGAGATGCTGGGAGGTGATTCTGGTGTCGGCGGTGGCAGCTCGAAATCAGGTGGGTGCCTCTGTTGTAAGTTGTACCAGGTGGGGGCAGTGGGGTCGTTGTCCTGTCTGGGCGCAACAGGGTTGATAGGGTCATCAAGTGCGAATGTTACTCGATCATAGTAACAAAAACCTCTGTTGCGGCGAGCCATGCAGCTCATGATTGTCCCCTTGCCTTTGTCCTTGGTCGTAATGCGTGCAGGTGTCTGCGAGGTGCTTGCGACGGAGGGAGGCGAGACGGTGGTTGATGCAGCGGAGGGCGTAGAAGGGTTTGAGGGGTTGTTGCGCCTTTCGTCGGCTGCCTTTCGCTTGTAGCACCGATCAATAGTGTGCCCAGGCTTCTTGCAGTACTTGCAGAAAATTCCCTTCTTTCCGTGCTGCTCCCCTTCGGTTGCTCCAACGTAGAAGACTAATTTCTCACGCTTGGTATTCTTCTCGTTGTACAGGTCGATCTCCTTTTGCTCGGAGAGAAGAGTGGGGCACAGGGCCGATTCGGAGACAGTTGCTCGAGCACGGAGCAGAGATTGGCATTGACGCCAGTCGGGTCCGAGACCGGAGAGGACCATTGAGACGAACATGTCGACTGGGACTGATCCACCGCACTTCTTGATGTGGTCGCGCAGATTGCGGCACCGGTTGATATAAGGTCCCGCTTTCTCCCCTTGATGCATTTTGACTGATGTGAGCTGGCTGAGAAGGCAACTCATTGTAACTGGATCTGTTGCCATGTATGAGTTGCGCAGGTGCTCCCAGGAGGCATACGCGGGTACCCACTCTGATTTGTAGGAGCGAATGCCGAGCTGTTCGTCGGGGGAGAGATTTCGGAGCAAAGTGGTGTACGCGAGAAGAGATTCGTGGTAGTATTGGTTCTTCTCTTGGATGGTGCCTTCCGTTGGAAACGGTAAGCTCCCGTCGTAGTACATCCAAATTTGCGCATTTGTAGCGAGGAGCTCAAACTCGAAGCTCCAAGTGTAGAAGTCCTTTCCGTTGAAAGGAACTGATGTCTTCAGCTTTGATGTCATAACAAATTTTGTATGTATTGCTGCAATCGTATCTGCGTGTGCGCGTTGTTGACTGTCTTGCGCAGGAGCTGAAGCTTGACGGTTGTCAAACGTGAATGATCTCTCAGAGTTGACGCGGCGGTCTTCTCCAGGGAGAGGAAGTCCAGCAACCCCACGTGCGAAGCTTGAGCCATCGATGCTCATGGCTTGATGGCTTTCAAGAGCATTGATGCGGGCGACCAGCTGCTCAACGAGAGCGGCGCTGACGGAGGTCACCGCAGATGGTGCAGTGGGTGTTGCTGATGGTGGGCCCGGAGATTCTGCAGTGGCTTTTCCTTCTGGAGCCATGGTGATGCAGAGTCTTTGATGTTGTAAAGAATAATTTATGAGTTTGTTCTAGCAAGAACAAGAACTTAGCAGGCCTTATAATCCACTCTAGCTCTCATACCATGATGTTATAACTAAGAATCGTAGTGGATAGGATAAGGTTGCCAAGTGTAAAGGAGAGAACTGTGAAGTCTCTGTAATGACCTTGTTAATAAATTGAAAGAGAACAAGATGATTAAGATAGGAGTATAAGAGTATAAATAGAAAGCCTAGCTAGCCATGTACTCTGAGGGGTACATTCCCTTATTAACTGAATTGCATTGCTACAGTAACCCGCGACTATTGCCGTTCTAGACAGTTACCATGTTGCATTTCGCAACTGCCTTGTGCGGTTACTGGGTAGTCAAGGGTCACGACCGTTGACTGTCTTTGACTGTTGACCTTCGGGTGACTCTCGAACTTCCGCGTGCTCTATACGAGCTCATGCGGTACTGGTACAAGCATCTGCTTCGCTATGAAGAGATGCGACAGTGGAGAGCCTTCGGGAATGCTTGTGATAACCTTTCGGTTATCCCAACAAAGGCATGCGCTATTTGGAAAAATGCTTTTCAACGTTTGTTCTTTAAATACCTTTAGACGTGTGTTTTTTTTCCATATGGATTTACAGACTTGGGAAACCAATTCGTCTGAATTTCCAAACTAGCTGTAAAATTTCATCTGATGCTCAGACGAAGGAAAATTTTCAGGTCTGATTCTCAGACGGGGTTTTTAACTACCGTAGCAACGTCCCTGCCCGCGCTCCGGACCCCCGCCTCGACAATTCCCAACCTCAGCGCTAGGCCCGTAGCGCACCCCAATTTCCCGCATTACCGTTACCACACTAGCTTCGCTATATAACTTCGCTCATGCTTTTCGCTCAACTTTTATATAACACACGGTAATTTAATTGTTGGAGTGCAAGAGGAGAGTTGCTTTTATTTGAATGTACACTGCTATCTCCAAAAAATGGTACGGTAGTACAGCAGCTGCATGTGTTTCCAAGGTCAGTCGTCATGAGCGAAAAAAGAAAAGTTGCTTTCCTGCAAGGGAGATCAGACAACGAGAGGCAGGGTCAGGGAATGGAGAGAGGGAGAGAGAAGTGAGAGGAGAGGGAAGAGATGCCAGGAGGGCAGGAGAAGGAGAGGGGCACAACCAGGAGGGCAGGAAAATGAGAGGGGCACAACCAGGAGGGCAGAAACAAAAATGTATATTGGTACACCAGAGAGCATTATTGGTACATTGACCAGTATTGACTGGAGTTGGCCTGTGCTGCAGTATGGCTGCACCTGACCTCAATTAACCAGCATTGACTTGAATTGACCAGCGATTACTTTAATTGACCAGCGATTACTTGAATTGACCAGCGTTGACTTGAATTGACCAGCGTTGACTTGAATTGACCAGCGTTGACTTGAATCGACCAACATTGATTGGAGCTGACCTGAGCTGCAAGACGGCTGCGCCTGCGAGCCACAGAGCGATTGCGACTGGCCTCGCAGTTGGGAGAGAGGATCATACGCTGAGGGGAGGGGAACCAAGCCAAGAAATAGCAGGGTGGAGGAGGGAGGGGCAGGACGAATGGTGGAGGATTGAGCTTGTGTGGCTGGTGCTTCACAAGCCTGCGAGCCACAGAGGGGTTGCGACTGGCCTCGAAGTTTGGAGAGAGGATCATAGGCTTAAGGAGAGGAGGGTGGGGAAGCAGAGCCAAGGAATAGGGGGGAGTGGAGGGAAGGGCAGGACAAGTGGGTGGCGAGGGATTGAGCTGATGCTTCACAAGCCTGCGAGCCACGGAGCGGTTGCGACTGGCCCTGGAGGAGGAGGGAGGGAAGGGCAGGACATGTGGGATGAGCTGATGCTTCAGAAGCCTGTGAGCCACATAGTGGTTGCGACTGGCCTCGGAATTTGGACAGAGGATCGTAGGCTGAAGGGGAGGTGAGGGGGGAAGCAAAGCCAAGAAATAGGGGGGGAGAGGACGAAAGGACAGGACGAATGGGTGAAGAGAATTGAGACAGGGAGCAAATGGGAGCAGTTGGGACTGGAAGTATGGGCATGGCAAGTGGGTTATTTGCCAAGAAGGGAGGGTTGTGGAGGGGGGAGGGGATATGGAGGTGGGGGGGGATGTGGATGGGGGAGGGGACGTGGAGGGAGGAGGGGATATGGAGGAAGGTGGGGATGTGGAGGGAAGAGGGGATTGGGGAGGATGCCATTCAACTCAACTTTGCACGGCTCTTGAAGATTCGAGAACATCACCTCCCACTTTGGCCACTGCAATCCCCCCCCCCCCTCCTCACCTTCTGCAAGGCAGGTTGGAAAACCTCCTTCTCCATGCAAGGCTGGTAGCTGTGCAGAGCTGTGATATTTCACCACTTCCCACCACTGTCCACCACTGCCCACCACTGCCCACCACTTCCCACCACTGCCCACCGCTCACCTTCTGTACGGCGGTTTGGAAGACCTCCTTCTTCTCCATGCGAGGCTGATAGCTGAACACCTGGTGCAGCAGCTCATTCTCCTGGTGGTGTGTGTGAGGCGGGAGGGCGGAAGGGGGGCGGGGGCGGGTGGGACGGGGAGGGGGGAGAGGGGGGGGGGGGGGGGGGGGGGGGGGGGGGGGGGGTGGGTGGGTTTGGAAGACCTCCTTCTTCTCCATGCGAGGCTGGTAGCTGAACACCTGGTGCAGCAATTCGTTCTCCTGGTGGTGTGTGTGATGCGGGAGGGCAGAACGGGGGCGGGGCGGGGCGGGGGGGAAAGAGGTGGGGGTGGGTCTGGAATACCTCCTTTTTCTCCAGGCGAGGCTGGTAGTTGAACACCTGGTGCAGCACCTCGTTCTCCTGGTGGAAAGGGGGAGGGGGGAGGGCAGAAGGGGGGCGGGGGCAGGGGGAAGGGGGGGGAAGAGGGGGGTTGGGTTTGGAACACCTCCTTCTTCTCCATGCGAGGCTGGTAGGCTGAACACCTGGTGCAGCAACTCGCTGTCCTGGTGGAAGGGGGGAGGGGGGTTGGAGGGGAGGTATATGGGGAAAAAATGTATGGGGAAGGGTAGTGGGAACGGGTGGGTAGGTGGGATTCTAAAGCCCATTAAGGCGGGCACTCAGTTTCAAGCCAGCGCATGAATCCTCTTACAGCATGTGGGTGGGAGTCTGGCATCAGCAGCCACAGACACGTTGACTCATGGACCCATGGAGCCATGGCCCACGCGTGCTGCTGCCAGCGAATTTAGCCCAGCCTAGGGCCCGCCACAGTTACCCTAGTGTGTTTAGAAGCCTCTCACAGCATGTGGGTGGGAGTCTGGCATCAGCAGCCACAGACACGTGAGTCAACACGTGCTGCTGCCAACGAATTCAGCCCAGCCTCGGGCCTGCCACAGCTGCCCTCAAAACCATCAAGGCAGTTCTTAATATCAGCCAAGACAGACTTAAGAACCGCCAGACCAGTTCGCAAAAACTGGCAAGGCAGTCCAAAAACCCGTCAAGGCAGTTTAAGAACCACGGAGGCAGTTCTAAGGAGCAGTGCAGGGGACCCAGTCAGTGTCGGCACCGCAGTGACTGCACCCCAAGGTTGGGATGAGGTCACTGGGAGGGACAGGGAGCATGGGGACCTCCCCATCCCTGCTGCTGGTGCCGATGCGACGAGGAATTGTGCCGTGAGTGTAGTGGAGGATTGAGATGGTTTATCAATGCTAAGAACTGCGTGATTCACGAGCGAGCGCAGGAGAGAAGAAGGGAGGGAGGAAGCGCAAATGGGCAATAAAGCTGGGTATGAATAGGGAGGGAGGGAGGGAAGGTAGCTGGTAGCTGCAGGCCTGATAAAGGCGTGATGATTCATGAAGACCTAATGGAGGTATGGTTGCATTGATGGGATGGAAAAAGGGGTGTTGGTCCGAACCAATCCCAAGGCATGTGGGTGGGAGTCTGGCATCAGCAGCTACAGACGCGCTGACACATGGACCACAGGGAGCCATGGTCAACACGTGCTGCTGCCAACGAATTCAGCCCAGCCTAGGGCCCGCCACAATCGCCCTACGATCTGCCAGAGCAGTCTCAAGAACCGCCGAGGCAACTTAACAACAACCAAAACAGATTACCAAACCGCCAAGGCAGCTTGAAAAAACGTCACTGGAGTTGGAAAAGCCGTCAAGGAGTCGTAAGGAACCGCTCCAGCAGACTCAAGGAGCAATGCAGCGGAGCCAGATAGTGTTGGCACCGCAGTCACAGAGACTGTTAGGGACAGGGAGGATGGGCACCCCCCCATCCCTGTTGCTGGTGCCGAAAAAATGAGCTGATTCAGTTGTGTAAAGCACTGTCAGAGCAAGAGACTGTATGAGCAACGTATCAAGCGTGCCAGTAACTTTGATAAAGGAGCAAGAGGGAGGGCGGGAGTAGAGGAGGGCAGCGAGGCAGGGACGGACGAGGGCAGGAGAGGAGGAGACAGGCAGGGATGGAGTAGGGCAGGAGAGGAGGAGGCAGGCAGGGAGGGAAGAGGAGAGGGCACACCTGCTAGGAACCTCCGGAGGGCATTCAGCCGGACAAGGGGCAGATGAGGGCAGGAGGGAGGAGCAGATGAGGGCAGGAGGGAGGAGGGCAGGAGGGAGGAGCAGATGAGGGCAGGAGGGAGGAGGGCAGGAGGGAGGAGCAGATGAGGGCAGGAGGGAGGAGGGCAGGAGGGAGGAGCAGATGAGGGCAGGAGGGAGGAGGGCAGGAGGGAGGAGCAGATGAGGGCAGGAGGGAGGAGGGCAGAAGGGAGGAGCAGACGAGGACAGGAGGGAGGAGGGCAGGAGGGAGGAGCAGACGAGGACAGGAGGGAGGAGGGCAGGAGGGAGGAGCAGATGAGGGCAGGAGGGAGGAGGGCAGGAGGGAGGAGCAGATGAGGGCAGGAGGGAGGAGGGCAGGAGGGAGGAGCAGATGAGGGCAGGAGGGAGGAGGGCAGGAGGGAGGAGCAGACGAGGACAGGAGGGAGGAGGGCAGGAGGGAGGAGCAGATGAGGGCAGGAGGGAGGAGGGCAGGAGGGAGGAGCAGACGAGGACAGGAGGGAGGAGGGCAGGAGGGAGGAGCAGACGAGGGCAGGAGGGAGGAGGGCAGGAGGGAGGAGCAGATGAGGGCAGGAGGGAGGAGGGCAGGAGGGAGGAGGGCAGGAGGGAGGAGGGCAGGAGGGAGGAGGGAGGAGGGCAGGAGGGAGGAGGACAGGAGGGAGGAGCAGATGAGGGCAGGAGGGAGGAGGGCAGGAGGGAGGAGCAGACGAGGACAGGAGGGAGGAGGGCAGGAGGGAGGAGCAGATGAGGGCAGGAGGGAGGAGGGCAGGAGGGAGGAGCAGATGAGGGCAGGAGGGAGGAGGGCAGGAGGGAGGAGCAGATGAGGGCAGGAGGGAGGAGGGCAGGAGGGAGGAGCAGACGAGGACAGGAGGGAGGAGGGCAGGAGGGAGGAGGGCAGGAGGGAGGAGGGCAGGAGGGAGGAGCAGATGAGGGCAGGAGGGAGGAGGGCAGGAGGGAGGAGCAGACGAGGGCAGGAGGGAGGAGGGCAGGAGGGAGGAGCAGATGAGGGCAGGAGGGAGGAGGGCAGGAGGGAGGAGCAGACGAGGACAGGAGGGAGGAGGGCAGGAGGGAGGAGCAGATGAGGGCAGGAGGGAGGAGGGCAGGAGGGAGGAGCAGATGAGGGCAGGAGGGAGGAGGGCAGGAGGGAGGAGCAGATGAGGGCAGGAGGGAGGAGGGCAGGAGGGAGGAGCAGACGAGGACAGGAGGGAGGAGGGCAGGAGGGAGGAGCAGATGAGGGCAGGAGGGAGGAGGGCAGGAGGGAGGAGCAGACGAGGACAGGAGGGAGGAGGGCAGGAGGGAGGAGCAGACGAGGGCAGGAGGGAGGAGGGCAGGAGGGAGGAGCAGATGAGGGCAGGAGGGAGGAGGGCAGGAGGGAGGAGGGCAGGAGGGAGGAGGGCAGGAGGGAGGAGGGAGGAGGGCAGGAGGGAGGAGGACAGGAGGGAGGAGCAGATGAGGGCAGGAGGGAGGAGGGCAGGAGGGAGGAGCAGACGAGGACAGGAGGGAGGAGGGCAGGAGGGAGGAGCAGATGAGGGCAGGAGGGAGGAGGGCAGGAGGGAGGAGCAGATGAGGGCAGGAGGGAGGAGGGCAGGAGGGAGGAGCAGATGAGGGCAGGAGGGAGGAGGGCAGGAGGGAGGAGCAGACGAGGACAGGAGGGAGGAGGGCAGGAGGGAGGAGGGCAGGAGGGAGGAGGGCAGGAGGGAGGAGCAGATGAGGGCAGGAGGGAGGAGGGCAGGAGGGAGGAGCAGACGAGGGCAGGAGGGAGGAGGGCAGGAGGGAGGAGCAGATGAGGGCAGGAGGGAGGAGGGCAGGAGGGAGGAGCAGACGAGGACAGGAGGGAGGAGGGCAGGAGGGAGGAGCAGATGAGGGCAGGAGGGAGGAGGGCAGGAGGGAGGAGCAGATGAGGGCAGGAGGGAGGAGGGCAGGAGGGAGGAGCAGACGAGGACAGGAGGGAGGAGGGCAGGAGGGAGGAGGGCAGGAGGGAGGAGGGCAGGAGGGAGGAGGGCAGGAGGGAGGAGGGCAGGAGGGAGGAGGGCAGGAGGGAGGAGGGCAGGAGGGAGGAGGGCAGGAGGGAGGAGGGCAGGAGGGAGGAGGGCAGGAGGGAGGAGGGAGGAGGGCAGGAGGGAGGAGGGCAGGAGGGAGGAGGGCAGGAGGAGGGGTCGCACCTGCAAATGGCGTTGAAAGCCGTCCGCTAGGAACCTCCGAAGAGCATTTAGCTAAACAAGGGATGGAGGATGGGACGAGAAGAAGCAGGGCAAAAGGTGGGACGGAATGAAGATACAGAGCCAGCGAGCAAGGCGTCAGAAGGAATGGCGATGCCAAGTTGGGCGATAAGCACAACATGATAAAGGCGCAGGTACTACTATCTGTCGAGCACACGCCTTTCTTGATGGCTTGCAAGACCTCATTGTCCACGTGCCAACTGCTCACATGCACTGTCAGCATCCCCATGTTACTGCCTCACCTGCACTGTCAGCGTCCACGTGTCGACACGCAGCGAGTCGCCGTGCTTCAGCCTGATGACCGTCTCGGAGCAGCGCCCATTGTCCTGATGAGGATGCGAGGGGTGGGAAGGGATGGGAGGAAGTGGGACTATGAGAAGATATTCAAAAGAAGCGTCGTGTTCCAGCTTGATCACCGTCTCGGAGCAACACCCGCTGCCCTGACGAGGATGAGAGGGGTGGTAAGGGGTGGGAAAGGGTGGGAGGAAGTGGGGCTATGAGAAGATATTCAAAAGAAGCGCCGCGTTCCAGCTTGATCACCGTCTCGGAGCAACGCCCGCTGTCCTGATGAGGACGAGAGGGGGCGGGAGGAGGTGGGAGAGGGTGGGAGGGAGTGGGAAGGCGTGGGAAGGTGTGGTTGGGAGGGAAGCAGGGTCCCAAAGCAATGCCAGTTGCCCTGATGAGGGGCGAGGGGGCGGGAAGGAGCAACTCAGAGCAGCAAACGTTCATGCTGGGCAGCGTTAATTGCTACCCTCTCCCTCACTGCTATAGGGACAGCAAGCATCCAAACGCCAGGCGCTGGGAAAGTCGGTCCTTCTTGCTCATCTGCTTGCTGCCGCCCACTGTCATCTGCTGCATCTCGTTGACTGTTGCAGCCCCCCATGCACCCATGCACCCAGGATCATCCAGAAAGCATCACACAGAGTGACTCACACGAATACACCCGAGGATCTCCCGAAACGCCAGGCGCTGGGAGAGGCGGTCTTTCTTGGTCATCTGCTTGCTGCTGCCCACCGTCAGCTGCTGCATCTGCTCCACCGCCCTCTGCACCGTCGCACTGCCCTGGCGCCCACCTGTTGTACAAGACCAAGGGATGCCCATGTCATGGGGTATGAGTTACAACTCATGGGGTATGAGTTACAACTCATGGGGTATGAGTTACAACTCATGGGGTATGAGTTACAACTCATGGGGTATGAGTTACAACTCATGGGGTATGAGTTGCCTTAACGGTCACCTCATCTGCTGCATCTGCTCCACCGCCCTCTGTGCTGTTCCACTGCCCTGGCGCCCACCTGTGGGGCACTGGGTATGGGGTATGGAGCACAAGAGGCATGGAGCATGGGGCACGGGGCACGGGGCATGGGGCACAAGAGGCATGTGGCATGGCATGGGGTATGGGGTATGAATTGCATTCCAGCACTAAAATGTACTGTGCTGCATTGCACCATGATACATTGCCAGCACCACACGCACCACCCACCCACCAACGAGTAACTGCTGGGCCAAGCCAAGGACGACTGACCTCCCATGGGTTTATCAGGCAGCACCACCCCGAGTCACTGCGCTCCACTGCACCGCAAAGTACAGCACAGAACCGTGCAGCACAGCACTGGGACATGCACCGTTGCCTGTACCGCCTCCCAAATTTAATTTGCTAGAAATAAGGTCCACTCACCTCCCACGGGTTTATCAGGCAGCACCACCCCATCCACGATAGAGTCATCCGAGTCACTTCTCTCCACAGCACCGCACAGTACAGCACCGCACCGTACAGCAGCAAATAGCACAGTAAAGCATAACTGCTACTACCTCCGGGGGTCAAGCCAAGGCGGACTGACCTCCCACGGGTTTATCAGGCAGCACCACCCCATCCACAATAGAGTCATCCGAGTCACTGCTCTCCACACCACCGTTCCCGCCACCGTTTGCCAAGCCATTCGCCGAGCCTCCTCCCAAGCCTGCACCGCTCCCAGCTTCGTCGGCAGCGTCCGCAGGGCAGTGCTCGTGCACGAGTGCTATGGCCTCGCCTGCTGCTCCTCTCACATTCAAGTCCGCGTCTTGCAGGCAGCGGGAGAGAACTTCAAGCTCACTGGTTGTGAGGTGTGAGGGAGGGAGGGAGGGAAGGGAAATGGTGAAGGTGGTAAGGGAAGGGAAAACGAGTGCTATAACCTCGCCTGCCGCACCTCACACCTTAGTCCGCGTCTTGCAGGCAGCGGGAGAGAACTTCCAGCTCACTGGAACGTGGGGCGTGGGAGGGCGGGGGAGAGACGGGCAGGGGGTTAACTGCGGTAAGGCAGGAACGAGTGCTATGGCCTCGTCTGCCGCCCCCCTCACTCCCAAGTCCGCGTCTTGCAGACAGCGGGAGAGAACTTCAAGTTCACTGAAACGTGAGGAGTGGAAGGGAGAGATGCGAAGGGGTATAGTGGGGTGTGAGGAGGGAACTAAGAAGTTGGGTGGTGGCCTCGCATGCGCCCCACATCACTCCCATCCCATGTCCGCGTCATGCAGACAGCAAGAGAGAACTTCCAGCTCACTGGTTGTGGGGGATGTGTGGGAGTGAAGGGAGAGACGAGTAGGGAAAAAACGGGGGTGAAGGGAGAACGAGCGCTGTGGCCTCGCCTGCCTGTCAGTCCCCTCACGCCCATGTCCGTGTCTTGCAAACAGCGAGAGAAAACTTCCACCTCACAGGTTGTGAAGGGAGAGAGTGAAGGGAGAGACTTGAAATAATGGGATTACAGGCAGCGAGACAGAAGCACCTGCGGGTGTGGAACTGTGCAAGCTGCGAGGAGGGCAGCGTGGAGAGCAGCAGCATCCAGTTGCTGATGGCTGACTATGAGAGGTACCACTCTTTATGCACACGAGCTCACTAAAAGAGCTGTCTCACCTACGGGCTTGGAACTGCGAGAGCTGAGTAGAGAGCAGCGTGGAGAGCAGTAGCGTACAGCTGGCAAGAGACTGAAACGAGAAGTAACGAGAATGAACACTGCACACACGAGTTCATTCAAAAAGCTGACTCACCTGCGGGTGTGGAATTGCGAGAGCTGAGTGGAGGGAAGCGTGGAGAGCAGTAGGGTCCAATTGCTGATTACTGACTATGAGAGGGACCAATCTTTATGCACACGAGTTCATTCAGAGAGCTGACTCACCTGCGGATGTGGAACTGCAAGAGCTGAGTGGAGGGCAGCGTGGAGAGCAGCAGGGTCCAGTTGCTGATGGCTGATCCCCTCACTGCTGCTGGTACCACTGTCTTGCTGACGCCCTGAAAACGGAAGGCACGCAGGGAGGTGAGGGGGGGGGGGTGTGGGGGGTGTTGAGAGTGGGTTGAGTTTGTTGAGTAGGACGGAGAGCAGGTTCGTGCTCTCCTCCCTGGCATCAGCGTCCTCTAAACCCTCAACCCTGCACCATGCATGCACCCCTGCGTCCCTGCACGCATCCCTGCACCCCTGCATTCCTCCCCTTTTAAAAATAACAAGGTTAGCACCGAGCCTCACCTGGGGGTTTGCGACAAGCCAGAGCAGGCACATGCTCTCCTCGGTGGCATGTGCCATTGCTAATAAACGACAAACCCTCGAACCCAAACCTTGTCCTTGAAACCTTAACCCTGAACCTCACCTACGGGTTGGCGAGGAGCCACAGCAGGTTCATGCTCTCCTCTGTAGCATGCGCGAGCTAGTAAACGCCAGACTTCAAAACCCAAACACCTCACCTGAGGGTTGGCGAGGAGCCACACCACAGCAGGCTCATGCTCTCCTCCGTGGCATGTGCAAATGCTAGCAAACCCCAAGCTCTCGGACCCAAAAACTTGAGCTCTGAAACCTAAACCCTGCACCTCACCTGAGGGTTGGCGACGAGCCACAGCAAGCTCATGCTCTCCTCCGTCACATGTGCGTCCCTGGCCCCCACGAAGGTGATGATGGCCATGGCGTCTAGACACTGCGGGGGGGAAATGGGAGGGGGGGGAAGATAAATCTACAGGAGGAGGGAGGACGGGCAAGGCGAAAGAATGGAGAGGATGCGGCAAGGCGAGGGAGGGGAGAGGAGGGATAAGGCGAGGGAACGGAGTAGAGGGATTGAGCGAGGGACGGGAGAGGAGGGATAAGGCAAGGGAAGGGAGAAGGAAGAGTCAAGAAGAGGGAAGCGAGAGGAGGAAAAGGTTAAGGAAAGCGAGAGGATGGAAAAGACGAGGAACGGGCCAGGAGGCAGAGGGGCGTTGTGAGGCGTCTCAGAACGAGCACTTTCTTTCGTGGCATGTGCATTCCTTCCCCACCTCCCTCCCTCCCTCCCTCCCTCCCTCCCTCCTCCCTCCCTCCCTCCCTCCCTCCCTCCCTCCCTCCCTCCTTCCCTCCCTCCCTCCTCCCCTCCCTCCTCCCCTCCCTCCTCCCCTCCCTCCCTCCCTCCTCCCCTTCCTCCTCCCCTCCCTCCCTCCCTCCCTCCCTCCCTCCCTCCCTCCCTCCCTCCTCCCCTCCCTCCTCCCCTCCCTCCTCCCCTCCCTCCCTCCCTCCTCCCCTTCCTCCTCCCCTCCCTCCCTCCCTCCCTCCCTCCCTCCCTCCCTCCCTCCCTCCCTCCCTCCTTCCCTCCCTCCCTCCCTCCCTCCCTCCCTCCCTCCCTCCCTCCCTCCTCCCCCCCCCCCCCCCCCCCCCCCCCCCCCTCCCTCCCTCCCTCCCTCCTGCCCTCTTTTCCCCCTTACCTCCTCTCGCCCCCTGTTCTTTTGGTTGCCCCACTCACAGCCAGCAGCACGAGCGAGCTTGCTCAGATGCGGCAACGACGAGGAGAGCAGCTCCTCGCACGAATCAGACGCCCCTAGGGTGAGCGCCAGCAGACCTGGGGGGTGCGGGTGTGTGCTAAGGGAAGATTAAAAGCAGAGGCATCTTGAGGAGGAAAACAGTGGTCGGTTCGGACTCGAAAAGCGAGTGGGGTGGAGAGGTAGAGGAGCAGAGAGGGGAGCGGGGAGGGGAGGGGGAGGGGGAGGGGGTGGTGAGGAGAGGGGAGGAAGAGGAGGAACAGACAAGGTAGGGACGAGAGAGCAGCTCCTTGCACTAATCAAACGTACCTAAGGCAAGAGGACGTGTGGTTGGGGTGAAGAAAAGAGAAAGGAGAGCTATCTTGGGGAGGGGGCGGGAGACGGGAAGGGGGAACAGACGAGGAAGGGAGAGGAGAGCAGCTATTGCGCAGGGGGTATCGGTCGTAATTACAAGAGCAGGGAGCGCTCACCAAGGCAGCGGGCAGCGAGAACTTGCTCGGGGGCCTTGCCCTTCCTAAGGCACGAGAGAAACCCTGCGTGAGAGTGTTGAACCTGGGGGCATTGGAAGGGGCAGGAGGGAGGGTAGAGTAGACTAAGTAGGTCAGGTACGAGGCCTTAGAGAGGACATAAGAGAAGCGAGTGCAGCCTGCTAGAGGGTGACAAACGAGCACACACACGCGCACACACACACTCCCACAAACACGCGCACACATTCACACACACACACACACAAACACACGCACACACACACACGGACACACACCCGCCTACACACAAGCGCACACACACACCCACACACACCCGCCTACACACACGCGCACACACACAAACCACTTCCACCTTTTTTTTCCCCACGCGCACCCCCCTTCAGAAGCCTTACTTGTCCTGCAGGAGCTCCCCGTGCACTTGCGACGCCAGAGTGGTCGCCAGGCCCTTGAGCGCCGCCTCGCAAGTTGTCGACCTGGCAGGGGCCCACACGCAGAGGAGGAAGGAGGGGAGGAAGGGGGGAAACAAGCATGGCAGCAGAGCAGGCAGTCGGTTCGAAAAGTCGCCGTTGCTCGTCGTGCCGTCCGCATAGTCGACGCGCTCGGAACCCGCAAGAACCATGTAACGAAGGAACAGGGACAGAAACGCGGGAAGCGGAGATGATGGACGAAAGCCAAAGAGAGCACAGCAGTGCACAGGGGAAGTTAAGAGATCCGTGTGCATGTTGCCTAGCTTCCTGGTCCATTAAACAGGTGAAATCATACGGCAAGCGAGCACACAGACGTAGTGCAAGAGTAACTGCGAGGGAAAAAACGGATGCGATATGCAAGGTTCAAGTCCTGCAGGAGATGCGGATGAAAGAAAGAAAGGAAGAAAGAAAGCATAAGAGCATGGTGTGATGATGAACTTACTCTTCCCCATTTTCCGTTCAATCTGGTCAGCAATGCACTTTAGACGAGGCGAACGGCAGCACTAGGCCCGAGGACTCGAAAGGAGAGCCCTCTGTTTCAAGATTTTCTGCAAACCTCCCTGAGGAGGCCCTGAAGAGCACAGCTGTTCTGGTAGGCAAATGGCAAGATCGGATTTGCAGCAGTAGGTGCTATCCCGGTAGCACTTTTTTTTATTAACGCGAAGAAAGCAATGCGAGAATGCGAGATAGGAGCGGAAGTCCTAACGTTCCTGAGCGCGTAAGCTTTGAAAGCCGAAAGTACGTGAGCGCCTGAAAACAATGTACTGATGTCCTCTTTTGAAAGGACATCTAAAACTTCTGAAAACTACGAGGAAGTAAGACTGTTCACCCCGACATGCTTAGTCGAGCGTAGAACGGCAATGCTGGTCTCTCAGCCCGCTACCATCGACCTAGCGGGCTGCTTCTCCGTTTCCCCCAGTTCCGTCCTCCTGGGATCTTAGGAATAATTCTAAGATCAAGACGGATTCAATATGCTCAATTCGGAAGCTATTAGAAACTAGACCCGCTACCGCCGTGATCAGGAGGAGCCTGAAATCGGTAGAGCTGGGAGGAGGTGCTGGGTGCAGGAAATCCGTATGTTTTGAAACGCCGTCGTGAACTCAGTTCTTGATGAAAATAATTGTATGAGCTAATTCTGGATAGGTCTCTGAGTGACGAATCCGTAGCACCAAAGAACACAAAGTTTGCCCAAGAAATGAGAATGTAGTCGTTGATAATATAGGGCTGGGTACAACATTCCAGAGAGGATGCAATTCACAATGACGAGAGAGTTTTTATACTCTATAACATAGAATTCAAGAAACCCCCTATAGTCGAACCGCATTTGTAACCGAGCCGCGTGCAATTTCGTAACCCACCGCATTGCAAAATTGACGGTGGAATTTCGGAAAAGGAGGTACGTCCTTTTCCGTTTACATTTCCGTCCATGCATTCAACTTGCAATTGCATTGGTCGGACCAATTGTATTGCGCCATGTGTTTACGTTTTGTTTGGTTCTTTCCGCCCACTTGTAAACACCCCTCAATTGTTTTCTTTGTTTTCTACCACCCAAGTGCAACTCTTGGTTTGAGTGCACCGTCACCCTCCGCCCAATCTCTCGCCACCCAACCCCACTTGGTAAGGTTGAAGGGGTGTGTAGTGGGGACCACTTGGCCCCCCACCGACCTCCAACACTCCCCCTTGGTCCCCACAAGCACCTATGCATATAAGCCTACCCTAGCACAACAAGCATGAAAGGTATCTCTAGGCAAAGGCTTGGTGAGGAAGTCCGCGGATTGAGCGTTGGTCTTCACGTAGCGTAGCTCCACCTCCTTGTCTTCGACGAGCTTGCGGATGAAGTGATGACGAATTTGGATGTGCTTGGTCCTTCCGTGAAGGACCGAGTTCTTGGCAAGGTTGATTGCCGCTTGGTTGTCCACGTAGATCGGTGTGGGTCCCTCTTGCTCGTATCCTAGCTCGGCTAGGAGACGCCTCAACCACACGGCCTCGGTACCACCACGGTTGAGAGCAACATACTCGGCCTCGGTTGAGCTAAGGGCAATCAAGTTTTGCCTCTTGCTTTGCCAAGCCACCGCTCCCCCAAGGAGCGTGAAGACAAGGCCCGAGGTGCTTTGCCGAGTAGAAGGATCTCCCGCCCAATCGGAATCCGTGAACCCAATGAGTGCTACCGGCCCGGCTTCATAGTGGAGCCCTAGGTGACTAGTGCCCCTAACATAGCGAAGAAGACGACGCAAAGCACGCTCATGCTCCACCATGGGGTTGGAGAATACTCGCCCAAGTAGCCCAACCGTGAACGAGAGATCGGGACGGGTGCTCACGGCGGCATACATGCATGAACCTACTATGGAATGAAAGCGCTTGGTCTTCTCGGGATCCATAGGGGTCTCTTCGCTTGTGGCCAAAGGGTGGAACCTCACTTCCATGGGTGTGGGTGCCGCCTTGCTCTCGCTCATCCCAAAGCGAGCCACCACGTCCTCCAAGTACTTGTGTTGGTGAAGATGAAGAGTCTTGTGCGCACGATCGCGATCGATGTGCATGCCGAGGTAGTATGACACGGCACCAAGGTCGCGCATAGAGAACTCCGATGCAAGCTTCGCCTTGATGTCCGCCACAAGGTCCTTGCAATCGGATACAAGGAGAAGGTCGTCCACGTAGAGAAGGAGGACGAGCTTCTTCTCCCCACGGTTGAGGATGTAAAGCGCATGATCACACTCGCTCCGAGTGAAGCCCAACTCAAGCAAGCAATTGTCCATCCTCATGTACCAAGCTATAGGGCTTTGATTCAAGCCGTAGATGGTGCGCTTCAACTTGCACACACGGTCCGTACCATCCTCGAACCCCGGCGGTTGCCGCATATGCACCTCCTCCTCTAGGTGGCCATATAAAAATGCGGTTTTTACATCAAGTTGTTCTACCTCTAGATCAAGCCCTCCTGCTAGAGCTAAGAGAACACGAAGGGTAGAAGACTTTGCTACCGGTGCAAAGGTCTCGTTGTAGTGAAGCACGGTCTTTTACGTGTACCCTTGTGCCACCAAGCGAGCCTTGTATCGCTCCACCTCACCATTCGGCCCGAGCTTCTTCTTGAAGACCCATCGGGACCCAACGGTGTAGCTATTGGGGGGCAAAGGGACAAGATCATACACATCATTTTCAATGGTTGACTCATACTCCTCATTGAGTGCTTGAGTCCAATCGCCGGCTTGGAGCGTCTCCATCGCCTCACGGTAGGTGGTAGGTGTGAAGTCGGCCATGAAGCACATTGCATCTCCCCCTTCCTCACCATCCTCCACCACAAGCGAGTAGTCGGCGTACTTCGAGTTCGGGTGAGGAGCTTTTCGAGCGCGAGTAGATGCAAGCGTTGGAGCGACGACGGTAGAAGGACCACCATCCTTCTCACTCTCCACTCCAACCACTTCAACAACATCTCCCTCCTCGTCTTGAACACCCCTCTCCTCGGGAACGTCACTAGAAGATGCCTCGTTCGTGTCATCAACCGTTGGAGGGATGACCACGATCGAATGTTTGTTGCTTGATGGAGTTGGGAAGCGGCTCTCGAAGAATGAGACGTCGCGCGACACCACGAACTTTCCGCTCTCCAAGTCCCATACTCGCCATCCCTTGTGATCAAGGCTATGACCCAAATGCATCCCCATACGCGCCTTCGCCTCAAGCTTGGTGCGTGTAGCGTCGGGGACGTGGTAGTAGCAAATGCACCCGAAGGTGCGAAGGTTGGAGACATCCGGTTTGTCCCCACTCCAAGCCTCAAGGGGGGTCTTGTTCGGCAACGTCTTGGTCAAGCTTCGGTTGTGAATCCAAGTCGCCAACATTGTCGCTTCGCCCCACCAAGACTTGTCCGCATGAGCATGGGCAAGCATGCTCCTAACCGCCTCAACCAAAGTGCGGTTCAAGCGCTCCGCCGCTCCATTTTGTTGAGGTGAGTGAGGAACCGATACTTCGTGGAAGGTTCCCCGTGCCTTGAACCACCCGTCGAGCTCGTTGTTGACGTACTCTCCTCCTCCATCCGACCGAATCCGCTTCACGAGTTGTCCATTTTTCTCCGTCTCAACAAGCGCCACCCACTTCTTGATTGTCGTAGAAGTCGCGCTCTTGTCCTTGTGAAGGTAGACCCACACCATGCATGTCGCGTCGTCGAGGAGAGTGAGAATGTAGCGAGCGCCTCCTTTGGAGGTAGGGGTGATTGGTCCACACAAGTCGGTGTGGACGAGGTCGAGCGGGTTCGAGGCGAGAGGCGTTGTACTTGTAGGAAATGACTTCCTTGCCATCTTCCCCTCAAGACACGCCGAGCACTTCTCCACCTCCTCGTTCGTTCAGAAGTCGGCGACGATCCCGTGCACCATGCCTTGAGTTGCCATGGTGCGGATGGTTGACGTGCTCAAGTGCCCGTAGCGGTTGTGCCACATCTCCAATGAAGGCTTCGCCACCGCCGCGTGCGCCGATGCAAGATTCGGTGTAGCCATGAGCTTGAAGAGTCCGCCGTCTTGATGCGCTTTGCCGATGAAGCGCCCGGAAGACGTGCTCAAGGTCATGACCGCGCCTTCGATGTTGACACGCATTCCCTTGGTGGTGAGTTGTGACACGGAGAGCAAGTTGGCGCCGAGTCCCGGTACAACCAACACGTTGTTGATCGTCATTGGACCGCCGTCCACCGCGAGGCGCAACGTTCCGCGTCCATTCACCTCAAGCGAGTCTTGATTCCCGAAGACTACGCGCTTGATAGGAGCATCCGCCGAGACGTCTTCAAGGAGGTCCGCGTGTGGCGTCATGTGTTGCGTAGCTCCCGTGTCGAGAAGCCATGCGAGTCCGCCAAGCGCTCCTTCTCCCGCGATGAACACGAGCTCCTTGGTGTCTTCTCCCGAAGTCACCACGTTCGCGCGCCGCTCCTCTTGAGTTGAAGACGTTGGAGTCCGATCCCTTGGCTTGCTCCGACACTCGCGCCACCAATGCCCGACCTTCTTGCAATACCGGCATGCTCCTTCCCGAGCATGACCACGGTTGTTGTTGTTGTTGGCGTGTCCACCACGTGAAGAGCTCGCGCTTCCACTTGCATGCCCACGGTCATTCCGTGGCTTGGTGTAGAGAACGCCCTTCTTCGCGCCGCGCGTGAAGTGAGCCGAACTCGTTGAATCGCCTTTCAAGTTGATCCACCTCATCTCCTCGTTGATGAGGCACGTCGTCACCCCTTCCTTGGTTCACGTCGCTTGCGTGCCGTCAAGGGTGGTGATGACGGTTGACCATTCCTCTCCGAGCCCTCCGAGAAGCGTCATGATCCAATCCTTCTCGTCCACGTCCGCTTCAAGCTCCACCATTCGTTCGCCAAGCTCCTCAACGCGGTTGACGTACGCGCGCATGCGTTCGCCCTCCTTGATGCGCATGGTGAAGAAGTTCCTCCTCGCTTGCAACTTGCCGTGGAGATACTTCGTCACGTGGATGTTCTCGAGGCGCCTCCAAGCTTCACGTGTAGCTCCTTCAAGGTCGATGCACCAGCTCACCACCGGCACGAGTTGAAGTCCGAGCTTCGACACGAGAAACGAAAACGCCTTCTTGTCCTTCTTCACCCATGCTCCATGCTCCGTTGTCGAGGCGCTTGAAGGCTTCACATCGGATCCGTCGAAGAAGCCCCAAAGCTCACGCTCCATCATGTGCACCTTCAACTTGAAGCGCCATGATGCATAGTGCTCGCCATTGAACAATGGCACCGCACTCATGTCGACGATCGTCATAGATGCGGAATAGGACTCATTGGGGGTAGGACGAAGGGGGACATCAGAGGTCGATGAGGAAGTCAAATACATGGCGACGAGTAGAGCTAGGCGTAAAGCGTTTGAAAAAACCTAAAGCTCTGATACCATGCAGGAAATCCGTATGCTTTGAAACGCCGTCGTGAACTCAGTTCTTGATGAAAATAATTGTATGAGCTAATTCTGGATAGGTCTCTGAGTGACGAATCCGTAGCACCAAAGAACACAAAGTTTGCCCAAGAAATGAGAACGTAGTCGTTGATAATATAGGGCTGGGTACAACATTCCAGAGAGGATGCAATTCACAATGACGAGAGAGTTTTTATACTCTATAACATAGAATTCAAGAAACCCCCTATAGTCGAACCGCATTTGTAACCGAGCCGTGTGCAATTTCGTAACCCACCCCATTGCAAAATTGACGGTGGAATTTCGGAAAAGGAGTTACGTCCTTTTTCCGTTTACATTTCCGTCTATGCATTCAACTTGCAATTACATTGGTCGAACCAATTGTATTGCGCCATGTGTTTACGTTTTGTTTGGTTCTTTCCGCCCACTTGTAAACACCCCTCGATTGTTTTGTTTGTTTTCTACCACCCAAGTGCAACTCTTGGTTTGAGTGCACCGTCACCCTCCGCCCAATCTCTCGCCACCCAACCCCACTTGGTAAGGTTGGAGGGGTGTGTAGTGGGGACCACTTGGCCCCCCACCGACCTCCAACACTGAGAGCGCCAATGACGGTCACGGAACGGAAGGAGATGCAAAGGCACGCCATGGATGGTCAACGGGGAACAGAGCGATGTTCGGCAGCCACAGGGGACCCAGCGAGGGATGGGGGGAGGGATCGAAACTCACAGCTAGGGTTTCTAGTTTGGGTTAGTCAACTTAGAGTCAACCGTCATTGACTCAGAAGTCTAGGGTCCAGGCGCAAGCGGAGTGCTTGGGGGAAATGTCGCGGACGGGCGATTCAAGGGAAGGGGGCTTACGAAACTGCAGCAGCACGAAACGAAAATTCCGGGGCTGAACAGTTTTTCTTCTCCTTGTCGCATTTAGTGGACACACGTCTCTCAAAAAACCTACCTCGACTTTCACTCCAACTCCGGTCAACCCTATACGCACTCAATTCAATTGGCCAACAAGTTCCGCAACCTGGTGGCATCTCTATCGTGTCCTTCAATCGAGCAGTTTCTCTCACCTCCCCGTCCCCCTCCGCCGATGGGCGCCTCCTTTTTGTACACATCAACTTTCTGCATGAGCAATTACGCCTCATCGCCATCTACGCACCGAGACCTGCCACTGACCGTCGGATCTGGTGGAGATCAATCCTGACTCCTGCATTGGAACAACCCTCTGCAGCTATAGCTACAATCCTCGCCGGTGACTTTAACTCGGTAGTCTCCCCTTTAGACCGTAACCGCCCGTTGCTTGGCCATGAACTTAGCGAGGCCACCATAGTGTCCAATCTTTTGTTAGCGCACGCATTGTGTGATGTGTATCGTTCACTCCACCCTGTCGACCCCGTGTTTTCCTACTTTGGTCGCCGGGTCAGTGCTGGTGCAGCTCTCCCGCCCGCCTCTAGATTAGACCGAATCTACCTCTCCAGTTCATTCCTCCCACGGACCTCTGAAACCTCCTACCTCTAGACCCCCGATGACGTTTCTGACCACTCCTTCGCCCCCCTCTGTGTTGTAAAGGACTCTCCTCTACTTTGCAGGAACTGGGAGTTGTTCTAATCAGTAGAGCACTCTGTTGGCTTTCCAACAAGTTGTCAAACACGCGATTCGCCTAAGTAACGAGAGAGTTATAGGCGTTTATGTGCTTGCTTGTGCTCTTAGATCAAAGGATATGAGCTCTCTGGATTTTGTAGTCGAATGTGTCACATACAAAGTGATTCTCGATTTCAGTATGAAACATGCAAACAAGGCAAACACATTTATAGCTACTCAACACATCGAGTCGCGCATGTAACATCTAGTCACTACGAGATGCATCGCGAACATTCGTGTAACAATTCGAAGGGGTGAAATTCGGCACCCGAATTTCACCGAACCGAATTCTTCTTCAATCTCGATTCTTCTTGTGTTGCCATGTGGCACCAATTGAGTGGGTCTTCCGAAGTCAACCCACACACTTCGAAACCTGCAGCTCACGCAACTCGCAAGCACTAGCAGAAACACATTCGGTGGGTTGGGGGCATACAACTACCCCACCACCGTTTCCTTTGAACACATGCGACCTCCAACACTCTGCACCCTCACATTCGACAACCCGGCCATGGCACCGCGGCCTTGGCGTTTCAGCTCTTCCCTCCTTCTCCGGCCCCAAGTCGCCACCATAATCGAATCTCACCTCCCCTCCATGTCGTCAAGCCCTTCCGCCGAAGCATGGGACTCCTAGAAACTGGCCTTCACCCTTAGCCTCAAACGGTTCTCGAACGAAGAGCGCAAACGGGTTACCGGCACTACCGATCACCTTGTACTACTCATCAGCCGTCTCCAACTCCAATCCGCCCTCTCCCCTCTGGACCATGATGCGGCCGCACTCCTCAAAGCCCGACAACATCTCTCAAGATACGAGACCTCTAAAACCGCTGAGCTCGCTCTAAAAGCAAAGCTCAAAGTCGAGGGACATAGGGAGATGGGAATCTCCCCCCTGCTGGCAAGACTCAACACTCGCATAAAAGATTCATTAATTTCCTCGCTTACACTCCCGGACGGACAAACCACCTCTGACCTTCGCGCCATGACCGCTGAATGCACCAGATTCTTCCAGTCCCTCTATAGCGGGGCAACCCTGGGCGTGCCAAACCCTGCTTTCTGGGCACACATCCCACCCTCTTCGCTCCCCCCTCGACTCCTCAACCACCTGCAAGCTCCCTTCTCCCTTCTCGAAATTAGCAAAGCTATCGGGCAGCTGTCCTGTGGAAAAACCCTTGGCCCCGATGGCATCCCGGGTGAGCTGTTCCGACAACATAAGACACGCTTCGCTCCTGCATTCTTCTCCCTTTTTTCCTCACCCCTCATCTCCGCAGCCCTCCCGCCATCAATGCTCTCCGGCCGCACCGTCCTAATTCCCAAAAGAGGCAACTCTTCTTCGGCTGAGAACCTTCGCCCCATCACCCTCATGAACTCGGATTACAAGGTATTGGCCCTCTGCCTTGCCAATGGGCTGCAACTTGCGCTTCCTTTGATCATCCACCCCTCCCAGACAGCTTTTATTAAGAACAGGAAAATTGGCGATACGATTAACGACACACTCGACATTTTCGACTGGAGCACACTCACTTAGACCCCCCTGCTCGCCTTAACTGTTGATTTTCGTAAGGCCTATGATCTGGTTGACCGTGCCTTCCTCTTCCGGGCGCTTGCTATCCTTGGACTTCCTGAGAAATTCATCGCCTGGGTCCGCCTCATGCACACCAACACCTCCACCCTCATCTCTGTCAACAACCTTGCTGGACCCACCTTCCCCGTCCAAACGGGGGTCCGACAAGGATGCCCCCTCGCCCCACTTCTTTTTGTTTGTGTCATCGAAATCCTTCAGCGTTACCTATCTCTTTTTCTCCCGGGGTTCCCCCTCTCTACGACCCAACGTCGTCTTATGGCTTGCTACGCTGATGATGTCACCATCTTCCTCTCCTCCGTCAGAGAGCTTGGGACTACACTTCTACATCTCCGGACCTTCGCCGCCGTCTCTGGAGAGCACCCCAACTGGAATAAATGCTCAATCATCCCATTTCACATTGCCCCGGAACATATCCTCCTTGCTGGCCCCATTCCCATTCGCACTCCTCAAGAGGCAGAACGTATTCTTGGCATCTATGTAGAACGTGCACAACCAGGCGCCACTACCTGGTCCACGACTCTCTCTCGCGTTCAGCGCACGTGCCACTGCTACCTGCTGCAAGTCACTTGCGTCGGTTTTCTTAAACTCCATTCTCTCTTTCCCTGGCCGATTTCAACCCCCCTCCCCCGACATTACTAAGCGCCTTGACGTTTTGGTTGGGAACTTCCTCTCCTCCTCTCGATTCAAGGAACACGGCCTTGCGGTCCGCCTCATCCCCAATCGTCTCCTGTATAATTCCATCCGCCACGGAGGTCTCGGGGCGATCGCCCCTTCCACCCAAATCCGCGCTCTAGCGAGTCATCGCGCGCTTCGCCGCTTCGGCGCCTCACCATCAGAGGAGGTGGCGAGAGCTGTCGTCTGCCTCCTTTTTGGCACACACTGTCTCTTAGCACACCCTGCCATCCTCCAATCAGGCATTCTTCCAGAGGTAATTCCGAGTCGAGCGCTCGCCGAACTACACGCAGTGATTGCGATCACTCCGGATATTGCCCCGCCCCGCCTCGTCCCTATGTGTATTATGGCTGAGCCCACCGCCTTCAACCGTTTCATTCTTAAACCGAATGGGAAGCCCTTTGGAATTCCTACGTGTGAACGCTTCCTCTTATCCTTGCAGATTCGTGTCGGTCATTTGATCTCCCTTATCTTTCACTCACTTGGTGTGGTCTCCTTTAAACATTTCACCTTAGTGTTTCCCCTGGCCAACTCCTCCTCTGGACGAAGAGTCTGGCGAGACCTCGTCCGTGCCATCCCCAAGCCCTGGTGGTCAGCCCTTCGCTCCCCCCCTCCCCCCTCGGCAACCCTCGGGGAGTGGTTCGTCCCCAAAACGACGACTCAGAGTCCTCCCCCACTCTTGCTCTCTAGGTCACCGATTTCTCCCCTCCGTCGTCACTCTCAGCCTCCCTCCACCGTGTCCTTCCCAGCCGGCTCATCGTCCGCGCGTCGATCGGAGATGGGACATTCAACATAGGTGACCTCTACGCGGTGCATGTCGTTGGGTCCTGGCTTGCAGGTCCCTTCTGTCAGAATGTATTTGCTGTCTAGCCTGCAGTGGGGTACTCTGTAATGAGTACAACCCAATTTAGGGTGTTGTACTTGTATCCCAACTCTTGCTAGTGAAAACCCCATTCCTCTCCTTCCAAAACCCCTCGATACTTTTCCTAAACTCCAACTCAACTACCAAGGCTCCTAAACTATGGCTCCTAAGTCAAACTCACGCTAGGATTCTGTCATGTTATCAGAGCTTAACGTTCCTGGCCTGTGGGCCCACTCGATTCCGCTGCCCTACTGTGTGTCGCGCGCCCCGTGGCGCGCGACATCCCATTTTTCTTCCCGCCACGCGCTCGGAGCGCGTGGCGGTTTTCTGCCCGCCGTGTGCCCCGAGGCGCGCGGCGGGTTCCTACCTCGTCGCGGCGTCTTAGGGGCCCGCGCACTGGCCCCGACCGTCGCCTCGTCGAGGCGTTTTGGGGGCCTGCACGCAGGTCCCTCCCGTCGCCTCGTCGCGGCACTTTCGGGGCCCGCGAGCCGGCCCCTCCCGTTGCCTCGTCGCGGCGCCTTAGGGGCCTGCGCGCGGTCCCCTCTCGTTGCCAGTCGAGGCACTTTTGGGGACCTGCGCGGCTCCCTAGCACATCGCCCGTCAGGGCACAATGGGGGCCGCGCCCTTCCCCTCCCCTCCCTCCTACTTTCCGCTGCAGCAGCCGCCCCTGGAGCCGCCGCCCCTGAAGCAGCCGCCCCTGGAGCGGCCTGCCTTGCAACAGCAGCCGCCCCTGGAGCAGCCGCCCCAGCAGCAGCAGCCCCTGGAGCAGCCGCCCCAGCAGCAGCAACCCCTGGAGCCGCCGCCACTGCAGCAGCCGCCCCAGCAGCAGCAGCCTCTGGAGCAGCCGCCCCAGCAGCAGCAGCCCCTGGAGCAGCCGCCCCAGCAGCAGCAGCCCCTGGAGCAGCCGCCCCAGCAGCAGCCGCCCCAGCAGCAGCAGCCCCAGCAGCAGCAGCCCCTGGAGCAGCCGCCCCAGCAGCAGCAGCACCTGGAGCAGCCGCCCCAGCAGCATCAGCCCCAGCAGCAGCAGCCCCTAGAGCAGCCGCCCCAGCAGCAGCAGCACCTGGAGCAGCCGCCCCAGCAGCAGCAGCCCCTGGAGCAGCCGCCCCAGCAGCAGCCCCTGGAGCAGCCGCCCCAGCAGCAGCAGCCCCTGGAGCAGCCGCCCCAGCAGCAGCAGCCCCTGGAGCAGCCGCCCCAGCAGCAGCAGCCCCTGGAGCAGCCGCCTCAGCAGCAGCAGCCCCTGGAGCAGCCGCCCCAGCAGCAGCAGCCCCTGGAGTAGCCGCCCCAGCAGCAGCCGCCCCTGGCCCCTGCAGCAGCCGCTCCTGGACCCGGTGCAGCCGTGGGGGGGTGGGTGTGGGGGTGATGGTTGTGGGGGTGTCGGTTGTGCGTGCCGTTCCCTCCTCCTCCTCCTCCTTCGTCTCCCACTGCTGCAGCTCTCGCTGAGGGGGGTGGATGTGTGGGAGTCTGGGGTTTAGGGTTTAAGGGGGTGCTCTGGGTGTAGGGCTAGGGTTTGAGCAGGGGGTGTGTGAGAAGGGCGTTAGGCAGCTGGGGAGGTCGAGTGGAGGCAGCAGTCTTGTCGTCAGCAGCAGCAGCAGTCCGGAGGCTACAATCTCCGGTAGTCGCCAGTCGCCCGTGGATCCGTTGCTCGTCTGCCGCTACTTTTAGCCGCGGGGCCAGTTACCCCAGTAGTCCGGAGCGCTGTTCCGGTAGCCACTGAGCCAGCAGCTCGTCTGTGTGTCTGCAGCGTCAGCAGTCGCCTCCCATCTTCTCTCCCCCACAGTCTCTCCTCCTCCTCACTTGCCCTCTGTGATTAGCTCTAGCCTTACTTACCTATTGTGAACTCTTGCTCTATGCTTGCTCATTGTGCTGATTACACCCCACTTTGGCTATGGGGGTGTGTCAGAATGTATTTGCTGTCTAGCCTGCAGTGGGGTACTCCGTAATGAGTACAACCCAATTTAGGGTGTTGTACTTGTATCCCAAGGTAGTAAATGGCGATTTGACTTAGCTGAATATATTTCGTGTATTTTACATATGTGTGTTTAGCATTATAATTTCGATGTCTGCGTTTCTCGTTATTTTAAAGTGTGGGGTAAATTCATAATTTAAAAGCGTGGATGGGGGAATGCAATTCTCATCCCCCGTGAGCCCAGGCCACTCACGGGAATGCAATTTTCATTCCCTCAACACTAGGGCGGAGTTTTTCCGCCATGGGGGGGATGTGGGGGAGAACGCGACGGGGGCACAAGCCTGGCGTGGGGTTCGCGTCGCGTTTTAGGCTCACGTTCGACAAGTTTTTCATAAATTTCTTGTATGGCCGAAGTGTTTTGCCAGATTCGTCAAGATCGAACCTGGAGGCCCAGCGTTTTCATGCTCCACCCCATCCCCTCCCATCGATCCCTTGCGGATGCCGAACATCGCCCGGAAGAAGTTATACCAGAAGGAGAAAAATATGTTTGGGCATGACAATGGCGCTCTTCTGTAGGCGTTATTGGTGCCGCACAAAGGCTACGTTCTGTTGGCGCACAAGCCATTTGCCACTGCCGCACAGATACTGCGGGCAGGGTTTTCCTCGAAAGTGAAAACGGGGCTGCAACCTCGTCGAAGTGTCTTTACCGACAAAAAATGGTTTTCAGATACGGAGGGACAACTATTATCGAACATGCACTTTTGGGGGACCTTCACTGCTATTTGGGGACACTTTCCGGTCCTCCGCCTTTCAGGAAGGAAAGTTATTACGACAACTCAGGAATTCTCTCCACATTCACCCATTTGTCACAAATTTTGAAAGTAAAAAGGACAGGGCAGAAGAAATAAAACCCCTAGGGACCTGGACGCATTTTAGGGAGGCATACGCCCTAAACACAGGAACCCTCAAAATTTTCTAGGGTTGATGCCTCCCCGAGTCGCCTCCCTTTCCGATTGGGGTTATAGTTTTTTCGGGCAAGTGGAGTGATAAATTTTATCCAATGCCTTGTGAATTTGTGACACGTGGGTGAATGTGGAGCGAATTCCTGAGTTGTCGCAATAACTTTCCTGCCTGAAGGACGGAGGACCGGAAAGTGTCCCCAAAAAGCAGTGAAGGTCCCCCGAAAGCACAGGGTCTATAGTAGTTGTCCCTCCTTACCTGAATACCCAACAAACATTTGACCTTTTTTCCCCTGTTTGCCCGAGAATTAGCTGCTATACACTGTCAAACTTATATGCTGCTTATTGTGTAGGCTATAGTGGGGTATAGCCTATATGGGGTACAACCCAATTAGGGTTTCCTACTTGTACCCATCTTGCTGCTAGTTCATTCATTCTCGTTTGTACTTCTGACATGGTTTCAGGGCAGGTCCTAGCCTAGGACCGTTTTTTTAGGGCCCACCGAGTTGCGCTACCCCACCCGTCGTGCCGCCGTGATAGCGCCGCACTGCCCTGCCCTGCCCTGCGTTGCGCTGCCCGCGTGCCGCTCGCCGCCGCGTGCCTTGCCTTGCCCGCGCGCTGCTCGACGCCGCGCGCCCTGCCCTGCCCGCGCGCCGCCCGCCGCCGGGCGCCCTGCTCTGCCCGCGCGCCGCCTTCAGCCGCGCGCCCTGCCCTGCCCGCGCGCCGCCGCGCGCCTTGCTCTGCCCGCGCGCCGCCCGCCGCAGCGCGCTCTGCCTTGCCCACGCGCCGCCCACCGCCATGCGCCCTGCTTGCCCGCGTGCCGTCCGCCGCCGCACCGCCTGGCCCGCGCGCCCTGCTCTGCCCGCGCGCCGCCCGCCGCAGCGCGCCCTGCCCTGCCCGCGCGCCGCCCGCTGCAGCGCGCCCTGCTTGCCCGCGCGCCGTTCGCCGCCGCACCGCCTAGCCCGCGCGCCCTGCCCTGCCCGCGCGCCGCCCGCCGCAGCGTGCCCTGCCCTGCCCACGCTCTGCCCGCCGTTGCGCGCCCTGCCTTGCCCGCGCGCCGCCCGCCGCCGTGCCGCCTAGCCCGCGCACCGCTCGCCGCCAAGCCGCCACCCTGCCCGCGCGTTGCTCACCGCCGCGCCGCCCTGCCCTGCCCGCGCGTTGCTTACCGCCGCGCCGCCCTGCCCTGCCCTCGCGCAGCTAGCCGCCGCGTCGCCCTGCCCTGCTGGCTGCCGCCATGCTTTGCCCCGCCTGCGTGCTGCTCTGCTGCTAGCGCGCCCGACTGATCTGCCCGCTATGGCCATGCTCAGCGTCCTCACTTTCGATCCGGAGGGCCGCCCGATAGAGTTCGATGCGTGGCTCGACGACTTACAGCTGTACTTACTGAGCGATTCCAAGGAAGGAGTTTCACTGTTTGACCTCACGTCTGGCGCCTCTCTCGCCCCTGCCGCCACAGCTGACAGTGCGACTCGCTCACAGTGGCTTACCCGTGACGCTGCTGCTCGCCTAGCCGTTCGCAACCACCTGCCGTTCGCCGAACGCGCTCACTTTGGCCAGCACAAGACAGCTAGAGCCCAGTACGACGCTGTAGTCGCTCGTTACTCCTCCCCGGCCACTGCTGCTCTAGGCCGCCTTCTCCTGCCCTACCTGTTCCCAGAGCTGTCCGCCTTTGCCACAGTAGCCGACCTCGTCACTCACCTTCGCACTAGTGACACTCGCTACCGCGCTGCGCTTCCCGCCGAGCTTCTCACCAAGAACCCTCCTCCCATGTACATCACTCTCTACTTCATAGTCACCCGCCTCCCTGACTCTCTTAGCACTGTCAGGGACCTCCTTCTAGCCCTTGACCCACTGTCGACCTGCTCGAGAAGCACCTCCTAGCAGCTGAGACTAGCATAGTCGCTGTAGGCGCTTCTCATGGCACTCCTCGCACTCCCTTCTTTGAGGGGTGTTCGCCCTCCCCCCTGGTCCCCTCCGTCGCCTCTGCTGCAGCTGTTGACTACCTTCGTGCCGAGGAGGTAGGAGCTGCGTCTGCCCCTAGTGGGAGGCGCCGCAGCGGCACGGGCAGGGGAGGCAGGGGCGGTGGGGGTGGCAGCAGTGGAGGCGGTGGTGGGGGTGGTGGAGGCGGTGGAGGTGGCGGTGGTGGCGGAGGGAGTGGTGGTGGGAGTGGAGGCATAGGTGGAGGCGGTGGTGGCGGCAGTGGGAGTGGTGGCGGCGGCAGTGGTGGCAGCCGGGGTGGTACCAGTCAGAGGGGAGGCTTTGGCGGTGGTCAGAGTCAGCAGCAGCAGCGTCATCGTGAGACCCCTTCGCCCCAGGAGCTTCATGAGTGGTTTGCTCAACGTGGGGCGTCTGGGGGTAGTGGTCGCTGCCCGTATGTCATTCGCACAGGTGACCGCACTGGTCAGACATGCGGGAAGTTTCACACCCAGCACCGCTGCTTCTCCCGTCTTGACGACGCCTTTCGCGCAAAGTTTCCCGACGCGACTGAGCTCCCCCGCTGGGCAAAGCTGCTTAGGCAGGGGGTGGATATCTTTGCTCTTGATTATGATGCTATCCTTGCTGCCATGTATGCTTTGACTGTTAGTGCTCAGGGTGACTGTTACCTGTGTATGCCGCCCGACCCAAGTATAGAGGCTCCTGCTAAAGGTGCTAGTGAGGCTGCTGCCCTAGGTGCTGGTGAGTCTGCTGCTCTAGGTGCTAGTGAGTCTGCTCTCTCTGGTACTGCGCCTGCTGAGGCCTTGCACACCTTCACGCTTGACTCAGGTGCTTCCCGCTGTTTCTTTCGCGACAGTACCGCACTCACACCGCTCCCTCCACCTGTTGCTGTCTCTCTGGCTGATCCCTCTGGGGGCCCAGTCCTTGCACGTTCCTCCACTGTTCTCCCGTGTCCGGCGGTTCCGTCTGGCTCACTGTCAGGTCTTCACCTCCCCTCATTCTCTACGAACTTGGTGAGCAACGCCGTCCTTCAGGATGTATGGGTTGACACCTTTACTCCAGGAGGGCAGCGTGTGGCGATCTGTACGTGCTCCCGGACTGGCCGACACCTGGCCACGTTCATCCGTCGGCATGGCTCGAGTCTGTACACACTGACTAGTGAGCCGCCTCAGGTAGCTGCGTCTGCGTCTGCCCTCAGGTCAGCTAGCGGCCCCCTGCTCGTGTCGCGCACTGTCGCACCGGACCCTCCTTTGGCACCACCGTCTTTGTCACCCCTCAGTGCAGTGCCTTCGTGGCATGCACTCGCGTCTCCTTGTCTCTGGTCTTCCCGAGACTCTGCCTCCCCTCCCACCCTCGCCTGCCCCTCCCTGCCTTCCCTGTGTCGAGGGGCGGCAGCGCGCCGCTCCTCACTCCTCCTCGTTTCCCCCGACGACTGCTCCCCCGCAGACTCTCCACATGGACGTGTGGGGCCCAGCCCGCGTCCATGGACAGCGAGCGCTACTTTCTGCTGGTCGTTGACGACTACTCGCGTTACACCACGGTCTTCCCCTTGCGCAGCAAGGGTGAGATCCCTGACTTGGTCTTTGCCACTGCTCACACTGCTGGACTTGCCTTTGTGATGTCGGAGCTGCAGAAGAGACACACGTGCACAGACCTGGGTGAGCTGCGCAGCTATCTTGGCTTGCAGATCACCCGGGACAGAGCACAGCGCACCATTACCTTGACTCAGTCACACATGGTGCAGCAGGTCCTTCAGCGCTTCCGCTTCACGTACTCCTCGCCACAGTCCACTCCTCTGCCTACCGGTCACTCACTCTCAGCTCTGCCTTCGGATGAGTCCGTAGAGCCGAGTGGCCCGTATCCAGAGCTTGTGGGCTGCCTCATGTACCTGATGACCTGCACTCGACCTGACCTAGCCTACCCTCTTAGCATCATGGCCCGCTACGTTGCGCCCGGGAGACACCGAACAGAGCACTGGGAGGCCGCTAAGAGGGTGTTGCGCTACTTGTGCAGTACGTTGGGCATGGGGCTCGTACTTGGAGGACGGGCTCGATTTGTCCTCACTGGCCACGCAGACGCTTCTTGGGTTGACGACCTGGCTACGCAACGGTCGTCACAGGGTTACACTTTCAGCCTTGGCCCCGGCTATGTTTCGTGGCTGTCTACCCGCTCGTCTTCTGTTCTCAGCTCCAGTTGTGATGCTGAGATCTACGCAGGGGCCATGGCTGCACAGGAGTTACGCTGGCTCACCTACCTGCTGACCGACTTGGGAGAGCCGCCTCGTTCTCCTCCAGTTCTGTACGTCGACAACAAGGCCATGATTGCCTTGTGTCAGGAGCACAGACTGGAGCACAGAACGAAGCACATCGCTCTGCGCTACTTCCTTGCTCGAGAGTTGCAGCAGCGTGGTCAGCTTTGTCTTGCTTACGTGGCCTCTCGGGCCAACACTGCTGATATCTTCACCAAGGCACTTCAGCCTTATGATCATCAGCGTTTCTGTACTGTTCTAGGCCTTGTGCCTACTTGGTCTCACTTGCTCACTTCTTGACTTTGCTTGTACTGTGATCTCGATACATATACCTGCATGCTTACACTTGCTAGGTTGTGATCACTGTACTCCTTTATATAACTCTGCGTGTGAACTGGCCTTGTGGCCATTTGTTTGTGCTCAGAATGCGTGGTGACTTCGTGATCCACCCTGAGCTTGCTTTGCTTTTCTTGACCGGTCTTGTGACCTCTTGTTCTCCCCCACTTTGCCTATGGGGGTGTGTCAAACTTATATGCTGCTTATTGTGTAGGCTATAGTGGGTTGCCCATATGGGGTACAACGCAATTAGGGTTTCCTACTTGTACCCATCTTGCTGCTAGTTCATTCATTCTCGTTTGTACTTCTGACATACACTGCTCTGGCCCTCGTACAAAGTCAAAAATTCGCGAACCGATGGTCTGGGTGTAGTAGTCTCTTTGGTTGGCCGTTGGATTGTTTTTTGGTGAGTATTTCATCGACAAATTACCAAATAACGGGCGTTGAGATCTGTCCGTTATTGGTAGTGCGCCCCTTCATCCCCTCTCCGATGGGTGCATAGGGTTTGCACAAGCTGTGTATGAAGTTTGCCCGAGAGAGATGCTTCCGGGTGATGTCTTTGCGCATGAGTTGTGCAGCGTTCTGTTACCCATGGGCGCACAACTAATTCGAGCTTGTTCGGACGCATCACGCTTATCATCGAACCTAGATAAGGTTTCAAGCCCTTATCAAGAACCTTCGACCTGTCGAGGAGAAAAGGCCCCGCCCTCGCTTCGGTGAAGTCTACCATGCTTTCCGGAGCACAACGGTGTTCGTTTCTTGGCCATTGGCGACTTCAGGGACTTTTATCTGTATGCGACAGCCTCTAGGACTTTGATCTCTGTGCGAAGGGTCGTCTTTCGACTAGATTAATTCGTCAAGGTCGAAGAGTTGTTACTGCTCTACGAAACTGCCCGTCGACGAGGCACTTGTCGACGGGAGGAAATCGGCGTTGACATCGAGCCTCGCTTGTCGACGAAATTGTAGAAACCGGCGTTTCGACGAAACGCTGTTCGACAGAATTGAGATCGAAAAAGGCATCGTCGAGCAGAGCGTGTCTGGTCGACCGAAACGACTTGTCTCCAAAATTTGCAATGTGCGCGAGTTTCGACTAATCGCGAAACAGCAAATTTCGACCAATCAGATGCTCTAGAAAATTGTACTCCCAAGGAGAATTCGAATCAGTAAGAAAACAGAACCTGAAACACGTTTTTACTAACAGTAAAAACGTATACAACTCTGAATGTTGTAAACCTGACCAACTGCCAACTTAGGTGAAAGACACATGTGCTTGTCGTTTCACCTGCCGTTGCTGACCCGGCAAAGGTGTATGCTTGTCGAGGAACATTTCTCCAGGGTTCATTGTCTTTGCTATTTGGTACTCCTTGCTTGTACCATAATCTTGTTCAATCAACTTTTCCTAGTGAAACTTTGCTTGAATTCTACCAAGGCACCCAACCACTCTGTCAAGAATCACTGCCAAAACTCTGTCTGTGCGTCCCACGCAATTCAGCTCTCCCGTACAATAGCATTCTCCGCACGACCCACCTGTCACGCACTGGTTGTGCGCCAACAGAACGTGGCCAAATTTGATCTAGGGTGGCCTTCCGTGTACTTTCATGGCGCATTCAAGCTGGTTGCGTTACGCGGATGTTGCTGCCCCGCATAACTTGTGCGGAGGCGATGCTAGCTCTCGAGGTTGAATTGGCTGGGTTAAACTTCTGCGTCTATTTGCCTAGTGAGCTTGCCTACATGAAGCCTTGTAGGGATAAAATTGTGCGGACCAAGAAGTGGTGTTGTGTAGGCACACACGGTAAAGTTATGCGGACATGCTCGAAAATAATTTGCGTATTTTGAACCTTGATAACTCAATAACTGCTTATCATGAAAGATTCCGCGCCGCTTTTTTTTTTTAATATATAATTGAACTCTTACAGAATAGGGCCGATGATTCCTGCTTTATTCCATGTTCTGCTTGCCAACGGCTTTCTTGGGAAGATGGCTGTCCTTTGGATTTGCGGCGAGTTCTGTTGCGGGAAATCCGACAGAGCGTTTTCAAAAGCGATAACTTTTGGACAACAAGGCTGCAAGTTGAACCAGTTTCCACTAAAGAGCGAGTGTGATGTTGCTTTATCGTCCAGCACATCATGGTCCAGAAAATATCACAAGATACTGTTTGGAACAAAGTTGGGCAATTGCAATTGCAACAGGTTGACGAATGAGTCTAATCCAATGTCAGAATGTTATGCTCTAGCCTGTAGTGGGGTGCTCTATAGCGAGTACAACCCTTCTAGGGTTTGCTATTTGTATCCTCATTCCTGCTAGTGAACCCCCTCTTTGCCTAAACTGTTTCTTGCCTAGCTAGGGCTTTCCTAGCTATGGCGCCTTCTTCTACTGCTTATCTTCACATGGTATTAGAGCGATATGCTCCTGGCCTGTGGGCCCCACCTCACTGCTTCCGCTGCTACTGCTACTCTCTGTGTTGCACGCCCCGTGGCGTGCAACGGATTTTTCATCCCGCCACGCGCTCGGAGCGTGCGGCGGTTTTCGCGCGGCGGTTCTCTGCCCACCGTGCGCCCCGAGGCGCGCGGCGGGTTTCTGCCCCGTCACTCCGCGCGTCGCTCCCGGGAGGCGCTGCGACGGGCGACGGGGACCCGCGCGTCGCCCCCTGTCGCCCGTCGTGGCCTGCGCACGGCTCGTACAGCCTGCGCGCGGCCCGTACGGGCTGCGCCAGGCCCGTGCGCGGCCCGTACGGGCTGCGCCAGGCCCGCGCGCGGCTCGGGCCGCCTGCGCGCGGTTCGGGCGGCTGTGCCAGGCCCGTGGGCGGCCCGTTCTTCGCTGCCCCTGCGCTGCCCGCTGTCCCCCGTGCTTCTGATGGCGCCCCACCCCTGCTGCTGCCCGTTCTCCTGAATTAGGGTTTGGGGGTGGGGGGCATGGGGGTGCAGCTTCTGTGTGCCGTCCCCTGCTCCTCCTCCTCCTCCGTCTCCCAGTGCTGCAGCTGCCGCTGAGGGGGGTGGACCTGTTGGAGCCGTCGGAGTGGTACTAAGGGGGGTGAAGGGGGAGTGGAGCTAGGGGTGAAGCAGGGGGTGTGTGTCAGGGGGGGTGGGACTGTTTGGGGAGGTTGAACGAAGGTTGCCGTCGTGTCGCCAGCAGCACCTGTAGTCCGGGGAGTTGCTCCGGTAGCCCAGTCGCAGCCACCTGTGCCAGTCGCCCGTGGGTCCGTTGCTCGTCTGCCGCTACTTTTAGCCGCGGGGCCAGTTACTCCAGTAGTCCGGAGCGCTGTTCCGGTAGCCGCTGTGCCAGTGTGCCTCCTGTTGCCCGTGTGTCTGCAGCTTCAGTCGTCGCCTCCTATCTCCTCTCCTCTTACAGTCTCGCCTCCTCCTCCTCACTTGCCCTCTGCGATAGCCTCTAGCTTTGCTCATAATTGTGAACTTTAAACTATTGCTTCTTGTACTTGTGCTCAGAATGTGTGGTGACATTGTGATCCACCCTGAGCTTGTTCTGCTTTGCTTGCTCTGCTGATTACACCCCACTTTGGCTATGAGGGTGTGTCAGAATGTTATGCTCTAGCCTGTAGTGGGGTGCTCTATAGCGAGTACAACCCTTCTAGGGTTTGCTATTTGTATCCTCATTCCTGCTAGTGAACCCCCTCTTTGCCTAAACTGTTTCTTGCCTAGCTAGGGCTTTCCTAGCTATGGCGCCCTCTTCTTGATGAGATTAAGAAGCATGGGTGATACAAGTACAAACCCTATATGTATTATACCCCTTACTGTGTGCCCCACTGTTGGACTGAGAAAAGCCTTAGGATCTTTTAGAGTTTAGTCTCAGTAAAGTATTGCAGCGGAAGACTTGAATTCATGTGCTGGTATATTGTGAGAACAAGAATTGATAATAAAGAAAAGATACAAGAGATTTGTAGTCTACGAAAATATATATTCAGAGATGTACCTGTTCATGAAACAGGCTAGATATCGAGTCGACTCTACGAAGCGGTATAATCTTGTGTCACGTGAACAGTCGCGAGACTGTTCGCACTACTACCTGTAACTCACGCGAATGGACACCTGCTATAGTAACATGCATATATAGAACTACTACGATACTACTGTATTTTTAATACTGTCGAACTACTGAATTGTATTTGTCCAACACCCACTATAGACCAGCATGCATATTTGCAGCTTGACACACCCCCATAGGCTAAGTGGGAGACAACAAATGGTCACAAGACCAGTCAATAATAGAAACAAGACAAAGCCCAGGGTGGATCACAAAGTCACCACACAGTCTAAGCACAAACAAGCGGCCACAAGGCCAGTTCAAGAGTTCACAAGTATATATAAATGCAAGGACAAACAGAGCATGAAGCAAGAGGCAAGACTACAGCAACCGAGGGCCAGCCTCAACAAGGCCTAACTGCAGACAGCACCTGTGGTGGTCACTAGGCGGGAGGGCCTTGGTGAAGATGTCTGCTGTGTTGACCGATGAGGCAACAAAGTCCAAGCATGCCTGGCCGCGTCGCTTCAACTCTCGCAGGAGAAATTACCTGACGTCGATCTGCTTCACTCTGCTCTCCAGTCGAGGCTCTCAACACAGGAGGATCATGGCCTTGTTGTCAGCACACAAATTCGGTGCAGAGCTCGGCTGCTCACCAAGGTTGGAGAGCAAGAAGGTCAACCAGCGAAGATCTCTGCCTCTGCGCTAGACTGTGCCACAGACGACAACCGTTTAGACCTCCACGACACAGCTCCAGCCCCCAAGCTGAAGTAGTACCCCTGAGTAGACCTCCGGGTCTCCACGTCATCGGCGTAGGAAGAGTCATAGTGACCAGTCAGAACAACTGGTAGTGTCCCTCCAAGCACAAGCCCCATGCCTGGTGTAGACACCATCTACTTCGCCACCCTCACAGCCGCCGTCCAGTGAACAGGACGGTGTCTCCCAGTCGCAACAAAGCCAGTGAGGACGCTGAGGGGGAAAGCGAGGTCTAGACGAGTACAAGTCATCAGGTACATGAGGCAGCTCACAAGCTCTGCGTAGGGACCACTGGACTCAAAGGGCTCATAGGGAAAAGGGCCGGTGAGCCTGCGGTCGACAGCAAGAGGAGTGGGTTGTATGGTGGAGAACTGAAACCCAAACTGCATAAGGACCTGCTGCACCATGTGTGACAGTGAGAGTGTAATGGTGCGAGAGGCTCTGTCCCTGGTGATCTGCAAGCCAAGGTAGCGGTGTAGCTCAGCTAGGTCAGTGCACGTGCGTCTCTTCTGCAGCTCGGATTTCACCTCAGCCAGAGCGTCCCTATCTGGTGTAGCGAAGACCAGGTTGTCGACGTAGACAAGAACGAAGAACGGAGTGGAACCAGCGCGAAAAAACATCGACGGGTCAGCGGTCGAAGGACGGAACCCGAGGTCAGTAGGAGGGCTGCGTGGCGTGTCGTGCCACTCACGGGGCGCCTGGCGGAGACTGTAGACTGGTCGTCTCATGCTGCACAGGGTCCGTGGTGGGAAAGTGTCAGTGAAGCCAGGAGGACGGCGCAACCAGATCTCCTCGTGTAGGCAGCCATGGAGAAAGGCAGTGGAGAAGTCGAGGGAGTGCAGCTCGTAGTCACGCTGTGCTGCAACGTGAAGTAACACCCGAAGAGTAGTCATCTTCGGGGTCGGGGCGAAGGTCTGGAAGAATTCAACACCATCCCGCTGACTAAAACCCATAGCCTCGTAGCGCGCCTTGAAGACATGCGGTGATCCCGGCGGCCGCTTCACCAGGAAGATCCACATGCCATTGACTACGTTGGCCCCAGGCGGGGGAACTGCATTGACGTAATTGCCTGTGGATCTCCAAGACGCCATCTCTGAGTCCATGGCCGCTATCCACTGAGAGGCTCACTGCCCTGATACTGCATCACGGTACGTGCGAGGAGTCGGTATGTCAAGGGCGTTGGGGTCTCCCTCAGGGGCTAGCAGCACGGCACAGAGGTGGGGAGAAGCGGCTGCCAAGAACTCCAACTCAAACTGTCTGTCCTCTAGGACGTCACAACCAAGGGCATACTCACCCCCCACAAACAAAGGACGGGTAGGGGGAGCAGCTACCACGCGGATGGCGTAGTAAAGGTGGCGAGTGGCGGCAAAGTCACCGACAGCGGCAACAAGAGCCGAGACTGACAACGGAGAGGCACGAGGGTCCGTCACAAGAGAAGCGAGAACACGTGAGACAACAGGAAGAGCACCACGGCAGTAGTCAGTGATAGGGTGAGAGGAGGCTCTAAGAGACGACCCAGGAGGTGACAGGAGAACACAGGAAGGTGGAGAACGACGAGGACTCGTACGCAACAAGACAGTACGAAGGTCGTCAACAAGAGACGTTGGACGAGCACGGGAGGGACGACAAGGGGTCCAGAAGTGCGGGACAACAGGAGGAGACGACTGTGACTGAGGAGGAGAGAAGACAGCCAGGGACGATTCCGGAGGAGGAAGGCCATGTGCAGTAGGAGGTGGTGAGTGGTCCAAGGAGGGAGAAGGGAAACCAAGGGCCCGGAGGCCACTCACAGACGGGAACAACTGCTGCAAAGCTGACGGCTGCGGCGGCTACTGCTGCCGCCCCTGCTGCTGTAGCTCCTGCTGCTGCTGCTGCTCGAGCTCCAGACTCTCCTGCTCCAACCTCTCCTGCTCCTTGTCAACGGGAGTTGTGGTTGGCCCCGTCCTCGCTTGGGCGGAGCCGGCTTCGTGGTCGAGTGCGCAAGAGGTGCAGCCGACTTGCAGCAGTGGGTGACACCGACTTGGGCGAGCTGGTCGACGGGCTAGGTCGACCTGCACGGGGGCCACTGCTAAGCTGCCGATGAGGGGAGCCGGCAGCCGACTTCACCCTCGTGGTCGACGAGGGGAGACGTCGACCTGGGAGGGGCGCCAACTTTGGTGGGCGCCGAGTTCGGGTGGTCGACCGCGGAGGCGTCGACTTAGGGACGCCGACCTGAGGCAGCCGACTTGGTGTGGTCGGCTGACGGCTGGTCTGGTCGACCTGGAGCTGGTCGACCAGGGGTCGAGTCGACTTGAGGAGGTCGACCGGTGGTGGTCGTCGACCTGAGTGGTCGATGGGCACGAGGAAGAGCAGCTGGTCGACCTGGTTGCCCGGTCGACCAGGTTACCCAGGCGACGGGGTTCTGCGGAAGAGCATGACAGTCGCTCAGGTGTCTTTGGAAAAGCCGACCTGAGTGGTGGTATCCCGAGGTCGACGTGGCTGACCAGGTGCAGTCGTCAGCACGAGGACGACCTGGTGTCTGCGCTGTGCAGGTGACAAAGCACAGCACGCCAATCAACTGCGAGCACCTGCGAAGCGGGTGCGCTGCTGTCCTGCGGGTGCAACGCTGTGCAGCCGCCTTGCTGCAGCGTTGGCACGCCGTCAACCTGTAGCGTTGGCAGGCCGCAACTTTGCACTGCTGGAGCGCGATCGACCTTGTCGTGCTGGAACGCGGTCAACCGTGCTGCACTGGCAGTCGACCTGCATGCTTGCTAGCATCTGATGTAGTCATTCTTGCCTATCATTCTCTACCATTGTTGAAAACTTTTGCTAGTGAAACTCTTGCCAACTTTCCCTGTGAATGAGCAAGTAGAGTGAGCACAAGTGAACGACTAAGGAACGAACGCTACGATCACTCCTACCCCATGCCTACCCCGTAGACTAGCTCCCGTTGTACGAGTTATCTCCGCATGGTGCGGTGAGTGTGGACGGCACCGCGACTTACCTTCAGTCTAGTCGACTTAGTCCCACATACCTATCGTGTTCATAGGCCGGCAACAGCGTGCTAGTCACCATGGTGGGCGCCGTAGGTGACACAGGTGTAGTGGATACCCTGGAGACACGGCTGGCTGATGCGAGGAGACGCCATGCAGATGGCGAGTACAGGGAGACGCTCCCCTTGGAGGTCGTCGAGCTAGGCATCCGCGCCAAGTGGGCGGCGGAGCATCCCTCTCGACCTGCCTCTCCTCGACCGGTGAACACCGAAGGGGGCGTCGACGTGGGCGTCAACACTGGTGACCAGGTCGGCAGCAGTGCGGGAGGCACGTCGAGGCAGAGAGGAGTGACACACGCCGATGAAGTCGGCGGCGTTCAGGCGCGAGGACTGAAGTCGTCGGCGGCAGCAGTCTCCTCGCAGGGTGACGTCGGAGGACGCCAGTGCAGCGTGACGTCGGGTGGGATCGCGCCGACCTACGGCTACTTCAAGTTCACGACGGACAGAATCGCCGCCAGCCCCCTGCTGGTCGGCCGCCACGACCTCCTCACCTGGAAGGAGGCCATCGAGCCCCAGCTGGAGATGGCCGGCTTGATGTGGTTCGCCGAGGGCAGCGTGGAGACGCCGTCTGCGAGCGACGCCCCACTGCGTGCGGAGTTCCGCGCCATGCATCTGCTCACCTTCACGGTCATCTTGCGGTGCTGCTCGCCTGAGGTGCAGATCGCCTTGAAGTCGTGCAGGAGCTACTTGGACGCCGGCCACCAGGCGTGGCAGTTCATCACGTCGACGTACCAGGTCATCGACGACCTGTACATTGGCCAGCTGGAGGAGCAGATGACGCACCTGCAGATGGGCGACCAAGAGAAGGCGACCGACTACTGCAACCGGGCTCGGCGATTGCTCGCCAACATACAGATGGCCGGCGTGCAGTACTCGACAGCGTCCTACATCACGCTTGAGTCGCTCAACGAGGACTCCCTGACCTCGTTCATTCTCAGGGACGAGGCGATGCAGGAGGCCGAGCGGTCCACAGAGCTCCTGCCGCAGGTGAACTACGCCGCCCCGACAAAGCAAGGTGGTTGACCAGGGCAGCGCGGCAAGCCTGGCGACAGTGGTAGCGGAGGTGGAAGGCCGGCCAAAGACGCCGACAAGCAGAAGTCGGCCAAGGATGGCGGTCGAGGAGGAGGAGGTCGACGTCGGGAATGATGGCTGTGCGGCGACCCCGACCACCTCTCCTTCGAGTGCCCCGACCGCAGCGATTCCGACGACGAAGATACCAAGGGAGGCTGAGGGAGGTCGGCATGGCGTCGCCCTCGTTGGGAGAGCAAGCCGCGCAAGGAGAAGCAGTCGCCGACTCCTCTTCAGGCGGCAAAGGGCGGGGCGACAAGGAGGCGTCGTGCTCGCTGGTCGACGTCGTGGAGCCTATTGTCTCGCTGGCACCAGAGGCCGGTGAGGACTTCCAGGCGGTGGCAGCAGCCGTGCAGGCGAACCCGGCGGTGGTCCTGCTCGACAGTGGTTGCTCTCACCACCTGATGGGGACGAAGGAGGCCTTCGTCGACCTTGGGCCGAGCGGCGACGTCAAGCACGTGCGCGGCTTCAATGTGGCGCTGCAGATCGTCCAGGGCCGCGGGACCGTCGCCCTGCAAGGAGCGGCCGGGAAGCAGGTGCTCATCCCCGACGTGCTCTACGTCCCGGGCGTGCATGCCAACCTGCTGTCAGCCAGCCAACTGAAGGAGAGCGGCGTGAAGCTGGGGACGAGGTTGACTAGATGTTGATCGTCTCGGCGGCCGGAGACGTCCTCGCTCGGGCAACATACACCAGTCGGGTCCTCTGCACCAACCTACGTTCGTGCACGGCGACGTCGACGTTGACCATGATGGAGACGGTGGCTCTGCGGACCATTGCCAGGACGACGAAGTCGACGCCGGCCAGGTGGCACGTGAGGCTTGCTCACGTTGGCGTCGACACCATCACCAGCTCGGCGAAGCACGGAGTCGCCACCGGTCTGGACGTCAAGCCGTCGGCCGGCACCGACTCTCCGTGTGTCTCGTGCGTCGCGGGGAAGCTGGAGCGGCACACCTTCCCCGACAAGGGCTCCGACGCCGACGACGCCCTGGCTGTCGTGCACATCGACCTGTGCGGGCCGTTTCGGGTGGCTGCCAAGGACGGCAGCCTGTACTTCTTGCTGCTGAAGGACCGGAAGACCCGCTACGTGTGGTTGAGGCCGGTTGCCAAGAAGTCCGACGTGCTGCGTGAGTTCGAGAAGTGGCTGGTGGTGGTTGAGCGGCAGACGAAGAAGTCGGTGTTGATGTTGCGCTCTGACCGAGGAGGGGAGTTCCTTAGGAAGCAGTTCACCGACTTCGTGGACGGCAAGTGAATCATCCACGACTTGACCTGCCCCTAAGCACTGCAGCAAAACGACATGGCTAAGCGGGAGATGCAGACGGTGGTGGATTCGGTGCAAATGATGCTGCTGCACATGGGAGTGCAGCACCACTGGTGGCACCTCGCCCTGCAGCAGGCTGTCTGGGTTTGCAACTGCCTGGAGAGTCAACTCTGCCGCCGGGGACGATGCCGCACCAGCTGCTGACCAGCAAGAAGCCCGACCTGACGCTGGCCCGTGTGTGGGGTTGCATGGCGCAGTTCCTGGTCCCCGAGCAACAGTGCGGAGGCAAGCTGAAGCCGAAGGCCAGGTGGGGCCTTCACCTCGGTGTGTTGGAGGAGAGCAAGGGCTGTGAGCTCCTCGACCTCACCGACAACACAGTGGTCACCACGTCGGACGTGGTGTTCTACGAGATGATGTCGCTGGAGGTGTGGAAGTCGGAGCATGGGCCGGCGTCGGGGCGGACGCGGGTCGACCAGCCGACGGACACCCCGATGGCGACACTCCCCTTGCTCGCCGAGGCCGGTGAGATTGCTGATGAGGACGCCGAGGCCGTCCGCCCTCCTTCCCCATCCCCTGCCCCTCCTGCCCCACCCCTGTAGCCAACCTGCATGAGCTGACAATGACGTCGGCCAGCGGCGATGAGGGGAGCAATGGGGCGTCGCCTGTGGCGTCGGCCAAGAGCATCGCCAGTGGCCGACGTGACGTCAAGCAAGTCGGCGTGGGAGAGAAGTCGACGCCGACAAGGGAGCAGCAGGCAGAGGAGGTGCAGCCGACTTGGGTGAAGTCGGCAAAGGAGGCGTTGGCAGAGAAGCGGCCGACAGGGGAGAAGTCGGCAGGTACAAAGACCATTGAGCAGCAAGACGGTGAGGACGACGAGGAAGGGGAGCAGTCGGCGGGCGAGGAGTCCACCGACAGCAACGTGGTGGAGGCCAACGCCGAGGAGCCTGAGCTGCGACGTTCAGGCCGACTTCGGAGGCCGCCTGAGCGGCTGACATACCACGTGTGCCTGCCGCTGGCTGCCTTCACCACGCTGCTTGACGACGCGGACGCCGACGTCAATCTGCCTGAGCTCGACCTCGACATGTACACCGACCCTGATCACCGCTGGGACATTGCAACGATGACGGTGAAGGAGGCGTTGGCGAGCTGGAAGGGCAAGGCAGTGAAGGCCGCCATGGACGACGAGATCCGCAGTCTCATCGACATGGGCACCTGGGAGCTGGTCGACCGCCCACGCGGGGTGAACATCATGAAGTACCACGTCAACGACACGGTCGCCCGGGAGAAGGCAAGGCTGGTCATGAAGGGCTTCACTCAGGTGTATGGCGCCGACTACGACGAAACGTACTCGCCGGTGAGCAGCTACGTCACGCTCAGGATCTTCCTAAGTATCGTCACTACCCTCGACCTCCACCTGATGCAGCTCGACATGAAGAATGCCTTCCTGCAGAGCAAGCTCGACAGGATGTTGTACATGTACCAGCCGGACTACTACGATGACGGGACCGGCCGGGTGTGGAAACTGCTGAAGAGCCTATACGGGCTGAAGCATTCGCCGCTACTGTGGTACAAGGCTCTCGACGACGTGCTGGTCGGCGCCGACTGGAAGAAGAGCCAGGTCGACCAGGCGCTCTACTTTAAGGTCGGTGATGATGGGGTGACCTGCTGGGTGCTGGTATACGTCGACGACATGCTCGCCGTCAGCAGCAGCACTGCGATGCTGAGGGAACTGAAGGAGCTGCTCGAGGCCGCCTTCGCGCTGCGTGAGATCTTGCCGGTGGTGAAATACCTCGGGCTGGAGATCGTGCGTGACAGGCCGGCGAGGAAGTTGTGGCTGCACCAGCAGAGCTATGCCGACAAGCTGCGCAGGCGATTCATCGACGAGGAGCAGGGCGGTCGAGTTCCAAAGACGCCGGTCTCCGTCAACGCCTACGACGTGCTGACGTTTGACGACGAGGAGGCACAGGAGCGACAGGAGGAGGAGTACCGGCAGAAGGTCGGTTCGCTGCAGTTCGCGACGACGACGACGAGGCCGGACATCGCCTTCGCGTGCAGCAAGCTGGGGAGCGGCCTCACGGTGAGGAGTGACCAGCACTAGCACGAGGTCGACCGCTGCCTCGCCTACCTCTCCGACACCCGTGACACCGCCCTGGAGTTCGGCGGTGGAGCAGAGTCGCTGAATTTGGTCGGCTACGTGGACGCCGACGACGCCGGCGACAAGCAGAACCGGACGAGCACGGGCGGCTACGTGTTCGTCGTTGGAGGGGCTGCAGTCTCCTGGTCGAGCCAGCGCATCAAGTGCGCGACGCTGTCGTCGACCGAGTCAGAGTACGTGGCAGCCACTGAGGCCGGCAAGGAGGGACGTCGACTTCGCTTCCTCCTTGCAGAGTCCCGACCTGAGTGGTCGACGGGCACGAGGAAGAGCAGCTGGTCGACCTGGTTGCCCGGTCGACCAGGTTACCCAGGCGACGGGGTTCTGCGGAAGAGCGTGACAGTCGCTCAGGTGTCTTTGGAAAAGCCGACCTGAGTGGTGGTATCCCGAGGTCAACGTGGCTGATCAGGTGCACTCGTCAGCACGAGGACGACCTGGTGTCTGCGCTGTGCAGGTGACAAAGCACAGCACGCCAATCAACTATGAGCACCTGCAAAGCGGGTGCGCTCCTGTCCCGCGGGTGCAACGCTGTGCAGCCGCCTTGCTGCAGCGTTGGCACGCCGTCGACCTGCAGCGTTGGCAGGCCGCGACTTTGCACTGCTGGAGCGCGATCGACCTTGTCGTGCTGGAACGCGGTCGACCTGCATGCTTGCTAGCATCTGATGTAGTCATTCTTGCCTATCATTCTCTACCATTGTTGAAAACTTTTGCTAGTGAAACTCTTGCCAACTTTCCCTGTGAATGCGCAAGTTGAGTGAGCACAAGTGAACGACTAAGGAACGAACGCTACGATCACTCCTACCCTGTGCCTACCCCATAGACTAGCTCCCGTTGTACGAGTTATCTCGGCACTCCTCACGCGCCAGCTGACGAAGATCCTGAAAGCGCGTGCCGTAGTGGTGGGGAGGTTGGGTAGGCGTCGCAGAAGTTCTGCCTCTAGCCCCAATCTCCTCAGAACCAGCACCTCTAGCCCCAGCACCCCTAGAGCTAGCACCTCCAGTGCCAGCACCTCCAGCTCCAGCCCCCTCAAAACTAGCACCTCCAGTGCCAGTACCTCCAGCTCCAGCACCCCCAGACCTAGCACCTCCAGTGCCAGTACCTCAAGCTACAGCACCCCTAGAACTAGCACCTCCAATGCCAGCACCCTCATCACCAACACCCCCAGGACTAGCACCTCCAGTGCCGGTACCCTCAGCACCAGTACCCCCAGAACTAGTAGCTCCAGCGCCCGTGCCTCCAACACCAACAACCCCAGAGTCCACTGCAACCTGTCACAGTAGTGTCGACGGCTGCTACGGTGACAGCGAGTACGACTGTGGGGAAGGGGGGGGTACCTGCCGTGCAACCGAGGGGAGAGGGGTAGCGTGGGACACACCTGACGGGGCAGGACTAGGTTGGGGCGGGTGAACCGGAGGAGCGGGAGCAGGAGGAGGAGCAAGGGCGAGGAAAAGGGGAGGGGGGGGGAACCGGGAGACCTTGACAGGGGTAGCGGGTGTAGTAGGACACAGACTCGTCAAAGGTGACATCACGGGAGTCGAGGAACCGGTGGAGGGGCAGGTGGTAAAATGTGAAGTCAGGGGCGTCCACCGGGAAACCAAGGAAGGCACAGGGGAGGGCACGAGCCGAGAGCTTGTTCGCAGAGGTGTCGCCGACAAGTGCAAGGCAGCCCCAGACACGAAACTCCGACGCAACACCAGGAGACCCGGTCCAAAGACTGGTCGGTGAAACCTCTGGCCGTGAGACACGAGGCCAGAGGTTCATCTGGTGGGCGGCGTAGCAAACTGCGCAGGGCCACAAAAAATGGGGCGCACGGGCATAGATAATGGAGGTGCGGGCGATCTCCATGACCAAGTCGATGCGGCGCTCAACAACCTCATTCTGCTGTGGGGACTCTGGAAGCGTCCAGGACTGGGTGATGCCCTGCTCGCTGCAGAATCCGCGAAGAATGCCGGAGCGAAACTCACCCCCACAGTCGTAGTGAAGACAAACTACACCACTACCACGAGTGGCCTTTGTGGCCAGTAACCACCTTATCAGAGTAGAAGTCACGTCGGACTTCTTCGCCAGAGGGAACAACGTGGTGTAATGGGAGTGGTCGTCAACGACCACTAGAAAGAAGCTCTCCCTCTCGAGCCCAGGGAGAGGGGCGGGGCCCTAGATGTCCAAGTGGAGAGTCTGGAAGGGTGCGGTGGCCGGACGAAGGGAGGAGTGAGGAGTGGCACTCAGCCGACCCTCGACTCAATGACGTGCGCGAGACCTGAGACAAGATGGAGGCTAGACATGTGACGGAGGCCTGGGAGGGGTGGGTGACCAAGACGGTGGTGCCACAGGAGGGTCGGGTGAGAGAGCGACCGACAGGAGCACGGCACAGTAACCTAACCAGACGCAGCTACCTGGAGGGACGCGGTGTGCAGAACGAAGAGACCTGAGTGGGGCTCCCTCGTGAACATGGCAAGAAGTGCATCGGTGGAAGCATCCGTACAGATCGCAATCCTCCGGTGCATAGGAAAAGTGACTGTGATCCCACGGTCCTGAAGGTATCCAACACCCACCAAGCTCCGAGAGAACGAGGGGATGTAGAGACTAGTGAGGGAACCAGAGGGGGCAGCCGGGCACGGGAGGGTGGTAGAGCTGTGAGCGACTGCTGGTCCTGAAGTAGGATTAGCCAGGGCAACTGAGACAGGAGCAAGAAGAGGTGTGACAGTGGTGTGGTCGTGGAAGAAACACCAAGACGTGCTAGAGTCCAGCGTGAAGGAGAGCGACGCGTCAATAGTCGTCACAGCTGGACTAGTAACTACACAAGCACTTACACTAGAAACACAAGTACCTACACTAGCAACAGACAAAGGTCCTAAGCTGGGTACATGCAATCCAAAAGAACCATGCATGACAGAATAGACATCATCCATAGACATATCAAACACACGGTGACCACTACGAGACAGATCAGGCCAGAACGGGGGAATCGAGTGAGGCCCAAAACGATCACAGTAGAGGTCGTCGAGGCGACTCTATCAGCGCAGTGCAGAGTGGTCAGGATGCCAGCAGGTAGTGCCAGCACCAGGACCAGTCAGGATCCGGTACTGGCAGGGACCGACGTCGCGACCACCACGACGAGCCCTCCAGCTGTCTGGGCCGACGCTCCCCGGACCACCATGCCTCCACTTCTATTGAGGGCGCCACAGCTGCTGAGGGCACCACGGCTGCTGGGGTCCCCACTGCTAAAACTGCTGCTGCTGTTGTCGCCGCTGCTGAAGAACCCTAGCGGACGCCATGGTAAAAGGCTAACTGGGCAAAGGGGAAGCATGCTAGGAAGAGTTGGCTCGAGGAACTGCTGGAGCAGGAGTGGCTGGAGCTAGGAACGGCTGGAGGTAGGAACAGCTGGAGCTAAGAACGGCTGGAGCACGGAGTGACAAGGAACGCTTGGCTAGAAATGGCTGGAGCAGGAGTGGCTGGAGCTAGGAACGGCTAGAGGTAGGAGGTGCTGGAGTAGGAGTGGCTGGAGCTAGGAACGGTCGGAGATAGAAACGAAATGGCGATTAGAACGGCCGGAGCTAGGAATTTAACAAGGTACTCAGACTAGAACGGCCGGAGCTAGAAACGGCTGAAGGTAGGAACAACTAAGAACGTCAGGCTAGGAATGGCTGACACGAGGAGCAGTTGGAGCTAGGAGTGACAAGGGACGCCAGGCCAGAGCTAGAAACAGCTGGAGCTAGAGACTGTAAATGCGGCTGCCGGTATGTGGTATGCGTATTCAGGTGTTCGGTAAGTGCATGCAGGTGTGCGGTAAGCGCACTCAGGTATGCGGTAAGCGCACTCAGGTGTGCGGTGAGCGCACTCATGTGTGAGGCATGTACCGGCGAAGGAGGTGGTGGCTAGCAGCCTAGTGGGGCGTGCTGCTAGCAGGGCACGAGTTGGCTAGAAGGGCGTGTGCTAAGTTGGCGGGGCGCGCGTTGTGTTCGGATGGAGACCTATCAAAGCACATGTCATGCCTTGATAGGGCCCGTCATTTCAGAGTATTATGCGGGCGGACCGGCGATCGCGAGGATACCACGTAATAGTGTTAAAGTCTGAGTACTTCCTTTTCGCTGGCGATGGTTCGTCGATTCTTGTACCAGTGTTGATCTCACAAAATGCTCCTATTAGCTGGACTTGGTGGCCACCAACTACGCGACCAATAGTTCTTATCCTAGATGGTCTCTTACAACATCTGCCAACCCGAAACCATGCAAGAGCATGGCAGGAGATGTGAATTCTGCAGCAACTGTTATTCCCACGCGTCTCTGCGAGACGAGCACATAAACACTTGGGGACCTTGTGTGTACGCACGTCGTCTTGCTGTTGACGATGGCCAATCCTTTGAGCGCTATTACCAAAGTTCGAGAACGGTCGAGACGGTTTCCCCGTCGTCTAGGAGACCCAATGAGAACACCCCAATAGAGCACCCAGAACCCGCATCATCATCAAATTCCAACCACGCTGACGTACGCCAACCAAACAATGACGCAACATCGGCCTCTTGTGCCACCGGATCCGCTCCTGATGGCGTGCGTTCGGACACCGATAGTGCACAGTCCGTCGATGAGCTTGATCCATCGCGCGCGCAAGGATGCATCGGCGTTCCGTTTGACACTATGCATGCCATTTGGCGGCTTGTGATGAGCGCGAACAATGGTCGCAGGATCTCTGCCAAGGACACCGCACTCTTATTGAACATTCTCAACTTGCACAAGTTCATGCTCTCTGAGATCAGACACTGGTGATCAAAGCGTGCTCTTGAGCGCTACGGGATGAGGCTGCTACTCGGACAGCGGTTATACCGCAAGTCAACCATTTCAGTCTTGGGTTGGGCTTCACTATTTGTGGTGCAGCATACGAGCATCATCGAGGTAACGGCTCTATGCTCCTATCATCCTCACTGTCCCATTACGTACCCCCCATGCCCCTCCCTCTATCACGCATCATCACTAGTGTGCAAGGAATTCACCGTCAAACATCACCACTTGCACTGCCTTCTGCTCACCCTCCAACCCTTTGAACAAATTATGCGATTCAGTGCCTTTTTGCAAAGCCTCTATTAGACAGCTCCCGCCGCTACGGCTGTTACTTCCGTCGCCGATCTCGCCGCTCCCGCTACTTCTCCCTCCCATTCCGTCGCCATTCTGAAAGGGTGCTTGTTCCACTGCAGGCTATCTAGAAGCTGTGGAGGCATCCGGACAATGCGCCTGGATTCGTGCTCCGCCCTGAGGTCGGATTGGAGGTTGGCACTAACCACAAGTACACGGATCCCAAGACGGGAACTATGTGGCGCATGGTGCAGGTTCGTCTCCCAAAGCACCAGATATGAGTATGGAGGTGAATGGGACCCATGCTCCCATGCTGAACCGGATCGGACACATGCTGCCCTCATGTGGCGGATGGGACCGACCGAATCAGATCCGTAACACCGTGAGGGGAGTATGGGTCACAAATGGACACACGCACATGCTGAAGCATATCGGACCCATGCTCCCCTCATGTGTCCTGCTCTGATGCGCCTCTACATAAGGGGAGTATGGGACAGAGACTCACCTAGCCTTCCTTTACCATAGCAGCATGTCCAAAACACCCCCCCCCCATTCCCTGCCAATGCCTCATCGCCGAGACTCCTCCCCCCCCCCACTCCCCCCCCGTTTTAAATAATGCAGTCAGAGATCCCCCACCCCCCCTTTCTTCTGATTACAGCAGGTCAGAGACTCACCTCCCCTTCCCTTCCGCAGGTCCGAGACACACAACCCACTCCCTGCTGATGCCTTATGGGCTAGACTCACCTCCCCTTCCCTTCTAATTCTTGCAGGTCCGAGACACACAACCCATTCCCTTCTGATGCCTCATGGGCTAGACTCACCTCCCCTTCCCTTTTGATTCCTGCAGGTCCGAGACACACAACCCACTCCCTTCTTATGCAGCAGGTTAGAGACATATCCCCCCTTCTCTCCTAATGTCTACAGGTCAGAGAATCGAACCCCCTTTCCCTGTTGTCTCAGGTTCAGCCACTCGCCCCCCTCTCCCTTCTGTTGAAAATAGGTCGGACACATGTCGCCCTCATGCGGCGCATGGGTTCTGCTCAGATGCGCAGATATACTCCCCAGAATGATTGGGCAGATAACGCGCATGGGACCCATGCTCCTCTTATGAGGCGCAAGGGTCCCTGCTCTGTTCCATGCTTGCATGAAGGGAGTGTGTGTGCCAAATGGGTGCTATTTACCTGCTTATTTATCGTACCTCAATCTATCACACAAGACATGGCATGTGTTATTCAGTTTGGTGTATAACTCCACACCTATCGGATGACTCAAACCTTTTGCGGTGACTTCCCACCCCCAACAAAGTCTATTGAAAAAAGGGGAGGTAAACTGCCTCATCCTCTTGGCATCGGATGTCACAGTGCTGAGTGGTCACGGGCGGATCACAGTATGGCATGTCTATCTGTCCGTTGCAAACATCCTGTATCACCTTCGGCGGCGTGAGACAGGAATGGTATTATTTGCCCTGCTTCCTGTGAGAGTACGCCGTCCGTTATACCTTGACTTACGTCATTCCTATTTTCTATTTCATTTCCTGCACTTATTTCCTAGTTCGTTGCTTTACAATTCCTTTTTTAGTTTACGCACCGAATAGGATTGCGTGCATTACACTTTACTGTTTTCTAGAGTTATCTCGTATGACCTAGCGTGCGCGTGATTATCACCGATTTCCTCTACCGAATTCGGGAAGGTTCCGTTCCCGACGGTTCCCGATGCTCGGAACATTCCCGTAACATCCTGGTTACCTGCCTTGTGTCGCGACTATATATAGCCTCATGTTGTACCCAGGATTCAAAAAATCGAATATTGAACTGAGTTCTCAATCCTCACACTTGGTATCAGAGCCCGTTTTCACTTCAACTTTTTTCGTTCGCTAAAAACCAGTCTAAAAAAAACCACAGGGGCAACGAAAGTTACGCCGATTTGGGTACGTAAAAACCAGTTCGCGTTTTCAACTTTTAACCCCCCCCCCCCCCCCCCCCCCTACGAATGGTTAACGGATCAGGTATGGAGGCATTGGCGACAATTTCCTGTAAGAGCTCGCGAACCTCCGTGCCGAATAGGAGCAGACATGTGCGACACTTCTGCGACTATAAAATCTGCTCGCCAACCAATCGGCAGCCGCAGCGACAGCAGGAGCGACGGCGGCGGCACCAACAATTGTACGTGCGACAGCAGCAGCGATTACAGGTCATCTCGAGGCTCCGAAGCCGAGGCTACTGGATGCATTTGATTCGAGCAAAAAAGGCAGCAACGTCCGTCGATTTATCGCCATCATTGAGATTTAGTTCGACGCCGTTGGATGCACGACCCTGAGCCACGGCGCGATGCGCATACGGCTCGCAGCGATACTGTTAAGAGGGCCAGCACTGGAGTGGATTTCCGCAAACAACATTATCGTTCGAGACGAAGGGACGTGGACGCGGTTTCAGGCAGCGCTACTCGAACCTTTCGAACCAGTAAATACCACTTATATGGCGCGCGAACAGATCCATCGACATCGACAATTCGGGAGTATAGCTCAATACACATAACAGATGGAGATGTGCTTCAACAGGATTACTTCCCTTACCGAAGGCGAAAGAATTCAGTCCTACATCGGGGGGCTGAAAAACAATTTTCGCTAACAAGTCATCGCGGCAAATTACAGCAGCTACAGGGACATCGTGAGCACAACCAAACGGTTTGATATGTTGAACAGTAATAGCCACGGAACACGACACCACCAACTGAACATAAATTTCGGCGCGGAGCGATCGGCACGTCCGCCGACCTGATAGATATCGAAAGAAAAAAAAAATGAAACGTGTGAATTTTGCAGCGCTACAGGATATCACATCTTGGCATGTTGGAAAATGAAAATGGCATGTGCAGAGCTATAGGGAAACAACAGTGGAGCACCCCCAAAGTAAAACAACGAATCTCGCCAGTAGCCGTGGATCGGACTGGCGATGAGGAAAAGATATGCAGAAAGCAGTAGCACGACAACGTGGCAGCTGCGAAGGGGGCGAAAAAAGGAGAAAATGATTTAAAACGTCACGACCGGCCAACGCCAAGGGAAATCGCTAAGAAAAACGGAGAATCCGCGAAACAAGACCATGCCTCGACTGGGAAACTCCAGCCGTACACCCCGACAAGTAAGAATTTGTTCAAGTTATCCAATAAAGATTCTCTAACTAAGAATATTACTTCTCGCGGTTTAAAAGCATTTTAAAATTTTGAAGGGAGAGTTTGAGGCTAAGATAAAGGCTTTAAATATTATGCCGGTACCATAAAAGTTGGGGAAACAACTCCGGAGCGTTAAGAAGGGTCGAGCGTTTCGATGAGTTAACATTCTCTCCCAGCAGCACCGTGTTAAGGCTTCCCACTCCCCGCAGGTGAAGCCTACATAGATGCAAAGCCTTACGGGAAGGTTACAGGCCCAGGAGCAGTTGAAATGGCCTCGGGAGAATCCTTCAACCCATCTTCAGGTGAAAGTTGAGATAGAATCTGCAGCTTCGGGTGTAGGACCTAGGGATAATGTTTATCTTGATGTACCCTATGATCCTATAAATGTGACTATCTTTGGCTACTCGGAGCGGCAAAAACCACTCCTCCTCGAAGTTCTCTCTAGAGGACGACGCCTCTAGACGATGGTGGATAGTGGCGACCGCGAGGCGTTGGAGAAAGTTGTCCTCCAAGGAGACCCAGTTCACGGCAACGATGGTCGACGATAGCAAGCTACCCATCGACGGTGAGTCAACACTCGAATTGCAGATAGGGGCGATGCGGTGGAGACCTATGCTACCAGTCACAAACATCAAGGGCCTAGATTTCATCTTGGGTCAACCAGAAGGCGTGTATCTATGACAATAAGAGACATGTAGAGCTACAAAGCTGGACGGATACAGGCGAGGTTCCTAAGACGACACTCGCACGGTTCGAGAAAATGGTGAACGAGAGTAACACAGTTTACCTGGCACTGGTGATGATAGCAGAAGAGGAGAAGCCGAACTACGAGCTACCTGCAGCAGTATAGAAGGTTGTGGAGGAGTACAAAGACATCATGCTGAACGACCTACATGCACGAGTACCACCGGAGCGGACTCACCAGCATGAGATCATCAAGGAACCATGTTTGAAACCAACCTTCCGTGCACCGTGCAGCCTCAGCCAAGCAGAGCTTGCAGATATGAAGAAACATATTGAGTACCTGCTGGATCATGGACTGATTTGACCCTCCACATCACCCTACGGCACACCGGTTCTCTTCACTCCCAAGTCGGACTGTACTTTATGGATGTGCATCAAACTACCGGGCACTCAACAAGCAGATAGTGAAAAATAAATATCCCATACCGAGCATAGACAACCTCATGGATGAACTATGTGGTGCAACAGTGTTCTCAAAACTGGACTTATGGTCGGGTTACTCGCAAATCAAGATGGAGGAAATCTCGATCCACAAGACATCGTTCCTTACCAGATACGGCTCCTACAAATACTTGGTGATGTCGTTCGGACTCTGAAACGCACCAGCAACGTTTCAAGTGGAAATGAAGCACATCCTACGGCCCCTGCTGGACGAGTGCGTGGTAGTGTACGTAGACGACATTGTGATCTACTCCAAAAATATGAAGGATCACGTGGAGCATCCACGGAAATTCTTCGAGATCCTGCGGAAAAATCACTTCTACGTGAAGCTGTCAAAGTGCGACTTGTCAGAATGTTATGCTGTGTAGGCTGTAGTGGGGTACTCAACAGTGAGTACAACCCTGTTAGGGTTTCCTATTTGTATCCCACCTGCCTGCTAGTGCAACCCCTCCTTCTTCTGTTTGCATTCTCGTTCTTATTTCTGACACGACTTCGCCCTAAAGAAAGTGCAGTTCCTTGGGCACATGGTGAGTGTCGGGGGCGTACACGTAGACACGCAGAATATCGAAGCCATCAAGAAGTGGAAGGTTCCAGAAAACGTCAAGGAGTTGCAACAGTTCCTAGGCTTTGCTAACTACTACAACAGGTTCGTACAGCAGTACGTGAAGATCACAACACCTCTCACGAACTTATTGAAAAATGATACACCCTAAGTGACTACATCAGGAATAAGGAAACCTAGCATCCTAGCAAGTCAACCTCCAGCGCAGCACAAGGGCGGCTTGCCAGCGCCGCAAGTCGGCGGCGTGCCAACGCAGCTGGAAGGCGGCATGCCAACGATGCAGGATGGCGGCCTGCCAGCGGTACACCTGGACGACTTGCCAACGCTGCAGCAAGGCGGCTTGCTAGCATTGCAACCGCATGTGACTATGTGCGCACCTACCAAGTAGGTGAAGGTAGACGGTTGCCTGTCGGGCACATTGCGCAAGTGCTCAGGTCGACCACATGGCGATGGTTGTCTCAGATGCACAACGTTGACCACGTACTACCGACAAGCAAGTCGACTTCGCCATAACCACATGGGCGACGTTCGCGCACCCCTGCAGAACTCGTGTCGACCAGGTAATGCTCACGGCGTCCACAAGGCGGTGCCCGCAAGTCGACAAACACCTTCGTTGACCACCCAAATCAAAGTCAGTTGCCGACTTCACCTTGTCGGCAGCTTGGCAGTGGTCCCGCGGAAGTCGACCAAGTCTGTCGACTTCTCTCCAAAGTCGGCGTCGACCACTGATAGCAGCCAGCTGCACCTCCAGCACACCCGATTGCGAATTCGGCTTCGCCCAAGCAAAGGCGGGGCCATTTTCCCGTCAACGATTCCAACATGGGTACTCTGTGGATACAAAAATGGCAACACTAGAGAAACAAAAAATGGTATCGTGGGAGAAGGGCCTAGCAGTACGGAAGGGTTCAGGATTGCTTTGGGTTCCAAACTATGCCCCGCTATGAGAAATCCTTTTGGAGGAGTTCCATGACGTGGCATATGCAGTACACTTCGAGAGCAACAAGACCCTTGCCGGAATAGCTAAGTACTACTATTGGTCTCGGATGGTGACAGACGTGCAGCATTTTGTCACCTCGTGCAACACCTGTCAGCGAATGAGTAGCAAGCGGAAAAAGGCAGGGTTACTTCAGCCGTTACCCGTACCGGAGCAGCCATGGAAAGTTGTCAGTCTAGATTTCATCGCTGGACTACCACCGACCATTCGAGGGCATGCTGCTATACCCGTGGTGACTGATAAGTTCTCTAAAATGGGACACTTAATCCCTACCAATGCCACAGCTACAGATAAAGCTACAGCTCACCTCTTCTTCGACCGCATTATCACCATCCACGACATTCCCACTACACTAATCTCAAACAGAGACCCGAAGTTCACCACTAAGTTCCGGCGGGAACTCATGGGTTTGTTGGGGACAATGCTTGCAATTTCTTCACCATAACAACCCTGGATGGATGGTCAGATAGAACGACTGAGCCATGCGGTTGAACAGTTACTGGATACCGCATGTAAAGACGACATCAGCCACTGGGATCAACAGTTACCAACCCTCGAGTTCGCATACAACAACGCAACTCAGGCAGCCATAGGGAAAACCCCTTCCTTCCTGTGCTACGGACGTGATCCCATCACACCACAACAGTCACCACCATGCAGCACCTATGGGAGAAGACCCAGCGACGTCTCACCATGATTCAGAACTCCCATAAGCAATATGCTAACTGTCGGCGACGTGATCACACGGTAGCAGTTGGGGACCAAGTTCTTCTGGACACTCACAACATGGAATTGTCGCATCTCCCATCTGATCTCCCGCCTCTCTTCTGTGGTCCTTTCCGAATCGAGACAATGGTGACACGCGTTACACTCCGCTTGCGCTTACCTACCACTTGGAAGATTCACAACGCTTTCCATGTTCAGCTGCTGAAGCCCTACAAGGACCCCAACTAGCAGTACTAGGGACGTCAGCTACCACCACCGCCGCCTGTTCTCATACAGGATGAACCAGATTACGAGGTGGAACGTGTACTCGCGCATCGGCGCCGACGCGGCAACATGCTCGAGTTCCAGATTCGTTGGAAAGGGTATGATCCTTCGGAAGACAGTTGGGTTACAGAAGCTGATATGAGCAACACACGCCGTGCTCTCCGAGATTATATTGCCAAGCATGGTTTTTCTCATACCGTACGCCGTCCGTTATACCTGGACTTACCTCATTCCTATTTCCTGTTTCATTTCCTGCACTTATTTCCTAGTTCGTTGCTTTACTATTCTTGTTTTAGTTTATGCACCGAATAGGATTGCGTGCATTATACTTTACTGTTCTTCTAGAGTTATCTCACGTGACCTAGCATGCCCGTGATGATTACCAATTTCCTCTACCGAATTCGGGAAGGTTCCGTTCCCGACGGTTCCCGATGCTCAGAACATTCATGTAACATCATGGTTACCTACCTTGTGACGCGACTATATATAGCCTTGTGTTGTACCCAGGATTCAATTATTTGAATATTGAACTGAGTTCTCGATCCTCACACTTCTGATGCTAGACGTGAAGATGACATCGTTGCAAAAAGTACAGCTGTTCCAGTCGGCCATGAAGGTTGTACTACATGAAGTTTTCCAAGCATCAGAGTGGTACGTAGAGAAACCAAGTTCTGCCAAATGTAGTTTGTGTGGATTTCAAACATAGGTGGGATCCAACCCTGAATGGAGTACGCCTCCACGGATATTGCTCACATCATACCTAGTTGCTGCGTATCCGTTTCCCTGACGCTGCCTTTCCCGTTCACCCCCCTATGGTCCTCCGTACCACGCCTCCGATTCAGGGGCATCCCCCTGACAGATCCCTTTGGAGCGATCCACACAGCATACACCATGCTGTTTGCATATGTCGGGGATTATCCCGAAATATGCAAAGTCAGCTGCACCTTGCAACTGTGCACGGACAAGCCCTGTTCGGAATGCTATGTGGATAAGGTGAAATAATACAGTTTGAACGACCGACGAACGGTGGAGCTGCAACAGCAGATACTTCGGGACCCATCGGAAGCCAAGAAGTACTCCACGCATCCCATTGATGTAAGTTGCAAGTGACCTCTCCTATCCTGAGGTGTATGGGTCATTGCGTGACCCATACACCTATCCTGAGCTGTATGGGTCATTGCGTGCGTGACGCATACACCTATTGTGAGCTGTATGGTTCAGAGCGTGAGGGGTGTGGGCAGAGAGTGGTGTGGGCAGTGAGGGGCAGCGGACATAGAGGTGTGCATTAAGTGAGGGGTGTGGGCAGAGAGTGGTGTGGGTAGTGAGGGGTGTGGGTAGAGAGAGTGGTGTGGGCAGTGAGGGGCAGCGGACAGAGAGGTGTGCACTAAGTTAGGGGTGTGGGCAGATAGTGGTGGGCAGTAAGGGGTGTGGGCATAGTGTGGTGCGGGCAGTAAGGGGTGTGGGCATAGTGTGGTGCGGGCAGTAAGGGGTGTGGGCATAGAGTGGTGCGGGCAGTAAGGGGTGTGGGCAGAGAGTGGTGTGGGCAGTGAGGGGCAGCGGACAGAGAGGTGTATGGGTGATTGCGTGACCCATACACCTATCCTGAGGTGTATGGGTCAGAGTGTGACCCACACACCTATCTGGTGGTGTATGGGTCAGAGCGTGACCAGCCACGCCCTTGCTGAGGCGCTTGGTTCAGCCTCTGACATGTACCCAGGAGATGAGGTTCGGCAATGATTCAACTAAAATCCAATTTCTGTGTTTGTTTATATACCTACCTGCAGACTTTTTTTGTGGAAGTTCCACCATGCTATGACCGATTGGGGTTACACGTACCAGGCACAAATGCCGGACCTCTTACACATCCTGTATGGGGGGTACTTGCGAGAATGGTCCATGTTCTGAAGGGAGACAAGAACAACACCTTTGACCTAGACGAGTGAGTGTTCCCGGCAATGATGGATTGGGTATGTGTGCAGACGTTTATTCCCACACCTGTTCGACTACCATAACCCTGAGTCTCGTGTCGTATCGTGGCAGCCGTCTCTCGGGTATCCAAAACGACACCACGCTCGCCGGCATACTTGTGCCTTCAGGATCCTACTTTGCAAGAAATGCCTACTACTCAGCTGCCGAGCATGCTGCTATGCTAACTGTAAGTGTTGATGTAACCAACGCCCTCACCTAACAAGTCCCGGTGGTATGCACTACATCTCTCCTATCATGCACATAGCACCCTATTTCACGAAATTTTGCTCTCTGGTCACTAACCGCGTGCGCAACGTCACTTCAGCCCCGTCGCACCACCAGCCAACAAACATTATGCATCACTCCCACTACCCACGCTTCCCCCCAACCCCCACCCCCCACCCCCCCCCCCCCCCCCCTCCCCCCCCCCCCACCACCTCCCCATCCCAATCCTCCCCCCCTATACTTGACCGCACACATGCCAGCGCCACAGTTCTCCCACGACTGATGCACGATTAATGGATGTCTGCGCGCTGTGTTTGTGTGCACCAAATTTTATCATTCACAAACAGGTACTACCCTTCCTTATTGAGGGCAAGATCGCACCGGCACGACTCCAGGCTTTGGTGCTTTTTGCGAATTGGCATCAAAGGCATATTCGCGTAGAGAGCTACACAGAAGCATCGCTCCAAGAGATGGAGTGCAACATTGCAGAGTCAGCAATGGGATAGTGGTGGGGGGTGAGTGTGGTGTGGGCAAAGGAGCATGAAGAGTGTGGTGCAGGCAGAGAGTGGAGGGGTGAGGGCGGTGATGACTGATGGTAGTGCTGGGAGTGGTGAGGGTATAGTGGGGTGGGGAGCAGGCAGAGAATGGAGGGGTGAGTGCGGTGATGACTGATTGTAATGTGGCCTGGGAGTGGTGAGGGTATAGTGGGCAGCAAGAAGAGAGTGGAGGGGTGAGGGTGGTGATGTCTGATGGTAGTGCGGCCTGTGAGTGGTGAGGGTATAGTGGGGTGGGGAGAAGGCAGAGAGTGGAGGGGTGAGTGCGGTGATGGCTGATGGTAGTGAATCCTGGGAGTGGTGAGGGTACTGTGGGGAGCAGGCAGAGAGTGGAGGGGTGAGGGGGTAATGAATGGTGTGGGCAAAGAGGTACTTGGCTCGAATGTAGTTTGTGTGGCGCATAGAGATACCTTGAATTCAAGGTGTGTATGCGTGGTCTGTTTTGCAGAGTGGTTCTTCTACTGAAGACCCACTTCCCGCGGGATGGCGATGGCTGGAATCTCATCAAGATTCACGGACTTAATCATCTCCCGGAGGCCATTCTCTGTGGTGGACACCCACGCGAATATTCCACAGCCATGTTTGAGAATGCGCACGTTCGTGCATGCAAGCTACCGTATAGGAGCTCCAACAAGCACGACTATGAGACCGCCATATTGCAGGGGAATGCAACACTAGCGGCAATGCTGTTGCTACCTCCTGCTATTCCTGAATGGCCACGAGAGTACATGACGGCGGCCAAACGGGTACGCTGGCTCATTTTGAACATCGTTGGTCTTCGTTTTTTGTTTCTTTGTTGCACTTGACAACAATGATTTGCATAGTTAAGTGAATTTTATCATATTTCAGCACCTATGCCCACATCATACCATGATAATTGGATCCAAAAGTTATTCTGTGCGCCGGCATGGTTTGGACAGGCTCGGACCACTGGCAGGCAAGCATTAACCAAGAGCTCCGACACCGTGCGTGATGCTGCCCATGCAAGTACACCTGCGGGAACCCTGCTCCAACAGTACAATGAAGCAAGTGGGGGGAGTCTCCGTGCATACCGCAGTGTTATGCAGCAGCATGGTTACAACAGCACTCAGACTCAGGTGTAGATCAAGAGAGGTGCGAGCAGAGAGTGGTGCCAACAGAGTGGGGTGCGGGCAAATAGAGGTGCAACAGTGAGAGGTGCGGACAGAGAGAGGTGAGGACAGAGATAGGTGCAGACAGAGACAGGTGCGGACAGAGATAGGTGCGGACAGAGATAGGTGCGGACAGAGATAGGTGCGGACAGATATAGGGGCGGACAGAGATAGGTGCGGACAGAGACAGGTGCGGACAGAGATAGGTGCGGACAGAGATAGGTGCGGACAGAGATAGGTGCGGACAGAGATAGGTGCGGACAGAGATAGGTGCGGACAGATATAGGTGCGGGCAGATATAAGTGCGGACAGAGATAGGTGCAGACAGAGATAGGTGCAGACAGAGAGATGTGCAGGCAGAGATAGGTGCGGACAGAGATAGGTGTGGACAGAGATAGGTGCGGACAGAGATAGGTGCGGACAGAGATAGGTGCGGACAGAGATAGATGCGGACAGAGATAGGTGCGGACAGAGATAGGTGCGGACAGAGATAAGTGCGGACAGAGATAGGTGTTGAGAGAGATAGGTGCGGGCAGAGATAGGTGCGGACAGAGATAGGTGCGGACAGAGATAGGTGCGGGCAGAGATAGGTGCGGGCAGAGATAGGTGCGGACAGAGATAGGTGCGGACAGAGATAGGTGCGGACAGATATAGGTGTGGGCAGAGATAAGATAGCTTTGAGGCTCATGTAAGCGGTGCAAAATCAAGGCCCGGCCCTTGCCCCCCGTAGCAATACATGCACAAGAGCCAGCACATACCTCAAGGCACACAATTGGGAGTGATCGGGAGTGATTGTACATGTGAGATCTGCGGGATTATCAAATGGATGGGATTGAATGGGGCGAGATGCATGAGTTTTTTCCAACAAGTGTTCCGGCCAGCTGGATGGTGGTGCGTGTCGGGTGAGATGACGAGAGAGAGTGGTGGGGGTTGAGTGTGGGGGGGCGTGCGAGTGTTGGGGGCTGAAGGGGGTGAGAGTGGTGAAGGGCCTGGAGTATCGCAGGCGGATTGTAGTGCGGACGGAGGCGCATGATGGGAGTTATAACTTACAGAGAGGCGCGGAAAGGTGTGTGCAGAGAGTGGGGGTGGGGGAGGTTTTGTGTGGGTGCTGGGGGTTGTAGGTCGGTAGGGGGACTGAGAGTGATGTGGGTAGTGAATGGTGCGGGCAGAGAGAGGTGCGGGTAGTGAGGGGTGCATTCCGAGCGTGGGGGTATCGAGAGTAATCGGGGGTTATCACGGGAACATAGCATCACCCGCATCCTGAACACCTCTGTCAACCCTCTCTACATCACCTCAGTATCCTAACTGACAGCACCCTGTGGGGTTTCCACTCACATCACCATCGTTTCCACATTCACCACCCTTCCCCCGCTCTGCTGCATATGTTTTGGAAACCTTTACACCACTTTGCTGCTCCAGTTAGGATAAACCGTGCACACCACCCTCGCTTCTTGCATGCAGGTTCATCGGGTTGTTGCGTTGCCAGCAACAGATGTGCGAACAGGCGAGCCGGCAGACAGATATGCGCACGCAGCTCCATCACATCAAGGCTCCCCTGCCTTCTCCTTTGTGGGATATGGAGCAGGGGAGGGCGAGGCCCTCTACAGGCAGTTGCTCCTTCTCCTGCGAGCACGCAGGACCACAGATTGACAGGGAGCAGCGCTGCATGCGGTGGCATACATCAAGCCTTGGAAGGAGGCTGTCGTTGACCAGCTCACGGGGTGTGTGAAGCTTGAGGAGGTTTGGAATCCCCATGCTTGTGTGGTAGTTCCTATCGCTCGCCTTTGTCGCGTTGTGCATGTTGTCCAATCCTTCCATCAACCAACTGTGTGGCTGTTGAACAAGTGAGCGGATGGCCTGTGTTGGGGGGGTGTTTGGTATACAACAAGACCCTAAACCGAAGTTTGACCTTGTGGTGGAATATGGGGGTGGATGTTAGTTACCATTGACTGCACGTGATGTACGGTTTTGTGGAGGGATGAACGAGTACCTTGTGAATTATGTAAGCCATATACGTTGAGTATGTTCAGCCCTAAGAACTGTGGACCACGTAGTAAGTGGAGTACTTGTCTTAGGACAGTAACAACTTTGTGCATCGTCATATATAATGACAATACACCTGCTGGTTTTGTTGTTTGTATTGCTAGCCTTAGAGTATTCCCCTTGCAGGAAAAATAGGAAAAGTGTTCACATGGAACTGTATTGCGAGGCACTTCATTCGAATGAATGTATGCCGCCCAATGCCAGGCATTTATTTTCTTTGAATAAACTCGCTCGACTTGGTTCTATCTAGATATATCAGGATGTCATAAACCAACATCTCATAAACAAATATATATACTTGCCATGATTGTGACCTCACAACATGTTTATGATCAGGCACAAGAAAATTAATGGATATGCAATAATCCGAACCTTGTTTGGAAATTTGCCTCACCCCCAAAGCATATGACGAACCCAAGCTGAAGCCGATGCTCCCTCCGAAGCTCGGGGGTACCCCCTAGTTTACAACGAACTGGGCGCCAACCTGATTGGACAGCTCCCCCGAAAGGTTACGAACGTGCATTACCACTTCGGCGCTGCCGCGATCCATCAAAGGTAACTGGCAAGGAAAATGTTGGTAAGTTGAGGGATACCCCGTGAGGGTGACCTTGGGGTATCCCTCAGTTTCAAAGCAATTGGCGTTCAGATTTTTGGGACGCCTCGCCACAGACTCCCATGGCGGGCTGTTAGGGCTCTATGTCGAGTTGCCAGTTAGTGCAAGTCCGCTGTTGCGTTCAAATTGCAGCTTCTTGTAGTTCTCGACCTACTTCCATTGAGGAGGCTTGCTGGGCCTGGCAGCAACCTGCCCATTAATTACATATCACATGCTATAAAGGCGGAAATAGAAGTGGAAGAAAAGAAACGAGAAATTACGAGAAATAAACACGCAAAATAAACTGGTGGTGATTATATATATTAGTAGCAGTGGTACAACGGCACTGCTGTAGTAGAACTTACCACTACGTGGGGAACGATGGCGACAGCAAGCCAAACAATAAACAGACAATGCAACGCGTGTGTGTTGTTTCCTCCATGACTCATGAATAGCTAAGTTAGCGCTTGAGTGGTGGAGTAAGCTGTTTCTTCAATGGGTGGGAAAGGGGGGTGTGGAATGCTGGGAGTTGTTTTCTCTGGTGCCGAAACTGGTTGAAAGAACAGCCTTTCAACTTATCACTGAAGTGAACTTTCTATACATGCATCTCATTAAATTGCCAATCTGGAACTCGCGCAACGATACAATATTCTGTATTCTGGCCAACAGCTCAGAACGCTTTTCGGAGCTCGTAACAAGTGACTAATGAAAAAGTTTGGTAAGTTTAGCACACCGTGATTGGCCAGTAGAGATCGCCCACAATCGTTAAGCGTCGCAACTCTGTCGCTTGTTACCGATTTGCTTATTCGTAAGCACCCAAAATGTATTCTCAATCGCTACTATATCACGCAAAAACCACAGTTCGTGTTGACCGCGAATAAGTTATCCACATCGCTACTCAAAGGATGGAGACTATACCATTTTTACACAATACTGAAGTGACGTGAGTATGGAACTTTAAGGTATAGAACAAGAGCACAGATTTGAAAAGCACACGAGGTGTATAGATAGCTCTTTTGGTGGATGGGTGCTTTACCGAGTCGATGAGCCGGCTCCTCTCCCAATCAGGTTCTGTGGCTGATATGATATGCCTCTTCTGTGAAAGCTGGAAGCTCAGTGTGTGTGACATGAATGCTCGTTTTTAGTGGCTACCCAAGGGTGACGGTGTCAAAACTATCATGTTGTATATTGTGTAGGCTATAGTGGGGGTAGCCCATATGGGGTACAACCCAATTAGGGTTAGTACTTGTACCCACCTTGTTTCTAGTGCATTCATTCTCGCTTAGTATTTTGATATGGTTTCAGAGCAGGTCCTGTTCCAGGACCGTTTTTTTAGGGCCCACCGAATAGTTTCCTGCCTGTAGTGCGTTACCCTGTTCGTAGCGCCCTACCCTGCCCGTCGCGCTGCCCCACCAGTTGCGCTGCCCTGCCCTGCCCGCGCGCCACCCTGCTGGCTGCCGCGCCGTCCTGCCCTGCCCGCGCGCCACCCTGCTGGCTGCCGCGCCGCCCTGCCCTGCCCGTAGCGCCGCCCTGCTGGCCGTGCGCCTGCCTGCCCTGCTCGTCGCGTCGCCCTAGGACCCGCACGACGCCCTGCCCTGCCCGTCGCATCGCCCTAGGACCCGCGCGACGCCCTGCCCTGCCTCTCGCGTCGCCCTAGCTGCGTGACGTCCCTTGCAGCCCGCGCGCCTCCCTGCTGGCCGCGCGCCGCCCCTGCCTGTCCGCGCGCCGCCCCTGCCTGCCCGCGCGCCGCCTTCTGCAGCCTGCGCGCCGCCCTGCTGCCCGCGCTCCGCCCTGCCCCTGCCCGTCAAGTCCGCCTTGGCAGCCCGCGCACCGCCCTCTACAGCCCGCGCGCTGCCCTTGCCTGCCCGCGCGCCCTCCTCTGCAGCGCGCCGCCATGCTCTGGCCGCGCGCCGCCCTTCCCTAACCGTGCACCGCCCCGACCTACCCTAGTGCCTGCTCGCCGCCCTGCCTTCCCTGCGTGCTGCCGTGCTGGTCGCACGCCTCCTTGCTTTGCCTGCTATGACGTCTCTTTGTGGTAGCGGTGGGAGTGGTGGCGGAGGTGGTGGCAACAGTGGGAGTGGTGGCGGCGGCCGTAGTGGCAGTCTCGGTGGAGCTGTTCAGTGGGGAGTTTCTAGCGGTGGCCAGATGCAGCTCCAGCGGCGTCCGTGCGAGACCCTCACGCCCTAGCAGCTTCGTGAGTGGTACGCTAGTTGGAGTGGTGGCGGCGGCCGAGTGGCAGTCGCCGTGGAGCTGTTCAGTGGGGAGTTTCTGGCGGTGGCCAGATGCAGCTGCAGCGGCGTCCGCGCGAGACCCTTACGCCCCAGCAGCTTCGTGAGTGGTACGCTCAGCGTGGGGCGTCTCGGAGTAATGGTTGCTGCCCGTATGTCATTCGCACAGGTGATCGGGCTGGTCAGACTTGCGGGATAGTTGGTCACACATAGTCCCGCTGCTTCTCCTGTCTGAGCAACGCCTGGCGTGCAGAGTTTGGCGATGCTACTGAGCTCCCCCGCTGGCTAGAGCTGCTTAGGCAGGGTGTGGATATCTTTGCTCTTGACTATCCTTGCTGCCATGTATGCATTTATTGTTAGTGCTGAGGGTGAGTGTTACCTGTGTGTGCCGCCCGACCCAGGTATAGAGGCTGCAGCTCTAGGTGCTAGTGCGTCTGCTCTCTCTGGTACTGTGCCTGCTGAGGCCTTGCACACCTTCACGCTTGACTCAGGTGCTTCCCGCTGTTTCTTTCGCGACAGTACCACAATCACACCACTCCCTGCACCTGTTGCTGTCAGACTGGCTGACCCCTCAGGGGGCCCAGTTCTTGCCCGTTCCTCCACTATTCTCCCGTGTCCGGCGGTTCCGTCCGGCTCACTGTCAGGTCTTCCCCTCCCCTCGTTCTCTACGAACTTGGTGAGTACCGCTGCCCTCCAGGATGCGATGGTCACCACCACCACTCCTGGGGGTCAGCGTGTGTCGATCTGCACGTGTACACGGACGGGCTGTCACCTGGCCACGTTCACCCGTCGGCCTGGATCGAGTCGGTACACACTGACTACTGAGCCTCCTCAGGTAGCTGCGTCAGCGTCCGCATCAGGTCAGCTTGCAGCCCCTTGCTCGTGTCGCGCCCTGTCGCACCAGACTCTCCTTTGGCACCACCGCCTTGGTCACCCCTCCCTGCCACGCCTCCGTGACATGCACTCCCGTCTCCTTGTCTGTGGTCTTCCCAGGTCTCTGCCTCCCCTCCCGCCCTCGCCTGCCCCTCCCTGCCTTCCCTGTGTCGAGGGGCGGCAGCGCGCCGCTCCTCACTTCTCCTCGTTTCCCCCGACGACTGCTCCCCCGCAGACTCTCCACATGGACGTGTGGGGCCCAGCCCGCGTCCGTGGACAGGGCCGCGAGCGATACTTTTTGCTGATTGTTGGCGACTACTCGCGTTACACCACGGTCTTCCCCTTGCGCAGCAAGGGGGAGGTCCCTCATGTTTTGATCCCTTGGATCCGCGCTGTCCGTCTCCAGCTCCGCGAGTGGTTCCACACGGACCTTCCTGTCCTGCGTCTGCACTCTGACAGAGGTGGTGAGTTTCCCTCCGACCTCTTGCGGGACTTTTGCCGTGGGGAGGGCATTCGCCAGTCGTTCACGCTTCCGGCCTCTCCGCAGCAGAATGGGGTTGCTGAGCGCCGCATTGGCTTAGTCATGGAGGTTGCTCGTACCTCCATGATCCATGCGGCTACCCCCCATTTTCTGTGGCCGTTTGCGGTCCGGTACGCTGCGCATCAGCTCAACCTCTGGCCCCGTGTCTCCTTGCCGGAGACCTCGCCGACACTGCGTTGGACGGGAGAGGTTGGCAATGCGTCGGTGTTCCGGGTCTTGAGATCTCATGCCTTTGTCTGCAATACCTCCGCGGACAAGCTCTCCTCCCGCGCCATTCCCTTTGTCTTCCTTGGCTTTCCCCCTGACGCGCCTGGCTGGCAGTTTTACCACCTCACCTCGCGCCGTGTCCTGCCCTCTCAGGACGTCACTTTTGACGAGTCGGTTCCCTTTTACCGTCTCATCCCCTACCGCACTGACCCTCTCCCCCCCCCCCCGCCGCACTTCCTCGCACCAGGTCCTCCTTCGGTAGACCCCCTCCACCCTCAGGGTCCTGCTCCCTCAGGTGTGTCTCACGTAGACCCTGTCGAGCCTGTCGAGGTCGCTGTCGACTCTGATGCTGCTGGGGGTGGTGCTGCTAGGGGTGCTGCGTCTGGGGGTGCTGAGCCTGAGCGTGCGGACCCTGGGGGTGCTGAGCCTGAGCGTGCTGAGCCTGGGGGTGCTGAGCCTGCGGGTGCTGAGCCTGAGCGTACTGAGCCTGGAGGTACATTGTCTGCTAGAGGTCCTATGGGTGCCTCGTCACGGCGGGAGCCTCTCTCTCCACCGCAGCTGCGCGAGTGGTTTGCTAGGCGCTGGAGCCTTCGAAGTAGCGCTGCTGGAGCTGGGGGGCCTGCCGCTGGAGGCCCTGGAGCTGGAGGCACTGGAGCTGCTGGTCCTGGAGGTGCAGGAGCTGCTGGTCCCGGAGGTGCTCGTACAGGAGGTACTGGAGCTGCTGGAGCCGGTGGTGCTGCAGGCGCTGGAGCTGGAGACCCTGGAGCTAGAGGCGCTGGAGTTGGAGGTCCCGGAGGTGCTGGAGCTGCTGGTCCTAGAGGTGCTGGAGGTGCTGGAGCCGCTGGTCCCGGAGATGCTCGTACTGGAGGTACTGGAGCCGCTGGAGCTGGAGGTGCTGCAGGCATTGGAGCTGGAGGCGCCGGAGCTGGAGGTAGCGGAGGTGCTGGAGCTACTGGTCCTGGAGGTACTGGAGGTGCTGCAGTCGTTGGAGCTGGAGGCGCTGGAGCTGGAGGTAGTGGAGGTGCTGGAGCCGCTGGTCCCGGAGGTGCTCGTACTGGAGGTACTTGAGCACCTGGAGCTGGTGGTGCTGCAGGCGTTGGAGCTGGAGACCCTGGAGCTGGAGACCCTGGAGCTGGAGGTGCTGGCCCTGGGGGTGCTGGTGCTGTCAGTGCTGGTTCTGGAGGCACTGTGCAGCCGCGACCGTACTTCGTTCCACTGCTTCAGCAGGTTCTTGGTCTCCCGTCTTCTACTGGCCTTACTCCTCCTTTACTGTGTCCACCGCCTAACCAGTCGCAGCCGCAGTTACACTCAGCCTCCCCACTACCTGCTCCTTCTCCTTACACTGAGAATTCAGGAGGTGCTACAGAGCGTCGTGAGCTTGCGTCTCGTCCTGCCTCGCCTGTTCGCGCTGTTTGCACTGGTCGGCGTGTTCCGCGTCCGCATCCTCCTCCTGTCCCAGGCACGCACCAGATGGCACTTCGTCCTTCCTCTGTTCCACAGCGTGTCCCTCCGCCGTCTCCTCATGCGTCCTCACTTCCTGACGATCCTGACCCTGCGTCCGACCTTGCTCGTGCTGCCAGTCCTACTGTCACACGTCTTCTAGCCACTGTTGTCACTGACCCTTCGTTTGAGTCCACTACTGCGTCTGCCCTAGTTGCTGATCTTGTTGAGTTTGCTGCCGCCTGTCGTCTCGACTACGCCGCTAGTCTTGTTGCTGAGTCTGAGTCTGTCTGTCCTCTGTCCGTCGGGGGTGAGTGTGCTCTTGGCACGGACGTCCTTCAGGACAGGTAGGAAGACTTTGAGTGTTTTGCAGCTGCTGTACCTCATCTCGTGTCCATGCTGATTGCACCTGAGGGAGACCCGGATGCACCAGACATCCCGACCCCGCGCTCTTACGCAAAGGAGATTACGGGTCCCTACTCCTCTCAGTGGCAGACAGCCATGGACGCAGATATGGCATCCTTGATGTCCACTGGCACTTACGTCGACGCAGTTCCCCCTCCTGGGGCGAACATAGTCGATGGCATGTGGATTTTCAGGGTGAAGCGGCCGCCGGGTTCTCCGCCTGTCTTCAAGGCGCGTTACGTTGCACGAGGCTTCAGTCAGCGACAGGGAGTTGACTTCTTCCAGACCTTCTCCCCTACCCCGAAGATGACCACTCTTCGGGTGCTGCTGCACGTCGCCGCTCAGCGTGACTACGCGCTTCACTTTCTTGACTTCATCACAGCTTTCTTACAGGGCAGCCTGCACGAGGAGATCTGGCTGCGCCGCCCACCTGGCTTCACTGGGTCGTTTCCTGCAGGTACCCAGTGGAGCCTCCGGCGGCCAGTCTACGGTCTCTGCCAGGCGCCTCGCGAGTGGCACGACACACTGAGGACGACGCTTGCGGCTCTTGGGTTTGCTCCTTCGACTGCTGACCCGTCGCTGTTTCTACGCACCGACACTTCGCTCCCGCAGTTCTACATCCTCGTGTAGGTCGACGACTTGGTCTTTGCCACTGCTGACACTGAGGGACTGGCCCTAGTGAAGGCGGAGCTGCAGGAGAGACACACGTGCACAGACCTGGGTGAGCTGCGAAGCTATCTTGGCTTGCAGATCACCCGGGACAGAGCACAGCGCACCATTACCTTGACTCAGTCACACATGGTGCAGCAGGTCCTTCAGCGCTTCCGCTTCACGTACTCCTCGCCACAGTCCACTCCTCTGCCTATCGGTCACTCGCTCTCAGCTCCACCTTCGGACAAGTCCGTAGAGCCGAGTGGCCCGTATCCAGAGCTTGTGGGCTGCCTCATGTACCTGATGTCCTGCACTCGACCTAACCTTGCCTACCCTCTTAGCATCCTGGCATGCTACGTTGCGCCCGAGAGACACCGACCGGAGCACTGGGAGGCTGCTAAGAGGGTGATGCGCTACTTGTGCAGTACGTCAACCATGGGGCTCGTGCTTGGAGGACGGGGTCCAGTTGTCCTCACTGGACACGCAGACGCTTCTTGGGTTGACGACTTGGCTACGCAGCGGTCGTCACAGGGTTACACTTTCAGCCTTGGCTCCGGCTCTGTTTCTTGGCGGTCTACCCGCTCGTCTTCTGTTCTCAGTTCCAGTTGTGAGGCTGAGATCTACGCAGGGGCCATGGCTGCACAGGAGTTACGCTGGCTCACCTACCTGCTGACCGAATTGGGAGAGCCGCCTCATTCTCCTCCAGTTCTGTACGTCGACAACAAGGCCATGATTGCCTTGTGTCAGGAGCACAGACTGGAGCACAGAATGAAGCGCATCGCTCTGCGTTACTTCCTTGCTCGAGATTTGCAGCAGCGTGGTCAGCTTCGTCTTGCTTACGTGGCCTCTCGGGCCAACACTGCTGATATATGCACCAAGGCACTTCAGCCTTGTGATCATCAGCGTTTTTGTATTGTTTTAGGCCTTGTGCCTACTTGGTCTCAATTGCTCACTTCTTGACTTTGCTTGTACTGTAATCTATATACATATACATGCATGCTTATACTTGCTAGGTTGTGATCACTGTACTGCTTGTTCTCCTTTATATAACTTTGCATGTGAACTGGCCTTGTGGCCATTTGTTTGTGCTCAGAGTGTGTGGTGACTTCGTGATCCACCCTGAGCTTGCTTTTCTTTTCTTGACTGCTCTTGTGACCCCTTGTTCTCCCCCACTTTGCCTATGGGGGTGTGTCAAAACTATCATGTTGTATATTGTGTAGGCTATAGTGGGATAGCCCATATGGGGTACAACCCAATTAGGGTTAGTACTTGTACCCACCTTATTTCTAGTGCATTCATTCTCGCTTAGTATTCTGACATACGGGAGCCAGCATCGGCTAGGCTTCCCAAACAAGCTGGGAAAAATGTTTGACAGCGTGCGGTTTATTGAAGAAGTAAGGTAATAAAGAAATTGCGCGATGCGACCGATCGCACGCCTAACTCAATTCCGTACACCACCCCCGCAGCGTGTTCTATGCAATCGAGCCCGGGCCAATTCGATCGACTCTACAAATGCTTTTATGATGTGAGGCCTCTTATCTGCTTTGCTTGAGATTGTCAAATGTCAGGCGTGTTGCCTTTCGTAACCCTAATCGTCATAATTTTTATTGGCCTCTCTTTTTTATCACGCAACCATGGCACTACTTCAACATCCATGAGCTGCCCACGGGAAAAAAAACAAATCTAAACCCCCCTAGGAAGGGATGCCCTTGGGAAGGCATCAACACTAAGGGCGCATAACTCATATGATTAGGGGAAATGTTCGGACCCAGCTTCCAAACCGCCCGGACAGGGTTCTATTTGGATGTTCTGGACTCGCGTTTGGTCGACAGGGCATCCGGACCACGTTTGTATAAAGTTTCTCAAATTTGAAATTCAAGCGAAGTCTAACACACATTACAGCCAACGCAATTTTCGCCATAGGTAATCGTGCGCCAATGACAGCGAAGATAGGATGGACACTTCAATGGGCCGTTTTATCGGTGTCAGCTCGGTTTCTGGAACCATATTTGACATGAAGGTGTCAGATTCTGTCCGGACACATGCGACGTCGTATGGGATCTTGCGAAACTCTTTGCGAAACTCAACGAGACGTCTAACCCTAAATACCTTACCACATGGTTTAGGGTTTTTAGGTTTCCCGAGGGCATGCCAGCCCTTATGGGTTTATAGTGTTTATATTTTAGACTTGAATTCGTCTATATCATGTATAAACTAGTCATATTATGATATCCGGGTGTATGGTCGATCGTATTGGCACTGGCTTCATCGCCTAGGAAGCGCTGCGAGGTTGGTTGACAAAATTGAGCCAGGCACGCGATCAGACGCATCACGCAATTCCGTCTAAGGTGATGCTTATCCCATAATTGTTTTTTACCCAACTCAAAAGTTAGCAAGGAGCACATTTGTTTTATGACCCGACGGTTCAAGAAATGAATAGTGGTACAGTAATATAGTGTACCACCCCGAATTCTTCCCGATTGCACTGCTGGTCGTGGGAATGTGTAGCACACACTGTGCCACAAACCTAATGTTATAGTACAAACCTATACATGCATCCACATGGGCAGCGGAGGGAAAGCCTTTCCAACCAGCCCCCTGGTTGGATGGAACGATACTAGTTACGAGCGGTCCACCTTGCAATCGTCCCCTCCTCGAATCGCTTCGCGATGAAAGGATAGCCTCTCGCAACACATAGCTCGTTATACAAGCGCCCCCTACACACAATAAAAGAAATACATGATAAATAGTTACTATCTGCATAGTTAATCTTATTAAATACCTTCTCAATCATAGAGATATTGCAACATTATTACGAAACCGATTATTAATCGAAACTCAAATGCAAGGCCATACAAATAATATTAGTAAGACTATGTATCATAGATTGGTAGCTTATTTATGTATACTAGACTATAGCTAATATATGCATATGTTTGTTTTCCTTTAAGACCCTGTTTTGTACCATAACTAATAAGATTGTAGAAAGTGTGTTATGAGTTGTGAATGACAGAGTGTGCGGAAGTCCATAACAAAACTATGATTGCAACTACTGAGCAAACAACGAAGCCTAGCAATGATATGGCGAGGGACCTAGCTAGGCAGGGACATTGCAAGATGAGGTTGGGTGGTGGTCTGGGGCTGCCAATTCTGAAAGCGACGTGGGTCAGCTCCGGGAGCCGAGGTCATCGGACCGGGATGGTCTTCCGAAATGTTGGAGTCGTGCGTGCAGTAACGTGATGCAGTAAGGAATGGGCCAAATTCCTTACACTACCCACTCATTATAAGAAAGGTGGTCCACATCAGGCACGCGTCGACGGAAGAGATCATCCCGAAGTACCGAGTGTCCATGAAGCGATTCAGGTTTGACCCACTTGTCATGGCTCAAAATCTTCCAAGGCTCGAGTGTTGGCTCTGCAACAGGCCGAGCACTTGTCGGGCAATATCCGAAGATGGGGTGACGAATGGTCGCAGCAAGCTGACATGTAACGCATTGTGTATGCGCCAGTCATAGGGCAACTGTAACTTTGCTATGATAGGTGTCAGCATCTTGATGAAGCGGAATGGGCCCACGAAGCTCAGACAAAGTTTTGCCGGTTGGGGGAACCGAAGGTTCTCTATGTCCAGTAGAACCAATTGTCTGGCATTGAGGGGTAAATTTATGCGATGCATATAGGCATTGCGGCTGGCAACGGTATTTGCTTTGCAAATATACTTTGCTGCTTTGTCCCTGGCAACTTGTAATCCCGTGACGAATTGCAGTGAACGTGGTACCGGATTGTTGGGTGTAGTCGACAAGGATACCACCCAGTCTATCCCATAATTGAGATGATGTTGACGAGAAAAGGCCCCACCCTCGTTTGGGCGAAACCAACTTTGCTGTCCGGCGTACAGGGTGTGCATCCGGCTAGGCTTCGTGGACGGTGCCGACTTAAAGGAGCAAGTTGGCGGGCTTGGTTGGACGACTTCGGTGAAGCCAACCACAGCGAAGCTGGCTTCGGCGAAGCTGGCCACGGCGACGCTGACGAAGTCGGCGGATGGCGGTGAGCCTTGGCGTTCGACAAAGGTGATCGTCGACAGGGCACTGGCCTACGCGCGCCGACCTACGGTCATCGGCGCTGACTTAGTGGCCTTCCTCTAGTCGACCAAGTAACTGGTCGGCAAAGTTCTGTGGGAGGCGCGAACTTCACCCAGGAGGTTTTGGCAAAAGTGCATCTGCACCTGTACAATATGCATCACGTGCACGATATGCACGTAACCGTCTGTTGAGCAGATCTGCACCTACTTTGGTAGGTGCGCACATGGTCACCAGTGGCTGCAGTGCCGGCATGCCATCTTGGTGCAACGCAGGCAAGCCGCCTTGTTGCACCATTGGCACGCCGCCATCTTACGGCGTTGGCAAGCTGCCTTCGTGCAGCGCTGGAAGCCCACATGCTAGGTTGCTAGGTGTGTTGCGTTGTGTTCCTTGCTATATCGACTTTGTCATGTCAGAATAACGAACGAGAATGAATGAACTAGCAGCAAGATGGGTACAAGTAGGAAACCCTAATTGGGTTGTACCCCACTATAGCCTACACAATAAGCAGCATATAAGTTTGACACACCCCCATAGGCAAAGTGGGGGAGAACAAGTGGTCACAAGACCGGTCCATAAAAGCAAAGCAAGCTCAGGGTGGATCACGAAGTCACCACACACTCTGAGCACAAGCAAATGGCCACAAGGCCAGTTCACATGCAGAGTTCTATAATGGAGAACAAGCAGTACAGTGATCAAAACCTAGCAAGTGTAAGCATGCAGGTATATGTATATAGATCATAGTACAAGCAAAGTCAAGAAGTGAGCAAGTGAGGCCAAGTAGGCACAAGGCCTAGAACAGTACAGAACCGCTGATGATCACAAGGCTGGAGTGCCTTGGTGAAGACATCAGCAGTGTTGGCCTGAGTGGCCACGTAAGCAAGACGAAGCTGACCACGCTGCTGCAACTCTCGAGCAAGGAAGTAGCGCAGAGCGATGTGCTTCGTTCTGTGCTCCTGTCTGTGCTCCTGACACAAGGCAATCATGGCCTTGTTGTCGACGTACAGAACTGGAGGAGAACGAGGCGGCTCTCCCAAGTCGGTTAGCACGTAGGTGAGCCAACGTAACTCCTGTGCAGCCATGGCCCCTGCGTAGATCTCAGCATCACAACTGGAGCTGAGAACAGAAGACGAGCGGGTAGACCGCCACAAACAGAGCCGGAGCCAAGGCTGAAAGTGTAACCTTGTGACGACCGCTGCGTAGCCAAGTCGTCAACCCAAGAAGCGTCAGCGTGGCCAGTGAGGACAACACGAGCCCGTCCTCCAAGCACGAGCCCCATGCCCGACGTACTGCACAAGTAGCACATCACCCTCTTAGCGGCCTCCCAGTGCTCTGGTCGGTGTCTCCCGGGCGCAACGTAGCGTGCCAGGATGCTAAGAGGGTAAGCAAGGTTAGGTCGAGTGCAGGTCATCAGGTACCTGAGGCAGCCCACAAGCTCTGGATACAGGCCACTCGGCTCTACGGACTCGTCCGAAGGCAGAGCTGAGAGCGAGTGACCAGTAGGCCGAGGAGTGGACTGTGGCGAGGAGTACATGAAGCGGAAGCGCTGAAGGACCTGCTGCACCATGTGTGACTGAGTCAAGGTAATGGTGCGTTGTGCTTTGTCCCGGGTGATCTGCAAGCCAAGATAGCTGCGCAGCTCACCCAGGTCTGTGCACGTGTGTCTCTTCTGCAGCTCCGACTTCACAAAGGCCAGTCCAGCAGTGTCAGCAGTGGCAAAGACCAAGTCGTCGACGTACACGAGGATGTAGAACGGCGGCAGAGAAGTGTCGGTGCGTAGAAACAGCGACGGGTCAGCAGTCGAAGGAGCAAACCCAAGAGCCGCAAGCGTCGTCCTCAGTGTGTCGTGCCACTCGCGAGGTGCCTGACGAAGAGCACACTCACCCCCGACGGACGGAGGACAGACAGACTGAGACTCAGTAACAAGACTAGCGGCGTTGTCGAGGCGACAGGTGGTAGCAAAGCCAACAAGCTCAGCAACTAGAGCAGACGCAGCAGTGGACTCAAACGAAGGGTCAGTGACCACAGTGGCGAGAAGACGTGTGACAGTAGGACTGGCAGCACGAGCAAGGTCTGACGGCGGGTCAGCAATGCCAGGAAGAGAGGACGCAGGAAGAGACGGCGGAGGGACACGCTGTGGAACAGAGGAAGGACGAAGTGCCATCTGGTGCGTGCCTGGGACAGGAGGAGGACCCGGACGCGGAACACGACGACCAGTGCGAACAGCGCGAACAGGCGGCGCAGGACGAGACTCAGGCTCACGACGCTCCGCAAGACCTCCTGTCGGCCCAGTGTAAGGAGAAGGAGCAGGCAGTGGGGAGGTTGGCTGTAACTGCGACTGCGACTGGTCAGGCGGTGGACACAGTAAGGGAGGAGTAGGGCCAGTAGAAGGCAGGAGACCAAGAGCCTGCTGAAGCAGTGGAACGAAGTACGGTCGCGGCCACATAGTGCCTCCAGAACTAGAACCGACAGCACCAGAACCCCCAGCTCTAGGGTCTCCAGCTCCAACGCCTGCAGTACCACCAGCTCCAGCACCTCCAGCACCTCCAGCTCCAGCACCTCCAGCTCCAACTCCTGCAGCACCTCCAGCTCCAGCAGCTCCAGTACCTCCGGCTCCAACTCCTGCAGCACCACTAGCTCCAGCAGCTCCAGTACCTCTAGTACGAGCACCTCCGAGACCAGCGGCTCCAGCACCTCGAGGACAAGTAGCTCCAGCACCTCCGGCTCCAACGCCTGCAGCACCACCAGCTCCAGCAGCTCCAATACCTCCAGTACGAGCACCTCCGGGACTAGCGGCTCCAGCACCTCCAGTACCTCCAGGACCAGCAGCTCCAGCACCTACGGCTCCAACGTCTGCAGCACCACCAGCTCCAGCTGCTCCAGTACCTCCAGTACGAGCACCTCCGAGACCAGCGGCTCTAGCACCTCTAGGACCAGGGCCTCCAGCGGCAGGCCCCCCCGCTCCAGCAGCGCCACTCTGAAGACTCCAGCGCCAAGCAAACCACTCACGCAGCTGCGGTGGAGAGAGAGGCTCCCGCTTTGACAAGGCACCCGGAGAACCTCCAGTACCTCCAGCACCTCCAGGACCAGAAGCTCCAACACCTCTGGCACCTCCAGGACCAGCAGCTCCAGTGTCTCCAGCTCCAGGGCCTCCAGTGGCAGGCCCCCCAGCTCTAGCAGCGCCACTCCGAAGGCTCCAGCGCCGAGCAAACCACTCGCGCAGCTGCGGTGGAGAGAGAGACTCCCGCAGTGACGAGGCACCTGTAAGACCTCCAGCAGACTCAGCACCCCCAGGCTCAGCACCCGCAGGCTCAGCACCCCCAGGCTCAGCACACCCAGGCTCAACACCCCCAGACTCGGCAACCTCAGGCTCAGCACCCCCAGGCTCCGCACGCTCAGGCTCAGCACCCCCAGGCTCCGAACGCTCAGGCTCAGCACCCCCAGGCTCCGCACGCTCAGGCTCAGCACCCCTAGCAGCACCACCCCCAGCAGCACCAGAGTCGACAGCGACCTCGACAGGCTCGACAGGGTCTACCTGAGACACACCTAAGGGAGCAAGACCCTGAGGGGGGAAGTGGTCTACCGGAGGAGGACCTGGTGCAAGGAAGAGCGGCGGGGGGGGGGAGAGGGGCAGTGCGGTAGGGGAAGAGACAGTAAAAGGGAACTGAGTCGTCGAACGTGACGTCCTGAGAGGGCAGGACACGGCGCGAGGTGGGGTGGTAAAACTGCCAGCCAGGCGCGTCAGGGGGAAAACCAAGGAAGACGCAGGGAATGGCGCGGGCGGAGAGCTTGTCCGCGGACTTATTGCGGACAAAGGCACGAGAACCCCAGACCCGGAACACCGACGCATCGCCAACCTTCCCCGTCCAACGCAGTGTAGGCGAGGTCTCCGGCAAGGAGACACGGGGCCAGAGGTTGAGCTGATGCGCAGCGTACCGGACCGCAAACGGGCACAGAAAATGGGGGGCAGCCGCATGGATCATGGAGGTACGGGCGACCTCCATGACTAAGCCAATGCGGCGCTCAGCAACCCCATTCTGCTGCGGAGAGGCCGGAAGCGTGAACGACTGGAGAATGCCCTCCCCACGACAAAAGTCCCGCAAGAGGTCGGAGGAAAACTCACCACCTCTGTCAGAGTGCAGACGCAGGACCAGAAGGTCCGTGTGGAACTGCTCGCGGAGCTGGAGACGGACAGCGCGGATCCAACGGATCAAAACATCAGGGATCTCACCCTTGCTGCGCAAGGGGAAGACCGTGGTGTAACGCGAGTAGTCGTCAACGACCAGCAGAAAGTAGCGCTCGCGGCCCTGTCCACGGACGCGGGCTGGGCCCCACACGTCCATGTGGAGAGTCTGCGGGGGAGCAGTCGTCGCGGGAAACGAGGAGGAGTGAGGAGCGGCGCGCTGCCGCCCCTCGACACAGGGAAGGCAGGGAGGGGCAGGCGAGGGTGGGAGGGGAGGCAGAGTCTCGGGAAGACCAGAGACAAGGAGACGCGAGTGCATGCCACGAAGGCGCTGTACTGAGGGGTAACAAAGACGGTGGTGCCAAAGGAGGGTCGGGTGCGACAGTGCGCGACACGAGCAGGGGGCCGCTAGCTGACCTGACGCAGACGCAGACGCAGCTACCTGAGGCGGCTCACTAGTCAGTGTGTACAGACTCGACCCAGGCCGACGGATGAACGTGGCCAGGTGTCGGCCAGTCCGGGAGCACGTACAGATCGCCACACGCTGCCCTCCTGGAGTAAAGGTGTCAACCCATACATCCTGAAGGACGGCGTTGCTCACCAAGTTCGTAGAGAATGAGGGGAGGTGAAGACCTGATAGTGAGCCAGACGGAACCGCCGGACACGGGAGAACAGTGGAGGAACGTGCGGGCCCCCTGAGGGGTCAGCCAGAGAGACAGCAACATGTGCAGGGAGCGGTGTGACTGTGGTACTGTCGCGAAAGAAACATCGGGAAGCTCCTGAGTCAAGCGTGAAGGTGTGCAAGGCCTCAGCAGGCGCTGTACCAGGGAGAGCAGACTCACTAGCACCTAGAGCAGCAGCCTCTATACCAGGGTCGGGCGGCGTACACAGGTAACAGTCACCCTCAGCACTAACAGTCAATGCATACATGGCAGCAAGGATGGAATCATAATCAAGAGCAAAGATATCCACACCCTGCCTAAGCAGCTCTGCCCAGCGGGGGAGCTCAGTCGGGTCGGGAAACTCTGCGCGAAAGGTGTCGTAAAGACGGGAGAAGCAGCGGGACTGTGTGTGACCAACCTTCCCGCATGTCTGACCAGTGCGGTCACCTGTGCGAATGACGTACTGGCAGTGAACACTACCCCCAGACGCCCCACGCTGAGCAAACCACTCACAAAGCTCCTTGGGCGAAGGGGTCTTACTCTGATGCTGGTGCTGCTGCCTCTGACCACCGCCAAAGCCTCCCCTCTGACCGGTACCACCGCCAGAAACTCCCCACCGAACAGCTCCACCGAGACTGCCACTACGGCCGCCGCCACCACTCCTACTGCTGCCACCACCGCCGCCACCACTCCCACCGCTACCACGATGAGACGGCATAGCGGGAAAAGGAAGGAGATGTGCGACCAGCACAGCAGCACGCAGGGAATGCAGGGCGACAAGCAGGCTCTAGGGTAGGTCGGGGCGGCTCACGGTCAGGGAAGGGCGGCGCGCGATCGGCAGGGGAGGGCGGCGGCCAGTAGGGCGGCGTGCAGGCAGGGCAGGGCCGGGCGGCGGCCAGGAGGGCGGCTCGCAGGTAGGGCAGGGCGGCGCAGCGGCGAGCGGCGCTCGGGCAGGGCAGGGCGGCGCGGCAGCGAACGGCGCGCGAGCAGGGCAGGGTGGCGCGGCGGCGAGCGGCGCGCGGGCAGGGCAGGGCGCGCGGCGGCGAGCTGCGTGCGGGCAGGGCAGGGCACGCGGCGGCGAGCGGCGTGTAGGCAGGGCAGGGCGCGTGGTGGCGAGCAGCGTGCGGGCAGGGCGGTGCGGCGCAGCGAGCGGTGCGCGGGCAGGGCGACGCAGCGGCGCGCGGCGCGCGGGCAGGGCAGGGCGCGCGGCAGTGAGCGGCGCGCGGGCAGGGCGGCGCGGCGCGATGGGCAGCGCGCGGGCAGGGCGACGCGGCGGCGCGCGGCGCGCGGGTAGGGCAAGGCGCGCGGCAGTGAGCGGCGCGCAGGCAGGGCGGCGGCGCGGCAGTGAGCTGTGCGCTGGCAGGGCAGGGCAGGGCGTGCATGAAACCGGTCCTAGGAGAGGACCTGCTCTGAAACCATGTCAGAATAACGAACGAGAATGAATGAACTAGCAGCAAGATGGGTACAAGTAGCAAACCCTAATTGGGTTGTACCCCATATGGGCTACCCCACTATAGCCTACACAATAAGCAGCATATAAGTTTGACATGTCATGCTATTGTGCTTTTGTTCAATCTCTTCTTTTATTAGTGAAACTCTTGCTAATTTCACCTACGAGCACAACAAGTAGTGCAAACGTATGTAACGCTCCGATCACCCCATACAGCCTTGTTAGCCTCCCACATTGTCCAACACCTGTTGTAGAGTGAGTCTCCACATGGTGCAGTGAGCGTGGACAGCCCTGCGATAGACCATCAGATTAGCCGATCGTTGCGCATTACCTAAGTCGAAGTTAGGCCGGAAGCCGTCTAGATTGCCATGAACGACCATTGGGTTGCATCAGGAGTAGGAGATACCCTGCAGGCGCGAGAGGCTAATGTGTGGGAACGCCATCAACGTGGCGAGTTCAGGGAGGCGGACTTGGAGCTCTTGCTCCTAGGAACTTTTGCGCAATGAGCGCACGAGCATCCCCCTCATCATACTGAAGCGAACGGTGCGTCCGCCTCTCCCCGACCTGTGAAGGACGAAGGCGGCGGCAACCTCGTCGGTGACGGAGACACGAGGGTGACTCGCAGTGTGATTCGAGGATCTGGCAGAGCCGACGTCGTCGGCGTCGGTGGAATGCAGGCGCAAGTGTTGCGGTCCGCGGCTGCGGGCAGCTCACGAGGTGACATCGACGGTCGATGCCACCATCCCCAGCGAAGTGGAGCCGGGCCGACCTGGGCGTCACACATGTTGGCTGGCTGAGACGGCGGCATCGCTCTGGCGTACAGCTACTTCAAGATTGCTGTGCCCAAATTGCTGGAAGGTCAACATGACCTTACTACGTGGACAAAGTTGTTTGAGCTGCAGCTAGAGATTGCGGGCCTGAAGAAGTTCGTCGTCGGCGCTGTAGAGTCGCCGGACAAAGACGACGTTGAGCTCCGAGCAGAATTTCGTGCCGCTCACCTGCTGACATTCATGGTCATCTCGAGATGCTGGCGTTGAAGCCTTGCCGATTTTACGTGGCCGCCGGCTTCCAAGCCTGGCAGTTCACCATGAGGACGTACAAGGCGACCGACGACCTCTACATCGGCCAACTTGAGAAGCAGTTGACCAACATTAAGATGGGCGAGCATGAGCCGGCGACGGAGTACTTTAACCGCGCTCGGTGGATTTTAGCTGGCATGTGGATGGCCGGATGATGGTGTTCCCCGACGTGCGCGCGCAGCTGGACGAGGACTCGCTGGCAAGCTTCATCATCAAAGACGGGTTCATGTAAGAGTCTGAGCGGCCCACGGAGCTGCTTCCGTAGGCCAACTACGTCGCCCCAAAGCAGCAGGGACGTCAGCGGGGGCAGCGTGAGAAGTCGGTCGGAGGCGGCGGCGGGGGCGGGAAGTCGGCAAGCAACAATTCAGTGATCGTCGGCGATCATGCAAAGTCCACCAAGGACAATGAGCGTGGTTGCAGCAGCAAGCGTTAAGGTGGGCGCCACTACTATGTCTTCAGTGGCTCGGGGCACCTCTCGTACGACTGCCCCGACCGAAAGGAGTCCAACGACGATCGGGAAGCCGGCCGCGGAAAGACCAACGCCGGCCGTCATCGTCGCGACAATCAGCCTTGCAAGAAGAAGCATACGTCGAAGACGTCGTCAGCAAAGGACGCCGACTCTTCGAGTGGCACTGTACGCGGCGACGCAGCGCCCTCGTGCTCAATGGTCGGCGTGGCGGAGCTGAGGATTTCCTTGGCACCACCGACTAGGTCACCCATTTCTCCCGCGTCTCTGTCACATGGTTCACCACCGTCTTGTATCAGGTCTCCCAGCATCACTCTCCTCGCTCCCTCCCTCATCTGCGCTGTCGTGCACTCCCTGCGTTGAGGGCTGGCAGCGCTACCACTGCTCCCCTTTTGACTTTGCACTGGGGCCCAGCCCTGGTCCTTAGGCCACGCTAGGAGTGCTACTTCCTGGTCGTTGTGGATGACTAGTCTCGTTACACCACGGTGTTCCCCTTGCAGCGGAAGGCCGACGTGCTTGACTCGCTCCTCTTGTGGCTAGTAGCCATCCGTACCCAACACAACTGTCCTGTATTTTGTCTGCACTCTGACCGTCGTGGTGAGTTTTTCTTTGGTCTAATTGAGCAGTTCTGTTGTGCGGAGGGCATCCACAAGTTGTACTCGCAGCTGGACTCGCCACAGCAGAATCGGGTTGCTGAGCGTCACACTGGCTTGGTCATGGAGATCGCTCGTACCTCCATGTGCACGGTGTTGTACGCTGAGAAGCCGGACCTCACGCTGGCACACGTGTGAGGCTACATGGTGCAGTTCATGGTCCCGGAGCAACAGCGCGGCAAAAATCTGGCACCGAAGGCACGCATGGGGCTTCACCTTGGTGTCTCGCCAGCAAGCAAGGGTTGGGAGGTGCTCGACCTGACCGACAACCGCATCATCACAACCGTCGAAGCCATCTTCTACGAGACAATGTTGCTGGAGGTATGGAAGGCGGCGCATGGGCCGACGTCGGCGCCGACTCGGGTTTCCCCGCCGACGGATTTATCGCTGGCAACGACTCAGTTGCTCGCTGCCGAGGATGACAACCAGCCTGACGCCAAGGACACACCTCCCCCTCCTCCCCTCTATGATCCCACGTTGGTTCCCACTGTCACGCCGTTGGCGGCTTTGCCGAGCGAGGTCAAAGTTTCAGGACAACGTCCAGGCAAAGGTTATGCTCAGAGTCAACCCACAATGGGAGTAGGACTACATGGGAGGCTAACGGATTGAACAGGGTGATTGTAGTGTTGCGTTTTGGGCTCAAAGGCATAGTTGACAAGAGTTTTGCTAGGAAAAGGAATCCACAAGCTGTTATAGTCACAATAGGCTCAAATGTGCCTAAAACAAAGGATAGATTGCACAGACGGATTTCGGCAGAGCGGTTTTAAAACTTGATAGCGTTCTGGTAACAGCATCAAATGATGTGCTATGAATTGGATCTGGAGCTTCTTAATGTCTCCTACATTAGGCAAGTTGAATCACTCGATTTCATCATGAACTGACGGCGTGATGTAAATTTAGCCGAACGGCGGTCTAGCAGCAACTATAGTCTTAGAGCACAAACTAGGAAGAGGTTACGAGTTGGGAACGACTCCCAGCCTCTACAAACCCCAAGAGCCGAGTTCCAGGGAGCTGGACCAGTGCCACACAGTCCCCAACCTCGAAGAGTCTCGAAACTACCCTACACAAGGGCCTACACCAAGAGAAATGTTACACTACACATTGTAATGTAACTATTCTCACTATCTTGAAGTTCTCCTTTTTGGCGAGTTTCGAAAGCACTTGAATCTTGAAACTGGTTCTTCAATATAAATTCTTCCTTGAGTTCTTGGAAGCTTGCTGCACACACCTGCGTCACGCCGAACGTTTGACACACGACAAAATAGAAAACGCACACGACACGCAAACGACGACGTGACACGCGACTAGCGATAACTCGCTATTGACTCGACACACACATTCGACATCATGACTCATCATTCACACACTATTATATGCATGAAATCTATATAATCGCATTCCATTCCATGCAGACACGCATGCACGCACAAGGACAACACGCCGAGTGCAAACCATGGGGTTGCACTAACACAAGCATACAATGAAATGACGAAATTGATATACTGCGGACGGCATGCAAAACACCCAGCAGGAAGGCGGCTTGCCAGTGCTGCAGCAAGGCGACTTGCCAGCACTGCACAAAGACTGTCGAGATGAGAAAAGTAGACTAGGCAAAAGTCGAGGGTACACAATAACAAGTGTTATCCTCACTAACAACTAACCCTGTTCTAGCCTAGAACTATATACATATATAAAACATATAATTTGACACATCCCTTAGGCTAGACTGAAGGAATGTTCTGGAGAGCGCTATGATAGCAATATAGAGCTTCGGCTATGATGATGTTGTTGCGCTGGCGATTCGGTAGAGTTTCGGTAGCGTTAGTCTCCAATGACTTATTGAGATTTGAAGTATATATTGGACTTCACTAGATACATTATTATTGCAAGAACAAGAACACACAAAGTTATATACAAGCAAGAGGAGTTCACAATCTTGCATGACGCTGCAGGTGTAACCACCCACGCAGAAAGTTTCATGAGGATGAGCGAACATGCTCCATCACAAACCAAACCCAAATCAGCAGCGAAGTCATAGCCGAGCGCACCAATTCTCCCAGCACACCTAGGAAGTGGCGTGACTCATCAAGAAGCACCCACAACTCCCAAGACAGCTAGGAAGTGGCATGCTTTCCAAGAATCATACCCTTCGACTTGCCTAGACTAGCACCACCCCAGCAAGGACTTCGTTGGTGTTGCCGTAGTCGTACGACGTCAACACGCAACCATCACCAATTCATAGCGTAGGCGCTTGGGCTGCTAGTAGTCTCGGTTGGCAGTCACCAACCTACCAAGTCAAGCGCATCACAAAGGCCCTTGCTTTTGTAGGGTCCTCTAACACTCCCCTGCCATACTACAGCAAGGCCCTTTTATCATCACAGGGCGTACATACACATATACACGCCAAAAAGGACTCGACACACAAAGAAAGCAAACCACACATACACACTCTCAAAGTGCTAGCTGGAAGTTCTCATCCCATCAAAACACGCACCGCACCAGCCATGGATAGGCCATGGCACCATCCTCATCATAAAGAATCCAATGGTTCTTCATCACGTTCACCCCTGGAGGACGTGGAACCATCTCCCACGTCCCATGTTCAACCAAGCTCTGCATCTCCTCGTCCATAGCCTCCTTCGCATTATCACCCTTCTAGCAGCCCAAGGCCTCCTTCACTGTCATTTTCCCAATGTCCCACTGTCTCTCAGGGTCAGCCACTATTTCCGGATCCAAGTCAGTCCACTCCTCATAATCCAAACCCGCCAGCTCAACCACTACTGCCCAAGCATATCGAACAGACGGGACACCACGAGTGATGCGAGTGGAGCGACGTGGTGCATTGATCGTCCCAGAAACCAACACATGACCACCATCTCTAATTCCCCACATCTCCTGCTCCCCTATCTGCAGTTCCCTTGTTTGTTGGTCCCCTGGCTGCTAGCCCACTATCTGCTGCTCCCCAAACTGTTGTTCCCCTAACTGCTGCTCCTCAATGTGCTTCTCCCCAATCTGCCGCTCCCCAATCTGCTGCACCCCAATCTTCTGCCCTCCATTCTGCTTCCCTCCACCTGCTACTCCCTCCATACTACTCTCTGCCTGCAAGAGCGCAGTTTCAAGGCACTGCGCGTCGGTGAGCACCACAAACGGCGGCACCACTATCCCCCCCTCACCAACGGTGATGGTGACGCCGAGGTCTTGAAGACGACTGATGCTCACCAAGTTCCTAGAGAACGAGGGGAGGTGCAGACCTGAGAGGGAACCTGAGGGGACTGCTAGACATGGGAGTGCAGTAGCGTTGCATGCCACAACCGGACCCAAGGAGGGATCGGCCAAGGCAATTAAGACTGGAGTCAGAAGCGAGGTGAGGGTGGTGCGGTCGCGGAAGAAGCATTGAGACGCGCCGGAGTCAAGCGTGAAGGAGAGTGACGCGTCACCGGTCGTCGGACCTGGGCTAACAACAACACAAGATCCTAAACTAGAAACAGCTACAGATCCTAGTCTAGGCACACCAGATAGATAAGAGCTAGTAGCACTAGAGTCATTATGTTATAAGACAGGGATAGAATACAAAATAGCATGCATGGCAGACATATCCATAGTAAACACCTAGTGACCCTGGTGGCGCAGTGAAGTCCAGTCTGAGGCGGGTGCGCTGAGGCCGAACTGCTGGCGGTAGAGGTCGGTGAGGCGGCCAAAGCACCGCCCAGTGGAGTGCGCAAGCCCGCAGACGAAGCCGCAGCGCGGACCATTCAGAAGCACGTAGTGGCAGTGTCCGAGAGGACCCCACTGCTGCTGGGGAACCAAGTGTTGGGGCTGCTGCAACTGAACCTGCTGCTGCTGCTGCTGCGTCTACTGCTGCTCCTGCGGCCACTACTGTTGCTGCCACGTCGACATAGTAGTCCAGCAGGGGCGGCACGGACGGCGGTCTAGCAAGGGTGGCAAGTGTAGCTGACTAACAGGGGCAGTGCGGGTGGCAGAATAGGATCGGGCGGCAGTCCGAGTGGCAAAAGGCGGCTACGGGCGGCTGCAGAAGCGGCCTAAGTAGTGGCGGCGGCAGCACGGGCGGCTGCACCGGCGGCCTAGGCAGTAGCGGTGGCGGCGGCCTTAGTGGCGGCGGCAAGAGCCTAGGTAGCGGCGGCAGCGGCCTGGGCAGTGGCGGCGGCGGTATGGGCGGCTGCAGCGGCGGTCTAGGTATTAGTGGTGGCGGCAACGGCCTAAGCAGTGCTGGCGGCAATACAGGTGACTGCAGCGGCGGCCTAAGCAGTGGCGGCGGCGGCAGTGGCTTATGTCAAGATGTAACAGCGGCTGCTCTTCAGGCAGCTGTCTTGGCGGCAGATGTGCTGGCGTCTGCTCTAGCAGCTGCTCTGGCGGCTGGTCTGGTGGCCCTAGCGGCTGATGTGGCGGCTAGGGCAGAGGCGGCAGCGACTGCACACGGGGCGGCTGCGAAAGGGACGGCAGCGGCGGCTCTGCAGCGGCAGACGCAGCACCTCTAGCAGCGGCAGTAACACGGGCGGCAGCGACAGTAGCAGGGGCGGCAGCGGCTGTAGTAGGGGCGGTAGTGGCTGTAGCGGCAGTAGCAGGGGCAGCAGCGGCTGTAGCGGCAGTAGCAGGAGCGGCTGTAGCGGCGTAAGCAGCGGCAGCGGCAGTAGCCTAGTTAGCAGCGGCAGCAGCCTTAGTGGTGGCAGCGGCGGCTGCGTCCTGAGCACTGGCGGCGGCAGTGGCTTAAGCAGCGCCTGCTGATGCTGTCGTATGCTACTAGGAGAGCAGCGGGCTGCTGCTACTGGTGCGCGCGACACTAAGGCAGCAGCGAGTGACTGTTGCTGTTGCTCGCATTCCTAAGGCAGTAGCGCGCTGCCGTCACTGCTGCACGATTGAACAGGGCCGCGAGGCGCGCTAGGCAACAAGGCAGCAGGGCGCGCAAGGCGGTCGCGTAGCAGGGCGCGAGGGGCGACGGGACAGCACAGCGCGCGGGGTAGCAGGGTAGCGGGCATTTGGCTACGAGGCAGCAAATCGCGCTAAAACAAAGGGGGCCCAGGGGCCCGCTAGAGAAGAAGGCCGCGGGGCGCGCTAGGAAACGGGGCAGTGGGGCAAGCTAAGGAACGTGGCTGAGGGGCGATTTAGACCTAACTTAACAAGAGTCAGCTAGGAAATGACTTAGGAGAATAGGCAGCGGAATCAACCTAACTTAGCTCGAGATATCATGTCAAGAGGAGAAAAGTTGACTAGGCAAAAGTCGAGGGTACACTGTGAGAGTACGACGGCTTATGCTGGATTTGCTAGCTTGCCTGGATTTGATTATGCTATTACTAGCTTGGGCTTTATTTATCATGCATAGATATGCTTGATTTCCTAGGTTATGTGCATTCCTATATGTTATTATAGTTATAGCACCGAACCAGGTTACGTGTACCGAACTCAAGCCTTTCGGTTCCCAGCGAATTGCTTTCGACCCTGTTCGGGAAGGTTCTGTTCGGGACGCTTCGTGAACCTCAGAACATTCGCGTAACACATGGGTTACCTGCCTTCTGTCGAGCCTATATATAGCCTCGTGTTGTACCCAGGTGAATCATTCAATTCAAACCCACTTTTTTTAGCTCGATCCTAGATCCTCACACTTGGTAATCAGAGCCTGTTTACACGTGAAGTTTTTCGACCAGTAAAACCTAGCTTTTAAAACCGCGGGGGCGACGACGAAAATCGCCGATTTCGGGTACGTAAACCAGTTCCGCGCTATTTTTTAACGTCCCCCTCGAACCGGTTTTCGAACACTCCTCAGGTCCAGTGGCGAAAAAGTTGGAATTTCGACCGTCAGATCGATTCGAATCTCAACGGCCCTGAGAATTTCGCCCAAAAAAGTTGGAATTTGGAGCATCGGACCGAATTTCTTCTCAACGTCCGAGATCAGACGCGAATTTCGACTAACGGAGATTTACGCGACGTACAGAATCTGCGCTCGGCATTCCTACAGTCGATTCGACTCGCAGTAAGTCGACCAGCGCCTATAATTCATTTATTTTCGTCGCACATTTTCCTGTAAGTCGCCAAATGGAGGAAAATGGTGATAATTCCGTACGAAAAAATATAGAGTTACACACCGACGTGGACCAGATGCGAGCGTCAGTCTAGCGAATAGAGGAGCTTCTCGCGAACCAGTCGGCAGCCACCATGGCAGCAGCGAACGCAGCAGCGAATGCAGCAGTGACAGCAGCAGCAGCAGCGGCGACACCGACACTTCACCCAGCAGCAGCTACAGTGAATCTTAGGCGGCACGTCCGAGGCTACCGGAGACGTTCAATCCGAATGCGAGAGACGCCGACGTCCGTCGATTCATTGCGACTCTCGAAATTTATTTCGAGGCCGTTGCCTGTACGACCCCGACACACGATGCAATGCGGATTCGGCTCGCAGCGACGCTGTTGCGAGGCCCGGCGCTCGAGTGGATTTACAGCAGTAATGAGATCCGAGGCGAGGGGTCATGGACGAAGTTTCGGGCAGCTTTAATTCAACGTTTCGAACCGATTAATTCGAGCTACATGGCGCGGCAGCAGATTCATCGGCATAAACAGTTCGGTAGTGTAACACAGTACACGCAGCAGATGGAGAGCCTCTTCAACCGAATTACCGACCTGACTGAAGGGGAAAAAATGCAAGCTTATACTGAGGGGCTAAAAATGGAAGTCCGCCGGCATGTGATTGCCGCGAACTATAGCAACTACCGCGACATGGTGTGTGCAGCAGAGAGATTCGATGCGCTGACTCGAGATCAACCCGAAACACGACGACGGAAGGTGAACAGATTATTTGGCACGGAGCGATCGGCACCACCCACGACCGCCGACCCGATGGATATCGACAAGGTCGACGCGACGCAGCGGCCGACAAAATATGAGAAGTGCGAATTTTGCGGCGCAGCAGGACATCGACTCTTGGCGTGTTGGAAAATGAAGAAGGCATGAGCGAAGCTGCAGGGCAACAACAGTGCGGCACCCCCGAAGTCAAAATGGTAATCGCCAATAGCCGCGGATCAACCTGGAGATCACAAAAAGATCCGGAAAAGGCGAAAGGCGACGACGTGGCGACTTCGGAGCGGGCGAAAAATGGAGATCATGATGGTGCGAATTTAAAACGTCACGACCGGCCGGCAACAGGGGAAATTGCCGAGACAAATGGAGGCTCCGCGAAACAAGACTCTGCACCGACCGGGAAACTCCAGCCGAACACCCCCGAGAGTAAGAATTTGTTAAAGTTATCCTACAAAGATACTTTAACTAAGAATATTACTTCTCGTGGTTTTCAAGCCTTGGAGAAATTCAGGGGAGATTTAGAGGGTAAGAAAAAGCCCTTAGAGATTATTCAGGTACCTGAGAAGTTGGGCAAACCACTCCGGAGCGTTGAAAAGGGTCGTGCGTTCCGAGGAGTTAATATTCTCTCCCCGCAGCACAGTGTTAAGGCTCCCTATTGCCCACAGGAGAAGCCTACACAGTTGCGAAGGCTTAGGGGAAGGTTCCAGGCCAAGACGAAGCTGAATAAGCCTCGGATAAATCCTTCTAGCCCTGCTCAGTTGAAAACTTATATCGAGTCAGCAGCTTCGAGCGCAGGACCTAGGGGAGATATATTCGACGTACCCTATGATCCTATAAGCGAGACCATCTACGGTTACCCGGAGCGGCAACAACCACTACTACTCGAGGTGATCTACAAAGGGCGACGCCTCCAAGCACTGGTGGACAGCGGTGCATCTCACTTAGTGTGCGACCGCGGAACGTTGGAGAAAATTGGAGAACCTTCGGAGGAGACCAAGTTCATGGCAACGATGGTGGACGGTACGAAACTTCCCATCGAGGGCGAAGCATCACTGCAGCTGCACATAGGGGCGCTGAGGTGGAAGCCGACGTTGCCGATCACGAACATCAAGGGTTTAGATTTCATCTTGGGGCGAGATTTCCTGAAGCGGTTCAACCCCGCGATCGATTGGGTCAACCGGAAGGCGTGCATCTACAACAACGGGAAACGAGTGGAGCTACGAAGCTGGACGGATACAGGGAACGTTCCTGAAACGACACTGGCATGGTTCGAACAGACGGTGAACGAGAGTAACACGGGTTACTTGGCACTGGTTATGGCAGCAGCAGAGGAGGAAAAGCCGAGTTCGGAGCTACCTGCAGCAGTGAAGGAGGTCTTGGAGCAGTACAAGGATATAATGCCCGACGACCTACCTGCAGGAGTACCTCCAGCACGCATCCACGAGCACGAGATCGTGGAGGAACCAGGTGCGAAACCCGTCTCACGTGCACCATACCGACTGAGTCCGACCGAACTGACAGACATGAAGAATCAGATAGAGTATCTACTGGACAGACAATTGATCCGCCGATCCACCTCTCCCTACGGTGCACCAGTTGTCTTCACTCCAAAACCAAATGGCAGTTTACGGATGTGCATCGACTACCGCGCACTGAACAAACAGACAGTAAAAAACAAATATCCCATACCGCACATAGACGACCTACTGGACCAACTGCGTGGTGCAACAGTCTTTTCGAAGCTGGACCTACGGTCGGGTTAATGGCAGATCAAGATGGCGGACAACTCGATCAACAAGACGGCGTTCCGTACCAGATACGGCTCCTACGAATACTTGGTGATGTCGTTCGGACTCTGCAACGGACCAGCGGCATTCCAGGCGGAGATGAACCATATCCTATGGCCCCTGCTGGACGAGTGCGTAGTGGTGTACCTGGACGACATACTCATCTACTCCAAGAACATGAAGGAGCACCTGGAGCATCTGCGGAAGGTGTTCGAGATCCTGCGGAAAAACAAGTTCCACGTGAAGCTATCTAAAAGCGACTTCGCCCTGAAGAAGGTGCAGTTTCTTGGGCACATGGTGAGTGCGGAGGGCGTACACGTGGACCCGCGGAAGATCGAAGCCGTCAAGAAGTGGAAAGTACCGGAGAACGTGAAGGAGTTGCAGCAGTTCCTAGGCTTCGCCAACTACTACAACAGGTTCATGCCACAGTACGCTAAGATAGCAGCACCACTGACCACCTACTGAAAAAGGATACGCCCTACAAATGGGATACTCCTCATCAGCAAGCCATGGAGCAGCTACAGACAGCACTGACTACAGCGCCAGTACTCATCCTACCGGACCCAGACAAGGACTATGTGGTGGAAGCAGATGCTAGTGACCAAGCAGTCGGAGCAGTACTGATGCAGGATCACGGACGCAGTTTGCAGCCCATCGCCTACCCCATTAAGAAATTACACGGAGAAGAACTGAACTACCCCATCCATGACAAGGAAGCCTTAGCGATAGTCATAGCCTTCAAGGCGTGGAGGTGTTACCTAGAGGGAGCCAAGACTACAGTCTATACTGACCACTGCAGTCTCAAATACCTGAAGTCGTAGCCGACGCTCTCACGACGACAGGTGCGGTGTGTGGACTTCCTGGAAACTCACTTCCACTACGACATCGTCTACAAGCCCGGGCTACACAACAAAGCAGACGCGTTGAGCCGCCCCGGTCATGTAGCAGGCATCCAGCTCGACGGGATGAGCCCTCTGCTCAAGGGTCTATTCCAACATGGATACTCCGTGGACGCAGAGATCGCTACAGCAGAGAAACAGAAGTTGTTACAGTGGGAGAAAGACTTAGCTGTAAGGAAGGGTTCATGAAAGATTTGGGTACCGAACTATGCCCCCCTACGGCATATCCTACTGGAGGAGTTTCACGACGTACCATACGCAGGACATTTCGGGAGCAACAAGACGTTAGCAGGGATAGCAAAGTATTACTACTGGCCCGGGATGGCAGCAGACGTGCCGCAGTTCGTCACCTTATGCGACACGTGCCAGCGGATGAAGAGTAGCAAGCAGAAAAAAGCAGGGTTACTTCAGCCTCTACCCGTACCGGAGCAGCCATGGCAGGTCGTTAGCCTCGACTTCATCACGGGACTTCCTTCAACCTCACGAGGGCATGACGCTATACTCGTGGTGATCGACAAGTTCTCTAAAATGGGTCACTTCATCCCGACCAACACCACGGCTACAGCTGAAGCAACTGCTCGCCTCTTCTTTGACCGCATCATCACCATCCACGGCATCCCCGCTACACTCATCTGAGACAGAGACCCCAAATTCACGAGTATGTTCAAGAAGGAGCTCATGGGATTATTGGGGACTAAACTTGCGATGTCCTCAGCATACCACCTACAGACTGACGGACAGACAGAGCGACTCAATCAGGTGGTTGAACAGTTACTGCGCACAGCTTGCAAAGACGATGTCAGCCACTGGGACACACAGTTACCGACCCTAGAGTTCGCTTACAACAACGCGTCACATGCAGCCACAGGGAAATCTCCTTTCTTCCTGTGCTACGGACGGGAACCACTCACACCACAGCAGCCGACCACACCGGCCCACATCCAAGCCACACATGACTTCGTCACCACCATGCAGCAGCTATGGGAGAAGATCCAGCGACGTCTCATCACGATGCAGACCTCCCAGAAGCAGTATGCCGATCGCCAGCGACGTGATCACTCAGTAGCAGTCGGAGATCAGATGCTTCTCGACACGCGCAACTTGAACCTGTCTCACCTACCATCCAAGCTCCGGCCTCGCTTCTGTGGTCCTTTTCACGTTGAGGCATAGGTGACACCAGTAACATTTCGCTTGCGCTTACCTACTACGTGGAAGCTTCACAACGCTTTCCATGTTCAGCTACTGAAGCCCTACAAGGACCCCAACCAACATTTCCAGGGACGGCAGCTACCGCCACCACCACCTGTTCTCATACAAGAGGAACCAGAGTATGAAGTGGAGCGCATTCTCACTCATCCGCGCCGCGGTGGCAAGACCCTCGAGTTCCTGATACGCTGGAAGGGTTATGACCCCACAGAGGACAATTGGGTTGCAGAAGCTGATATGGGCAACGCACGCCGTGCTCTCAAGGACTATCTTGTCAAGCAGGGTGTATCTCACGCCACCCAGCTTTGAGGGGGGGACGTGTGAGAGTACGACGGCTTATGCTGGATTTGCTAGCTTGCCTGGACTTGATTATGCTATTACTAGCTTGGGTTTTATTTTTCATGCATAGATATGCTTGATTTCCTAGGCTAGGTGCATTCCTATATGTTATTATAGTTATAGCACCGAACCAGGTTACGTGTACCGAACTCAAGCCTTTCGGTTCCCACCGAATTGCTTTCTACCGAGTTTGGGAAGGTTCTGTTCGGGACGCTTCGCGAACCTCAGAACATTCGCGTAACACCTGGGTTACCTGCCTTGTGTCGAGCCTATATATAGCCTCGTGTTGTACCCAGGTGAATCATTCAATTCAAACCCACTTTTCTGAGCTCGATCCTAGATCCTCACATACACAATAACAAGTGTTATCCTCACTAAAAAATAACCCTAGTCTAGCCTATCACTATTTGTATATATGATTATGTACATAAGATACAAACATATAGTTTGACAAAGACGGCATGCCAACGATGCAAAAAGGCAGCTTGCTAATGCCGCATCGGCATATGAACTCCTCGCACATGGGAATCACCTACCAAAGTAGGTGCAGGTCTGCATTGCAGACAACTGCGTGCACGTCGTGCACGTGATGCACATTGTGCAGGTGCCAGGTGGTAGAGCACGTGATGCTATTTCCGCTCATGCAGAATTTTGCCGACCAATAATTTGGTCGACCAGAAAGACGCCGCTTAGTCGACGCCGCCGACGGCATGAATTCCGTCGATCGGCACCCCGACGGTGATTGCTTTCGTCGACCGGCGAGACTCGGCGCAGCCGCCGACTTAATTTGGTTGGCCAGTGCCTCGTCGGCTTTTGTTATCGTTGCCTCGAAATTCTGCCGATGTCGACGAGTTAATTTTGTCGGTAGGCGCTTCGTCGGCCTTCAATAGCATTTCCCCGAAATCGCACTCGACCATGAAACACAACCTATTGCACACATTTGCACACCTTATAGTGATGCCGACTTCGCCCAAGCGGGACCTTTCTCGTCAACACTCCCATGCCCAGCTCAAGCTTGGGCACACACACACAGCAAGGTCCACACAAAAGAACATACGTAATATAATACAGGGCGAGAAAACACAGCACGCCGCTCACCGCACCAGCCATATTGAAGGACATGACACCTACTTCTGCACGTCGCCCGTGTCGACGTCGGCAAGGCTGACTTGCCTCATGGTGATGAAGCACTGGCTGAATGCCGGAAAATGTAGCGCCTTCGTGAGGAAATCCGCCTGCTTCTCGTTTGTCGCATTGTACGGCAGCGCAAGCTTCTTGCGCTTCACCATCTACCGCGGCCAGACGTAGTGTCGCTCCATGTTCTTGAGGTTGCCTTTCAGCCCCAAGGGTCTTGCGAATGCAATGGTCAACTGGTTGTCCACGTTAAGGACAGTCGGCGTCCCGGCATTAACGAGTTGGAACTCGGCGAGGAGGAAGCGAAGACGGCGACTTCAGTTGCAGCATGTATGGCGCTTGCACCTTCCCAATGGGGTATGCACCGACCCATATGGAGCATTTATGGTGCTTGCACCAGTCCATGTGGGGTATGCATGGTGCTTGCAGCAGCCCTATGGGGCATGCATGTTGCTTGTATCAGCCTTTACGTTGAATGGAGCTTCTACCAACCATGTGGGACAGGATCTTTAATGAAGCCATATGGGGCAGGCATGGTGCTTGCAATAGCCCATATCGGGCATGCATGTTGCGTGCATCATCCATACTAAATATGTATGGTCCTTGCACCAGCCTATATGGGGTATGCATGGTGCTTGCACCAGGCTTTAAGGAGAATGGAGCTTGTATCAACCATGTGGGGCAGGATCTTGAATCAAGCCACATGGCGCATGCATGGTGCTTACACCATCTCATGGGCATGGTGCTTGCAGCAGCCCATGTGGTGCATGCACAGTGCTTGCACCATCTCATATGGGGCATGCATGATGCTTGCACCATCTCATATGGGGCATGCATGGTGAATGCACCATCTCATATGGGGCATGCTCAAGCATATATAGGACACGCATGGTGCCTGAACCATCCCCACGAGGACTGGAACGGGCATCAAACCACATGGGGCACACATGGTGGTTGAACCAGCCCAAACAAGAGGAACGTGTTGTTGGCACCTAAAAATAAGAAACATAGATGTACGTATGTATGTAAATATATATAACATTGGGGCGATGGAGGGTGCTTGCACCAGCCCATGTGGGGCATGCTAGAGCTTGCACCATGCAATATGGTGCATGGTGCTTGGACCTGCACCTGGTCAACATGGGGCATGCATGGTGTTTTTAGCAGCCCACCTCACTAATCACCCTGATCTGCATCCACTCCCATGCTGCATTATCTGGTGAATACATCTTTCTTACCCCCCCTTCTCTCCCCCTCTTTGCCTCCCCCACTTCCTCTGCCCAATCCTTGGCCCCAACTGATCCCCCCCCCCCATTACCAAATATCATCCTCCTATCACTCATTTTCCAAGTCCCATCTCTCTCCCACCCTCTTTTCCTTCCCAGCTTACATTTCCTCCTAGTATCCTCCTTGCCCCCCCTCATTCCTCTCTCCATCAGTTTCTTTCTCATGGCCTCATTCTGCTGCTTCACCCTGGTTCTAGTCCCCTCCCCATTCAGATATGTGATTGATATGGATGATTGCATAAGCATCTTACCCAGTCACAAACGATACAAGCACACGAGAACACTGACAACCTGCAACGCACTGTTACATATGATACAGAGTGGAGCACCATGTTCTTGTCATACCTATTGGATACTCTTGGGCTTAAACACCTGGATATCATCCAGAATGTCTGTTGTGAGCCATTTCCACTTGGGCTCAAACATATTCCCTGCACAGAAATGTGTGCACTGTGGCTGGTTCGTGTCCTCATCAGGTGTGTGGCACCTCGGAGGCCAAACAGCCGGCGTCTTTTTGGAGCGAACCGAATTGTTCTCCACGTCATCTTGGATGAGACGAGCGTCGCACGGGAACTTGTCCGGGCGAACGACTTGGCTGGGGTCTTCCATAGCGCTGGCTGCATACTTGACCAGCAGAATCGCCCAGTAGAGGCGACGGCTCTCCCACGTGCACACCTCGCCTGCAAGCTAATTGGCCTGCTTCACGATTTGCTGGGCTTCCCTATCGTGGTCCCGTGCCCACTCGATCTGCTGGTACAGATTGGGTTAGGAAATGCTTGTTAGGACACAGTAGAGGGTCAAAATGCTGCGTGTACTCGCTCATCTGCTTGATCATCATCTGCTTGCTTGACAGGATCTTGCACACGCGGCCGCTTCCGGTTCCTCCATCCACATCCAGCTCGTACTTGAATCCCAGCTGCTGCGACGGATCAAGACGTTCGCCCATCTCAATCCCATCCTCCCGCAAGCTGCTCAGGAGCTCCCCATTCACAGCCGTGCTTAGGTGGTTCCCAACAACCTTCGCGTCGAGGATGTCTGGCCGCAATTGTGACATCCGATGCACACGGAACCGAGGGCTGGCTCGCCACTGCTTGTCATAGTTGACGCGGAAGTTTGTCATCCCGCCGCGAAAGACGGCCCGGCTCTGCTTCTGTTCCCACGGCACAGCATCCTCCCCGGTATGGAAATAGCTCGCGCTCAGATCCACCAGGTCGGGGTAGAGTATGTCGATGCTGCCGGGCGCGCCGTGCGGGCTGAAAATGGGGAGGCCGGCGCGACGATCGGCAATGGAAGAGGATTTGCTCATGTGCATGTCGCAGGTGCTGATGAAGAACTCGGCGTTGAGAGAGTGCAGGTTGTACTTTGCAATGGCCTCCTTGATCATGAGGATTGAGAAGACGAAGCGGCGCATGCGATACCAAAAGAACTCGAAGCCACCGAGGCGGAAGAAGATCTCCCCGTTGACTATGCGCACGTGACCAGAGCACGAGAGCACCTGGATGTTACAGTGCAAGAGAGGGGAATGCGAGCAGGGATTAATACAAGCATCATATGGTTAAGCACCTGACTGTCCATGATGAAAGAAGAGATCCAATGGGACGTGTTGGGTCAGTCCAACACGAGAGAGGCGTTGTGGAGAATATTTTTTTTGAACGCAAAGGCCAGAGGTGAGGAGATGGGCCGAGGCATTGTGGACTTCTCAAGTTGGCTTAGGGAGTTCAGTGGGAGGTACTCACGTTGGCCATGCGTCCCATACGATGAAGAAGACGCGGGCTGATCATTCCCCGCGCCCCCATGCCCTTTTTCGCCCCGGGGATTCCCATCCACGGACGCAGATAAGTGTGCGCCAAGCACGCCAGGCGGCGCACGGTGGGGGAACCGCTATGCACTTGCAGCTCGGGGAAGGCCTCGAGATTAGCCACGCATTCGTTCTCGTCGGCGATTTCTGGAAAGCCACAGGATCCGAATCCAGCCTCGTATAGCCTCTCCACGGACTCCTGTGGCGGGGTGTTAGGACTCTCGGACGAGTTGGTCGCCCCATGACTGCCGCTTCGTCCGAATTGGAGATTTTTGGAGTTCTCTAGGTGCGTCCATTGAGGAGCCTGGGACTTGCTGGGTCTGGCATCAACCTGTCACAAAGACAGAGAAAGGAGGTAAGTATACATGGGAAATACCGTATTAGCGGAGAAAGAACGAAGAAAAACATATACAAACGCAAATTATGTGTGGTCTTAGCGTATAGTAAAACTACATCAAGGAATTACCATTAAGTGGGGAAGGATGGTGACGGCCAGCCAAATAAACAGCCATTGGCAACGCGTGCGTGTTGTTTCCTCCATCAGCGTGGGGTTACTACTAGTTAAACTGTCGCTTCAATGAAGTACTACCAGGCTGAGTGTTGAATCCGTGAAAGCTGAGGGAGGGGGTCGGGGTGGGGCTGATAAACGATGCGATCCAAGAAGACTTTGCTTTGCCAAACCTGGTTGAGAGGGCCAGTCTTATAACTTATTGAAAGGCCAATGTCTACACCTGATGCAACTAAACTGTCTTTTCGGAATTATGCTTAAAATATCCTACAGTCTCACGGATGAAGAATTAGGGGGAAATACCCAGATCGTTAGAATCATGATTCCACGCAGAACACACTGTTCCTCTTGAGGGCGAATAGGTTTCTCATGATTCTCACACAAAACATGCTGGGCTACGCGAGTGTGGAGCGTTTCATACACTGACTAGAGCATTGGAGTGAAAAAGGTACAAGGTGTAGATTTCTGGTCCGCTTCTGACGATTCGGCAGGCTCGACGAACTGGCTGCTCTCCCAGGGATCGGGTCCGACAATAATGTGGCTGAATTGCTGAGAGTGAATGCTCGCTTTTTATCCCAAATTGGATTCACAATAAAAAGCTCGTGTAGATTTTAAAACAAAAACTAACGTGACAGCTTGTTGGCGAAAATGACGAATGACCAATTCGTCAATATGGGGGGCAAGAGCGAATCCAGCTCAAGGATGGTTTTGTGATAAATCGAACTCGAACTCGCAAAAAAGTGCAAAAATGAAACAACACGGGCATGTTTTAGATAAGTGATTTGTTTCATGTCCGACCAAACCAAGGGGAAACACAAAAGTAGTTTCTGAAACGACCGCGATTTTTCTTACATTTTTAGCTTCAATTCACTGTGGGGTAGTGCTGTACCACCTCCAGCTCAGCTCTTCCCCGAACATCACGCCTCTGGAAAAGTGGCACGGCATGTGCGGCCCATCCACCTGGCCGGAAACACGGAACCAACACCTGACCTGCGGGAACACCTGACCACGAACACGAGACCTCCAACACCTGATTGCGGGAAAGGGAGAAAACCCCCATGGGAACAAGTCGGGGCTTATGACTCCCGAACGGCACACCTTCCTGGTGCATCTCGCCCGCGGGCAGCTCGCGTGAACGGACCCAGCTGACCCTACTATCCGTACGAACCCTTGAAATGCAGTACACGCTCATTAGACGCACCTTCTCCTCAACAAATTGTATGAAACGCGCACATGCTTTTCGCCTGCCTCGCCAGCTTGGCGACGGGAAAATCTGGGATGTAGTGACGAATTGAAGATTGCTGGTAACCATTTCAAAATATCTGACGAATGGACGGATGAGAGCGCGATAAGCTGTGCGATCACCACCTGCGATCAAATAATTGGTATGTACTTTGCGTGCAGTTGCAGGTGCTGAATTCCAGAAGGGACAACAAAAGTGCAGATCTATGATCTTTAACAGGCAGGCGTTGAGCATCATGTGTACAGCATACGTGGTTCGTCTACAGTTTCTGGGCTGTGGGGGGCGACTTTCTCCTCCAATCCCCTGGTTGGCTGGATGGAACAGGAGGCCCACATTGGTGCCTTGCTGTCTCTCTCCAAATTGCGTCCTGTTAAAACCTCCCCACGCCAAACTTCGATATGAACACGCATATTGGACGTGATGGGAGTTAATAAGGTCGGGATAAGGTGCAGCATAGCATGACGGTTCAGTTATACTTGTGCATATGTTTTATGCGCACAGGACGTGCCGTATAGATCTCTCTTGTCCCAACTACCAAATCCCATCTTATGGGAGGTGGATAATTCAATTGTTTTTTTTTTTTACCCACACACTTTATAAGATAAATGTAAGATTTCCCGCAACCCCACTCTTACACAATTGTTACGGGTGCAATGTATTGAGGTAGTGAGGATTGCACTAAGTGGGTAAAGGTAGAAGTATGAGCGAAGGCATGAGCGAATACTTATAAGAGAAACATGCAAACGGTAACTCGGTGCGTGCGAGCTAGCTAGTGCGATGAGGTTCGGGCTAGTCCCGAAGCGTAGGCCGACTCGGCTAGGCCAGCGATGCAATGTTTGGCAAATGTGGTGCGCGAAGGCGGCGAAACACCGTTGTCAGTAACGGGCGAAGAAATGGTCGGTCCTGTACGCGATGTTGAGATGTGCGGTAACGAATGTTGAAAAAAATCTTACACTTACCCCCCCCTCCCTCCCCCCTGTCAGAACTATGCATTTATATGCTCTAGGCTATAGTGGGGCACTCCTTATGGGGTACATCCCAATTAGGTTTTGCTATACAAACCTTGCACTGCTGTCATCCTAGTCAATCATTCTTTCCTATTTCTGACATGGTTTCAGAGCAGGTTCCCTAGTGGGAACGTTTTTTTTTTTTAGGGCCCACCACGATTTTCTTTCCTGCCCTGCCCGAAGCGCGCCTCGCGCCTGCCTCACATGCGCCGTCGCGCGCCCTGCCCTACTGCCACCCGTAGCGGCACTGCCCTAACGGCCCGTTGCGGCCCTGACCTAGCCGCCCGTCGCGGCCCTGCCCTACGTGCGCGTTCGCGCGCCCGCCCTACTTGCGCCGTCGCGCGCCTGCCCTACCTGCAGCCGCGGTCGCGCGCCTGCCCTGCCCTCCTGCCAGTCGCGGCCCTGCCCTACCCGCCTGTAGCGGCCCTGCATAACCCGCCCGTCGCGGGCCTGCCCGACCCGCCAGTCGCGGCCCTGACCTACCCGCTGTCGCGGCCCTGCCCTGCCCGCCCGTCGAGCGCCGGCCCTACCCGCCCGTCGAGCGCCTGCAGCCGCCCGTCGAGCGCCTGCCCTACCTGCGCCAGTCGTGCGCCTGCCCTACCCGCCGCCGGTGGCACCTGCCCTACTCGCCCCTGGTGAGCACCTGCCCTACCCGCACTACCCGCGCCTGCCGGCCTGTCGAGCCGCGCCGCCCAGCCGAGCCGAGCCGCCCAGCCGAGCCGCTCCGCCCAACCGAGCCGCGCCGCCCTGCCCTACTGAGCCGCGCTGCCCTACCCGCGCTGCTCCTGCTGCTACAGCTGTTACTGCTGCTACTGCTGCTTCTGCTGCTCCTGCCCTACTGCTGCTACTGCCGCCATGGCTAGCCCTAATGTTCTTACCTTTGATGCTGAGGGTCGTGCGGTTGACTTCGACGTTTGGGTAGATGACCTGCAGCTCTTTCTTCAGTGCGACTCTAGGGACGGAGTCTCGCTTTTCGATCACATGTCCGGCGTCTCTGCTGCACCTGCTGCCACTGCTGACAGTACGGTTCGCTCGCAGTGGACTACTCGTGATGCTGTTGCTCGCCTTGCTGTTCGTAGTCACCTGCCGTCTGCTGAGCGCGCACACTTTGGCCAGTACAAGACTGCTAAGTCTTTGTATGACGCTGTCGTAGCGCGCTACTCCTCCCCTGCCACTGCTGCCCTCAGCTGCCTCATGCTGCCGTACCTGTTCCCTGACTTGGCCGCCTTTGCCACAGTCGCTGACCTCATTACTCACCTCCGCACTAGTGACGCCCGCTACCGCGCTGCGCTTCCCTCCGAGTTCTGCGCCAAGAACCCCCCCCCCCATGTACATCACCCTCTTCTACCTAGTCACCCATCTCCCTGACTCTCTCTGCTCAGTCAGGGACCACTTTCTCTCCCTTTGCCCCACCGAGCTCACCATCGACCTCCTAGAGGAGCGCCTCACTGCAGCTGAGAAGAGCATAGTTGCTGTAGGTGCTTCTCGCGGCGACCCTCGCGCCCCTTTCTTTGAGGGGTGTTCCCCCTCCCCCCTGCTGCCCTCTGTTGCTTCTGCTGCTGCTGTCGACCTCGTTGGCACCGAGGAGGTCGGGGCTGCGTCTGCTCCTAGTGGGAGGCGCTGCAGCGGCAAGGGCAAGGGGGGCAAGGGTGGTGGAGGGGACGGCGGGGGCGGCGGTGGAGGCGGTGGAGGAGGCGGAGGGGGTCGCGGTGGAGGTGGGAGTGGTGGCGGGAGTGGGGGCGTCGGTAGCGGCGGTGGAGGTGGTGGAGGCAGCGGCAGCGGCGGTGGAGGCAACGGCAGCGGCAGTGGAGGTGGCGGCGGCGGTGGTGCTGGTCGGGGTGGAGCCGCACTGTGTGGAGGCTTTGGTGGTAGCCAGCGCCAGCAGCAGCCGCGTTCCCGTGAGACCCCGTCGCCCCAGCAGCTTCGTGAGTGGTACGCTGGGCGTGGGAGGTCTGGGGGTGCTGGTCCCTGCACTTACGTTATCCGCACCGGCGGGCACCATGGGGAGACGTGCGGGCTGCCACACACGACGCAGCACTGTTTCGGTCGCCTGACTGACGCCTGGCGCGCCCAGTTTCCTGACGCCGTTGAGCTCCCTCGCTGGGGTGATCTGCTTAAGTCTGGTGTTGCTATCTTTGATCTTGATTTCGATGCTATCCTTGCTGCCATGTATGTTGTGACTGATAGTGCTGAGGGTGACTGTTACCTGTGTGTTCCGCCCGACCCGGGCATTGAGGCTGCTGCTCTAGGTGCTAGTGAGTCTGCTGCTCCAGGTGCTGGTGAGTCTGCTCTCTCTGGTACTGCGCCTGCTGAGGCTTTGCACACCTTCACACTTGACTCAGGTGCTTCCCGCTCCTTCTTTCGCGACAGCACCACACTCACGCCGCTCAGTCGGCCGGTTGCAGTCTCCCTGGCGGACCCTTCTTGGGCCCAGTCCTTGCGCACTCCTCCACGGTTCTGCCGTGTCCGGCGGCCCCGTCTGGCTCACTGTCGGGTCTTCACCTCCCCTCGTTCTCTACGAACTTGGTGAGTGGAGCTGACCTCCAGGACGTGTGGGTTGACCAGTTCACTCCTGGAGGTCAGCGTGTGACCCACTGTACGTGCACTCGGATGGGCCACCACCTGGCCACGTTCACCCGTCGGCCTGGGTCGAGCCTGTACACACTGACTACTTCGTCTCCTCCGGTTGCTGCGTCTGGTCAGGTAGCCGCGTCTGGTCAGGTGTTTGCTGCCGCGTCCAGGTCTGGTCCGGATTCTGCCCACTGCTCGTGTCGTACTCTGTCACACCAGACTCTCCTTTGGCACAACCGAGTTCCCTCCGACGGAGGCTCCCCTGCAGACTCTCCACATGGACGTGTGGGGCCCAGCCCGCGTCCGTGGACAGGGTCACGAGCGTTACTTTCTGCTGGTCGTTGACGACTACTCACGTTACAACACAGTCTTCCCCTTGTGCCGCAAGGGTGAGGTCACTGAGGTGTTGATCGACTGGGTTCGCGCTGCCCGTCACCAGCTCAGCGAGTGTTTTGGCTCGGACCTTCCTGTTCTGCGTCTGCACTCCGACAGAGGTGGTGAGTTTTCCTCCGACCTTCTGCGGGCTTTCTCTCGTGCGGAGGGCATCCGCCAGACGTTCACGCTTCCCGCCTCCCCACAGCAAAATGGGATTGCTGAGCGCCGCATTGGCATGGTCATGGACGTCGCTCGCACGTCCATGATCCATGCGGCTGCTCCCCATTTTCTGTGGCCGTTCGCGGTCCAGTACGTTGCGCATCAGCTCAACCTCCAGCCTCGTGTCTCCGTGCCGGAGACCACACCTGCTCTGCGGTGGACGGGGAAGGTTGGCGAGGCGTCTGTGTTCCGTGTCTCGAGCTTTTGTCCACGATTCTTCCGCGGACAAGCTGTCCTCCCGTGCTATTCCCTGCGTCTTCCTTGGCTTCCCCCCTGACGCGCCTGGGTGGCAGTTTTACCACCCCACCTCGCGTCGTGTTCTGTCCTCTCAGGACGTCACGTTTGACGAGTCGGTACCTTACTACCGCCTCTTTCCCTACCGCAGCTGCTGCTGCTGCTGCTGCGGCTGCTGTCGTGACTCCTCCTCTACTCTCTCCTGACGCTCCGACTGAGACTGCTGCTGCTGCTGCCGTGACTCCTCCTCTACTCTCTCCTGGTGCTGCCGTGGCTCCTCCTCTACTCTCTCGTGACGCTCTGACTGGAACTGCTGCTGCTGCTGCTGCTGCTGTCGTGACTCCTCCTCTACTCTCTCCTGACGCTCCGACTGAGACTGCTGCTGCTGCTGCTGCCGTGACTCCTCCTCTACTCTCTCCTGGTGCGGCTGCGACTCCTCCTCTGCTCTCTCCTGACGCTCTGACTGGGACTGCTGCTGCTGCTGCTGCTGCTGTGCCCTCTCAAACCGCTCCCGCTCCTCCCTCTCCAAACGAACAAGACGCTGCTCACGTGTCAGGAAACGGACAGTGCGCGGTGTAGGCACCGAGGTGGCAGCGCCTCCAGCTCCAGCACCCCCAGAACCAGAACCTCCACCGACAAGACCCCCAGGGCCTCCAGTACCTCCAGCAGGAACACCCCCAGACTCCGCAGCGATCGGCCGCTGAGTCGGACGGGGAGGGAACTGCGGGACTGACGGAAAGCCAGGGGGTGAGGCAGGGCGAGGCTGTCGACTCGAGGCAGCAGTGTCCTCCACTGGAGGGGGCTCCACACCCACACCCCTTGCACCCCCAAAGCCGGAGCCACCAGCTCCTACAGCCCCAGTACCCTCACCCCCAGCAGCTGCACCTCCCGCACCCCCAGACACGACAGAGACTGGACGCTGCGGGGGAGACGACTGGGGAGTGACGTGCGACACACCTTACGGGGCAGGACGCGAAGGGGGGGGGGCTACCGGGTCGACTTGGGGGGGGTCAGTGGTGAGGAAGAGCGGGGGGGAAAAGGTCTCAGAACCTCGGTGGGGGCGACTCCTGTAGTAACTGACCGACTCGTCGAAAGTGGCGTCCTGGGAACTGAAGAACTGGTAGGTAACCGGGTCGTAGAACTGCCAGCCGGTGGTGTCGAGTGGGAAGCCAAGAAAGACGCAGGCACGGGTGCGCGGAGACAACTTGTTCGCGCCAGGGGCGCGAACGTGGGCCAGGGAACCCCAGACGCGGTAGTCAGCTGCTACACCCGGAGAACCTGTCCAAAGGGAGACCGGCGTCACCCGTGGCCGTGCGTCACTAGGCCACAGGTTCAGCTGGTGCGCGGCGTAGCGGACTGCCTGGGGCCACAGAAACTGGGGGGCACCGGCATGGCACATGGAGGTCCGAGCAACCTCCATGACCAGGCCGATGCGTCGCTCGGCTACCCCGTTCTGCTGCAGCGAGTCTGGTAGCGTGTAAGACTGGCTGATCCCCCGACCCTGACAAAACGTCTCCAAGCGTGTGGAAGAAAACTCACCACCATGGTCCGAGTGCAGGCGGAGCCTACAAAGGGCCTGGGCGTCACCCCTCGCTAGTAGCCACGGCTCGAGGACGGTAGGCACGTCGGCCTTCCGTCGCAAAGGTAAAACCGTTGTGTAGCGGGAGTAGTCGTCCACCACAATCAGGAAGTAGCGCTCCTGACGTGGGCCACGGACCGGGGAGGGGCCCCAGACGTCCAAGTGCAGGGTCTGGAAAGGAGCCGTGGTGGGGGGGAACGAGGAGGAGTGAGGGGCGGCGCGCTGCCGACCCTCGACGCAAGGAGTGCACGGCGGCGCAGGCGAGCGAGGAAGCGGGGCAAGTGACGCTGGGAGACCTGAGACCAGACGGTGACGTACCATCCTGGGAACGACGGGTGACCTAGACGGTGGTGCCAGAGGACAGACGGGTGGGTGAGTGACCGACAGTCGCACGACACAGCAGCTATCTGACCTGACCTGACCTGACCTGACCTGACCCAGTGTGGTGGGACCCTGTGTGTAGTGAGTACAGACCAGAGCCCGGCTCCCTGTGGAAAGTGGCCAGAGGCACTCCAGTGGCACCGACTGTGCAGGAGGCAACAGGCTCGTCCTGAGGGAAAGTGACGACAACTCCTAGGTCGTGGAGGTGACTGACACCCACCAAGTTCCTAGAGAACGAGGGGGTGTAGTAACATGTGAGAAACCCCGAGGGAGCCGCCGAACACGGGAGAATGGTGGTGTAGTGAGCTACGACATGTCCCACTGTGGGGTCAGCCAAGGCGACAGTGACTGGAGTGCGCAGTGGCGTGAGGTCAGTACAGTCGCGAAAGAAACAGCTGGACGCTCCAGAGTCGAGGGTGAAGGAAAGCTGTGCAGTCTGTGAGGTCGCACCTGAGGCAGCAACAAAGGCTGGTACTAAACTAGTGGTAGCTGCAACTCCCACACTAAGAACCTCTGAGGCGACTGGACTGGAAACTACACAAGCACCAAGACTGGAAGCACAAGTCTCAACCCCAGCTGCAGCTCCCACATACCGCTGTATGTACTGGCCGGGTCCGACAGGGCCCCGCGGTGGAGGCTGCCGCTGTCGCTGCTGCTGAACCCGCAGCAGCTGCTGCTGCTGCTGCTGCTGCTGCGGCCACTGCTGCAGCTGCGGCCAGTGGTGCTGCGGCCACAGGTGCTGCGGCGGCCACCGCTGCCGCGGCCAGTGCTGCTGCTACTGCCGCTGTCGCCACATCGAAATGGCACGCTAGTACGGGGAGGGGCTAGTCGAGGCGGCAGGACGGCCTAAGCTGGTGCAAGGGCGACTGAAGGTGAACTAAGCTGTTGCCGATGCGCTAAACGCGGGTGCTGGCGCATGGTGACGCTTCATAGCAAAAGCTGATGCAAGCTCTCTCTCTTTTTTTTTTTTTTTTTTTAACGGAATTAATTAATCATTTTTCCTAAATCATGGAGGGCACGGGCGGCCAAGGGAGGAACGCGGGCGGCCTAGGAAAGGGGACGCGCGCGACTGCAAGTGCGCGGCTACGCCTGTGCGGTCGTGTGGGCGTGGCTGCGTGAGCTTGCGCGCGCGGCTGCGTTCGCGGCCTGCGTTCGCGGCCTGTGTGTGCGTGGTTGCGTGCGCGCAGCTGCATGCGCGCGGCTGTGTACGTGCTGGCGGCGCGCGCGCGGGTCGGAGCTAGGGTTACGGTGGGGGGGGGGGGGAGGACGGGCGACAAGGACAGACAACGGGCACGAAAATTAGGGTTACGGGCGCGGGCACGAAGGCGACGGGCGCTACGGACGACGGGCGCTATGGGCGACGGGCGCTACGGGCGACGGGCGACAAGCGCTACGGACGACGGCGCTACGGGCGACGGGCGCTACGGGCGACGGGCGCTACGGGACGAATGAGAGCACCCGCGGGGGGCCGCGCTAAGGACGAACGGGAGCGCCCGTGGGGGCCGCGCTAAGGACGAACGAGAGCGCCCGTGGGGGGGGCGCGCTACGGGACGGACGAGTGCGCCCGCGGGGGCCACGCTAAGGACGAACAGGAGCGCCCGTGGGGGGGCGCGCTAAGGACGAACGGGAGCGCCCACGGGGGGGGGGGGGGGGGGGGGCGTGCTACGGGATGGACGAAGGCCCGCGGGGGCCGCGCTACGGCCCGTGGGGTGACGGGACCTGCCGAGGGCGTTAACGGACGGCTAACGGACGGCGAACGGACGGTGGACGGGCGGCTAACGGGCGGCTACCGAGCGGCTAGCATGTGAAACCCTAAAACAAGCGAGCCAACGGGCGGCGAGCGCGCTACGGGCGGCTATCGAATAACGAACGGGGCGTACGGAGGTGGGCCCATGGGAACGATCTAAGCTCTATACCATGTCAAAGATAGAACTGGAATAATGAATGAGTAGAAACAAGCAGTAAAAGGGAGGATATAGCAAACCCTAAGGGGGGTTATACCCTCTATAGCATAACTCAATGTAACACCAAGACTAAACTAACAAACTATAACAAGTATAGTTTGACACCTCCGGTAGACCCCCTCCCCCCTCAGGGTCCTGCCCCCTCAGGTGTGTCCCAGGTAGACCCTGTCGAGCCTGTCGAGGTAGCTGTCGACTCTGGTGCTGCTAGGGGTGCTGAGCCTGCGGGTGCGGGGCCTGGGGGTGCTGAGCCTGGGGTTGCTGAGTCTGAGGGTGCGGAGCCTGGGGGTGCTGAGCCTGAGTGTGTGGAGCCTGGGGGTGCTAAGTCTGGGGGTGCTGAGTCTGGGGGTGCTGAGCCTGAGCGTGCTGAGTCTGGAGGTCCTCTGGGTGTCTTGTCACGGCGGGAGCCCCTCTCTCCACAGCAGCTGCGCGAGTGGTACGCTCGGCGCTGTAGCCGTGCTGCTGGAGCTGGGGGGCGTACCGCTGGAGGTGTTACTGGAGCTGGAGCTGCTGGAGGTACTGCTGGTGCTGGAGCTGCTGGAGGTACTGGAGCTGCTGGAGCTGGAGCTACTGGAGGTACTGCTGGTGCTGTAGCTGCTGGAGGTGCTGGAGACGCTGGTCCCGGAGGTGCTCGTACTGGAGGTACTGGAGCTACTGGAGCTGGTGGTGCTGCAGGAGTTGGAGCTGGAGGCGCTGGAGCTGTTGCTCCTGGAGTTGCTGCTGGAGCTGGATCTGGTGGAGGTGCTGGAGCTAGTGGTGCTGCAGGAGTTGGAGCTGGAGGCGCTGGAGCTATTGCTGCTGGAGGTGCTGCTGGAGCTGCAGGCCCTGGAGCTGGGGGTCTTGGTGCTGTCTCTGCTGGTTCTGGAGGCGCTGCGCGGCCGCGGCCGTACTTCGTTTCACAACTTCAGCAGGTTCTTGGCTTCCCGCCTTCTACTGGTCCTACTCCTCCCTTACTGTGTCCACCGCCTGACCAGTCGCAGTCGCAGTTACAGCCAGCCTCCCCACTGCCTGGTCCTTCTCCTTACTCTGGGCCGACCAGAGGTCTTACGGAGCGTCGTGAGCCAGAGTCTCGTCCTGCGTCACGTTTGACGAGTCGGTTCCTTACTACCGTCTCTTTCCCTGCCGCACTGCCCCTCTCCCCCCCCCGCCGCTCTTCCTCGCACCAGGTCCTCCTCCAGTAGACCCCCTCCCCCCTCAGGGTCCTGCCCCCTGAGGTGTGTCCCAGGTAGACCCTGTCGAGCCTGTCGAGGTAGCTGTCGACTCTGGTGATGCTAGGGGTGCTGAAACCTGTGGGTGCGGGGCCTGGGGGTGCTGAGCCTGAGCGTGCGGAGCCTGGGGGTGCTGAGCCTGAGCGTGCGGAGCCTGGGGGTGCTGAGCCTGGAGGTGCTGAGTCTGGGGGTGCTGAGTCTGGGGGTGCTGAGCCTGGGGGTGCTGAGCCTGAGCGTGCTGAGCCTGGAGGTACTTTGTCCTCTTGGGGGTCCTCCGGGTGTCTTGTCATGGCGGGAGCCACTCTCTCCACCGCAGCTGCGCGAGTGGTTTGCTCGGCGCTAGAGCCATGCTGCTGGAGCTGGGGGGCCTACCGCTGGAGGTGCTGCTGGAGCTGGAGGCACTGCTGGTGCTGGAGCTGCTGGACGTGCTGGAGCCACTGGTCCCGGAGGTGCTCGTACTGGAGGTACTGGAGCTGCTGGAGCTGGAGGCCCTGCTGGTGCTGGAGCTGCTGGAGGTACTCGTACTGGAGGTACTGGAGGTACTGGAGGTACTGGAGCTGGTGGTGCTGCAAGAGTTGGAGCTGGAGGCACTGGAGCTGTTGCTGCTGGAGGTGCTGCTGGAGCTGGAGCTGCTGGAGGTGCTGGAGCTGGTGGTGCTACGGGAGTTGGAGCTGGAGACCCTGGAGCTGGGGGTACTGGTGCTGTCTCTGCTGGTTCTGGAGGCGCTGCGCGGTAGCGGCCGTACTTCGTTCCACTCCTTCAGCAGGTTCTTGGCCTCCCGCCTTCTACTGGTCCTACTCCTCCCTTACTGCGTCCACCGTCTGACCAGTCGCAGTCGCAGTTACAGCCAGCCTCTCCACTGACTGGTCCTTCTCCTTACTCTGGGCCGACTAGAGGTCTTACGGAGCGTCGTGAGCCTTAGTCTCGTCATGCGTCGCCTGTTCGCGCTGTTTGCACTGGTCGTCGTGTTCCGCGTCAGCGTCCTCCCCCTGTCCCAGGCACGCACCAGATGGCACTTCGTCCTTCCACTGCTCCACAGCGTGTCCCTCTGCCGTCTCCTCCTGCGTCCTCTCTTCCTGGCGTCCCTGACCCGCCGTCAGACCTTGCTCGTGCTGCCAGTCCTACTGTCACACGTCTTCTAGCCACTGCTATCACTGACCCTTCGTTTGAGTCCTCTGCTGCATCTGCCCTAGTTGCTGAGCTTGTTGACTTTGCTGCCGCCTGTCGTCTAGACTACGCCGCTAGTCTTGTTGCTGAGTCTGAGTCTGTCTGTCCTCCGTCTGTCGGGGGTGAGTGTGCTCTTGGCATGGACGTCCTTGAGGACAGGCAAAAGGACTTTGAGTGTTTTGCAGCTGCTGTACCTCATCTCGTGTCCATACTGATTGCACATGAGGGAGACCCGGATGCACCAGACATCCCGACCCCGCGCTCTTAAGCAGAGGCGATAGAGGGTCCCTACTCCTCTCAGTGGCAGTCAGCCATGGACGCAGAGATGGCATCCTGGAAGTCCACAGGCACTTACCTTGACGAGGTTCCCCCACCTGGGGTGAACATCGTCAGTGGCATGTGGATTTTCAGGGTGAAGCGGCCACCGGGTTCTCCGCCTGTCTTTAAGGCGCGTTACGTTGCACGAGGCTTCAGTCAGCGACAGGGAGTTGACTTCTTCCAGACCTTCTCCCCTACCCCGAAGATGACCACTCTTCGAGTTCTGCTGCACGTCGCCGCTTAGCGTGACTACGAGCTTCACTCTCTTGACTTCAGCACTGCTTTTCTACAGGGCAGCCTGCACGAGGAGATCTGGCTGCGCCGCCCACCTGGCTTCACTGGGTCGTTTCCTGCTGGTACCCAGTGGAGCCTCCGGCGGCCAGTCTACGGTCTCCGCCAGGCGCCTCGCGAGTTGCACAACACACTGAGGACGACTCTTGCGGCTCTTGGGTTTGCTCCTTCCACTGCTGACCCGTCGCTGTTTCTACGCACCGACACTTCTCTGCCGCCGTTCTACATCCTCGTGTACGTCGACGACTTGGTCTTTGCCACTGCTGACACTAAGGGACTCGCCCACGTGAAGTCGGAGCTGCAGAAGAGACACACCTGCATAGACCTGGGTCTGCTGCGCAGCTATCTTGGCTTGCAGATCACCCAGGACAGAGCACAGCGCACCATTACGTTGACTCAGTCACACATGGTGCATCAGGTCCTTCAGCGCTTCCGCTTCGAGTACTCCTCGCCACAGGCCACTCCTCTGCCTACCGGTCACTCAATCTCAGCTCTGCCTTCGGATGAGTCCGTAGAGCCGAGTGGCCCGTATCCAGAGCTTGTGGCCTGCCTCATGTACCTGATGACCTGCACTCGACCTGACCTTGCTTACCCTCTTAGCATCCTGGCTCGCTACGTTGTGCCCGGGAGACACCGACCAGAGCACTGGAAGGCCGCTAAGAGGGTGATGCGCTACTTGTGCAGTACGTCGGGCATGGGGCTCGTGCTTGGAGGACGGGCTCGAGTTGTCCTCACTGGTCACGCAGACGCTTCTTGGGTTGATGGCTTGGCTACGCAGCGGTCGTCACTGGGTTACACCTTCAGCCTTGGCTCCGGCTCTGTTTCGTGGCGGTCTACCCGCTCGTCTTCAGTTCTCAGCTCCAGTTGTGAGGCTGAGATCTACGCAGGGGCCATGGCTGCACAGGAGTTATGCTGGCTCACCTACCTGCTAACCGGCTTGGGCGAGCCGCCTCGTTCTCCTCCTGTTCTGTACGTCGACAACAAGGCCATGATTGTCTTGTGTCAGGAGCACAGACTGGAGCACAGAACGAAGCACATCGCTCTGCGCTACTTCCGTGCTCGAGAGTTGCAGCAGCGTGGTCAGCTTCGTCTTGTTTACGTGGCCTCTCAGGCCAACACTGCTGATGTCTTCACCAAGGCACTTCAGCCTTGTGATCATCAGCATTTCTGTACTGTTCTAGGCCTTGTGCCTACTTGGCCTCACTTGCTCACTTCTTGACTTTGCTTGTACTGTGATCTATATACATATACCTGCATGCTTACACTTGCTACGTTGTGATCACTGTACTGCTTGTTCTCCTTTATATAACTCTGTGTGTGGACATGCCTTGTGGCCATTTGCTTGTGCTCGGACTGTGTGGTGACGTTGTGATCCACCCTGAGCTTGACCTTGCTTCCTTCTCTTGCTTGTCCCCCACTTTGCCTATGGGGGTGTGTCAGAACTATGCATTTATATGCTCTAGGCTGTAGTGGGGCACTCCTTAGGTGCATTTATATACAAACCTTGCACTGCTGTCATCCTAGTCAATCATTCTTTCCTATTTCTGACCCCCCCCCCTCTCCTCAAGAAGCCCCTCCGCTACGCGCGTGCGTGTATATCGCGGAATCCCCAGCTTCGCAGGTTCACTTGCAGGGCAGGGTGATTTTCGATGTTGGTCAGGGGCACCCATCTGTCTTCCGTAGGGATACGCTCTTTGCAGTGAACGAGGAACTCAATCCTCCTAACTCCCATGGGATGGCGAATCTGATGGCTTAGAATTTTCTCGGGCTCGATGATCGGCTCCGATGCAGGACGCGTCATCGATGACGGGCGATGTCGTGGAAATTGGCTTGTGGTCGGGAGGTAAGGGCGAATGAGGCTGGCGTGGAACGACGGGCTGATATACCAGTCTACGGGTAGCAGGAGATGAGCGGTAACGGGTGTGATCATGTGGCTTATCTGAAACGGGCAACAGTAGCGCGGGCGAAGTTTCGGCACGACGGGCAGGCGTAAGTTCTGCGTGTCGAGCAGTACATAATCTCCTGACTGGTACGTCACAGGGCGGCGGTGGCGGTCGACGTTCCTTTTATGCTGCTTGTGTTGTGGCAGCTTGCAGAATTCCAGCGAATTGTTGCGCACGTGGTGTCGGGTTGTTCGGGCTCGGTGTCATGGGCACTGTTGAGTTTTGCCCGTAGTTCAGGTAAAACGGTGACTGCTGCGTCGTTGATGACGTGGCGTTGTTGTAGGCGAACTAAATCAACGGCAATTGTTGCTCCCTGTTTGTCGGGTCGTCGCACGTGACGCGGAACAGCTGCTTCATGGTCTGGTTCGTTCTCTCCGTTTGTCCGTCCGTTTCGGGGTGATACGACGAACTGAACTGTAGCCGGGTCCCAAACGGCTCCCATAAGTTCTTCCAGAAGTTGCTAGTAAACTTCGTGCCGCGGTCGCTAATGATCGCGGCTGGTATCCAGTGCAGATGGAGGACGGTCGCGATGAACAGTCGAGGGGTTTCTTCGGCTGAGATTGATTTCCTACACGCAGCGAAATGGGCCATCTTCGTCAGTCGGTCAACGACAACCATGATTGCATCGTTACCACCGGGGCTCGCAGGCAACCCCGTGACGAAGTCCATTGTAACCTGCTGCCAGGCGCGTTCGAGCAGCAGAATCGGCCGCAGTTACCCCGCTATTCTTTTGCGCGAACACCTCATCACCTGACACGTGGGGCACGATCCCACGTGGTGATGTACGTTAGTCAACAGCTCCGACCAGTAGTAATACCGTTGTAGTTGCTGTCGCGTTATTTCTACCCCGAAGTGACTTGAGTTAACTCCATCGTATGCCTCCTGCAGTAGCAGTTCCCGTAGCAGTGAATATGCCGGTACACAAATGCGGTTTGTGTCAGTTTTTACGTAATAAACTCTGTTAGCTTTCGCCAGCTGAACTGCGAATTTCCAGTGGTGAAAAATGGGTCGGTGCGGTATCCGTGGGTGAAAAGGCCAGTTAGTAGTGGGTTTGTTTGGGCGAGTAGGATGGCATGAAGTTGGGCTGTGGGGCGGGTGAGAGCGTCGGCGATATTTGATGCTCCTTTTTTGTACGTGACGGTGTAGTGGAAATTGGACTCCATATAGTCCAACCACCTTATCTGTCGCGGATTGAGATTCGGTTGGGCGCGAAGGTACTGTAGTGAGCAGTGATCTGTCCGTACTGTCACGTCGGCTCCTATTAGCTAGCAGCGCCACACTTTGAACGCGTGCACGATCGCCAGCATCTCGCGGTCGTGTATCGGATGATTGCCTTCGGGCGGGTGAAGCTTGCGAGACTTGTACGCGATTGGCTGAAGTCCGTTCCCGAAGTCCTGCAACAGTACTGCTCCCACAGCGATGTCGCTTGCGTCTGTGACCAGTTCGAACAGACGGTGCGGATCGGCGATGTGAAGCACGGGCAGCGAGCACAAAATTGTCAGAGGTCCACTGGAGATCCCCGATTGATGCTAGGGAAGGGTTATAGGCACGTTGGCCTGGGGGGTTATGGGCGCACTCACCCGCTATACAAACAAGCCCTTTTATCCCAGTGGTTAGTGACTCGGATTCTGACATGGTATCAGAGCGAAGGTCTCGGGTTCGAATCCCACTGTGTGCACCTCGGGCATCCCAATGCGGGGGGGTGTCAGAGGTCCACTGGAGATCCCCGATTGATCCTAGAGAAGGGTTACAGGCACGTTGGCCTGGGGGGTCATGGGCGCACTCACCCACTATACAAACAAGCCCTTTTATCCCAGTGGTTAGTGACTGGGATTCTGGCAAAAATGTTTTTGAGGGCCGAGAAGGCAGCTTGGTCAACGGGGCAGTCAGCTTCGCCATGTCGGGGACGAACCGGCGCACGTAGTTGATGAACCCCAGAAAGCTCTGCAGCTTGGTCAGATTTGTCGGCGCGTGCCAGGCCTGAATCGTCGCGATTTTTTTCGAGTCTATTTTCACGCCGTTGGCCGAAATAACTGCAGAGATTCACTCTACAACGGTAGTCAGCTAGACTACGGGGGGTTGGCACGAACTACTAGGAGTGACCGTAGCTTTGCTTAGTTCCTTAGCGCTTGCACGTTCACGGGAGAAATCGGCAAGAGTTTCCACTAGGCAAAGATTACATTACAGAATGGTTGAACAAGCAATGACAACAATGATACATCAGGCACCTAGCAACTCTGCAGCTAGCCTGATCGACCGCCAGCACAGCTTGGTCGACCGCCTGCCAGCATTGCGTAGAGGAGCCACGCCAGCACTACAGAAGGGCGACCTGCCAACAGAGCAAGTTGACGGCGTGCCAACGTTGCAGCAGAGCAGATGTCCAGCGTTGCCCCGTAGAACACAGCAGTGCGTACGCTCGCAGGTGCGCGCAGACGATTGGCCCGACTTGCATTGCTGTGCATCTGTCGGCTGTTGTCTGTGCCTGACGAGCCACATCGACTTCGGGATACCAGCCCGAAGTCGCCTTCGCCATCGCGACTTCGACGACGTTCGCGTGCCTCCGCAGAACTCGTCGAACAGGTTACCCGGTCGACCTGGTCGACCACCAAGTGCTTCGGTCGACCACCAGTGCCTCTGGTCGACCACTGGGTCCTATTGGTTGACCACCAGGTCCCTCTGGTCGACCACAGCTCCCGTCGAGCTACCCCCTGGTCGACGGACCCCTTCCGTCGACCAGAACTGGCAGATGATGTCGCCGAGCTCCCCTCGTCGACCGATGCCCAGTTGTCAGGTCGATGGACTGCTCCGTCGACCTCCCGATCGAACTGCAGGTCGACAAACTGCTCCGTCGACCTCCCGGTCGAACTGCACCTACTGGTCGACGGCCCACCCGTCGCCCAGACCAGTCAGTTGCAGCTGTCGAGCTCCTTGGTCGACAGCAACACCACAGCGGTCCCCTGCAGCTCGACCAAGCCTGTCGAGCAGCTCTCCCACTATGAACGGTCGGCCGATACTCCCGTACATCCGACCAAGTCGTCGGCGTTGCCCAAGCGAGGGCGGGGCCAACACTCCATTCCTATTAACACTCCCCTCCCGCGCTCACGCTTGGGCCTCCAGCCCACACGGCAGTACTCCACGGAGAAAACTCGTCCTCGGCGTGCACCCCACACACAGCACGCCGTCACCGCACCAGCCGTGCAGAAGGGCACGGCACCTACTGTTGCACCTCATCATCGCCGTCGCCGACGTCGGCCAGACGAACTTGGCCAATGGCGACAGAGCACCGGTTGAAAGCTGGAAAATGCAGCGCCTTCGTCAGGAAATCCGCCGGCTGCTCGGTCGTCGGGATGTACTTCAACACGAACTTCCCGTGCCTCACCATGTGCTGCAGCCAGGCGCAGCGTCGCTCCATGTGCTTGAGGTTGCCCGTCAGCCCCAAGCCCTCAGCGATCGTGATTCCCGACTTGTTGTCCACGCGGAGGACGGTGGGCTTCCCAGCGTCGAGCAGCTTGAACTCTGCTAGGAGGAAGCGCAGTCGACGCCCCTCCTTGCCGGCGTCCGTGGCCGCGATATACTCTTACTCGGTCGAGGAGAGCATCGCGCACTTGATGCGCTGGCTCGACCAGGAGACCGCGGCTCCTCCGAAGACGAACACGTAGCCGCCCGTGCTCGTCCGCTTCTGCTTGTCGCCCGCGTCATCGGCGTCCACAAAGCCGATCAGCTCCAGCGACCCTGGTCCACCGCCGAACTCCAGGGCGGTGTCGTGGGTGTCGGCGAGGTAGGCAAGGCAGCGGTCGACCTCGCGCCAATGCTGGTCGCTCCTCACCGTGAGGCCGTTTCCCAGCTTGCTGCAGGCGAACGCGATGTCCGGCCTCGTCGTCGTCGCCGCGAACTGCAGCGAGCCGACCTTCTGCCGGTACTCCTCCTCCTCGCTCTCCTGGGCCTCCTCGTCGTCGAACGTCAGCTCAGCGTAGGCGTCGATCGAGACCGGCGTCTTCGGGACTCGACCGCCCTGCTCCTCGTTGATAAAGCGCCTGCGCAGCTTGTCGGCGTAGTTCTGCTGGTGCAGCCACAGCTTCCTAGCTGGCCTGTCGCGCACGATCTCCAGCCCGAGGTACTTGACGACCGGCGAGATCTCACGCAGCTCGAAGGCGGCCTCCAGGAGCTCCTTTAGCTCCTTCAGCATCGCGGTGCTGCTGCTGGCGGCAAGCAGGTCGTCGACATAGACCAGCACCCAGCAGGTCACTCCGTCGTCGCCGGCCTTGAAGTAGAGCGCCGTGTCGACCTGGCTCTTCTTCCAGCCAGCGCCCAGCAGCACACTGTCGAGAGCCCTGTACCACAGCAGCGGCGACTGCTTCAGCCCGTAGAGGCTCTTCAGCAGCTTACACACCCGGCCGGTCCCATCGTTGAAGTAGTCCGGCTGGTACATGTAGAGCACCCTGTCGAGCTTGCTCTGCAGGAAAGCATTCTTCATCTCGAGCTGCATAAGGTTGAGGTCGAGGACGGCGACGATGCTGAGGAAGATCCTCAGCGTGACGTAGCTGCTTACCGACGAGTACGTCTCGTCTTAGTCGGCGCCGTACACCTGCGTGAAGCCCTTCAAGACCAGCCTCGCCTTCTCGCGCTCGACGGTGTTGTCGATGTGGTACTTGGTCGTCAGCACCCACCGGTTCTTCATGATGTTCACCCCGTGTGGGCGTTCGACCAGCTCCCAAGTTCCCATGCCGATGAGGCTGCGAATCTCTTCTTCCATGGCGGCCTTCACCGCCTCGCCCTTCCAGCTCGCCAGCGCCTCCTTCACCGTCATCGTGGCGATGTCCCAGCGGTGTTCAGGGTTGGCATGCCCGTCGGGGTCGAGCTCCGGCAGTTCTTCATCCTCCTCGGCGTCATCGTACAGCAGGTCGTCGTCGACCTCGTCGTACACCGTGGTGAAGGCAGCTGGCGGTAAGCATGCGTGGAAGCTCAGCCGCTCCGGTGGCCGTCGAGCTCGACCTGTGCGTCGCAGCTCAGGCTTCGTGATCGGCACCTCTTCCACGTCGCTGTCGATGGACTCCTCACCAGCTGCTTCGACCCTTCGACCGGCTGCTCACCTCCTGCTGACTTCGACAACTCCCCTGTCGACCGCCCCGTCTGCTGCTCCCCTGTCGACTGCACCCCTGCTGCTGCCTCCTCTTCGACCGGCTCCCCTGTCTGCTGCTCCCCTGTCGTCGACGGCTTCCGGTGCTGGTCGACGAGCTTGGCGCCTTGTCAACCACCGGCGATGTTACTGGCCGGCGCCACAGGCGACGCCTCAAGGCTCCCCCCATCGCCGGTGGCCGACACAGGTGTTGACGCAGGCCGATCTATGACGGGGGAGGAAGGAGAAAGAACAGGGGGAGGTGGAAGAACCTCCACAACATCCTCATCAGCAGGCTCGTCAACTTCGGCGAGCAGCGGAACCGTCGCCGTCGAGGTGTCTGTCGGCAGGTGTGCCTGCGTCCGCCCCGACGCCGGCCCATACTTCGCCTTCCACACCTCCAGCGACAGCGTCTCGTAGAAGATCACTTCGACCGACGTGACCACCTTGTTGTCGGTCAAGTCGAGCACCTCCCAGCCCTTACTCTCCGGCGACACGCCCAGGTGAAGCCCCCAGCGAGCCTTCGGCGCCAGCTTCCCACCGCGCTGCTGCTCGGGAACCATGAACTGCACCATGCAGCCCCACACCCGCGCCAACGTGAGGTCGGGCTTCTTCCCGGTCAGCAGCTGGTACGGCGTCGTCCCCGGCGGCGTCGTCGACCGCTCCAAGCAGTTGCGCACCCAGACAGCTTGTCGAAGAGCGAGGTGCCACCAGTGGTGCTGCACGCCCATGTGCAGCAGCATCGTCCGCACGGACTCGACGACCGTGCGCATCTCCCACTCAGCCATGCCGTTCTGCTGCGGAGTGTAATGGCACGTCAAGTCGTGGACGATGCCCTTCCCGTTGACGAAGTCGGTGAATACCTTCCCGGGGAACTCCCCTCCTCGGTCTGAGCGGAGCATCAGCACCGTCTTCTTCGTCTGCCGCTCTACCAGCACCAGCCACTGTTGGAACTCCCGCAGCACATCGCTCTTCTTAGCGACCGGCATTGCCCACACGAACCGAGTGTGGCGATCCTTCAACAGTAGGAAGTACAGGCTGCCATCCTTGGCAGCCACCCGAAATGGCCCGCACAAGTCAATGTGCACGACAGCCAGTGCCTCCTCGGCGTCCGAGCCCTTGTCGGGGAAGGAGTGCCGCGCCAGCTTTCCTCCGACGCACGAGACACACGGCGGGTCTGCTCCGGTCGATGGCATGATGTCGAGCCCAGTAGCAACTTCATGCTTTGCCGAGCTCTTGATTGTGTCGACGCCGACGTGCGCGAGCCTCGCATGCAACCGGTCAGGGGTCGACTTCGTCGCCGAGACGATCGTCCGCAGAGCCACCACCTCAGTCGACGGCGACCGCGTCGAGCTGGGGCGAAGGTCGGTGCAGAGAACTCGTCCGGTGTAGCGTGCTCGACCGAGCACCTCCCCGGTCACGGGGACGAGCAGCATCTCGTCACCATCGCCCTGCAGCTGCACTCCGCTCTCCTTCAGTTGGCCAGCTGACAGCAGGTTCGCTTGGAACGTAGAGCACGTCGGGGATGAGGACCCGCTTTCCGGCCTCCCCTTGCAAAGCGACGGTTCCGCGACCCTCGACAGGCTGCAACGCCCCATTGAAGCCACGCACATGCTTCACACCGTCGCTCTGTCAAACTATAATTCTATAGTTTGTGTAGTTCTAGTCTAGGTGTTCTCCCTTGTGTTATTTTGTACTTGCACTAGGGTTACGTTTTGCATATATCTTGTTTGTACTTTCTGTTTTAGTCAATTTTACATTGTGACATGGTATAGAGCTAGGTTAACCCTAGCGAAATTTTCCCCTTAGGAAAAATCACTCGACTATCATGGGCCCACCTAGTCGCGTCCCGTCCTAGACCGCCCGAAGCGCGCTTACCTTAGGACCCCGTCGCCCGTAGACCCCCCCCCCCCCCCCCCCCCCCGTCGCCCGTCGCCCGTCGCTCATTTCCCCCCGTCGATCGCGGCCAGCTTTTTTTTCCGTCACCCGTCACCCGCCGCGGCAGTAGTTACCGGGCCCCGTGGTCTTTCGTTAGCGGGCCCCGCGGCCCTTCGTTAGCGGGCCCCGTGGCCTTTCGACCGTGAGCCCCAAGGCCCCTTCGTTAGCGGGCCCCGCGGCCCCGTCGTTAGTCGCACGCACGCACAGCAGCAGCCGCGCGCACAAGCGACCCGTCGCCCCACCAGTTCCCCACCATCGTAACCGCCGCCCCACCCGTTAGACGCGGCCCTACTTGCTGCCTTACCCCCCGCCCGATCTGTTAGCCATCGCCTCACCCGCGATCTGCCGCCCTATGAGTAGAAAACCGCCGCCACACCAGAAATCGGCCGCCCCAGGAACTGAAGCCCGCTGTTTTAACCGCCCCACCTGGTAACAGCCGCCCCAGACCTGTAGCCCGCCGCCCCAGCCATATCTGCAACCCCACCCGCCGTTCCAGTCACCTCACCCAGAATCATCCGCCCCACCCAGTACTCTCCACCGCGCAGAACCGCACGGAAACGGACAGAACCGCACAGAACCGCACAGAACTGCACTGAACCGCACAGAACCGCACCCGCTGCCCCAGAGCTGCTGCCCCACCCGTTCCAGTCACCTCACCCGGAATCAGCCGCCCCACCCGGTACTTTCCACCCTACAGAACCGCGCAGAACCGCACTGAACTGCACATAACCGCACAGAACCGCACCCGCTGCCCCACTTGTACCAGTCAAAGCTGCCCCCCACGACCTGAATCCTCCGCCTCAAGAGCTGAAACCCGCCACCAGCAGCACCAGTAGCAGCAGTTTAGGCTGCCCCCAGCAAAACCAGAAGCAGCATAGGCTGCCCCAGCGCTCGAGCAGCAGCTTAGGCTACCGCCAGCGCACCATCAGCAGCTTAGGCTGCCCCCGGCAGAACCAGCAGCAGCATAGGCTGCCCCCAGCGCCCGAGCAGCAGCTTAGGCTACCGCTAGCGCACCAACAGCAACTTAGGCTGCCCCCAGCAGAACCAGCAGCAGCATAGGCTGCCCCCAGCGCACCAGCAGCAGCTTAGGCTGCCCCCAGCAAAACCAGCAGCAGTTTAGGCTGCCCCCAGCGGAACCAGCAGCAGCGTAGCCTACCGCCAGCAGCAGTTTAGGCCCACCTGCCAGAACCACCCCCGTTTCTAGCTACTCACATGGCGTGTACTAGAGTTCTACAGCAGCAGGGCCAGCTGCAACACTCCCGGCAGGCCCTGGTGCTGGCACTACCTGCTGGAGTCCTGATCACTCTGCGTCCAGCTGCTACCGTCGACTCGACGACCTCCACCGTGAGCGTTTTTGTCCTCACGATATTACACCGCACTGGCCCTCGCGACTTCGCCAGCGCACTGCTGCACCAGTTGAGTCTCACCTACCTGGTCTAGGACCGTTCCCAGCTGCACGAGTAGAGACCTGTGTTTCCAGTCTTGGTGCGTGTGTTGTTTCCAGTCCAGGCGCTTCTGAGGGTCTTTGTGTAGGAGCTGTAGCTACCACTAGTCTAGCACCAGCCTTTTTAGCCGGTTCGGGTGCGACCTCACAGACAACACAGCTTTCCTTCACCCTCGACTCTGGAGCGTCCAGCTGTTTCTTTCGCGACTCTACTGACCTCACACCACTGCGCACTCCAGTCACTGTCGCCTTGGCTGACCCCTCTATGGGACCTGTAGTTGCCCGCAGCACCACCACTCTCCCGTGTCCGGCGGCTCCCTCTGGGTTCCTCACAGGTTACTACACCCCCTCATTCTCCAGGAACCTGGTGGGTGTCAGTCACCTCCACGACCTAGGTGTAGTCACTACTTTCCCAGTCGACGAGCCTGTTGCCTCCTGCACAGTCGGTACCACTGGGGCTCCTCTAGCCACTTTTCACAGGGAGCCGGGCTCTGGTCTGTACTCACTACACACTAGGTCCCACCACACTTGGTCGGGTCAGGTCAGGTCAGGTCAGGTAGCTGCTGTGTCGTGTGACTGTCGGTCCCTCACCCACCCGTCGGTCCTCTGGCACCACCGTCTAGGTCACCCGTCGTTCCCGCGTCTCAGTAGGATGGCACGTTACCGTCTGGTCTCAGGTCTCCCAGAGTCGCTTGCACCGCTTCCCCGCTCGCGTGCGCCGCTGTGCACTCCTTGCGTCGAGGGTCGGCAGCGCGCTGCCCCTCACACCTCCTCGTTCCCCCCCACCACGGCTCCCTTCCAGACCCTGCACTTGGACGTCTGGGGCCCCTCCCCGGTCCTTGGGCCACGACAGGAGCGCTACTTCCTGATTGTGGTGGACGACTACTCCCGCTACACCACGGTTTTCCCTTTGCGACGGAAGGCCGACGTGCCTACCGTCCTCGAGCCGTGGCTACTAGCGTGGGGTGGCGCCCAGGGCCTGTGTGGGCTTCGCCTACACTCGGAGCGTGGTGGTGAGTTTTCGTCCACTCGCCTGGAGACGTTCTGTCAGGGTCGGGGGATCATCCAGTCTTACACGCTACCAGCCTCGCCGCAGCAGAACGGGGTAGCCGAGCGACGCATCGGCCTGGTCATGGAGGTTGCCCGGACCTCCATGTGCCATGCCGGTGCCCCTCAGTTCTTGTGGCCTCAGGCAGTCCGCTACGCCGCGCACCAGCTGAACCTGTGGCCCAGTGACGCACGGCCACGGGTGACGCCGGTCTCCCTTTGGACAGGTTCTCCGGGCGTAGCAGCTGACTTCCGTGTCTGGGGTTCTGTGGCTCACGTTCGCGCCCCTGGCGCGAACAAGTTGTCTCCGCGCACTCGTGCCTGCGTCTTTCTTCGCTTCCCTTTGGACGCCTCCGGCTGGGTGTTCTACGACCCGGTCACCTACCAGTTCTTCGCTTCTCAGGACGTCACGTTCGACGAGTCTGTCTGTTACTACAGGAGTCGCCCCCACCGAGGTACTGAGGTCTTTTCCCCCCCGCTGTTCCTCACCCTTGAGCCCCCCCCAGTCGCCCTGGTACCCCCCCCCTTCGCGTCCTGCCCCGTCAGGTGTGTCGCACGTCACTCCGCAGTCGTCCCCCCCGCAGCGTCCAGTCCCTGTCGTGTCTGGGGGTGCGGGAGGTGCAGTTGCGGAGGGTGAGGGTACTGGGGCTGCAGGAGCTGGTGGTGTCGGCTCTGGGGGTGCAGGGGTTGTGGGCGTGGAGGTCACTCCTGTGGAGGACACGGCAGCCTTGAGTCGGCGGCCTCGCCCCGCATCACCCCCTGGCTTTCCGTCCGTCCCGCAGTTTTCTCCTCGTTCTTCTGTGCGGCCGGTTGCTGCGGAGCCTGCGGGTGTTCCTGCGGGAGGTACTGGAGGCGCTGGGGGTGTTGGTGGTGGAGGTGCTGGTTCTGGGGGTGCTGGAGCTGGAGGCACTGGCACTGTGACGCCTACACCACGCACTGTACGTTTCCTGACCCGTGAGCAGCGTCTCCTCCGGTTGGAGAGGGAGGAGCGTGAGCGGTTTGAGAGGGCACAGCAGCAGCAGCAGGAGTAGTCTCAGTCGCAGCAACAGGAGAGCGTAGAGGAGGAGTCACAGCAGCAGGAGGAGAGAGCAGAGGAGTTGTCACGAGTGCAGCAGCGGGTGCAGTTGCAGTCGCAGCAGGAGAGAGTAGAGGAGGAGTCACAGCCGCACCAGGAGACAGTAGAGCAGGAGTCCCGTTCGCAGCAGCAGGTGCAGTTGCAGACACAGCATGAGAGAGTAGAGGAGGAGTCACGGCCTCCGCAGGAGAGGGTCGTGCAGGAGTCCCGGTCGCAGCAGCGGGTGCAGCTGCAGCCGCAGCAGGAGAGGGTCGTGCAGGAGTCCCGGTCGCAGCAGCGGGTGCAGCTGCAGGCGCAGCAGGAGAGGGCAGAGGCGGAGCCACAGGAGCAGCAGCAGGGGCCGGTACCGTCGCAGCAGACGCAATAGGAGGCGGAGCAGCAGCGACTGCGACTACGCGACCTCCCCGACCCAGCACCTGCACACTTTGTTTCTTGGTCCCCTACCGTCCCCTCCTGTTCCCCCTGTTGAGTCCCTTTCCTCATCCCAGTGGACTCGTCGTCCTCCCCTCAGTCGTGCTGTGTCCCCACAGCATCGTCGGTCCCGTTACCGTGCAGACGGTCCGTTCCACCTTGTTCTTCGCTCTCGTGTTCCACCTCCTCTTGTCCTTCCACAGCCCCCTGAGTCGTCCCTCACTGTGCTTCACGACCCGTTGTCCGACTACCTCCGTGCCTCCCGTCCCGTCGTCTCCCGTGTTTTGTCCTCGTTGGTCACTCACCCGACTGCACCTCTGTCGTCTGTCTCAGCTCTTGTTACCACTGTCGCTGGCTTTGCCTCTTCCCACCGCCTTGACTACGCAGCTCACTTGGTGAGTGGCCCTGCTAGTTCTCCGTCCTCTGGGGGTGCTCCTGTCTTTCCCCTGGAGGTCCTAGAGGACAGGCAGTTTGAGCTTGGTTACCTTGCGGCCGCTGTTCCTCATCTCTGCGCCATGCTGCTTACCCCTGAGGGGGATCCAGACGCTCTTGACATCCCGATCCCTCGCAATCACGCTGAGGCGGTCTCGGGACCTTGGGCCTCGTACTGGATAGCAGCTGAGGAGGCAGAGATGGCATCTTATAGGTCCACAGGCACTTACGTCGACGCAGTCCCACCACCTGGGACGAACGTCGTCAGTGGCCGATGGCTCTACAAGGTGAAGCGGCCGCCTGGATCACCACCAATGTTTAAGGCGCGCTACGTGGCGAGAGGCTTCAGTCAGTGAGAGGGGGTGGACTTTTTCCAGACCTTTGCTCCCACCCTGAAGATGAGTACTCTTCGGGTGTTGCTGCATATTGCAGCCCAGCGCGACTACGAGTTGCACTCCTTGGACTTTTCCACCGCGTTCCTTCAGGGGAGCCTGCACGAGCAGATCTGGCTGCGTCGCCCGCCTGGCTTCACTGGCTCTTTCCCACCTGGGACCCAGTGGCAGCTGCGTCGACCAGTCTACGGCCTGCGTCACGCTCCACGTGACTGGCACGACACACTTCGCTCGACCCTTGCAGCGCTTGAATTCTTTCCGTCGTGTGCCGACCCGTCACTGTTCATCCATCGTGGCTCGACCTCGTTCTTTGTCCTGGTCTACGTCGATGACCTGGTGTTCGCCACTCCCGACTGACGTGCGCTGGCCTCCGTGAAGGAGGAACTGCAGAGGAGACACACTTGCACTGACCTTGGTGAGCTGCAGCACTACCTTGGCCTGCAGATCACCAGGGACAGGGCAGCTCGCACCATTACGCTGACTCAGTCGCATATGGTCGAGCAGATCCTCACGCGGTTCCGCTTCCCGTTCTCCAAGGTACAGCTCACCCCTCTTGGTGTGGATCATGGGCTCACGGCTCCACCTTCGGACGAGTCATTTGAGTCCAGTGGTCCATATCCTGAGCTGGTGGGTTGTCTCATGTACCTGATGACCTGTACTCGCCCAGACCTAGCTTACCCTCTTAGCGTCCTTGCGCGCTTTGTTGCGCCTGGGAGACACCGACCGTCCCACTGGTACGCTGCTAAGAGGGTGGCGAAGTATGTGGCAAGTACATCAGGCATGGGACTTGTCCTTGGAGGGAAGCAGCCAGTTACACTCACAGGTTACTCAGACTCGTCGTGGGCCAACGACGCGGAGACGCGTCGGTCTACACAGGGGTACTCATTTAGCCTCGGGACAGGTGCTGTTTCGTGGCGGTCGACTCGGGCGTCGTCCGTCGCCGGTTCCAGCTGTGAGGCAGAGGTGTACGCTGCGGCCATGGCCGCTCAGGAGCTTCGCTGGCTGTCTTTCCTTTTCACCGACCTTGGTGAGCGGCCTCGCTCTCCCCCAGTCTTGTTCGCCGACAACAGGTCTGCTGTCCTGTTGTGTGAGGAGCACCGACAGGTTGGGAAGGCGAAGCACATCCAGCTTCGTTACTTCCTTCTGCATGAGTTGCAACAGCGTGGCCAGGCACTCTTTCGACGTGTGGTCTCTGAGGCCAACACGGCAGATATCTTCACCAAGGCGTTGCCGCCTTGTGACCACCAGCGTTTCTGCACCCAGCTTGGCCTTGTGCCTGCCCGTCCACACTTGCTTACGTAGAGATGCCTTGTCCTGCATGTCTTGTACTCTTGCATCTCTTTATATTTGCTATATACCTGCATGTGGACTGGCCTTGTGGCCCCTTGCTTGCTCTCGGAGTGTGTGGTGTCTTTGAGCTCCACCCTAAGATTTGTCTTGTTCTTGTGGACTGGTCTTGTGACCGTTGCTTGCTCTTGTTGTTTCTACAGGACTACCGTCACCTAGACTATGGGGGTGTGTCAAACTATAATTCTATAGTTTGTGTAGTTCTAGTCTAGGTGTTCTCCCTTGTGTTATTTTGTACTTGCACTAGGGTTAGGTTTTGCATATATCTTGTTTGTACTTTCTGTTTTAGTAAATTTTACATTGTGACACGCTCGGCGCCATGTCGACGAAGACCGCCTTCGTCCCCATCAGGTGGTGGGAGCACCCGTTGTCGAGCAGCACCGCCATCAGGTTGGCCTGCACAGCTGCCGCCACTGCCTGGAAGTCCTCGCCAGCCTTCGGTGCCAGCGAGACTGTCGGCTCCACCATGCCGACCATCGAGCACGATGCCTCCCCGTTGCCTCGGCTCTTGCCGCTGAAGCTGTCGACATCCTTCGTCGACGACGTCTTCTTCGACGTCTGCTTCTCCTTGCGCGACTTCGCATCTCGATGGGGGCGACGGCTGGTCGACCGGCCACGGCCTCCCTTGGTGTCTTCCTCGTTGCTATCGTCGCGGTTGGGGCACTCGTAGGAAAGGTGGTCGGGGTCGTGGCGATCCAGCACTCCCGCCGTCGACCACCACCTCCACGGCCCTTGTCCCGCGTCGACCTCTTCTCGTCGACGTCCTTCGTCGACCGTCCACCTCCGCTACCACCTCCGCCAGGCTTCCCGCGCTGCCCTTGCTGCTGATTCAGCTTCGTCGGTGCAGCGTAGTTTGCCTGCGGAAGGAGCTCTGTGGGCTGTTCGGCTTCATGCATCGCCTCGTCTTGAAGGATGTAGCTGGTGATGGAGTCCTCGTTGGGGGCTCACGCGTGCCGGGCACCATCATCATCCTCTTTACGAGGTTGTAGCCGCGCGGCAGGCCCTTGACGATGTGGATGATGTAGGACGCCGTCGAGTATTCGGCGCCCGCCATCTGCATCTCAGCCAGGATCCGTCGAGCACGGTTGCAGTAGTCCGTCGCCGACTCCTGCTCGCCCATCCGAATGTGTGTCATCTTCTCCTCCAGCTGTCCGATATACAGGTCGTCCCTCACCTGGTACGTCGACAGGATGAAGTGCCATGCCTGGTGACCAGCATCCAATCGCTCTCGACAGCTCCTGAGCGCCAGCTGCACCACCGGCGAGCAGCACCTCGAGATGACCATGAAGGTGAGCAAGTGAGCCGCACGAAACTCCCTGCGCAGCTCGACATCGTCCACGGGCGGAGTTGGCACTGTGCCGTCGGCGAAGCCATTCAGTCCGGGGACCTCCAGCTGAGGTTCTATCGACTCCCTCCAAGTGATGAGGTCCCGTCGACCTTGCAGCGGTGCGACGGTGATCCGGTCCGGCGAGAAGTTGAAGTAGCCATACGCCGGTGCAATCCCGCCCGCCGTCACATGCGTTGTCGCCGAGAGCCGTCCGCCGCTTCGTAGAGGAGAGCGATGTCGACCATCGACATCGGCACGCGAGCTGCCTGCAGCCGCCGTCGACCGATGCACTCGCGCCTGAATCCTGTCGACTCCACCGTCGAGCTTGATCACCCCTCTCTGCTTCGTGCCTTTGCTGCCGCTGACTCGTGCACCACCGTCGACCGCGTCGTCGACACCACCTTCGTTGCGCACCGGTCGAGGAGATACAGGACGGGAAGGGTGTTCCGTCGCCCACTGCGACCGGATGCCCAACTCGGCGATCACTAAGGGGATCTTCCCGTACTCGCCATCCGCGTGGCGTCTCCTCGCGTCAGCCAAACGTGCCTCCAAGGTGTCCGCTACGCCCGCATCAACTACGGGGTCGACCATGGTGACTAACGCTGCTGCCGGCCTACGAACAACTTAGTATGTGCAAAATTTGGCTCCTATCTAAAGGTAATCTGCGGGGTCGTCCACGCTCACCGCACGATGCGGAGATTCACTCTACAACGGTAGTGAGCTAGACTAAGGGGGGTTGGCACGAACTACTAGGAGTGACCGTAGCTTTGCTTAGTTCCTTAGCGCTTGCACGTTCACGGGAGAAATCGGCAAGAGTTTCCACTAGGCAAAGATTACATTACAGAATGGCTGAACAAGCAATGACAACAATGACTACATCAGGCACCTAGCAACTCTGCAGCTAGCCTGATCGACCGCCAGCACAGCTTGGTCGACCGCCTGCCAGCATTGCGTAGAGGAGCCGCGCCAGCACTGCAGAAGGGCGACCTGCCAACAGAGCAAGTTGACGGCGTGCCAACGTTGCAGCAGAGCAGATGTCCAGCGTTGCCCCGTAGAACACAGCAGTGCGTACGCTCGCAGGTGCGCGCAGACGATTGGCCCGACTTGCATTGCTGTGCATCTGTCGGCTGTTGTCTGTGCCTGACGAGCCACATCGACTTCGGGATACCAGCCCGAAGTCGCCTTCGCCATCGCGACTTCGACGACGTTCGCGTGCCTCCGCAGAACTCGTCGAACAGGTTACCCGGTCGACCTTGTCGACCACCAAGTGCTTCGGTCGACCACCAGTGCCTCTGGTCGACCACTGGGTCCTATTGGTTGACCACCAGGTCCCTCTGGTCGACCACAGCTCCCGTCGAGCTACCCCCTGGTCGACGGACCCCTTCCAATGACCAGAACTGGCAGATGATGTCGCCGAGCTCCCCTCGTCGACCGCTGCTCAGTTGTCAGGTCGACGGACTGCTCCGTCGACCTCCCGATCGAACTGCAGGTCGAGGGACTGCTCCGTCGACCTCCCAGTTGAACTGCACCTCCTGGTCGACAGCCCATCCGTCGCCCAGACCAGTCAGTTGCAGCTGTCGAGCTCCCTGGTCGACAGCAACACCACAGCGGTCCCCTGCAGCTCGACGACACAGTGTTTCCCAGTGTGAACGGTCGGCCGCTACTCCCGTACATCCGACCAAGTCGTCGGCGTTGCCCAAGCGAGGGCGGGGCCAACATTCCATTCCCATTAACAATAACATGGCCCAGAAACTCGTGTCTGAATGTAAAAACTCACACTTAGAGGCTTTGGTCAGTAGGCGGTGCTCACTCAGGATTTTAAAAACTGCTCCGATGACCTTCAGGTGCTGTGCTCTGTCACGGCTGTAAATCAGTATATCGTCAAGTAGACGATTGAACACTAATCTAAAAGTGGTCGAAACGCATTGTTCATGGTCATTTGAAAAGTTGCGGGGGTGTTGGTCAGTGCGAATGGCATCACGGTGTATTCAAAGGATCTGTAGCGTGTGCGGAAGGCAGTTTTCGGGCAGTTGGGTGGGTTGACGCGGATCTGGTGGTAACCTCCCCGAAGGCCGATCTTCGAGAAGACGCAGGCTGTGCGAAGTTGGTCGATGAGTTCGTCGCCTCGCGGGATGGGGTATCGTGAGTTGATCGTAACCCTGTTCAGTGCGCGGTAGTCGATAGACATGCGAAATCCCCCAGCCTTTCTTCGGTGTGAACAAAATCGGTGCTGCGAAAGGTGACGAGTTCGGGCGATTTTGTTTTTCTCGAGCAGGTAATCCCGCTGCTTCCGTACTTCGTCCAGTTCGGGTTGGGTCAGTCGGAACTGTAGCTATACTATCGGCTGTGCCCCTGGTACTAGTTTTATGCGGTGGTCATGCAGTCACTGAGGTGGCAGTCCCTCCTGTGGATCATCCGGACGAATCCCGCTGTGCTGCTTCAATAGTGCTGCAAGGTCATCCGGTACATCGGCGAGCTGTTTCTGTAAGTCGCTCGGTTTGTCTGCTGCCTCGGCTTCCCGAACGTCAACCGCATACACTTCAGCTCTTGCCGCTACGGAGCGTTTCATCGTGATGGCGTTGACCCGAACCGACGAAGACTCAGGCGAACTCCAGCAAGGTAGGGCGATGTTGTTATCGTTGACTCGCACCGTGCATTCACCCGACGTCCAGTCTACTTGTGGGTTGTGTCGTCGCAGCCAATCACGATCAAGTGAAATGTCGGTCCCGCCGAGGGTCATGGCTAAGATTTCCTAGGTAAAGGTGAAGTTTCCCCCTTAGCGAATCCGAACTCGGTTCACTCGTTCCCGTGTTGCCATTGGCCTGCTGTCAACCTGTCATGCGACGATATCAGGTAAGCATCGGTCCAGTGTCAGTTTAAGTCTCCATGCAGTGGTGGTATTTATTTAGCTGTGGCTAGCCCCCCGTCTACGAAGATCTTAACTAAGTCGATGTGAATTTTCCCGCTAAGAAGTATGGGACTGTCTACCGTTGAACCCTCCTTGTTCAGCCAGGTGTGGTCGACTGCATGAATCAGCACTGTCACTCAGTGAGGGTCGGTTGGGTCGGGCGAGCGACGTGACCTGTCAGTAGAGGGCATGTCTGCTACTGACTCCCAGCGTTTCCCTGGTGCATGGTCTGCTTCTGCTGCTCTGCTCCTTCTTTTCCCTTAGCTTCCGGGCATTCGCTTTTGCGGTGCCCAAGCCAATTCCACTCGAAGCAGCGCCCTTTTAACGGTGCAGCAGCAACATTCGCGGCGACGGCGCGTATCATGGCGTGCTCGTTCATCCCATGAGCTCGGTGTCCCCGGTTGTTGTTGCTGTTGTAGGACCCCGGTCTCGGGCGGCGAAGAAAATCGAGTTTCTCGGCCATGGCGAGAATCTTAATGAATTCGGTGACGTTGCGGAGCAGGATTTCTTACACGATGTCGTTTTTCAGGCCGCCAACGTAGCGGTCGATGCGCTCCACAATGCCAGAAACCCGTTGGTGTAATCTTGAACGGAACCGAGCTGGCGCCGAGTGCGGAGCTTCTGACACGTGGAAATCGACGCCGCGATTGGCTCAAATCTCCCGCGTAGACCTGCGCACCACGTGTCCTACGTGCGATACTGGGCTACCTCCATGAAATGCGACGGCGCCCAGGGTCCAGTTGGTCCTTCCCATGGCAGTAGAGTCTCGTAGTCACTCGGCTTCGTGACAATGACGCGCCACCAATCCATGGCGGGTCCTCGAAGTAATGACACGGCGTAGCGAATTCTCGCCCCGTCCGACGAGACGTAGTTTCCGTCGAAGAAGACGTTCATCGTAAAGATCCACGCCTGAACCGTCGGACCTGCGGAGAGTCACTCTACAACGGTAGTGAGCTAGACTACGGGGGTTGGCACGAACTACTAGGAGTGATCGTAGCTTTGCTTGCGTTCCTTAGCACTTGCACATTCACGGGAGAAGTTGGCAAGAGTTTCACTTGCAAAGTTGGAATTACGGACTGATTGAACAATTGACAGAATTGACTACATCAGGCACCTAGCAACCCTGCTGCTAGCCTGGTCGACCGCCAGCACAGCTTGGTCGACCGCCTGCCAGCGTTGCGTAGAGGAGCCGCGCCAGCACTGCAAAAGGGCGACCTGCCAACACTGCAGGTCGACGGCGTGCCAACGCTGCAGCAAAGCGGCTGTCCAGCGTTGCCCCGTAGAGGACAGCAGTGCGCACGCTCGCAGGTGCGCACAGACGATTGGCCCGACTTGCACCGTTGTGCATCCGTCGGCTGTTGTCTGCGCCTACCGAGCCACATCGACTTCAGGATACCAGCACGAAGTCACCTTCGCCATCGCGACCTCGACGACGTTCGCGTGCCTCCGCAGAACTCGTTGAACAGGTTACCCGGTCGACTTGGTCGACCACCAAGTGCTTCTGGTCGACCACTGGGTCCCTCTGGTCGACCACCAGGTCCCTCTGGTCGACCACAGCTCCCGTCGAGCTACCCCCTGGTCGACGGACCCCTTCCGTCGCCCAGACCAGTCAGTTGCAGCTGTCGAGCTCCCTGGTCGACAGCAACAGCTCGACCAAGCCTGTCGAGCAGCTCTCCCACTGTGAACGGACGGCTGCTACTCCCGTACATCCGACCAAGTCGCCGGCGTTGCCCAAGCGAGGGCGGGGCCAACACTCCATTCCCGTTAACACTCCCCTGCCGCGCTCACGCTTGGGCCTCCAGCCCACACGGCAGTACTCCACGGAGAAAACTTGTCCTCGGCGTGCACCCCACACACAGCACGCCATCACCGCACCAGCCGTGCAGAAGGGCACGGCACCTACTGCTGCACCTCATCGTCCCCGTCGCCGACGTTGGCCATACGTACTTGGCCGATGGCGACAGAACACCGGTTGAAAGCCGGAAAATGCAGCGCCTTCGTCAGGAAGTCCGCCGGTTGCTCGGTGGTCGGGATGTACTTCAGCACGAACTTCCCGCGCCTCACCATGTGCTGCAGCCAGGCGTAGCGTCGCTCCATGTGCTTGAGGTTGCCCGTCAGCCCCAAGCCCTCAGTGACCGTAATTGCCGACTTGTTGTCGACGCGGAAGATGGTCGGCTTTCATGCGTCGAGCAGCTTGAATTCCGCAAGGAGGAAGCGAAGTCGACGTCGACGTCCCTCCTTGCCAGCGTCCGTGGCCGCCACATACTCCGACTCGGTCGACGACGATGTCGCGCACTTGATGCGCGAGCTCGACCAGGAGACGGCGGCCCCTCCGTAGACGAACACGTAGCCGCCCGTGCTCGTCCGGTTCTGCTTGTCGCCCGCGTCGTCGGCGTCCACGTAGCCGATCAGCTCCAGCGACCCTGGTCCACCGCCGAACTCCAGGGCGGTGTCGCGGGTGTCAGCGAGGTAGGCGAGGCAGCGGTCGACCTCACGCCAATGCTGGTCGCTCCTCACCGTGAGGCCGCTCCCCAGCTTGCTGCAGGCGAACGCGATGTCCAGCCTCGTCGTCGTCGCCGCGAACTGCAGCGAGCCAACCTTCTGCCGAAACTCCTCCTCGTCGTCGAATGTCAGTTAGCGTAGGCGTCGACCGAGACCGACGTCTTCAGGACTCGACTGCCCTGCTCCTCGTCGATGAAGCGCCTGCGCAGCTTGTCGGCGTAGTTCTGCCGGTGCAGCCACAATTTCCTCGCTGGCCTGTCACGCACGATCTCCAGCCCGAGGTACTTGACGACCGGCGAAATCTCGCGCAGCTTGAAGGCAGCCTCCAGCAGCTCCTTCAGCTCCTTCAGCATCGCGGTGCTGCTGCTGGCGGCAAGCAGGTCGTCGACGTAGACCAGCACCCAGCAGGTCACTCCGTCGTCGCCGGCCTTGAAGTAGAGCGCCTCGTCGACCTGGCTCTTCTTCTAGCCAGCGCCAAGCAGCACACTGTCGAGAGCCCTGTACCACAGCAGCGGCGACTGCTTCAGCCCGTAGAGGCTCTTCAGCAGCTTGCACACCCGGCCGGTCCCATCGTCGAAGTAGTCCGGCTGGTACATGTACAGCACCCGGTCGAGCTTACTCTGCAGGAAAGCATTCTTCATGTCGAGCTGCATCAGGTTGAGGTCGAGGACGGCGACGATGCTGAGGAAGATCCTCAGCGTGACGTAGCTGCTCACCGGCAAGTACGTCTCGTCGTAGTCGGCGCCGTACACCTGCGTGAAGCCCTTCACAACCAGCCTCGCCTTCTCGCGCTCGACGGTGTCGTCGATGCGGTACTTGGTCGTCAACACCCACCAGTTCTTCATGATGTTCACCCCGCGTGGGCGTTCGACCAGCTCCTAAGTGCCCATGCCGATGAGGCTGCGGATCTCCTCGTCCATGGCGGCCTTCACCGCTTCGCCCTTCCAGCTCGCCAGCACCTCCTTCACCGTCATCGTGGCGATGTCCCAGCGGTGTTCGGGGTCAGCATGTACGTCGGGGTCGAGCTCCGGCAAGTCGACGTCATCGTCGGTGTCGTCGTACAGCAGGTCATCGTCGGCGTTGGCGTACACCGTGGTGAAGGCAGCTGGCGGCAGGCAGGCGTGGAAGCTCAGCCGCTCCGACGGCCGTCGAGCTCGACCTGTGCGTCGCAGCTCAGGCTTCTCGATTGGCACCTCTACCACGTCGCTGTCGGTGGACTCCTCTCCCGCCGACAGCTCCCCCTCCTCGTCGACATCTTCGTCGTCGACCAGCTGCTTAGACCCTTCGACCGGCAGCTCACCTCCTGCTGACTTCGACAGCTCCCCTGTCGACCGCCCCGGTTGCTGCTCCCCTAACGACTGCACCCCCGCTGCTGCCTCCCGTTCGACCGGCTCCCCTGTCTGCTGCTCCCCTGTCGTCGACGGCTTCCCATCCTGGTCAACGAGCTTAGCGCCTTGTCGGCCGCTGGCGATGCCACTGGCCGGCGCCACAAGCGATGCCTCAAGGCTCCCCTCATCGCCGGTGGCCGACACAGGTGTCGACGCAGGCCGATCTATGACGGGGGTGGGAGGAGCAAGGACAGGGAGAGGAGGAAGAACCTCCACGACATCCTCATCAGCAGGCTCGTCGACCTCGGCGAGCAGCGGGACCGTCGCCGTCGAGGTGTGCGTCGGCGGGTGTGTCTGCGTCCGCCCCGACGCCGGCCCATACTTCGCCTTCCACACCTCCAGCAACACCGTCTCGTAGAAGATCACCTCGACCAACGTGACCACCTTGTTGTCGGTCAGGTCGAGCACCTCCCAGCCCTTGCTCTTTGGCGACACACCCATGTGAAGCCCCCAGCGAGCCTTCGGCGCCAGCTTCCCACCGCGCTGCTGCTCGGGAATCATGAACTGCACCATGCAGCCCCACACCCGCGCCAGCGTGAGGTCGGGCTTCTTCCCGGTCAGCAGCTGGTACGGCGTCGTCCCCGGCGGCGTCGTCGACCGCTCCAAGCAGTTGCGCACCCAGACAGCTTGTCGAAGAGTGAGGTGCCACCAGTGGTGCTGCACGCCCATGTGCAGCAGCATCGTCCGCACGGACTCGACGACCGTGCGCATCTCCCGCTTAGCCATGCCGTTCTGCTGCGGAGTGTAGGGGCACGTCAAATCGTGGACGATGCCCTTCCCGTCGACGAAGTTGGTGAAATCCTTTCCGAGGAACTCCCCTCCCCGGTCGGAGCGAAGCGACAGTACCGACTTCTTCGCCTGCCGTTCCACCAGCACCAGCCACTTCTGGAACTCCCGCAGCACGTTGCTCTTCTTAGCGACCGTCATTGCCCACACGAACCGAGTGTGGCGATCCTTCAGCAGCAGGAAGTACAAGCTGCCATCCTTGGCAGCCACCCGAAATGGCCCGCACAAGTCAATGTGCACGACAGCCAGTGCCTCCTCGGCGTCCGAGCCCTTGGCGGGGAAGGTGTGCCGCGACAGCTTTCCTCCGACGCACGAGACACACGGCGGGTCTGCTCCGGTCGACGGAGTGATGTCGAGCCCAGCAACAACTTCATGCTTCGCCAAGCTCTTGATCGTGTCGATGCCGGCGTGCGCGAGCCTCGCATGCAACCGGTCAGGGGTCGACTCGTCGCCGAGACGATCGTCCGCTGAGCTACCACCTCGGTCGACGGCGATTGCGTGCTCGACCGAGCACCTCCCCGGTCGCGGCGACGAGACCTGCAGCTGTACTCTGCTCTCCTTCAGCTGGCTAGCTCACAGCAGGTTCGCCTGTACGCCCGGAACGTAGAGCACGTCGGGGATGAGGACCTGCTTCCCGGCCTCCCCTTGTAGAGCGACGGTTTCGCGACCCTCGACAGGCTGCAGCGCCCCGTTGAATCCACGCACGTGCTTCACTCCGTCGCTCGGCACCATGTCAACGAAGACCGCCTTCGTCCCCATCAGGTGGTGGGAGCACCCGCTGTCGAGCAGCACCGCCATCGGGTTGGCCTGCACAGCTGCCGCCACCGCCTGGAAGTCCTCTCCAGCCTCCGGTGCTAGCGAGACTGTCGGCTCCACCACGCTGACCATCGAGCACGACGCCTCCCCGTCGCCTTGGCCCTTGCCGCTGGAGCTATCGACGTCCTTCGTCGACGGCGTCTTCTTCGACGGCTGCTTCTCCTTGCGCCGCTTCTCATCTCGACGGGGGCGATGGCTGGTCGACCGGCCACGGCCTCCCTTGGTGTCGTCCTCGTCGCTGTCGTCGCGATCGGGGCACTCGTAGGAAAGATGGTCGGGGTCGCCGCAGATCCAGCACTCCCGCTGTCGACCACCACCTCCACGGACCTTGCCCCGCGTCGACTTCTTCTCGTCGACCGCCCACCTCCGCTACCACCTCCGCCCGGCTTCCCGCGCTGCCCTTGTAGTTGATTCGGCTTCGTCGGTGCAGCGTAATTCGCCTGCAGAAGGAGCTCCGTGGGCTGCTCGGCCTCCGGCATTGCCTCGTCTTGGAGGATGTAGCTGGTGAGGGAGTCCTCGTCGAGGGACTCACGTGTGCCGGGCACCATCGTAAACCTCTTCATGAGGTTGTAGCTGCGCGGCAGGCCCTTGAGGACGTGGGTGATGTAGGACGACGTCGGGTATTCGGCGCCCGCCATCCGCATCTCAACCAGGATCCGTCGAGCACGGTTCCAGTAGTCCGTCGCCGACTCCTGCTTGCCCATCCGAATGTGTGTCATCTTCTCCTCCAGCAGTCCGATGTACAGGTCATCCTTCACCTGGTACGTCGACAGGATGAAGTACCATGCTTGATGACCGGCGTCCAGTCGCTCTCGACAGGACCTGAGCGCCAGCTGCACCACCAGTGAGCCGCACCTCGAGATGACCATGAAGGTGAGCAAGTGAGTCGCACGAAACTCCCCGCGCAGCTCGACATCGTCCACGGGCGGAATTGGCACGGTGCCGTCGGCGAAGCCCTTCAGCCCGGCGACCTCCAGCTGAGGTTCTATCGACTCCCTCCACGTGATGAGGTCCCGTCGACCTTGCAGCGGTGCGACGGTGATCCAGTCTGGCGAGAACTTGAAGTAGCCATACGCCGGTGCAATCCCGCCCGCCGTCACATGCGTCGTCGCCGAGAGCCCTCCACCGTTTCGTAGAGGAGATCGACGTCGACCATCGACGTCGGCACGCGAGCTGCCTGCAGCCGCCGTCGACCGCTGCACTCGCGCCTGGATTCCGTCGACACCACCGTCTACCTTGATCACCCCTCTCTGCTTCGTGCCTTTGCTGCCGCTGACTCGTGCACCTCCGTCGACCTCGTCGTCGATGCCACCTTCGTTGCGCACCGGTCGAGGAGATGCCGGACGGGAAGGGTGTTCCGTCGCCCACTGCAACCAGATGCCCAACTCGCGATCACCAAGGGGATCGTCCCGTACTCGCCATCCGCGTGGCGTCTCCTCGCATCAGCCAAGCGGGCCTCCAAGGTGTCCGCTACACCGGCATCAGCTACGGGGTCGACCATGGTGACTAACGCTGCTGCCGGCCTACGAACGACTTAGTAGGTGCAAAAGTCGGCTCCTATCTAAAGGTAATCTGCGGGGTCGTCCACGCTCACCGCACCATGCGGAGATTCACTCTACAATGGTAGTGAGCTAGACTACGGGGGGTTGGCACGAACTACTAGGAGTGATCGTAGCTTTGCTTAGTTCCTTAGCGCTTGCACGTTCACGGGAGAAATCGGCAAGAGCTTCCACTAGGCAAAGATTACATTACATAATGGTTGAACAAGCAATGACAACAATGACTACATCAGGCACCTAGCAACTCTGCAGCTAGCCTGATCGACTGCCAGCACAGCTTGGTCGACCGCCTGCCAGCATTGCGTAGAGGAGCCGCGCCAGCACTGCAGAAGGGCGACCTGCCAACAGAGCAAGTCGACGGCGTGCCAACGCTGCAGCAAAGCGGCTGTCCAGCGTTGCCCCGTAGAACACAGCAGTGCGCACGCTCGTAGGTGCGCGCAGACGATTGGCCCGACTTGCACCGTTGTGCATCCGTCGGCTGTTGTCTGCGAGTGACGAGCCACATCGACTTCGGGATACCAGCCCGAAGTCGCCTTCGCCATCGCGACCTCGACGACGTTCGCGTGCCTCCGCATAACTCGTTGAACAGGTTACCCGGTCGACCTGGTCGACCACCAAGTGCTTCTGGTCGACCACTGGGTCCCTCTGGTCGACCACCAGGTCCCTCTGGTCGACCACAGCTCCCGTCGAGCTACCCCCTGGTCGACGGACCCCTTTCGTCGCCCAGACCAGTCTGTTGCAACTGTCGAGCTCCCTGGTCGACAGCAACAACACAGCGGTCCCCTGCAGCTCGACCAAGCCTGTCGAGCAGCTCTCCCACTGTGAACGGTCGGCTGCTACTCCCATACATCCGACCAAGTCGTCAGCGTTGCCCAAGCGAGGGCGGGGCCAACACTCCATTCCCGTTAACAGGACCATCAATGTTGACTCGGGTCGAAGCATGGCGGACGCTGCGGCCTGAGCGGCATTGGTGAAGGGAGAGCCGACTCATCGATCTGCGTCGAAATGTTGACGCGACGCTGACTTCCAGCCGCATTCGTCGCTCTAGGATGTGTTGTCACATGGTCGTCGTGAACGTCGTTGCGTGCGACGCCATCACTAGCAGCGCTCGAGTGTTGTCCCACACTCACGTGTTGGGCGGCGGATGGTGCTCCTTGTGCTGCTGTTCCTTGCGTTTTAATATATGCTGGTTGCGCTTGGGTGATGTCATTTTGCAGTGACGCGCGTTCTGCCGTTAACGTGGCGATTTCTTCGTGCCTTTTATGCAGTTGGCGCGTTAACTCGTCCAGGCGCTCCTGCGTCAGGTTAGTGATGTCAACACGTTCTCCCATGTCGAAGGACGTCGGCCGGTCTAGGTGCTAGGCGCAGTCGTGGCTGCACGCGCTTGCGAGAGAGCGCGAGGACAGCAGCTCCTAGTACGCTAAGGGGCGTGAGTCTCTTCGAGCGAAAAAAATCATAAGTTGAGTTCTGGTGGGTGCGGAAATGCGCGGTCCGAAAAGGAAAGTGGCTATGAGACCAAGTGTTACGGGTGCAATTTGTGTCACCCAATCAGATGCGAACAACTACCGTATACATGTCGCCAGGTCGCACAGTGTCACAATACATTCGCATTTTGAGACGCGAGGTTGACTACATTTAGATGCGACTCGGGAAAAACAACATTGAGACACTTGTGTCCCCACAAGAATGTACCCTAAGTGGGCAAAAGTACAAGTATGAGCGAAGGTACCGTATGAGCGAATACTTACGGTATAAGCGAAACATGCAAACAATAACGCGATGTGTGCGAGCTAGCTAGTGCGATGAGGTTCGGGCTAGTCCCGAAGGGTAGGCCGACTTGGCCAGGCCAGCGATGCAAGGTTCGGCAAATGTGGCGCGCGAAGGCAGCGAAACACCGTTGTCAGTGACAGGCGACGAAACGGTCGGTTCTTACCACGATGTTGAGATGCGCGGTAAGGAATGTCGAAATTTTATTCACAAGAATACCTTGCCAAAGCTGGTGCAAATTGTAGGACATGCATGTTGGCTATAATTAATCTCCATATGGGGCAAGTTTCAATACAGGTTACCAGCACGATCATTGTAGGCTTTTTTCACAAACAACCCATATTAGGGGCTTGTAATAGTTGGAGGGTGCAAGAGGAGAGTTGCTTTGAATGTACACGGCTACCGTATTTCCAAAAAATGGTACAGTAGTACCGTAGCCGAATGTGTTTCCAAGGTCAGTCGTCATGAGCGAAAAAAGAGAAGTTGCTTTCCTGCAAGGGAGATCAGGCAACGAGAGGCAGGGTCGGGAAACGGAGAGAGGCAGGAGGGCAGGAAAAGGAGAGGCACAACCAGGAGGGCAGAAAAAACAAATCATTGGTATACATGAGAGCATTATTGGTACATTGACCAGCGTTGACTTGAGCTGACCTGAGCTGTGAGACAGCTGCGCCTGACCTAACTTCACCTTCATTGACTTGAATTGACCAGCGTTGACTTGAGCTGACCTCTGTGTAACGAGACGGCTGGGCCTGACCTGACTTGACCTTCATTGACTTGCATTGACCAGCGTTGACTTGAGCTGACCTGTGCTGCGAGACGGCTGCGCCTGCGAGCAACGGAGCGGTTGCGACTGGCCTCGGAGTTGGGAGAGAGGATCATACGCTGAGAGGAGAGGAAACCAAGCCAAGAAATAGCAGGGTGGAGGAGGGAGGGGCAGGACGAATGGCGGAGGATTGAGCGGGTGCGTCTGATGCTTCACAAGCCTGCGAGCCAAAGAGCGGTTGCGACTGGCCTCGGAGGAGGGAGGGAAGGGCAGGACAAGTGGGTGGAGAGGGATGAGCTGATACACCCACAAGCCTGCGAGGCACAGAGCGGTTACAACTGGCATCCAAGTTGGGAGCGAGGAAAATGTGCTGTGCTGAAGGTGGGGAGGGGGGTGTGGGGTTGGGGGAGCAAAAAAATAGTGGGGAGTGGAGGCAAGGGCAGGAGTTGGTGGAGAGGGATGAGCTGATGCACCCACAAGCCTGCGAGCCATGGGGCGGTTGCGACTGGCCTCGGAGTTGGGAGAGAGGATCATACGCTGAGAGGAGGGAAAACCAAGTCAAGAAATAGCGGGGCGGGGGAAGGAAGGGCAGGACGAATGGCGGAGGATTGAGAGGTGCAATGCTTCACAAGCCTGCGAGCCACAGAGCGGAGTTTGGAGAGAGGATCCAAGGCTGAAGGTGGGGAGGGGGGTGTGGGGTTGGGGGAGCAAAGAAATAGTGGGGAGAGGAGGGAAGGCAGGACAAGTGGTTGGAGAGAGATGAGCTGATGCACCCACAAGCCTGCGAGCCGTAGAGCGGTTGCGACTGGCATCCGAGTTGGGAGAGAGGATCATGCGCTGAAGGAGAGGTGAGGGGGGAAGCAGAGCCAAGAAATAGGGGGAAAGAGGAGGAAAGGACAGGACGAATGGGTGAAGAGAATTGAGCTCATACAGCACAAGGATGCGAGCCAGGGAGCAAATGGGAGCAGTTGAGACTGGAAGTATGGGCACGGCAAGAGGGCCATTTGCCAAGAAGGGAAGTTGTGGAGGGGGGAGGGGATATGGAGGTGGGGGGGGGATGTGGATGGGGGAGGGGATGTGGAGGAAGAAGGGGATGTGGAGGAAGGAGGGGATGTGGAGGAAGGAGGGGATTGGGGGAGGATGCCATTTAACTCAGCTTTTGCACGGCTTTTGAAGATTCGAGAACATCACCTCCCAATTTGGCCACTGCACCCCCCCCCTCACCTTCTGCACGGCGGTTTGGAAAACCTCCTTCTCCATGCAAGGCTGGTAGCTGTGCCGAGCTGTGCTATGTCACCACTGCTCACCACTGCCTACCATTGCCCACCATTGCCCACCACCGCCCACCACTGCCCACCACTGCCCACCACTCACTCACCTTCTGCACTGCAGTTTGGAACACCTCTTTCTCCATGCAAGGCTGGTAGCTGTGCAAAGCTGTGCTGTCACAACTTCCCACCACTGCCCACCACTGCCCACCACTGCCCACCACTGCCCGCCACTGCCCACCACTGCCTGCCACTGCCCACCACTGCCCACCACTGCCCACCACTGCCCACCACGGCCCACCGCTCACCTTCTGCACGGCTGTTTGGAAAACCTCCTTCTTCTCCATGCGAGGCTGGTAGCTGAAGACCTGGTGCAGCAACTCGTTCTCCTGGTGGTATGTGTGAGGGGGGAGGGCGGAAGGAGGGCGGGGGCCGGTGGGAGGGCAGAAGGGGAGAGTGGGGGTGGGTTTGAAACACCTTCTTCTTCTCCATGAAAGCCTGGTAGCTGAAGACCTGGTGCAGCAGCTCGCTCTACTGGCGAAGTGGGAGGGAAAGGGTGGGAAGGGGGGGAGGGGGAAGGGGTGAGGGGGTTGGAGAGGGGTGGGAGACGAGAAAAGGTGTTGGTTTTTGTGGGGGGAGGCATATGGGGGAAAGGGACTAGGAGGAGGGTAGTGGGACCGAATGGGTGTGTGTGTGTCTGAAGAGTCTCATGGCGTGTGGGAGTGTGATTCAAGGTCCCTAAAGGCGGCAGTGTGGGTGAGAGTCTGGCATCAGCAGCTACAGACACGTGGGTGGACTCATGGAGCCATGGTCCACACGTGCTGCTGCCAACGAATTCAGCCCAGCCTAGGAAACCGCCACAGCCACCCTCAAAACCACCAAGGCATTTAATAAAAACAGCCAAGACAGTCGTAAGAACCGCCAGAGCAGTTCGTAAAACTGCCAATGGCAGTCCAAAAAACCGTCAAGGCAGTTTAAGAACCACGGAGGCAGTGCTAAGGAGCAGTGCAGCAGGCCCAGTCAGTGTCGGCACCGCAGTGACGGCACCCCAAGGTTGGGATGAGGTCAGTGGGAGGGACAGGGAGGATGGGAGCCTTCCCATCCCTGCTGCTGGTGCCGATGAGACAAGGATTGTGCTGTGGATGGAATAGAGGATTGAGATGAATTGAGTGGAGGATTGAGATGGTTCACAAAAACCGAGTTGTTAAATCCAAGAACTGTGGGATTAGAAAGCGAGGGCGGGAGAGAAGAAGGGAGTGGGAGGGAGCGCAGTTGGGCAGTTGGTTTGGAGATGCATAGTGCAAATGGTAGCTGGTAGCTGCAGGCCTGATGAAGCCCTGATGGGCGCCTGGTTGCGTTAATGGGATGGGAGAAGGAGCGATAGGTTCTGAACCATCCCTACTGCTTCTCGTATGAAGCCTCCCAAAGCATGTGGGTGGGAGTCTGGCATCAGCAGCTACAAACGCGTGGAGCCATGGACCACATGGACCCATGGCCAACACGCGCTGCTGCCAACGAATTCAGCCCAGCCTAGGGGCCGCCGCACTTGCCCTAAGATCAGCCAGAGCCGTCTTAAAGAACCACCAAGACCGCTTGAACAACCACCAAAGCAGTTCATCAGACCGCAAAAGCAGCTTGGAAAACAGCCCAGGCAGTTGGAAAAACCGCCAAGGAAGCTCTAAGAAACGGCCCTAGCAGCCCAAAGGAACAGTGCAGCGGACTCAGTCAGTGTTGGCACTGATGCTGACGGCATCCCAGGGGGATGGCGTCAGTGCGGGGGACAGGGAGGATGGGCACCCCCCTGTCCCTGCTGGTGGTGCCGATGAGACGAGGGATCAACAATAAGTGAGGGAGAGAGGGAGGGAGAGAGGGATGGAGGGAGGGAGAAGGGAGGGAGGGGGGGAGGGAGGAAGAGAGGGAGGGAGACAGGTAGGCAGGAGGGCAGAACGGCAGGAGGGGAGGACACACCTGCAAATGGCGTTGAAAGCCGTCAGCTAGAAACCTCCGGAGAGCATTCAGCTGGTGGGGGGATGGGGGACAGGAGGGGAAGAAGGCGGGCAACGGTTGGAAGAATAGAGGGTTGAAGCAGGGCAAAAGGTGGTGACGGAATGAAGGTACTGAGCTAGCAAGCAAGGCGTCAGTACGAGTGGTCATGCCCTCACAGCAATAAGCACAACACAAACACGCCTTGCCTTGCTTGCTGTCTCTCCTCACGTATCAACCACTCACCTGCACTGTCAGCATCCACGTGTCAACCACTCACCTGCACTGTCAGCATCCACGTGTCAACCACTCACCTGCACTGTCAGCATCCACGTGTCAACCACTCACCTGCACTGTCAGCGTCCACGTGTCCACCACTCACCTGCACTGTCAGCGTCCACGTGTCGACGCGCAGTGAGTCGCCGTGCTTCAGCCTGATGACCGTCTCGGAGCAACGCCCGTTGTCCTGATGAGGATGCGAGGAGACGGGAGGGGGCGGGAGGGGGTGGGAGGGAGTGGGAGGGAGTGGGAGGGAAGGAGGGGAGGAGGGGAGGGAGGTATGGTCGCCGTGCTTCAGCCTGATGTCGAGGGGGTTGGAGGGGAGTGGGGTAGAGGAGACGAGGGTGGGGAGGAGGTTGGGGAGGATGGGGGAGGAAGAGCTGGCTAGACCGCTCCACACCTGACAACCGGCTCAGAGAAACGTGCATTCACGCTGGGGAGCGCTGGCTGGCTGCTGCACTCTTCCCATACACCCGCCCACATCTCATCAGGACAGCAAGCATTAGAGACTCGCCCTGATGGACCCGAGGATTTTTCGAAACGCCAGGCGCTGAGAGAGGCGGTCCTTCTGAACCACGTGAGGGAATTGCCTCACGAATAGCATCTCAGCAGAAACACACTCACCCGGATGGATCCGAGGATCTCCCTGAACGCCAGCCGCTGGGAGAGGCGGTCCTTCTTGGTCATCTGCTTGCTGCTGCCCACCGTCAGCTGCTGCATCTGCTCCACCGCCTTCTGCACCGTTGCACTGCCCTGGCGCCCACCTGTCATATGAAAAAAAAAAAAGGTGAACGAGGCACGGGCATGAGGTATGAGTTGAACTAACAGTCACCTCATCTGCTTGCTGCTGCCCACCGTCAGCTGCTGCATCTGCTCCACCGCCTTCTGCACAGTAACACTGCCCTGGCGCCGTCCTGTGAAGAACAGAGGGGTGCACGAGGCATGGGGTATGGGGTGTGAGCCGTGGGGCATAGGGAATGGGTTGCATTGGTCATTTGCTTGCTGCTTCCCACCGCCATCTGCTGCATCAGCTCCATGCCCTCTGCACAGCCCTGCTGCCTTCTTAGCGTTCACTTATGGACGGGGCATGGGGAATGGGGCATACGGTGGGAGATGAATTGGAACTCAAGATATCTGCTGCCGCCTGCCACAGTTGTTCAGGACAGAGGTGCACGAGGGACCTCCCACAGGTTTATCGTGCAGCGCCACCCAATCCATTATAGAGTCATCCGAGACACTGCTCTCCACTGCACCGCCCAGCACAGCACAGCACCACACAGCACCGCACAGCATAGCACAGCTCTGCAACCTCAGGGTCTGGGTCGACTCACCTCCCACGGGTTTATCAGGCAGCACCACCCCATCTACGATAGAGTCATCCGAGTCACTGCTCTCCACACCACCGTTTGCCAAGCCATTCGCCGAACCTCCTCCCGTCCCTGCAGCGGTCACAGCCTCAGCTGCAGCGTCTGCAGGGCAGTGCTCGTGCACGAGCGCTATGGCCTCGCCTGCCGCCCCCCTCACACTCAGATCCGCGTCTTGCAGGCAGCGGGACAGAACTTCCAGCTCACTGGTTCGGCGGTGTGAGGGAGGGAGAGAGGAGAGCGAGACGAGTAGGGGATAGTGAGGGAGGGAGGGAAGGAGGGACGGATGGAGGGAGGGAGGGAGGGAGGGAGGGAGGGAGGGAGGGAGGGAGGGAGGGAGGGAGGGAGGGAGGGAGGGAGGGAGGGAGGGAGGGAGGGAGGGAGGGAGGGAGGGAGGGAGGGAGGGAGGGAGCACGAGGGCTGTGACACCCAGGTCCGTGTCTTGCAGGAAGTGGGGTAGAACCTCCGGCACACTGGGTGTGGGGTTGCAGTTGGCAAGAGCTGAGCCAGGAGATACGAGAAGGGCCAGAGGCACAGTCTAGAGGCACCACAAGCCAAGGAGCTGACGAATCTATGGTCGCAGAGTTGACGCACCTGCGAGTGTGGAACTGCGAGAGCTGCGAGGAGGGCAGTGTGGAGAGCAGCAGAGTCCAGTTGCTGATGGCTGATCCCCTCACTGCCGCTGGCACCACCGCCTTGCTGGCGCCCTGGTGAGAGAAAGAAAGAAGAGGTTCAGGGGGGCAGGGTGCGGCGGGTGTTGAGAGTGAGTTGGTTGAGAGGGTTGGTAAAGATGGAGAGCCGCAGGGTCCAGTTGCTGATGGCTGATCTCCTCACTGCTGCCAGCACCACCGCCTTGCTGGCGCCCTGAGGACGGAAAGCGAGAACGGGGGTGGGGAACGAGGGGTGTTGAGTGCGTTGGGTTGGAAGGAAGGTACACTTATCCAGTTGGTGACTGACGGGAAAGCTCTTTCCCAGCGAGGGTAGGCACATGCTGTTCTTTGAAGCATGGTCGTTCCTTCATTCCCAAGTAACACGACCACCCGAACGAGGTGACTTCTGAGTCGACTCCAAAGTGACTTCGTCCCCAAATAACAAGACCAGCCAAACCAGACCAGACGCCTCCCCTGGTGGTTAACCACGAGCTATACAGCAAGCTCATGCTCTCCCCTGTAGCATCAGCAATAGCTAGTGAACCCCAAACCCTCATGCTTGAAACCTAAACCCTGCACCTCACCTGGGGGTTGGCAACGAGCCACAGCAGGCGCATGCTCTCCCCTGTAGCATGCGCGATACCTAGTAAACGCCAGACTTTAAGACCCAATCCTTGAACCTTGAAACCTCCACCCTGAACATCACTGGGGGTTGGCGACGAGCCACAGCAGGCTCATGCTCTCCTCCGTGGCATGTGCAAATGCTAGCAAACCCCAAGCTCTTGGACCCAAAACCTTGGGCTCTGAAGCCTAAACCCTGCACCTCACCTGGGGATTGGCGACAAGCCACAGCAGGCCCATGCTCTCCTCCGTGGCATGTGCGTCCATGGCCCCCACGAACGTGATGATGGCCATGGCGTCTAGACACTGGATGGGGGAAGGTGATCAGGGCGGTGGGACACACTCAGAGGGAGGACGGAGAGGGGATATCGTGAGATATATTAAGAAACGGTACATTCTCTCCTCTGTGGCATGTGCGTCCATGGCCCCCACGAACGCTATGATGGCCATGGCGTCTAGACAGTGCAGGAGGGGGAGAGGAGGGAAGGGGCCAGGCAGAGGTGAGGAAACAAGGCGATGGAGAAGAGGGGAGGGGACACTATGAGGTGCACCAGAGTGTGATGATGGCAACGGCGCGCGTCTAGAGAAGAAAAGGTGAAAAGAGGAGATAGGGGCCGGAGGAGGGGGACAGTGTAACGGAAGGGAGAGGATGGGAAGGGGCGTTGTGAGGTGCATCAGAACAAATCCTTCTGTAACATGTGCAGCCCTCCCTCCCTCCCCCTACTCCATCCCCCTACTCCATCCCCCCCTCCATCCCTCCCTCCCTCCCCCCACTCCCTCCCTCCCTCCCTCCCTCCCTCCCTCCCCCCCTCTCTCCCCCCCTCCCTCCCTCCCTCCCTCCCTCCCTCCTCCCCTCTTTTTCCCCGCTTAACCTCGCTTCCCTTCTTTTGAACACCCCACTCACAGCAACGCGGGTGGCGGCACAGCCAGCAGCGCGAGCGAGCTTGCTCAGATGCGGCAGCGACGAGGACAGCAGCTCCTCGCACGAGTCAGACGCCCCCAAGGTGAGCGCCAGCAGACCTGGGGTTTGAGGGGAGGGGGAGAAAAAGGGTGGGGGTGGGGAAGAAGGGAAAAGAGAAAGAAGGGCCATTTGAGGAGAGCAGACGGGTTGGGAATCGAGAGGCGAGCGGGGAGGAGAGGAGAGGGAAGGGAGAAACAGACAAGGCAGGGACGAGGAGAGCAGCTCCTTGCGTGAGTCAGAAGCACCTAAGATAAGCGCCAGCCGACGTGTGGTTGGAACGGGAGACAGAGAAAGGAGATTTCTCTTCGGGAGGAAGAGGGAGAAGGGGAGGGTGAATAGACGAGGCAGGGGCGAGGTGAGGAGCTAGCGCAGGGGGTATCGGTAGTACGTACAAGAGCAGGGAGCACTCACCAAGGCAGCGGGCAGCTAGAACTTGCTCAGGGGCCTTGCCCTTTCTAAGGCACGAGAGGAAACCCTGTGTGAGAGTGTCGAACCTGGGGGTATTGGAAGGGGCGGGAGGGAGGGAAGAGTGTGCTAAGCTGGTGGGGTACGAGTCACTAGAGAGGACATGCGACAGGCGAGTACAGCCTGCGAGAGGGTGTCAACGCGCACACACACGCACACACGCGCACACACACGCGCACACACACGCACTCACCTGCCCACACACAAGCGCGCACACACACACCCACACTCGCCCATGCACATGCACACACACAAACCACCTCCCCTTTTTCTCCCCATGCAAACACCCACTTCAGAAGCCTTACTTGTCCTGCACGAGCTCCCCGTGAACTTGCGACGCCAGAGTGGTCGCCAGCCCTTTGAGTGCCGCCTCGCGCGTTGTTGACCTGGTAGGGGCGCACACGCAGAGGAGGGCGGATTGGATGGGCAGTTGGGACGCCAGAGTGATCGGCAGCAACTTGGCAGGGGCGCACAAGCGGGGAGAGAAGGGAGAGGGAAAGGAAGGGAGACAGACGAGGGGGGAGGAGAGCGGAGGGTAATGGGCAACGTAAATATTCGGAAAAACCCCGCCCATAATGAGACATCCTCAACATAGGTCGCACCCACCCAACTTACCGCTTCTCCTGCAGCGCGTCTAGAAGCGCTTCCGTGGCCGTCGCCGCGCAGTAGACGTCGTCGCGCGCGCCGGAGTGCACGGCGGGGAGGTCGCTCGACGATGACGCGGTGCTCGCCGTGTCGTCGTCGTCCGCGTCGCCGCCGCCGCGCGACGACCCGCAAGAACTCTTTTCTGCGGAAATCAAGAGGGGAAATACGCAGGGGTTGGAGGAGAAGTGGGGGAGAGGAGGGTGTCGGGAAGGAAGGACGGGAAAGAGAGAAGAGAGGAGAGGAGGGAGAGGCATTAGCAGAGGAAGCAGGAATCTCGTTCCGGTCATTTCGGGCGCCGTTCCTCGTATCCAGGCCGTCCGCGTCGTAGGAGTGGTTCGCGTCGTCCGCGTCGTCCGTGCCGTCCGCGTACCGTAGTCTCAGCGACCAGATCCGCGACAACCTTAATTTGTGAGAGCGAACGCAGGACGTTCGCCCAGTGTATATGGCAGACGCCCCACGGTAACTCTTCTCTGGAGAGCGTCGCAGACAGATATCGGGAGAAGGCGTAGCAGGCAGAGCAGACAGTCGGTTCAAAAAGCCGCCGTTGCTCGCCGTGTCGGGGTCGTCCGCGTCGTCGCCGCGAGCAGAATCGGATCCACAAGAACCATATAACGAAGAAACAGGGACTAAAACTTGGGCGAAGGAGAGATGACAGAAGTTACGTAGTTTTGCCGTCTCTTAAAGGCGGGGTGCAACTTCTTAGGAACAGTTGCAGGACAAATATGGAGTGTGCGTAACGGGACCCTTATTGGACGAAAAAATTGGAATCTCGCACAAGACAAACCTCTCGCCACTGAACTGCGTGGGACTACCAAGTTTCAAGCTATAATACCCTGAAGTTGAAGCTGATAGTTGGCCCACGGCTTTAACCAGACGACATTACACAAAAAAGAGAACGCAGGGACGTACTGCAAGACGGGCTCGGAAGGAGCAGACGGACGCTACATACTCGATCACAGCGCTTCTAGCTTCCCATTTACGAGCGATTCGCAAAAGGGGAGCTTAAGTTCTTGCAGTAGCTACTTAGAAACTCTATTGAAGAGCAAGAAAGAAAGAAAGAAAGAAAGAAAAAAAAAACAACAACAACAACAACAACAACAACTGAAAGAAAGCGCAAGAGCAGGATAAAATGATAAACTTACTCTTCCCCATTCTGGTCGGCGATAAGCTTTAGACGAGACGAACTGCAGCACTAGGCCCGAGGGCTCGAATGGAGAGTCTTTGCTGCAATATCTCCTGAAAAAACGCCTGAGGAGGCTCCTGAGGAGTACAGCTGTTTTGGTAGGCAGATGGCCCGACCGATTCTGCAGCAGGTGCTAGCCCTTTTCTATTATTCTACCAAGGCCGTCTGGTGCAATAAATGCGGAACGAGTAAGGAAGCAATGTGTGAATGCGAAATAGGTGCGCGAGTCCTAACGTTCCTGAGCGCGTAAGCCTTGAAAGACGAGAGTACGAGGGCGAAGGAAAACAGCGTATCTATGTCGTCTTATATAAGGCCATCAGAACTTCAGTAGACCACGAGGAAGTACGAAGACTCTTCACCCCGCCATGCTTTGACGAGCGTAGAACGGCAATGCTGGTCTCTTAGCCCGCTATCATTGACCTAGCGGGCTCCTGGTTCTCCGTTGCCCCCAGTTCCGTCCTCTTGGGATCTTAGGAATAATTCTAAGATCCAAGACGGATTCAATATGCTCAACCCGGTAGCCTATTAGCAACTAGTTCCGTTACCGCCGTGATCGGGAGGAGCCTGAAATCGGTAGAGCTGGGAGAAGGAGGTGCTAGGAGCGCCAATGACGGTCACGGAACGGAAGGAGAAGCTAAGGCACGCCATGGATGGTCAATGGGGAACGAAAGAAGTTATCCTGTGAGCTGTTCTACCAGAAGGAGAAAAGAGGGTTTGGACATGGCAATGATTCCTGCTTTATCCCGTGTTCTGCTTGCCAACCACTGTCTTGGGAGGATGGCTGTCCTTGAGATTTGCGACGAGTTCCGTTGCTGGAAATCCGACAGCGCGTTTCCAAAAGCGATCACTATTGGCCAACAAGGCTGCAAGTTGAACCAGTTCCCACAACACAGCGAGGGTGATATTGCTTTATCGTCCAGCACATCATGGTCCAGAAAATATCACAAGATACTGTCTGGAACAAATATGCGCTATTGCAATTGCGACAGGTTGACGAAGGAATCCAATCTCCAATAGCGAGTCCGATAACTCGCTATAGCGGATTGCAATACAGAACTTTGTCTCACCCCAAGTGAACTTCCGCAATGGGCATGATGTACACCAACCACCCAAGCACGCACGAAAGCGAAATCATATTTCAATCTGGGGGTACTACCGTACAATGTATATGGAACTCACCTGCATTACTCGCCAGTACGGTACAATTACCGGGCAACACTATTAATGGAATCAATACTGCAAACTCCCCTTATTTAGCATTTGCCCCACACAAGCTTCCCATCCCATCCCATCGTCAAAACCATCTAGCAAAATACAAACCTGAACAAAAAAAGGTGTAGCTAAATGCGTGTTGCATCAGAGTGCCCAAAGAGAAGCACAATGATATGTGCTGCGGCACCTCAACTGTGCTTGAAGTGCCTACAGCAGTGGTACGCCTGTGTTACAACAATGCAGCACGCACATCACCATCACCAATAGCCAACCATTCTCCCCAATCGTTTGGATTAGGCTTACTCGGAACGACTTTTAAACCGACTCAAGATAACTTTTGAGCCGTTTCAAAATGGCGCTTGATCCGACACATTTACCCAGCTGCCAGCACCAATTACTCCTTCTCCCTGCACCTCATCATACTGCTACCTTCCACTATCACCAGAAACATCACTGCCGTTCGCGTCGCCACCACCAACACCAACAGCAGCACCAGCAGCATCAGCGGAACCAGCACCGGCAGGAGCACTGTTTCCGGAGCCCAACTCCCCTTCACGTGGTTGCAAGGCCTGCTGGGGCACCCCTTGCTGCTGCACACTCTGCTGCATGGTCTGCGGCTGTGACACTTGTGGTTGCATCCCTTGTGGTTGCAGAGCCGACGCCACTGCTGCTTGAAACAGCAGCCGGATCAAATCCGCCTGCTGCCCCGCAGCAGCCATGGGGGGAGAGGGAACACCGAACTGACTAGCAGGCGGCGTGTGCGCCCCTCCATTTTGGTACGGGTATGCTGGGAAGTTGGCAGAGGCAGCTGTAGGGTCTTCCCCCAGGTGTGGCAGGCTGGCGCTGCTGTTGCTGCGCTTGCGCAGATAGTCAAAGGCGGCGTCTCGGGACGGGCGGGACTCGCTGAGCACGCGGAGGAAGTCTGCCCGGGCAAGGGGGCGCTGGGACGTGGGCTCCTGTTGAAAGTGGGGGTGGGGAGGGGGGGTGAAGGGAGAGGGAGAAAAAGCATGGGGAAGAATGGGGGATCAAACCTAGAAAAAAAGCATGACGATTTCAAGGTGCTTAGAAAAAAAAAGTTAACAGCGACTGGTTAGGGGTGTGGATACACAGCAAACTCTCTAAAAGCCTAACCAATCCAACAGACACATCTCTCTCCTCTCACCTTCCAAACAGCCACGCAGAGGCAGGTGGCCGCCTGTTTGCACAGCTCTGTCAACAGCAATTCACTCTCACGCACCCCCTGGTGGCTCCCGGATCTTCTACCCTCTCCCTCTCCCTCTCTCCCCCATCTCCCACCTTTCCCTTCCCCTGCAGTGCTCTCCTCTTCACCTCCAGAAAATCGTGCAGAGGCAGGTACGCAGCCTGCTGGCACAGCTCTGTGAATGACGACCTGCCCCTTCCCTTCTTGTCTACCCTCGCCCATCCCCCTTCCCATCCCCCATCGCTCACCTTCCCCTTCCCATCCCCCATCGCTCACCTTCCCCTTCCCCTGCAGCGCTCTCCCGCTCCTCCTCCAGAAAGTCGTGCAGGGGTAGGTACGCCGCCTGCTGGCACAGCTCTGTGAATAGCAATTCACTCTCACAGCCCTTGTACCCCCCCTCCCCTCTCACCTTCCCCTTCCCCTGCAGCGCTCTTCGCTCGTCCTCCAGAAAGTCGTGTAAGGGCAGGTATGCCGCCTGCTTGCACAGCTCTGTGAGGTCCGACCCGCTGTACCCGGCACATAGAGACGCGACTTCCTGCAAGTCCAAGTCCTCATCCACGTCCTCGTCCTGTACGGCGACACAGAGGAGGGCAGACGACGAGCAATGAGACAGGAAACGGCTCTGTGAGGTCCGGCCCGCTGTAGCCGGCCCGGCACACAGAGAGGCGACATCCACGTCCTCGTCCTGAGAGGAGAAGGGGCAGGGAGGAATCAGGGCGGAGAACACGAGGTCTCTGTGAGGTCGGAACCGCTGAACCCCGCACACAGGGAGGCGACCTCTGTCAGGTGAAGTCCTCATCCACGTCCTCGTCCTGGTGGTGAAAAGAAGGGGAGAGAAGGAGAGGCAAGGCAAGAGGAGAGGCAAGGAGAAGCAAGGATAGAGACATGACGCGCTCATAGCTTTTCAACAGCTCCATGAGTGAGAGGACGCGCTCATACTCGCAGGATCACGGGCACAATGCAGGTTATGATTCGCCTCAAAACAATGCAGGTTATGATTCGCCTCAAAACAATGCAGGTTATGATTCGCCTCAAAACAATGCAGGTTATGATTCGCCTCAAAACAATGCAGGTTATGATTCGCCTCAAAACAATGCAGGTTATGATTCGCCTCAAAACAATGCAGGTTATGATTCGCCTCAAAACAATGCAGGTTATGATTCGCCTCAAAACAATGCAGGTTATGATTCGCCTCAAAACAATGCAGGTTATGATTCGCCTCAAAACAATGCAGGTTATGATTCGCCTCAAAACAATGCAGGTTATGATTCGCCTCAAAACAATGCAGGTTATGATTCGCCTCAAAACAATGCAGGTTATGATTCGCCTCAAAACAATGCAGGTGCGACTGGCCAGGTTTGGCCGGGGTCATGTAGAGCCAATAGTTGCCTCAGAACGCTTTTGAGTCGACTCAAAAGCGACTGGCCAGGTTTGGCCGGGGTCTTGTAGGGCCAATAGCAGCCTCAGAACGCTTTTGGGTGGACTCAAAAGCGACTGGCCAGGTTGGCCGGGGTCATGTAGAGCCAATAGTTGCCTATTGCCAGGTGAACCACATTATTGTCACATGGACGCACACTCACACTCTCTTAACGAGACACATACCCTCAGAATTACTTCCAGACTGCTGGTGCGGTGCGGACTGCCAGGTCCGGCAGGGGAATCTCTCAAAGTGCCTGAATAGCGACAGCTGACTCAAAACCTACCAATTGTATGCCATTGTAACGAGGTGACTTTTGAGTCGACTCAAAAGAGGTGACTTTTGAGTCGACTCAAAAGGACTGCCAGGTTCGGCAGGGGAATCTCAAAATGCCTGAATAGCGACAGCTCTTTGAGGCGCCTCAAAAGTCGAATAGCGACAGCTGACTCAAAACCTACCAATCGTACCCGGCTTCACAAATCACATACCCGCAGGATCACTTCCAGAATGCTGGTGCGCCCGGCCAAATCCGGCAGGGGAATCTCGAAATGGCGAGGCAGACGCCTGAGAATGGCCTCGTCCAGCTCCCAGGGGCGATTAGTAGCTGCTAGCACCATTACTCTCGCCGTGTCTGCATGATTACAGGGAGAAATGCGGGAGGGAGTGGTGGGGTAGAGAGGAAGGGGGCAGGCGTCTGAGAATGGCCTCTTCCAGCTCCCAGGGGCGGTTGGTGGCCTGGCCGCCAGCACCATCACGCGCGCCAAGGGAAGGAAGAATGTGTTGGTGGCATTTTACTCTTGCTTGGACGGGAGTAGGGATGAGCAAGGGGCCCGCTCGGGTCGGGCCGGCCCGACCCGACCCGTGGTTTAGCCCGGGTCAGGTCAAAGGTTTCATTGGCCTGCCCCGTGCGGGACGACCCGACCCGACCCGGGCAAAAACCCGACCCGAGAATGGAACTCGGCCCGAGCCGGGCCGGGTTTCGGGTCAGGCTTGACCCGACCCGACTTCGGGTCAGGACAAGGCCCGACCCGATTTCGACAGTGTGGGGTCGTGAACCCTAAACGAATTTGGTGTCGAGGGGAATTTGTTCCCCTCAACATCGGAATAATTCCCCACGCCAAGTAGCTTAAGTTCAGCAACTATGTCACCTAAGCATAGTAACTAGTAGGTTCCAGCCAACGAAACCTTATTATCTGACATTTCTAAGTACTGTTACATCGTTAACCTGTAGTTTAGGGAAACCGCGCTTCTGTGCTAGTGTAGGACGCAATTTCGCGTTTGTTATCTGACATTTCTAAGTACTTTTAATAGACGCGATGTACAAGCTGCACGGCTCGGCCTAGGCCTGCGACTGTTAATAGGCGCGCCCAGCACCTATCATAGCTCCATTTCGTAGTGGTGCAAGGGGGTCGCGTGCAGAGTGTAGGGGCGGCCGCGAGCACAGGTGCGGGCCCGTTCAGTGGGGGCAGATTTTTCACTAGAACTAAACACAAAGTCATGCCCCCTATACAGGGGCGGGTCAGCCTGGCCCGACCCGACCCGACCCGACCCGTGGACGGGTCAGTCCTGGCCCGAATTTGTCCCTATGGGTCGGGTCAGCCCCTTGCCAACCTTGGCCCGAGGTCGGCCCGGCCCGACCCGACCCGGGAACCCGGCTGGCCCGGACAAGTCGGGTCGGGTCGGGTCGGGCCGGGCCGAGTGCTCATGCCTACGGGAGTGTGATGGCAGGCGCCAGAGAATGACCTCATCCAGCTTCCGAATTGCTCACTTGGCATCTATCACCAACCACCCAGCACCTAATTCTCTATTGGTTCACTCAGTGCCGCATGCACACATTGGCTTGTCAACACTCTCTCACCCACCCATTTAGCGAATCACACTCAAAACAGCTGCTCACCACCCAACCAACCACCCACCTAACCACCCACCCACCTACATTCCCACCCGCCATCCAACCACCCGCCAACCCGCACTCCCACCCATACTCCCATCCTCCCACCCACCGTCAGTGCTGAAGCCGTCCCACAGGGACATCAACAACACCACCTCATGCTCCGTCTGCCTCCTCTGCTGCCTTATGTCACTCACTCAACCATTGCATGCATCCCACACAGCATGCACTCAATCACCTAGCCTCTCCTAACCCACCCCCCAACTCACCATCAGTGCTGAAGCCATCCCACAGGGACATGAGCTCCGTCTTCATGCTCGTCACCGCCTCGTGCTCCGTGTTCCTGCGCTGCCCCGTGTCTCTTCAAACTACTGCAAGCACTCCAGTCAAGTTACCACCGCACGCACTCACTGGCTAGCCACTTACCGTCGGTACTGAAACCATCCCACAGGGACATGAACTCGGTCTTCATGCTGGTAACCGCCTCATGCTCCGTGTTTCGCCGCTGCCCCAGGAAGGACTCCACCTCGTCAATGAAAATAATGGCCGGCTGCAGCTTGTGCGCTAGTGTGAACACCGCTGTGACTGTAAGGAGGAGAGAGGGTGAAGGGGCGGGCGGAAACAGAGGAAGTGAGAAATCAAGAGGGAATAGATTGCTGTTGTTGCTCTGACAGACTGTCTGCGCTGCCCCAGGAAGGACTCCACCTCGTCGATGAAAATAATCGCTGGCTGCAGCTTGTGGGCTAATGTGAACACCGCTGTGACTGTAAGGAACAAAGTACAACGGGTGGAACAGAGGCAGTGAGATGAGAACAAAGAGCAAGTTGCTATCTTGTGCTCTGACTGTCTGCGCTGCCCCAGGAAGGACTCCACCTCGTCGATGAAGATGATGGCTGGCTGCAGCTTGTGCGCTAAAGTGAACACCGCTGTGACTGTAAGGAGGGGAAAGGTAATATGAGCATGGAAGGAGGGAAGGGGGAGGGAGGGGATAAATCACTCTGTCTGTGGTTCCGCCGCTGCCCCAGGAAGGACTCCACCTCGTCAATGAAAATAATGGCTGGCTGGAGCTTGTGCGCTAGCGTGAACACCGCTGTGACTGTAACAAGGGGGAAGGAAGAAACGGGTGGAGACAGAGGAAGCAAGGGATATAATGGACTCAATGTCTTTTTCTCTGATCGTTTGCCTGCGCTGCCCCAGGAAGGACTCGTCCTCGTCGATGAAAATGATGGCTGGCTGCAATCTGTGGGCTAGCGTAGCGTGAACACCGCTGTGACTGTAAGGATAGACAAGAAAGGGGCGAAAGACAAAGGAAGTGAGAAAACCAAGAAGAGATTGGTTACTCCTACGCGATAAGGCTGCCTCCTCTCCTCTGCCCCAGGAAAGACTCGACCTCGTCGATAAAGATAATGGCTGGCTGGATGCAGCTTGTGTGCTAAAGTGAACACCGCTGTGACTGTAGGGAGAGAGGGGAAGGTGACGGAAACAGGGGAAGTGAGAAACACGAGAAGGGTTGTTGCTTTGATGAGAATTGAAAGGGGCACCTTAAAACCGGTGCATCCACTCGTTTTCTTTCCTAGTCCTCGCTTTCCTCGTCACCATCAGGAGAGAAACAGAGGTTAAAAAAGTAGCAAATATGAGGATTAGGCGCTCGTTCTCATGTTCACTTTCAAAATTAACCCACCCCCCCCACTCCCCGAACCATTTGCTCATAAGGCTGCCAATTCCGACATTAAACACCGCTCTGCACTCCTTGGCAATCGCCATTGCCAGCACAGATATTGAGACGTCTCAAGCACCCCTTCCTTCCCCCTCCTCTCCTTTCCTTCCCCTCCTAAACCAAAAAAAACAACGCACCTAGCTTCTGCGCATCCCCGAACCATTTGCTCATAAGGTTGGCGATTCTGACATTGATAAACACCGCTCTGCACTCCTTGGCAATCGCCTTTGCCAGCAGCGTCTTGCCCGTGCCTGGCGGGCCGAACAGCAGCACACCCTTCTGTGGTCTGCATGCATGCATGGGGAGCGAGGGGAGGGAGGGAGGAAATGTATGCATGCATGCACGTGCAGGGAGGGGAGGGATAGATTGGGAGCAGGTACAAAGCATAAATCACTGAGGTGGAAGGCACTGAAAGCGTGTGATGAGCACAGCACCGCTCTACACTCCTTGGCAATTGCCTTCGCCAGCAGCGTCTTGCCCGTGCCTGGCTGCCCGAACAGCAGAACACCCTTCTGGGGACACGGGTGCATTGAGGTGAATTTTGAGGCGCCTCAAAATTCACCCCAATGCACCAGAACACCCAGAATACCCGGACACGGGCATGGAGAGGAGGGAGCACGCATGCGTGCATGCACGTGCAGGGAGGGGAGGGAGAGATTGGGTACAAGGCATAAATAACCGAGGTGAGGTGGACGGCTTAAAAAGAAGTGTGAGGAGCACAGCACCACTCTGCACACCTTGGCTTAGGCTTCCGGCTGCAGTTATGCAAAGGAATCACCGCAGCAATCGCCCTTGAGCACGAAGCTCCGGTCGTTGCAGTGCAGGGGGGGAATCACGAGGTGCTTGATGTGCTGCAAGGCAAGCCGCCGATCGAGCTCACCCAAAGAGCTCCGGTCGTTGCAGTGCAGGGGGGGAATCACGAGGTGCTTGATGTGCTGCAAGGCAAGCCGCCGATCGAGCTCACCCAAAGAGCTCCGGTCGTTGCAGTGCAGGGGGGGAATCACGAGGTGCTTGATGTGCTGCAAGGCAAGCCGCCGATCGAGCTCACCCAAAGAGCTCCGGTCGTTGCAGTGCAGGGGGGGAATCACGAGGTGCTTGATGTGCTGCAAGGCAAGCCGCCGATCGAGCTCACCCAAAGAGCTCCGGTCGTTGCAGTGCAGGGGGGGAATCACGAGGTGCTTGATGTGCTGCAAGGCAAGCCGCCGATCGAGCTCACCCAAAGAGCTCCGGTCGTTGCAGTGCAGGGGGGGAATCACGAGGTGCTTGATGTGCTGCAAGGCAAGCCACCGATCGAGCTCACCCAAAGAGCTCCGGTCGTTGCAGTGCAGGGGGGGAATCACGAGGTGCTTGATGTGCTGCAAGGCAAGCCGCCGATCGAGCTCACCCAAAGAGCTCCGGTCGTTGCAGTGCAGGGGGGGAATCACGAGGTGCTTGATGTGCTGCAAGGCAAGCCGCCGATCGAGCTCACCCAAAGAGCTCCGGTCGTTGCAGAGGGAGAATGACGAGGTCGTGAAGGGACTGCTTGACGTGCTGCAGTGCAGTGCACTCTCAGGCCATCAATCTCAAGCGCGCTACAGCAACAAACCACACCCATTCTCACCGCAACAATCGCCCTTGGGCAAAGAGCTCCGGTCGCTGCAGGGGAAGAATGACGAGGTCGTGCAGAGACTCCTTCACGTGCTGCAGGCCGCCTATGGAGCTCATCCAAATGTCTTGCCAATTTAATTTGCACCACCACACTCAACCCACACTCACCGCAGCAATCGCCCTTGGGCAAAGAGTTCTGGTCGCTGGAGAGGCAGAATGACGAGGTCGTGCAAAGACGCCTTCACGTGCTGTAGGCCGCCTATGGATTCAAAGGTGACGTGGATGTCCTGTGGGTTGATGACATCGTTGGCTATCACGTCCTGATGTGATGGGTACAGAAGGATGGAGAGGCGTAGAGAGGGATAGAGCGGGAGAGAGAGGGATAGGCGGAGGGAAGGATTCAAAGGTGACGTGGATGTCCTGTGGGTTGATGACATCGTTGGCTATCACGTCCTGATGGAGGGGAGTGAGAGATGGAGAGATGGAGAGGAGAGAGGGTAAATGAGAAGCATGGAGAGGGATAGAGAGGGATAGAGAGCCATGGGGAGGGATCAAGAGGGATACCTACTCGATCAAACAGAATTGGGAACCGACCGGCTTGCCGCACCTCATACGTATTTGTCCGGATGTACGGCCCACCGAGCCCCTTCGCGGTCTCTTTCTTGCGCTGCGCGGCAACCTTGGCCTGCGCGCGGTTGGGGTCGTTCTGGGTCCACTAAAAACTCATCTTGACACGTGCGTAAACACCCACCTCGTACGTGTTGGTCTGATGCCCGCACCGCACACGTACAGCACCAGAACCCTCCCGCTCCTCCCCCCCCCCCCTCCTGCCGGCGTGGACCCATCCGCGCGCAGTCCCCCGAGTGCGGACCCACCTCATAAGTGTTGGTCTCGATGTACGGGCGACCCAGTCTCTTGGCGATCTCCCTTTTCCGCTGCTTGGCGAGCTTCGCCTGCGCGCGGTTGGGGTCCAGCTGGCGGAACGTGAACATCAGCACGAGCGCGCTGATCCCCGCGCTGCACACGTACAGCAGCAGCTCCTGCGCCAGCGCGGACCCCCCGCGCGCGGAACCTCCGCGCCCCCCCGCTCCGCCGCCGCCGGCGTTGGCCATGCTGGTAGGTCTGGGTCTGTCGGTAAGGAGACTATCGCTGATGATGCTGAATATGTTGCTGCTGCTGCTGCCGCTGCGGTTGTTGCTGTTGCTACTGGTGATGCTGCTACTGTTTCTTTTGTTGCTGGTGCTACCACTGCTACTGTTGCTGTTGTTGCTCCCGCTGCTGCTGCTATTGCTGTTGCGGCTATTTCTGCTCCAGGGCAGCTGAAATTCTTTCCCGCCAAAGAGCATGAGCTCTTATTGGACGAAGATTCAGCACGCGACAACTTCAAGCGGCAAATCAGGTGAGAAGATTCAAACCCTCGACTAAGAAGCAGCTGAATTGAGACCGCAATTGGGAAGCTGGACTGAGGCAGGGTGCGACGAAACTAGCGAGAGGTTACTGGTCGGCTCACGAAAAAAATCACAGAGGGTCTGTTCGCGAAAGAAGGTAACATGGCTACGATGTCATCGCGGAGAGCCAGAAACGAGCCATTTTACGTCAACGACAGCAGATAATCCTACACACGACAACGCAATCAACTACCTAATCCGAAACCTAATCCGAAGCGTCTCACTTAAACCGATCGCGAGCCAAACCTGCCGGCCACTAGTTACTACGAAGTGGTCTCCCGTAAGTGTTCCCTAAATGCTCCGTAAGTGCTCCAGAAGTGCCCCAAAAAGGATTGCTTTCGTTGCAGGAACTATAGCGGGTCTGATCTGGGCTGATGGCTGCTGCAAGACTGTGCTACGTGTCGCTAGGTGTATTTGTCGAGGTAAGGAGCGAAGCACAGAGCGAAGCGCGACTGACGTCATGATAAGGAGAAGGAAACCCTAGCAGCACCCTTGATCTCTCCGAATGCGATATAAGACGCCCGCGGCCTTAGTAGCGCGCAACCTCTCAAGAGTCTGGTAAGGGGAAAAATATCATTGCGCACATTCTGAGCTTATGATGAATACAAATAGACCTATCAGAATGAATGTTTCTGCATCATATGATAACCCCCCAGTTTCTTGTACAATGCCTACAGCAAAAAACTGGCAGGAAACAAATTTTAATATTATTATAACGCCCTGCGCTCCAAAAAAAATTGTTAGTCCACATGAGGGTGAGGGGTCATTCCCTAAAAAAAAATGCTGTCTCACTTGCTCACTTCATCCACTCTCTCCCTCCCAAACATCACAGTCAGCACCGCATGATCTGACAGCGTATAATCCTCCGGCCACCTCCCCTCCTCCATCTCAGGCGGGAACAACGACGCCTTCACCACCGCCAGACTCAGCCCCCCATCGCTCCCCTCTATTTCACACTCCTCCACCTGTTCATTTCCTGCCTGAACACTTGCTGCACCACCAGTAACTTCCTTAGCTGCACCTGCACCGGCAGCATCAACAGAAACACCAGCAGCACCACCAACAGCAGCACCACCAGCATCAGCATCACCAACAGCACCGCTGGCGTCTCTACAGCGGTTGGTGCCCTGGCCCGCCTCCCCCTCCACATTGAGCCCCCTGCGGCTCTCCCAATACGGCTGCTCCCCTTGCAGCACTGCCTGCTCCTTCTCCTCCCAGCGCTGCTGCTTCTGCTGTTGTGGTGAGGATGCAGCAGAGGGGCTAGCAGCAGAAGTTGCAGCACTGACAGAAACAGCAGCAGTGCCGGCAGCAGCAGCAGTGACAGAAGGAGAGGCGGCGGAACCAGGGGCAGCAGCAGCAGCAGCAGCAGCAGAAGCGGCGGCGAGGGAGGCAGCAAGCGAAGCAGCCATGGACTGCTTGAGGGTATCGACCCGCGAGTCCCACGTGGGCTGCTGGAACATGTCCTGAAACTCGTTGAAGTCCACCCAACCGTCCCCGTCTATGTCCGCCCCTTGCATCAGCTCTGCAACCTCAACTTCGGTTAGCCCTATTGAATTATCCCCCGTGAGTCCAAGCTGCAGGAAAGAGAAGTGGGAGAAAGAGAGTGGAGGGGGGCATGTAGGTTTGAATCATATCCTGAAACTAGTTGAAGTCCACCCACCCATCCCCATCCGTGTCTGCGCCTTGCATCAGCTCTGCCACCTCCACCTCCGTCAGCCATATAGAGTTGTCTCCCGTGAGACCGAGCTGGACGGATGGGAGAGTGGGGAAAGAGAGAGCAGGGAAGCATGTAGGTTTGGCACAAGTATGAAACTCGTTGAAGTCCGCCCACCCGTCACCGTCCGTGTCCGACCCCACCCTGAGCCACGGCCAGTTGAAAGTCTTCAATGGTGAAGGCAGTGATGCAGCACTCCTGCCTCTCCCTCCCTCCCCCTCCCTCTACCTGGCCCAGTTACCCTTCCCAGGTGACACTTGCCCCAGTCCAACGACCCACCTGAGCCACAGCCAGTTGAAAGTCTTCAATGGTGAAGGCAGTGATGCAGCACTCCTGCCTCCCACTCCCTCCCCCTCGCCCTCCCTTTACCTGGCCCAGTTACCCTTCCCAGGTGACACGTCCAACGACCCACCTGAGCCACGGCCAGTTGAAAGTCTTCAATGGTGAAGGCAGTGATGCAGCACTCCTGCCTCCCACTCCCTCCCCCTCCTTTTACCTGGCCCAGTTACCCTTCCCAGGTGACACTTGCCCCAGTCCAACGACCCACCTGAGCCACGGCCAGTTGAAAGTCCTCAATGGTGAAGGCAGTGATGCAGCACTCCTGCCTCTCCATCCCCTCCTCATCACTGTCGTAATACCTCCACGCCTCCTCATCCTCCTCATCCTCCTCCACCTCCTCCACCTCCTGCTCCTCGGTCGCTGGGTCATCATTCTGCTGTTGCCCGAAGTCCATGCTGACGTCAGCAGCGTCGGTGGCGTTTGGGTCCGAGGTGAAACACACGGTGTGTTCAAACGGGGACGTGTCGCCTGCTGTCGCAAAGAACTGAAACGCGTGACGTGCGTCCGTGATCCCTGCTGCTAGCAGCTTGGACTGGTGGGATGGGGAACAGGGGGAGTGGGTGTGGGAGAGTGGGGAGTGCGATGCGGGAGAGCGGGAGGTGGGATGGCATGGAAAGAGCTGAGGCTTTAGAAGAGGCTTCAGAAAAATCACACAGTGTGTTCGATTGGGGATGAGTCACCTGCTGTCACGAAGAACTGAAACGCGTGCCGTGCGTCTGTGATCCCTGCTGCTAGCAGCTTGGACTGGTGGGGAAAGGGCAAGGGGAGTGGGAGAGTAGGAGAGCGGGGGTTGAGATGGCATGTGAGGAATGGCATGTGAGGAGGCTTCAGAGGAAATACACGGTGTGTTCAATCGGGAAAGTGGCTCACAGAATGGGACGAAGGACATTGGGATGGGTGAAAGAGTGGGATGGGGGAGGGAGAGTGGGTTAGGGGAGAGGGGGAGGGGGGGTGGGCATGGGGGAGAGAGGGATGGAAGGGGAGGAAAAGAGGATTAAAATTCACTATGAATGACCGACTTTGACTGGCTCATTGTTAATGAAAGCTTATGCTGCCTCTCATTCGCGTACCTTGATCAATCCAAACACGGCCTTGCGCCAGTTCAAGACAGGGTTGCTCATGGGTGTGCGGGCGTTGAGCATCCACACATAGTCCACCCCACACAGAGTAGTACGGGCTGCAGAGAGTGTAGGCTCTCTGAGATTGACGTGTGATGCTATACTGCCTCTCACCTTGATCAACCCAAACACGGCCTTGCGCCAGTTCAAGACGGGATTGCTCATGGGCGTGCGGGCGTTGAGCATCCACACATAGTCCACCCCACACACGTCCCCTCTATGGCTGCGATGACTCACCCACTGAGACAAGAGAGACGGGAAGTAGGGGGAGAGGAGAGAGGAGGAGGATATGCAATGCAATCAACACACTGAGCATCCACACATAGTCCACCCCGCACACACCCCCTCTGTGACTGCGATGGCTCACCCACTGTGGAAAGGGGTAGCAGCGGGGGGTGGAGTGAAAGAAAGGAACGGCGGGGGGTTGAGAAGAAGCAAATGCAGTAGTCACTCTAGAGCAGCAGCATCCACACATAGTCCACCCCGCCCCTGTGGCTGCGATGGCTCACCCACTGCAGAGAGAGGGGCAACACCGGAGGGGCAAAGGCGGAGGGGGCAGGTAAGAGAGAGGGGCAAATGCAACAACTCAGCAGCAGCCACCCTGCTCAGCTCATCCGCCTTCTCGCCCACACCTACCCTCTCATCCACGTCAGCAATGTTCTCAACTCATCCACGTCACTTATCCTCTCATCCACGTCTTGAGGAGGGTCGCCAGGTCATAGGAGGAAACAGAGCTACCTTATCATCCACGTCAGCCACGATACCATCCACGTCACCCACCGTCTCGTCCACGTCATTGAGGTGGTGCGCCGTGTCATAGGAGGAAAGGAAGCCCTGCGATCGCAGCAGCTTGTACACGTTGCCCTCCTTGGTGCCGTTGAGATCGCTGATGGGAGAAATGGGGTGGGGAGGGGGAAGGGGGGAAAGGTGAAGCAGCAGTGAGCCAAGGGTTGATCGCAGCAGCTTGTACACGTTGCCCTCCTTGGTGCCGTTGAGATCGCTGGGAGGGGAGAAGACAAGGGGGGAAAAAGGGAAAGGAGTGCATGAGAGAGAGCGTGGAGAGAGCATGTGCGCAGAGCAACACTGACGCAGCAGCTTCTACACGGTGCCCTCCTTGGTGCCGTTGAGGTCGCTGGGAGGGGTGACACAGAGGGAGAAGAGGAGGAAGAGAGAGATGGAGAAGGTTGAAGAGTACCTCTTTCAAAGAGATGGGAGTCAGGTCGAGCATACTTGGGTGGACAGTCTACGTGGATGGCAGCGGGAAATGATAAGGTGAGCTGAGAGCGTGAGAGATTTGGGTCAGATGAGGATAAAGCTGACGAGCGTGCACCAACCGGACACAGACAGGATGCAATGAGATGAGAGGAATGAAATGGGGAGTGCACGTACGTACCCGCACAGGATGACAGGCGCCGGTCTGCCAGCCTGCTCTGTCCGGCACTGCTCCACTCGCTCCAACAGCTTGTACACCTGGCGGGGTGTAGAAAAGAGAAACACAGAGAAGGCATACAAGCGCGAATGTACAGTTATGACAGAGCAGCGCAATTCGGTTGTGGGTGCAAAGCAGAGCACATGCGCGCCCGTGAGAGCAGAGCAGTGAGATGCTCTCGAATGCATATGCTGGTGCCTTGATATTCGTGTGGCAGACGATTACATGGCAGAGGCCTACATGGCACAATACACCTGGCAGTGGCTGACCTGGCAGAGGCGGATGATGTTGGAGTTGGCGTCATGCGGAAACAGCAGATGCGTGTTCACCACCAGCACATCCTCCTCCTCTCCCTCCGCTCCCTCACTCCCTTCCCGCCCCGGCCTGCCCCCCAGGCGCCCCTTGGATCTCAGCCGTACGATCTGAGCAACGCGGTCCCCACAATCGTGGAAGAGCAGCTGCTGGTAGTCCACCACGTGCCACTGGTCACTCTTCACCGCTATCATTAAGCCTGAGGGATGGGGGGAAGGGAGAGCAGGTTTGGTTGGGGAGGGGCCAGCCAGGAATGGGTGGAGGCAGGGAGCAGGTCCCCACAGTCGTGGAAGAGCGCTGCTGGTAGTCCACCACGTGCCACTGGTCGCTCTTGACAGCGATCATTAAGCCTGGAGAAGGGGAAAATGGAGCAGGTCCGGCTGAGGGAAAGGCTAGAGCAAGGACAGAACCGGCCCCACAGTCGTGGAAGAGCGCTCCTGGTAGTCCACCACGTGCCACTGGTCCTGCTTCACTGCTATCATGAGACCTGCAGGGATGGGGGAGTCAACGTGCGTGAGTCAAGCAGCTGCTGATAGTCCGCCACGTGCCACTGCTCACTCTTTACCGCTATCATGAGACCTGGTGGGATGGGGGAGTCAACGTGAGTCAACGTTAGTCAACGTGCGTGAGTCAAAGAGCAGCTGCTGGTAATCCACCACGAGCCACTGGTCGCTCTTCAATGCTATCATGAGACCTGGCGGGGTGGGGGAAGGGAGAGCAGGTTCGGTTGGTGCATGAGAGAATCAACGTGACAAAAGCAGTGGCTGGGAGTCCATCCATCCACCATGTGCCTCAGCTTGTTCGTTATGGTCATTTTTTATTCTTAGGATCGTAAACACCTTAGTCGGCAATAGTCTACTTGCTATTGCTTATCGTGTTCTCCACGATCTCACGAATCCAACGATATGCGCAGCTCTGCTTGAAGTTGTCAATACACACTTCAGCAATTTTCAGAATCTCAATGTTGTCCAATGTAGTATTTCCAGAATGAGTACAAACAGGTTTATAGTCAGGCAAGACACAAAATGCGATTCGTAACTTCACTTGTTTCCCAAGTAACCGCGTGCGCCTCGTTTCACCCCGAGTCGCACACGGAACCGAACCGAATTCGGTGAACACTCCTCAAGACCGAATCTGGAACCTTCTCGAACGCGCCTTGGTCTCAGACCACAATTTCCCCCGTCGATCTCATCCTCGATGCTTCTCCTTCTCTCTTCCTCCATTTCTTTGGTTCCTTCTCGATTTCTCTCCAGCTTCTCACGCCGTAGGCTGATTTCCACCGTTTCACCTAGAATCATCCACGCGCTTCCATTTCGCCGTCATTCCGCCGTCGTAGAGACTTTCGCCATAGGTTCCGTGGTTGGGCGAACCAACCCTAACATTTATTCCACTCAAAAGTCATGTCATGCATTGAGGCTCGTGAATTCCCCCCACTCCCCACAACTCGCAGTCTACCCACTCACCGTCGCCCCAGTTGTTGGTTCTGGGCAGTTTGAGTAGTCGAAGAGGCGAACCCACGTGTGACAGCCAGCACTCCTGAAAGCCTAATTATGGACGATCTTGGCGAATATAGGGTTACCATTTTCCGCCAGAGTTCGCCCCCACTCACCATCGCCCCGGTTGTTGGTTCTGGGCAGTTTGAGCGTGCGGTAACCAGCAGCACGGAGAGATGAATCGAAGAGGCGAACCCACTCGGGGTGCGACAGCCAGCACTCCTGCAGGCACACGATTGACGAGTCCGTCGCCACTATGGTATCCAGAATTCGCTCGCTTCGCGGAAGCCACAGCTCGCGAAACTCGCTCTCTCTCTGGCCCTGCGGTAGGTGCGGGTACCCAGAAGAGGGGGAAGGGGAGCATGAGAAACGAGGGTTCATCATTTCGAGGCGCGAACGAGGCAGCCATGCAATCATGGAGCCACAGCTTTTGAGACTTTCTCTGTCCTTCCCAGCGGTCCGTGAAGTAACCGGGAAGAAGAAAAGGTGTTCGTTGCCTTTTCTCTACGTTTTTGCGGTTTGTTTTGTTAAAATTTTATCTTTCGGTAGGAGGGCTTCGCTGTCTCGCTGCAAGATGCAGATTCTCACGAGTTCATCGAATGATATCCCACCATACCTCTCTGTTGATTCGCTTGAATATAGGCGCGAGCATGTTGAACGTGGTACACGTCAGCACCACGTCATCCGTGACCCCTTCTCCGTCTTTCTCGCGACCTGTGTCGGCCTCGGTCGGCGAGTCAACAAAAGTCACTGCAGCAGTGCTATCAACGAAAACGCCTTGAGCTAACGAACCGTTACTCGCGATTCGATCCCGGCTGTTGATGGTGCCAGCTCTGTCAAGTCGCAACTCGTCCACCCTAGTAAGGGTGGCGTTCTGTCCATCTGTCGACGGCCTATCATTGGACGCCACGCGTCCGTCGCTTCGCAGCTGATTGGTCGCTTTAGGAACGCTTTTTCGTCGCTGACGTAAGAGCGGTGTCGCATGCCTGTCGGGTGCAGATAAGGAAAACCGACGGCTAGTTGAGTGACGATCTGAGAGTAAACGCGATGCGCACGCGAACGCTAAGTCGCATGCGACGCCGGGGATTCCCGACAGATGCAGACTGCCGACTACGCGGTTGCTACTGAGCGCGGATAACGAGCTTCCTATCAATGTTGTCGAACCCATCTTGTATCGAGCACACGACACGGCCCAACCGACACACTTCACACAAACGAACGCCGTAGGATGAGATGTGTCGAAATGGAAAAAGTCAGTCAGGAAATGAGTGAAAAAGGTAAGAAAGTTGCTACTAACAATGATTGAGCAAGCAAAGTCTGTCGTCCACGAAATGTGCCTTGCTTGACGGATCCTCCACGGTTGTGTTCCCAAGTAGATCCAGTGAGCTCGTTTCTCGACTAAAAAGCTACAGTTTGCTTCGAACAGTTCAACTTCTGCTTCAGGGGTATCTACTGGCTCTCGCAAATATTCGTTCGAGTCCTGTAAGACGACTCCTTGCACCCAGATTACTTCGTTACGAATTTCGTGAAATATGGCACGAGATACTGGTTACAGTATGATGACCAGATGGCTGAAACGTTCCTCTTATAACGCGTCCTCGAAGGACCCCTTCTAAGAGGTTGTGTGACGGACGCGAAACGTGGGGCACAGACAAGAAAGCATTTCGATGTCAGGAAAGCGCATATGCTGGGGAAAAGGGCCATGTACATACACCGTACATTTCTGACCGCGCACGCGGGATCGAGGCTCACTGGTGGACTCAGAATTGCCACGTGTGTCATTGCCCGAAAAGCGGACTGACACAAACGAATAACTCAGTGGCTGAGTGCCACGTGGTCAAAGCAACGTTTCAGTCTCTGAAGATACGTTCTTCGCTTGAGGGAGGATGCTTGAACCGGTCTACAGATTCTTCCATAGTGCTAAGATATGCAATAATTAATATTAAGGAACAAAAAAAATGCACGAAGGTGAGTACGGTACCAGTATAAGGAGGCGAAGCCGTTTATAGCTGCATTATGAAGGCACGAAATCCCCAGCTTGGAACTAGTAAGGCTCCCCGGTTTGATGTAATGCTACCCGGTTTTATTCTCTACAAGATTGGTTGTAAAACTGTACCATGTGAATCATGGCTTTCTGCTAACTACGGTATGAGAAAACATTAACTCAGCCAACTGATTCACTCCAGCAATTCAGCTAACAGATTGTCAGAATCAAGAGACAGGAATGAATGAACTATGACAGAGTTGGGTACAAGTATGAAACCCTAAAAAAGGCTTTACCCCATATTGGCTACCCCACTACAGCCTACACATGTATAACAAGCATATGCTTTGAGCCTCTGTGGGCAGCTGTCGCGGCGCGCGGGGTTGCAGCGCGACGCGCGGGCAGCTGTCGCGACGCGCGGGGCTGCAACGCGCCGCGCGGGCTGCCGAGGCGCGACTCGGGCAGGGTGGGCGACTCGTGGGGCAAAAAACGAGCCGCGCGCAGGAATTAGGTCTACGCGCTCTAAGCAGCAGCAGATCGCACAGTCAGCAGACAGTAGGCAGCGGGCAGACGGCGCGCGCAGCGCAGCACGTCACGTGCACAGTCAGTCACAGTCACAGTCGTGGGGTAGCGGTAGGTGGGCCCGAAAAAAAAACGGTCCTACGGACCTATTGCTCTGATACCATGTCAGAATCAAGAGACAGGAATGAATAAACTATGACAGCGTTGGGTACAAGTATGAAACCCTAAAAGGGGCTGTACCCCATATTGGCTACCCCACTACAGCCTACACATGTATAACAAGCATATGCTTTGACACAGATGCCACCAAGATATACAATATGATAATTTTTTAAGGTGTATTCACTTTCTAAAATTTTGTATTGTGATAGTGAAGCGATTGCCAACGCAGCAAAGGCAGCGTCGCATCGCTACTCGCCCTCTTTTGGCTACAAAAGAGGGGTTGGAGGCCATTTGGCCTCACCCACGTTCTTCTTTTCAGATTTTTAGTTTGAGTTCCGCTCAATCTCGTCCAATCTGGCGAAGTCTCAGTCACTTCCACGTTTTACTGCTCCGACAACACTTCTCGCCGACATACTTAAGCACAACATTGCTTCAATGGCGCCCGTCAACAACGTTTCTATTCGCGAAGGAAACAAGACGACGAACACCCCGGGCGCGCAGAACTCCGGAAGTCTGCCCGGGGCAACCACGCGTCGTGCGAAACGCCCTGCCGAGGAGGCACGCGAGGACCTCGCCACTGGCGTCGAAGTCTTGTTTGGCGCGACCTCCTCGGCGCCTTCTGAGGAGCTTCCTGCCGCGCGCGCTGCTTCCAAGCAGCCGCGCGACATGGCGAAAAAGACAGCCGCTGACGCGGCTGTCATCATCGCTTCGGCCGGCCAGGCCGGCCCCTCTGGCGCACGCGACAAGGAGCACGCGCCAGCGGCACCCTCGGCACCCTCGGCCCCTTGCTGACGCCAGCCCCCTTGCCTTGACCACTGCGCAGGTCCAGGCACTGCTGGCGATGTTACAGCAGCAAGCACCTGTAACTGCGGGGACTTCTAACAATGACGAAGTTACAGCATCTGCAAAAAAATAACAAGAAGGAAGAAAATGTCGTCGCCCCTCGCCCCTCGCGTCGAGAAGAACCCCGCTCCGGCACCCGCCGACGAAGACAGCGACGAGTCCGACGATGCTGCTGGTGAGGCTCCTCGCTGCCGCGATCCAATTTTTTCCAATGCCCCTCGCCCCACACTCCCCTCGCTCGCTCCCTCAACCGCAACTACCACTTTCAACCGCAAGGGTGTGCGTGATCAGGCAGAGGTTTTCTCTGCCATCCAAGCCCACCTCAGGCTCATGGAGCTCCAGCTGCAGCAGGGTGACGCGGAAGGAGCGCTCGCCAACGTCACTCAAATCGAAACGCTCATTAACAAGCGCTTCGAGGTGCTCTTGGTGGCGGACGAGGCGGGTTTTGAAGCGGCCGACCGCTTCCAGCTCTATCAATCGAAGAGCGTGCTCACCTCCCGCTCCTACAAGCTAGCCGTGGCAGACGTGGCAGCATCGAAGCGCGCCCGCATGAGCTATAATCGCACCGTGCGGGGTAACGGCCTCGACAACGGGGAAATCGGCAACAAGGGTGCCGGACAAGGCTCATGCCAAAACAGGGCCTTCAAGGGCACCTGCTTTCGCTGTGGCCAGCCCGGGCACATGGCAAACGCCTGCCCCATGGGGGGGCGCGGCGGACAAGGCCCCACACCCGTGGTGTGAGGAGTAACCAAGGGCGATGCCCCTTTCCCCGCTCGCCGAAAGAGCGTAGGGGATTGCACCAGGGGGTGCACGGCTGTGGAGCAGCCTAGGGACTCAAAGAGGTCAGGGGACCCTTAGATTAAGGCCAGGATGGCTGATGGATGGCTCTGAAATGTATTTCTTGTTATGAGAAATTTTTTTAAAAAGGACTTGCAAGATGTTTTTACTTCCTCATATTAAATCACGGGCTCTTGGTTGGAGCTGCACTTTGGAAATGAAGAGTTGGCAAGCCAACTCAAGGAATGTCAAAAGGAAAAGCCACAAACAATGGCAGCAAGAAGGAAAATCAAGAGGCAAAATCACGTGCAAGCTCGCTCAAAAAAAAAAAAAAAAAGAGGGATGGAAGGAGCGAGAGAGCAAGGTGACAAAGGGGTCCCAAAAGGAGGGACTGCCAAGGGGCAGATTCAGAGGTGCCAAGGCTCGGCACACCCACGCCAAGAATCACAAGAAAAGGCCAAGGAGGGGGGGAGAGAGAGAAAGAGAGTGCAGGAGGTTGAATGGTACGGTGGCACACATATGCCCACGCCTACCCAACCCATCACTAAGTTGGACAAAAGGTAGCCATCACTGAACGACGAGCTCTGCCCATCACCCCACACCGCAAAGCAAGACACGGAAAAGGAGAAAGAAAAAGAGACGAAGAGAGAGAGAGAGAGAGAGAGAGAGAGAGAGAGAGAGAGAGAGAGAGAGAGAGAGAGAGAGAGAGAAAGATAGAGAAGGGAGAGGGGGGGGAGAAGGGCGAGGGGATTCTCGCACACTACTCGTAGCATATGGTACGTAGGACCATGATCGCTCCTTACTGATTAGCACACTAACGCCGTCTCCTGCATGTATCGTTTGGTACGCAGCCGAGAGCAACAAATGGGTAATGGGGGCAACCGACCCATACGAGTTCGCGGTGACAGACACAACTATATTCGTGATGCAAGGCCGACTGCGCCAAGCACTCCACTGGTGGTGCTCGTGGTGCGATAGCAGCTTCATCTTATCCATCATCGCACGTGGCTATTGGTTCCCATGGAAGAACGAGCCCCCCACGCCCTTTGAATCGAAAAACCACGCCGGTACACAAGCACATGGTGATTTCACCCGAACCGCAGTCCAGGACCTCCTTCGCACGGGTGCCGCTGCAGAGGCACCCGATCGAGCCGCACTTTCATGTGTTAGCCCGCTCAACGTGGTCGAGCAACGCGAAAAATGTCGCCTCATACTGGATCTTCGGAAGGTCAACGAGCACCTGCGCGTGCCCAAGTTCAAATACGAAGGACTGCTTCGCGTGGCAGAGTTGATCAAGCCGAACGATTGGATGTTCTCCGTCGACCTCAAATCGGGGTATCACCATGTGGACATACACCCAATTTCCGCTCCTTACCATTCGGGTTGGCCACAGCCCCGTTCGTCTTTACCCAACTTATCAAGCAGCTCGCTCGACGATGGCGTGCACGTGGATGGCGAGTGATCCCATACGTCGACGACATCTTAGTGCTATCCGAGTCAGCCCAACAAGCCCGATCGACATGCACCATGATCGTGCAAGACCTAAAGGACTCCGGTCTAGTGATCAACAAGAAGAAGTCCTAGCTGCTCCCCACCCAAGCACTCCGCTTCCTTGGCCTCGAGCTGGACACTCGAAGCTGCACATTCTCGGTGGGAGACGAACGTCGATCTCAACTAAAATCCACAATGGCGACGCTCATTACCGAGGGGCGTAGAGGTCGCCAAGTACACATCCGCCACGTCGCCCGAGTCACCGGCATGCTCGCATCAATGAGCCTCGCTCTGGGAGCAACTGCACGAGCCTTCAGCCACGAGCTGCTCCAAACCATCAACACCGCACCATCAAGGAACTCCCGGATATCGCTATCATCAGAGGCAATTGACGAACTGGGCTTCTGGATGGAGCAATTCGACAAGTTCAATGGTACCCCGTTCCATCAACCGCACCATTACGATGCGGTCATCCAGGTGGATGCTAGCGCGCACAGTTGGGGCGCCACACTCGTCACGTTCCGCGGAGAGAGGAGCACAGCAAGCGCAAGCATGCCCTCACACTTGCCACCCACATCCAGCACCCGGCGGGAGCTGGAAGGTGTTTTGTGGTCACTACGCACCTTCATGCATCAGATCCAGGGTGGCCACACCCTAGTCCGTGTCGACAATCAAGGCGTCATGTTCATCCTACGCAAGGGCGGCTCAAGCACCACCGAGCTCACCCTCACCTGCAAAGAAATCATCTCTCTTTGTACGGAACACTCGGTTCGCTTGGCGATCGAATGGATCCCTCGCGAGTTGAACACCCATGCGGACGAGCTCTCCAAGCTGCAAGACCATGATGACTACACTCTGAAACAACCTTGGTTTCGCCTCCTTGAACGTCGTTGGGGGCACCACTCCATCGACCTATTCGCAAACGCTCGCAACGCGTTGTTACCTCGCTTCTGCTCGAAGGTGCCCCATCCCAAGGCTGAAGCGGTCAACGCATTCTCGACGGATTGGAGGGGAGAGCACGGTTTCGCGTTCCCACCCCCCCACCTCATCCCAGCAACCCTTCGGCACGCGCAACGCACCCACGCAAAGATCACTCTTGTGATTCCACAATGGACAGGGGCTGCTTGGTGGCCCCTTGTGCAGCCATCTCCCCAGACATGGGCCAAGGGGATCACCAGCCACCTAGCACTTGCAAGCGGTAGTCAATGCCTTCACCCAGGCACACACACATCTTCGTTCTCAGGCGCTGGATTTCCAAATAGTCCCATCCTTGCATTGGCTATAAATTTCTCAATGTAATTGCATGCTCTTATTGATGGCAAAACTATTAAACAACCTCCAAAAGCAACTCTTTGCGGTCATCAGCCAAGTGAGGGCACCCTCCACCATCCAGACCTATGAACCTTACTGGCTCAAGTTCCGAGCCTTCTGCAAGAAGGTTTCGCTGAGCTACCTGCCTACCACGGACTTGACACTCGCGCTGTACCTCGTGCACGCCCTCAAGCACAAAGCTACGCTATCTGCTATCACACTAACATGCTCCGCGGTATCCTTCGCACACAAAATGATTGGGACGGCGTGTCCCACCGACGGCCCCTTCACATCGCAAGTACGCGAGTTCGCCAAGCGCCACGCACCGCGCCCCAACCGGACCAAAGATCCAGTCTCGCTTCACCAGGTCCATAGCATGGCTCAAGAGTTTCTCACATCCCACATCCCATCCGAATTTCAGAAAGGTCTCATTCCGCTCTTTATGTACACTGGGTTCCTACGCTACTCCGACCTGGTCGCGATTCAGTGGCAGGACATTCAATTCGAGGATACGGCAATGTGGGTTCTAATCCCACACTCCAAAACTGACCAGGAGAGCAAAGGAGTGTGGGTCCCAGTCGCGGCAACAGATGGGCCATACTGTCCAGTCCAAACCACCCAGAAATTCATCAAGATTGCCGGCTATGACTCATCAACCGAAGGCCCTCTCATCCGAGTTTTCCCACGTGGCGCAAAGGCAACACCACAAGACAAATCTCCCTCATACCCCACTCTTCGGAACTGGTGTTTGGAAGCCTTCCACAAGATCGGGCTCGACGCAAAGCACTTGTGCAGCAACGACAGCTGCCGGAGTCGGGATCACGGATCGAATGTTCAAACGTCTAGGCCGCTGGCGCAGCGACACCGCGAAGGAGCTCTACGTCACCATCGCTCAAGACCAGCTCGTTGCAGCATCCCGGCTGATCCAGGACCCCACACGAGCCCCATCCTCCAACCAGCATCAGCTGTCTATCCAGCGACAGCGCCGTCCTCCTCTGCACATGTCTCAGCAGACCCAGATGGAATGAAGCACGATGCCTATTATAAGTTGCAATAAGCAAGCTTTCACAATATGATAATTTTTGAAAGTGTATTCACTTTCTAAAATTTTGTATTGTGATAGTGAAGCGATTGCCAACGCAGCAAAGGCAGCGTCGCATCGCTACTCGCCCTCTTTTGGCTACAAAAGAGGGGTTGGAGGCCATTTGGCCTCACACACGTTCTTCTTTTCAGATTTTTAGTTTGAGTTCCCCACCCTCCCACCCTATGTAGTGAAATTGTATGTTGTAGACCTTTGGACGAGATTGATGTACTCTTACCTAGATGGAATGAAGCACGATGCCCAGATGGAATGAAGCACGATGCCTATTACAAGTTGCAATAAGCAAGCTTTCACAATACTAACCAAGGGTACAATACAATTGCAGCACACATGGCACAGGCAAAACAATCCTTCACTCCATGTCTAACTCTGCGCTCTAAATTTGAAAACTCGTTTTCTTGGTTGCAAATCGCTGTGCTTCATATCCCAACCAGTAACGATACAGCCATCAACCATTATGTAGCGTGACTGGGGATTGAGAGCCGAATGCTTGCTTGTGAGAATGTAACTTGAATTTCGAGAATAGAAACATGTACATTTTCGACCATGCTCCCGCCAAGGCACATCATGGCGCATTGGACGAAATAGGGGTGGCCCCAGTTTGAGCAGCCATGGCAGCACGAATGGCAGCAGCGGTCGGACCATCACCAGCAGCAGCACCAGCAGCACCAACATCATCAGCAGCAGCAGCAGCAGCAGCAGCAGCAACGGCTGGTCTCTTGGTGTTCTCAATATTGAATATTCTCGCCTTGCGGAGAACCTCTGTGACCACCCAGTGCTTGCGCTTGCTCAGTGGCCGGGATGACTCGATGCGCACCTGATGGTGGGTAAGGGGAGCAGGGAAGGCGGACGACGCAGGGCAAGAGGAGAGGCAGATAAGAGAACTGAGCACATAACATTTAATGTTGTGACCACCTCTTGCTCAGTGGCCGTGATGACTCGATGCGCACCTGTGGTGGTGGGTAAGGGGAGCAGGAGAGGAGCATGGGGCAGGGCAAGAGGGAAGGCAGGACGAGCAGAGGAGCTTGGCACACAGCCACTCAAACGTGACCACCCAGCGCTTGCGCTTGCTCAGGGGCCGTGATGACTCGATGCGCACCTGTGGTGGTGGGTGAGGGCAGCAGGGGAAGCATATAGTTAGGGCAAAAGGAAGTGGCAGGCAGGAGAGCTTAGAGCAGAGAATCTGACGCGATGACTGGATGCGCACCTGGTATGGTGGACAAGCGGAGCAGGGTAAGGGGACAGGCAGGGCAGGAGGACAAAAAGGGCAAGAAACAGCAGGGGCCCTCACGCTTATGCCCATGCCCATACCCACGCCCATACCCACGCCCATACCCATGCCCATACCCACGCCCATACCCATGCCCATACCCATGCCCATACCCACGCCCATACCCATGCCCATACCCATGCCCATACCCATGCCCATACCCATGCCCATACCCATGCCCATACCCACGCCCATACCCATGCCCATACCCATGCCCATACCCATGCCCATACCCACGCCCATACCCATGCGCATCCATCCACTCCTCACCTGGTCGCCCATGGAGCAGGTGTTGCTCTCATCATGCGCCATGAACTTCTTGGTGGAATGCACCACCTTGGGGTGGGGGGTACTTGCTGTGAGTGAGACCTCGATCACTGCCACGCAATGCCGCTCATGCCCATGCTTGTATCATGCCCCTTCTAGCCCTCCTCACCTGGTCGCCCATGGAGCATTCATTGCTCTCATCATGCGCCATGAACTTCTTGGTGGAATGCACCACCTTGGCTTAGGGGGGTACTTGCACCTCAATCACTGCCACGCCATGCCGTACTCATGCTCATGCTCATGCCCATGCCCATGCCCATCCACTCCTCACCTGGTCGCCCATGGCGCATTCGTTGCTCTCATCATGAGCCATGAACTTCTTGGTGGAGTGCACCACCTTGGGGTACTTGCTGTGCGCCTTGAACCGATCCACCGCCACCACCACGCTCTTCTGCATCTTGCTCGATACCACCTTGCCTATGAAACTCCTCATTGTGGCTGGCTTGTGTGTGTGTGCACCTCTGTGTTTGCGTTGCCCCACTGTAGCTGGATGAGGAAGGAAAGGGAAGGGAGAAGGGATGGGGATGGGCGCATGACTTGAACCGGTCCACTGCCACCACCACACTCTTCTGCATCTTGCTCGATACCACCTTGCCTATGAAACTCCTCATTGTGTGTATAGTGCACGCGGATGCGCGCGTGTGTGGGTGTGCACTGAAGTTTGGAGGGGAGGTGGAGATGGGAGGGGGAAGGGATGGGAAGGGAGGCATGACTTGAACCAGTCCACCACCACCACCACGCCACCACCACCTCCAACTTGGTCGGAGAAAGGGGAGGGAGAAGGGGGAGGGAAAGGGGGAAGAGGGGAAAGGCAAGGGAGGGGGGAGCGGAAAGAGGAGGGAGAAGAAGGAGGAAAACGGGGATGGAGAAGAGGGAGGGGAGAGAGGAGGAAAAATGAAGGGGACGGGGGAGGGGACACGAGAGGGGAAATGTGAGGGCGAAGGGGGAGGAGAAGGGGAAGGGGAAAAGGGAGGGGAAAGGTGAAGGAGAAAAACGTTGGGGGCATCACTTGAGCGCGAAGGAGGCGCGCGGAGAGTCCCAACGGAGAGGGGGGGCCGGCGCAAGCAGAGGGTGGGAGTCGCACGATTGAGAGGAGTCGCAGGGCTGCACGATTTTGCGACAAAGGAGGAGCACGATGACGAGCGGATGGAAGCACCTCGTCATCGTGCTCCTCTTTTCCAATCGACTCCAAAGTAACCTCTTTTAAGTCGACTCGAAAGGGGATGGGGGAGCGATGCGTGGGCGTGGCAACGAGAGCAGGGCGAGTGGGGAAGGATGGTGACGGGGGGAAAGAGGTTGACGGCTGGGTGTCGATCAGGACGACGGGGACACGAATGAGCGGTGAGTAGATCGCGGCAGGGATGAGTGCATGAGGCGGTCGGGGGGGGGGGGGACTACGTTAGACTAAGCCGCAAGACAACGCACTCGCAGAGTGGCATTCGCACCTGGTGGATTACGGAAAGCGTGGGGGTTCAAAACGGCGCTATGAGGAGAGCGATGCGATCTTAAAGGGCCCCGAAAGACGTGGAAACGTTTCGGTTAAATCCTGTACCGGCACGCTCGGTCGACTCGTCGTACTTCAGTAAGTGCCGGCACGTGGAACTACCCTAGAAATGCTTCTATCTAGGTATTTAGGGAGGTACCAACAAAATTATAACCTGGAATCAGCTCGTTATTCCTGTAACTCGAATGGGAATTTGGTCGGAACGTAGCGAGCGAGGTCGCGTTTGATACGACACATGTCGGTGGCAGTCCGCGGCACCCAGGTTCGATTAGGGTTTTGTCGAGCTTTTTGGGTGGTTCAGTCCGGAGCCTTGGGATTCCCGAGTCGAAAGATTTTTGAAACATGCGGCTGTACCATATTTTCGGGTTACAGCAACTCATTCCCGCATCGTGTCAGCGACACCAGGTTGCGACGACCCGTTGAGTGCACGAACGAAAATTTGTGACCTCTTTGGTAATCACACTCCTGCGATTTTCGTTGCATGGCATGGCATGGCAGAGCACAGGACGGCATGGCAGGGCGTGGCGGGCATGTACCTTGCGGTGCAGTGTGTGCAAGCCTTGACCCGGTCCGAACTTAGCGTCGTCCATCAGCTTCGGTGACTCCCTGCAGGGAGACTCGGCACGGGAAGGTTCACCTCACTGTTATTGTCTATGTATGCTTGTTTCGTTCGGTGTACATAACAATTACCTAAAAAAAAAAAAAAAAAAAAAAAAAAAAAAAAAAACACACCTGCGATTTGACAGGTTTGTTTCCCTCCACGAAGTTGTAGGCGACGCCAGTATAATTCGCCACCATCTGATCGCACTCGTTTTTTGGCCGTCTTGTCAACTCGACAGCAGTTTGCATTCGCGAACAGCAATGTGCAATGACACGCAGTTTTAGAAACGCGGATTTATTTTTTATTTCAGCAAGCCATAGAGGACTCAACCATGAGCTCTCAAGGATTTTACGCTTCTCATCGCAGCAATAGATTCGCCTGTTGACCGCCCCTCCTCATTCCATTGCGCTTCCTTCACGTATCTGACGTCGTACCCTTTCCTTCCCATCTCCTCGCATCTTTGCTTGCTTACATTAGTCTCTCTCCATTCTATCAATCACGAGTTGCAGAGCCAAATTCGTGTCGCGATTTGCCCAATCTCCGCCATTAGAGCCTTCAGCTACACTTCTTTCACCAGCAGAAGTGTCATAGTCGCCTGGCTGTCCTTCATCGTCGCATAGCTGCCGTTTAGCCGCATAGTACCTGTCGTTCACAGTCGCACAGCTACCATTCGTAGTCGCACACCTCTATTATAGCTACGAATCGCACTTCTATCATACATAACAATCGCATCTGTCGCTTACCCCATCGCAGCTGTTGCGTACCTCATCGCGACGTCGCTTACCGGATTCGCAACTCGCTGGTCTGGTAACAATGGCGTTCGGCGAAATTGTAGGCACGTCGTTGGAGGTCCCGCGAGTGACGTCGACGCTGCGAGTGTTGGTGCGAGATGGCGGGCGTCCCTTCGACGTGGATCAACAGCTGCTGCAGCGAAAACAGGCTCTCGCGCTGCGAAGGTACGAAAAACGTGGTTACCAGACAGTAGTCGATTCGTGAGTGACCGACGTGGCAATTCAGGGAGATCAACGAACTGCAGTACGTGGGTGGTATGTGCGAGCGTTACTGACACCTGGTTGCATTGCACCTCCGTTTGTTCTTTTCATGTCAAGACTCTCTTTGGTTGTTTCGTTTTGTTTCATTTCTCTTGTTACATGTCGATCAACTGATCCACATACTCACCCTTTTGCAGCACAACTGTCTCACATTTTTCCTTCCCGCACATTCCCATGGCCTTCTTCTTTGTTCTGAAGCAGCTCGGCTGGCGCCACGTCAGCAGAAGCAGGCCACGTGGCACCAGCAGTGGGTGCCACGACACTGGCGCAGCGACTGGTTCCTGAGTGGGAGAAAGGTGAGCCGTTGATGGGAACTATATCCTATTGATGTGACTGTGGTACTGTTACTGGTGATGGCATGGCGGGATCTGGAAGATTTGGTGAAATTGGTGAAGAATCTCCTTTTCCTTCCCCTTCCGTTCTGTTCCCTTCCCCTTCCTTTGCGTCCCCTTACCCTATTTCTACAGCTCCCGCTAGTGTGCGAGAGGCATACGAGTCGTTCCTGGTGGCCGTCCAATCACTGCTCACTGTCCCGTCTCCCGTCCCCCTCCCCCCCATCTGCCTCCTTCCCCTTCCCCTCCCCTTTTCTTCTCTTCCCCATTTTCTACAGCCCCCGCTAGTGTGCGAGAGGCGTACGAGTCGTTCCTAGTGGCCGTCCAATCACTGCTCAGTGTCCCGCCTCCCATTCTCTCGCATCCGCGCCCTTCCCGTTTCCCTTCCGCTCACTACCCTACAGCCCCTGCTAGTGTGCGTGAGGCATACGAGTCGTTCCTGGTGGCCATCCAATCACTGCTCGCCACGGAGGTCTCTTCTGCCGACCTGCATGAGGCAGCCGGGGCTGCGTTTGACTGCATTGACCGCCAGCTCAGAGCAAGGCGGGCGAAGCAGGCAGGGGAAGGGGAGGGAGGGGAGGATGGAAGCCAATCGGATGGTCTTGCCGGGGCATTGAGTGAGGCAGATTCGCTCTCAGATGCTGATCTGGGCAGCATAAGGTGGGTGGGGTTGCATGTTATGGTTTGGTGTGATTGCATGTTCAGGTGCCCACTCAGGTCAGGTTTTGTCTCAGGCCCTGAACCTCAATAGGGAGGTCCAGGGGGGAGGGGATCGGCCGCGGTTGATGTTGTAGGAGATCATCCCTTCACCCTCCTTGGTCTGACCCCGTTCCGCTGTTGTTTCTGCATCTCCCTTTCGTCCCTCTTCTCCCTCCAGATCTGCTTTCTCTGACCTCCTCGGTCTTGTCTCCTCCGAACTTCCCCTCATCCGCCGAGCAGCCTCTCTTTCCCTCCAGCTGCTCGCCTGGCAGCGCACCTCAGTTTTTCCTACACCCAAGACCCTGTTGACCATTGTGTGTTTGCATCCATCCATCCACCCTTATCCCTTGTTGTTCCCCTCCAGATCTGCTCTCTCCGACCTCCTCGGTCTTGTCTCCTCCGACCTTCCCCTCATCCGCCGAACCGCTTCTCTTACCCTCCAGCTGCTCGCCTGGCAGCGCGCCCACCACCCCCAACCGCACCACCACCACCAGCACCGCTCTGCACCGCACCAAGAACCTTCAGACTCCTTCATGTTCGGTGCGGACGTGCCGTTTCAGGTGCCTGGTGCCGGCCTAGATGGTAACCAGCTGCTGCAGCAGTTCTGGGAGGAGGCCAGGGCCCGCACTCAGGCGCAGGCTCAGGTGGATTCTCAGGTGGATTTTCAGGTGCCAGCCCAGGTGCAGGCCCAGGTGCCAGAGCACCGTTTCACACATGAAACGGCTGTTACAGGTGCTTCTCCTGACGTCTCTGGTGGTGCTTATAGCGCTGCTGATGGTGCTGGTGGTGGTGATGTTGGTGGGAGTAAGGAGGGGGAGGAGGGCCCGCGGGACCTGAGGTGGCTGCACCAGTCGTGTGTGGAGGCGGCTCAGTGGGGGGGAGGCGCGCAGCTGACTGCTGATGAGCTGTCTCTGGCGGTGCTCAAGCTCATGCAATCACCCGGGTCTGGAGATGAGGTATGGAGGAGGCGTTGAGTGTGTGACCAGGGATTGTCTGGGGACCATGTTGAGTTGCGTACCAATATTGAGGGGAGGGGTGTCAACTCACTGCTGACGAGCTGTCAATGGCGGTGCTCAAGCTCATGCAATCACCCGGGTCTGGAGACGAGGTAGGGATGGGGCGGGAGAGGAGGGAGAAGGGGTGTTGAGGGGTGTGCGTGCCTCTGTGTTCGTCTGTCTCCGGCTGTGTTCAAGCTCATGCAATCACTGAGGTCTGTGTTTATGTGTGCGCACGCATGCATGCATCCATGCGTGCGTTCTTGGGTGTGTGTGCGTATGTGCATGCTTGCCTGCCTGTGCCCATCCATGTGCATGTGTCTGCATGTGTCTTTGTTGTGCATGTGTGAATGCATGTGCCCATGCATGTGTCCATGGGCATGTGCATGAGCGTGTGCGTGTGCGTGTGTGTGTGCATGTGCGTGTGCATGTGCATGTGCGTGTGCGTGTGCATGTGCATGTGCGTGTGCATGTGCATGTGCATGTGCGTGTGCATGTGCATGTGCATGTTCGTGTGTGCGTGTGCATGTGCATGTGCATGTGTGCATGTGCATGTGCGTGTGCGTGTGCATGTGCGTGTGCGTGTGCATGTGCATGTGCATGTGCGTGTGTGCATGTGCATGTGTGTGTGTTTGTGTGCAACCAGGTCGCAGGTGAGCTGTTCAACCTGGTAGGCGATCAAGGCTTTGAGTTCATCCAGCAACTGCTGCAGGTACCATTGCATGCACGCTGAACTGGTACAAAGCATGCCTGCTGCAGGTACGCATGCAGGTGAGCTGTTCAATTCAACCTGGTGGGCGACCAAGGCTTCGAGTTCATCCAGCAGCTGCTGCAGGTATGATTTGCGTGCACGCTGAACTGGTACCAATCGTGCCTGCTAGGAAGCAACACCTTGTACCTCAGTATTTCCAAACCTTGTACCTCAAAGCTCTTGTGTTCGCAGCACAGTCCTGTCAGCTCTGAAGAAGGCAGTCGAGACAGTCACACCCCCCTTCCTCCCGTGTCCCCAATCCCTCTCCCTCCCCTCTTCCACCAGCATCGCAAGGCGCTGGTGTCTGCAGCTCAGTCGGCCCTGTCAGCCCTGAAAGAAGCAGTGGAGGCGGACGCAGCAAGCAGCAGTGCCAGCAACAGCCACATGCGGCACGGCGCTACAGTCACCGTGCAGACCGAGTCAGAGAAACAGCTGGAGAAGCTCCGAAAGAAAGAGGACAAGAAAATCGCCCGTGCTGCAGCGAAAACCGGAGGAGGAGGGGGAGTGGGGGGAGGAGGGGCGGGGAGAGGGGGGGTTGAGGGGGAGCTAGCATGGTTGCTAGGCGCAGGGGGGTTTTCAGCACTGGTGGAGGCTGGGGAGAATAAAGTTGGAGGGGTGATTGATGCTCTGATAGGCACAGGGGACGATGCTGTGCCTGTAAGGGCGCTGCCTGTGGGTACTAAGAGGAATGCTTATAAGGGGTATGAGGAGGTGCATGTGCCGCCCGCAACGGCGGAGGGGGCGGCGGGGAGAGCACAGGAGAAGCTGGTGAGGGTGGGGGAAATGGAGCCGTTTGCTCAGAAGGCGTTTGAGGGGTTTCAGACACTCAACCGCATTCAGAGCCGCATCTACCAGCGCGCTTTTTACTCCAATGAGAATCTTCTAGTAAGGAAAAGGCTTATAAGGGGTATGAGGAGGTGTATGGGATTCCAGATGCTCAACCACATCCAGAGCCGCATTTATCAGCGCGTTTTCTACTCGAATGAGAATCGTCTGGTGTGTATAATGAGAGGAGGGCGTATAAAGGGTATGAGGAGCTGCATGTGCATGGGCTTTCAAACGCTCAACCACATCCAGAGCCACATATTGGAATTCAAACCCTAAACCTGAACCCTAAACCCATTGGCGACATTTCTTTTGTTTTCTATTTAAATAATCTAAAAGCCTGGTCGTTTCTCACCCCTTTCACAGGTGTGTGCGCCCACCGGGGCAGGCAAGACCAACATTGCTATGATCACAGTTCTGCATGAGGTGAGGAGATGATTTGCTGGTGTACCGCCGACGGATGGTGTGGTGTAGATGGCGGCACTTTTCTTTGCTTTGGATGTAAGGTGAAGATAAGGGGTTCAAGATGTTTAACGTTGAGTTTTTTCTCACCAGCTCTGTACAAGGTAGTGTTCTTCAGTTCAATACCGAATTCTGAACTTTACGTCACATTCACAGCACATCACACACCCATGGTGGGTGACCCACATTCACAGCACATCACACACCCATGGTGGGTGACCCACATTCACATCACATCACACACCCATGGTGGGTGACCCACATTCACAGCACATCACACACCCATGGTGGGTGACCCACATTCACATCACATCACACACCCATGGTGGGTGACCCAACCATCGCTGGTCCAAGTGCTATACTTACTACTGTACTCCACTCACTCATCCATCGTTCGTCCATTACAGGTGGGAGCCAACTTCAAGAACGGAGTGCTGCAGAAGAATGATTTCAAGATCGTCTACGTGGCTCCCATGAAGGTGGGTGGGTGGGTGGTGGTGGTACGGCAAGAGTAGGGCGCAGCACGAGAGGGTTCACACACGTAGTATGAAGAAAAGGAGAACGATTTCAAGATCGTCTACGTGGCTCCCATGAAGGTGGGTGGGTGGGTGGTGTGGCAAGAGTAGGCACAGCGGTGAGCAAGCTTTGTTTGCAACTTCAAGAACGGAGTGCTGCAGAAGAATGATTTCAAGATCGTCTATGTGGCTCCCATGAAGGTGGGTGGGTGGGTGGTGGTGCGGCAAACGTAGGGTCTTTTGAGGCGCCTCAAATGGGAGCCAACTTCAAGAACGGGGTGCTGAAGGAGAACGACTTCAAGATCGTCTATGTGGCTCCCATGAAGGTGGGTGGGTGTTGGTGAGGCAAGAGAGGACGCTACACAAGAGGCTTTATAAATGTAGGAAGAAGAAAGAAGTGGGGTGGGTTGTCTTGTGTTTGTAAGCCCAGGGTTGCTGGAAGAAGTGGGTGTCGTTTGCATGGCATGCTGCATGCTGCATGCTTGAATTTTGACTTGAGCTGCCTGCCCACTGTTTCCTCTCGATCTTGACCATGCATGTCTTTGTGTTTTATTAGGCGCCTCAAAAGGCTTGTGTGATCCCCATCCCTCCCACCAGGCGTTAGCAGCGGAGATGGCAGCTGCGTTTGGGAGGCGGCTGGCCCCTCTGGGCCTAATGGCGACAAACTTTTGAGTAACTTTTGCCCCCCCCCCCCACTTCTTCCCCCATCCCCACACCATCAGGCGCTAGCAGCGGAGATGGCAGCGGCGTTTGGGAGGCGGCTGGCCCCTCTGGGCCTTTCGGTGCGAGAGCTGACTGGCGACATGCAGCTGAACAAGAGGGAGATGGAAGAGACGCAGGTGAGGCGTTGTTTGTATCGCATGGAAGGCAGGGAAGGAGGGGATGTGGTTTGAGGTGCAGCGCCAGACATGCACCTCACCTGGTGATGTAAGAGCTGACTGGCAACTTGCAGCTGACAAAGAGGGAGATTTTTGAGTTGCAGGTGAGGGGGAGAGAGGGGGCTGTCTGTCATTTGAACTTTGAGGTGCATCGCCAGACATGCCTGCACCACACCTGGCGGTGCGAGAGGTGACCTGAGGTGACGTCGCTAGTGCGGCTGCTGGTGATTACTAGCAGGTACCTGTTGTGATGCTCTCCCAATTTCTTCACCCCTCCTCACACGTGTTTCAGATGATTGTGACAACCCCCGAGAAGTGGGATGTGATAACACGGAAGAGCTCAGACGTGTCTATGGCGTCGCTGGTGCGCCTGCTGGTGATCGACGAGGTGCATCTGCTGAGGCGTTCTCCCCGTTTCCCCCCTTCTCCCCCCACCTTCTTGCTTCAGATGATCGTGACAACACCCGAGAAGTGGGATGTGATCACGAGGAAGAGCTCCGATGTATCAATGGCATCATTGGTGCGCCTGCTGGTGATCGACGAGGTTCATCTGCTGAGATGCTGTTGCTGCCCTGCCCTCCCCTCTCACCCACGTGCTTCAGATGATAGTAACAACTCCTGAGAAGTGGGATGTCATTACGAGGAAGAGCTCAGATGTATCGATGGCGTCGCTGGTGCGCCTGCTCGTGATTGACGAGGTTCATCTGCTGAATGACGACCGCGGGCCCGTGATTGAGACGCTGGTTGCACGCACGTTGAGACAGGTGGGTGTTATAAATGACTCGAAAGGCTGCTGCTGCCCCTCCAGATGCAAAAGTTTAGATGTGTTGTGTGAATGGCATCGCTGGTGCAATTGCTGGTGATTGACGAGGTGCATCTGCTGAATGACGACCGCGGGCCTGTGATTGAGACACTGGTGGCGCGCACCTTGAGGCAGGTGGGTGTTGAGTCGACTCAAAAGGCTGCTGCCGCCCCTCCAGTTGCATATGCTCAGTCTCAGTTGTGCTGTGTGTTAGAACTTAGGCTTAGAAGCGATACATTAGTAATGAGCTTGAAGCTCTTTAAGTACATCCGAGAAGGGTAAGGAATAGTTGGGGAACGGAATCAGAGGCAATCCCTAGGGATTGGGGGTAATCCCAAGGCAATCTCCGATTGGTGGGTTGGAGATTGCTTGGAGATTACATTTGGGTTTGGTTGGGATGTAGGTGTACACCCAACCAAACACAATGTGCAAACTACACTACTCTAGGATATAGAAAATACAAAGTACAAAGTGTGAGATTGAAGGCTAACACTAGCACCCCCCCAGAGGCGTCAATCGAACTCAGGGCAGAGAGGGTGGAGCACCGAGCCCCATGGCGCCAAGGAGACGGTGGTGGGGAACTTTCCCAAGGGGCTTGGTGAACAGATCAGCCAGGTTGCAGTCAGATGCAACGTACTCCACTTTCAACTGCTCCTGCTGGACAAGGTCACGGATGAAGAAGTGCCGGAGTTCAATATGCTTGGTGCGGGTGTGATACACAGGGTCTTGAGAGATGTGGATGGTACTCTGGTTGTCACACCAGAGGGTGGGGGCGGACTGTGGGAAACCAAGCTCCTGGAGTAGGAAGGTGAGCCAACGGGCCTCCTGAGCAGCCATGGTGCCTGCGTAGAGCTCTGCCTCACATGAGGAGAGGGAGACTGCAGACGACCTGGTGGAGCGCCAACTGACAATTCCGCTCCCAAGGGTGAAGCAGTACCCCTGAGAGGAGCGTCCGTCGGTCTGGTCATCAGCCCAGGAGGAGTCGGTGTAACCTTCCAGGCGAGGAGGGGAGAGCCCACCGAGTGTGAGAACGTGAGACTTGGTGCCCTGAAGATAGCGCAGCACCCGCTTCGCCGCCTTCCAGTGAAGATCAGTGAAGCGTCCAGGGGCCACGTAGCGAGAGAGGACACTGACAGGATAGGCCAAGTCCGGCCGGGTGCACATCATGGCGTACATGAGAGACCCAACAAGCTCCGGGTATGGCTCAGAGCAGGCCTCTGGTGTGGGTACAGCTGGAGCTGTGAGGAGGTGTTGCAGCGGCAGCGGGGTGGCAACAGGTGTGCACAGCTCCATCTCAAACCGCTTGAGCACATTGTCGATGTAGAACTCCTGGGAGAGTGAAATGGTGCGAGCCTGGCGATCACGAGTGATCTCAATCCCCAGGTAGTGCTTGAGGTCACTGAGGTCTTTCATCTGGAGGGCCTTGCTCAGGGCTGCCTGGACAGAGGTCATCTGGGCCGAGTCCTTGGCAACGAGGATGAAGTCATCCACGTAGACCAGGATGTAGAATGGCTCAGAATGACGGCGGATGAAGAGAGTCGGGTCAGCAGATGAAGGGTGGAAGTCCAGGGAGAGGAGGACTTCTTTCACCTTGTTGTGCCATTCGCGAGGGGCTTGCTTAAGGCCGTAGACGGGGCGATTCAGCTTCCAGACAGTGTTGGGAGGGAATTCTCCTGGGAAGCCTTCAGGTCTGTCCATGAACACTGTCTCCTTGAGACGTCCTTGTAGGAAGGCAGATGAGGCATCCATGGATTTGATCTCAAAGTCTTCTCGAGCTGCGACATCCATGAGCGTACGAATGGTGGGAGGTTTGGATGTGGGGGAGAAGGTTAGGAAGAAGTCGCGGTACTGCTGCTGGGTGAAGCCCTTGGCTACGTAACGCGCTTTGAACACCGGGGCCTCGTCTGGGAGTTGTTTTACACGGAACAACCACTTGCCTCCGACGATGTTGACTCTTGGAGGTGGAGTCTCGTCGTCGAAGGAGTGGTTGCGGGTGAATGCTTCAATCTCCGCTTCCATGGCAGCACGCCATTCGGCAGCATGAGGGCCTGAGAGAGCCTCTTGGACGGTGAGAGGGATAGGGATGGTCGGGTTTTCCGTGAAGTTGAGTGAGGGTGATTCAGTGATGTCAGGGAAGATGTGCGAGAGCTGGGGAATGACTGCGTGAAGATCATAAAGCTCCTCATGCCTATCTTCCAGAAGGGTAGAGGGCACATCCCCCCCGGCAGGAGGAGTCGAAGTGATCGTGGAGCAACGAATAGCCAGGGCCAGAGGAGGAGCAGGGCCGTGCGAGCGAGTGCCATGGGCTACCGGAGAGGAGGGCGGAGAAGGCGGTGTCTGAGGGATTGACTTAGGAGGCTTGGGCGGGGGAATTGGCCGCCGCTTGTACGTGATCAGTTCGGGCGGCTGTGGAGGAGCGGGTGCCTGGGAGGAAGGGGGGACTGGGGGAGGAGGTGGGGCCGGAGGGTGCGACCGCCGATGGTATGTGATTGGTGCGCTCGGAGGTGGCGGCGCAGATGGCAGGGCGGCAGGTGAGGGGGAGGGAGGAGCAGCTGCTGCCGAAGACACCGGTGAGGGCGGGTCAGAGACCTCAGAGGGGGACGGTGCGGTGGCAGGAGGGGTAGGAGGTGAAGGGGCCGGAGCAGGCGGGAGGTCAGGAGGCGCATCAAAGTCTGCCCACACGAGGGAGGGTGGATCAGAGAGAGGGTCCCGTCCCGAGGTGGGGTAGAATGGGCGGGTCTCATCAAAGACAACGTCACGGCTCCGGACCAACTGTTGAGTGGAGGGGTTGAGGAAGAGGTAGTCAGGCGAGTCGGCGTTGTGCCCGAGGTAGATGCACGTCTGGGTCTTGGGGCCGAGCTTGCCGCCGTGCTGCCGTCGAGCCTGAGGGTTGAGGAGGACATAGGCGGTGCACCCCCAAACGCGAAGGGAGCGAGCAGTGGGCGTTTTCCCGAGCCAGAGTGTGGTTGGAGTGGTGTCGGGAAGATGCGGGTGGGGGTAAAGGTTGCAGAGGAGGGCGGCGTGGTAGAGAGCGTACCCCCAGAGAGAGTGCGGAGCGTTGGAGTGGCCGAGGAGGCACCGAGTGATCTGCACCAGGGTGTGGTTGCGGCTCTCAGCTATGCCGTTCTGCTGCGGGCTGTCAGGGAGGGTGAAGTTTTGCTGGATGCCTTCTGAGGAGCAGAAGGCTTTGAGCTTGTCGTTGCAAAACTCACCACCACCATCCGAGTGAAGGCGCTTGACTTTGCGGTCAAAGGTGGTCTGTGCCTGTTTAACCCACGCCATGAGGACCTCTGGAACCGCAGCCTTAGTGTGGAGGAGGTGAACAGAGACGTAGCGAGAGTGGTCATCGACGATAACAAGGAAGTAGCGATAACCACCTCGTGCGGGAACAGGGGCAGGGCCCCAGACGTCCAGGTGTACCAAGTCCAGTGGTGCTGCTGCGACAGAGGGTGAGGCCGGGTGGGGCTGTTGACGCAGTTTGCTCTTGGTGCAGTCAAGGCATGTGGGAGCGGGGGAGTCTGGTGGTGGAGGAAGTGAGGCTGGCAGGCCGAGTAGAAGTTTCTTGGAGGCCATGTCAGCAAGTGTGCGGAAGTTTGGGTGCCCGAGCCGATGGTGGTAGAGTATGGTCGGGTTGGAGAAACTGCGGCACGAGCATGGTGAGGTAGTTGCCTCTGTTTGGGTGGTTGACACCTGTGGGATGGGTACTTGCAGCGTGTAAAGGCCGCTGCTGTTGAGGGTGAAACGAGTCAAGACCTTGTTGGTGAGTGGGTCGAGGATATCACCATAGTTCTCGTTCTCCCAGAAGATGGTGCGTAGCCCAGCTTCCTGAATTTCCGTTTGGGCCACGAGATTGTGGCGGAGTGAAGGCACGCACATTCCAGTGACAGTGCCGGAAGGGAAGGCGGGGCACGGGACTGTGGATGAACCCTTGGCAAGAGTGGTGAAGCTTGAGTCAGCTCCTAGGAGGGGGATGGGTGTTGCGTAGGGTTTGAAGGAGAGTGTCTCCTTGAGCACAGTGTGAGTGGCGCCGCTGTCTAGTGTGAACTCTATGTATTGTGGTGCTTGTGATGAGCCGAGGTACTGGGAGGAAGCTTCATTAATCATGGCAGTGCCAGGGAACAACAGGTTGATACGCACATCAGCAGGAGCACTATCACTAGCACTAGCCGAAGCGGGGTCCTGGACCTCAACCAGGTTGGCCTTACGCGCACGCATCCAGTTCGGTGGCCTCTTGTCTATGCCGTGGATGGCGTACCATTCGTCGTCCTTCTTCTTGAAGCACGTAGCAGGGGGGTGGTTAGTGCCACCACACACTTGTCCCTTGCGGTTGCCATACTTGACGACGTAGGTGCACGGTGGGAAGCGATTGCGCTGGAAGGGCGCCGAGGCAAGGGCCGCTGCGACACTTGCTTGAGGCATGGGAGCACGGATGGCGTAGGCCTTGGCTTGAGCCGTGGAGTCTTTCTCGGCAGAGAGGAGTGCGGTGGAGACCTTGGCAAAAGTGAGGTCTTCCGCAGTCAGCGTGAGGAGCATCTTCCTTGTGATTTCGTAGGCTGTGGTGAGGCCAACAAGAAGAGCTGCTGCAGGGGCTTGTTCGGGGAAGACTATACCCAGCTCCTTGAGTTCGCCATGAATGGTCTGAACCTTGGCAATGTAGTCGGCCATTCCCGAGCAATCCTCAAGGCGGACCTGGAACATGCTGGGGATGAGGATGGCAACTCCGACTGCAGTCTTGTTCATGAACCGATCCTGGAGATACTTCCAGATGGCGTTGGAGGTAGGGTAGTTATGGAACGTGTTGACAAGTTCTGGAGGGGTGGAGGCGATGAAGACGCTGATAATAGCAGCATCGGCCTTCTCCCACTTCCGGTACTTCTCAACGGCTTCCTCATATGCCCTAGTGTCAGCCTCACTAGCGGATTCGGTCGGCTCACGAGGGGGAAGGGGCTGTTTTCCCTTGCCACGGTTGAGGAGGACATCCTTGAGGTCCAATCCCTGCACGTCACGGCTCAGTAGGTGCTTGTCAACCCCATAGCTCCATGCCTTGAAGTTGGAGCTAGAGCCATCGGCTTCAAGACGGAGTGGGGTGATGGGGTTGGCCATGGTGGACGCGGTGAAGGCCATGCTGGAGATCCCTTGGTGTCTCGCGCGAAGCGCCGCTCTTAAGTCACCGCGCAGCGCGGCGATTTCGAAATTCGACGGACCCCAAATAGCGAAAATCGTCAATGTCGACCGCGTCGGGATGCCTCGTAGAAGGATTTTCTAGGCCGCCAAAACTAGGTAAAATCGGCCGACTTCCGTAGATCTAACCCTAATCCCACACACCCCCCCACACACCACCCTCAGCTTCGCGGCTACGCTGCTGCACGGCTTCGCGGCTACTCTGCTGCTCGGCTGCGCTGCTGCACCTGTTCAGCTGCGGGAAAAGGGGAATGGGGGTAGAAGTGCAGATGCGGGGCGACGGGCGGCGGCCCGACGAGAAGTTGCGGGGCGACGGGCGGCGGCCCGACGAGAAGCTGCGGGGCGACGGGCGGCGGCCCGACGAGAAGTTGCGGGGCGACGGGCGGCGGCCCGACGAGAAGCAGCGGGGCGACGGGCGGCGGCCCGACGAGAAGTTGCGGGGCGACGGGCGGCGGCCCGACGAGAAGCAGCGGGGCGACGGGCGGCGGCCCGACGGGAAGCTGCGGGGCGACGGGCGGTGGCCCGACGAGAAGAGGTGACGCGGTGACGAAATTGAGAGATGACGAAAAAGGAACGATAAGTTAGAGCGACGTCGATGAGCGTACCATAGAAATTGAAGACGTCGTCGAAGTTGACGGGAAAGTGGTGCGGGGGAATTTCCGCCCACGAATGTCGCGAATCGACGGCGACGAGATTGAAGGAGGCTATGCCGAGGTTTGCGGGAAGAACATCCGCATAGATAGGAGGATCACGATCCGCATGTGCGGACGTAGCCCTCTGATACCATGTTAGAACTTAGGCTTAGAAGCGATACATTAGTAATGAGCTTGAAGCTCTTTAAGTACATCCGAGAAGGGTAAGGAATAGTTGGGGAATGGAATCAGAGGCAATCCCTAGGGATTGGGGGTAATCCCAAGGCAATCTCCAATTGGTGGGTTGGAGATTGCTTGGAGATTACATTTGGGTTTGGTTGGGATGTAGGTGTACACCCAACCAAACACAATGTGCAAACTACACTACTCTAGGATATAGAAAATACAAAGTACAAAGTGTGAGATTGAAGGCTAACACTAGCACTGTGGTGCTGGCACTGCTGGTGCAATTGCTGGTGATTGACGAGGTGCATCTGCTGAATGACGACCGCGGGCCCGTGATTGAGGCGCTGGTAGCGCGCACCTTGAGACAGGTGGGTGTTCAGTTGACTCAAACAACAGGGTGCTGCTGATCCATTAGATTAGATGCATCCGCTGCTCACATGTGCTGCTGCTGGCGTTGCTGGTGCGCCTGCTCGTGATTGATGAGGTGCATCTGCTGAATGACGACCGCGGGCCCGTGATTGAGACGCTTGTGGCGCGCACCTTAAGACAGGTGGGTGCCGAATGACTTGAAAGGGGCAAGTGGTAGTTGAATCTTAGAAAACGCCTGCTGGTGTTGATTGACGAGGTGCATCTGCTGAATGACGACCGCGGGCCCGTGATTGAGGCGCTGGTAGCGCGCACGTTGAGACAGGTAGGTGGGTGGTGAGCTGACTGAAACAACAGGGTGGTGCTGATCCATTAGATTAGATGCATCCGCTGCTCACATGTGCTGTGCTGCTGGCCTCGCTGCTGCGCCTGCTCGTGATTGACGAGGTGCATCTGCTGAATGACGACCGCGGACCCGTGATTGAGACGCTGGTAGCGCGCACCTTAAGACAGGTGGGCAGCAGAAGTGTGGGCGGCAGTGATGTGAGTGGCCGAGATGTGGGCGGCGGATAGGTGGGCGGCAGATAGGTGGGCGGCAGATAGGTGGGCGGCAGATAGGTGGGTGGCAGATAGGTGGGCGGCAGATAGGTGGGCGGCAGATAGGTGGGCGGCAGATAGGTGGGTGGCAGATAGGTGGGCGGCAGATAGGTGGGCGGCAGATAGGTGGGTGGCAGATAGGTGGGCGGCAGATAGGTGGGCGGCAGATAGGTGGGCGGCAGATAGGTGGGCGGCAGATAGGTGGGCGGCGAAAGCCCTGTAAGGCAAGTGGCCACTCAGTCTGGTTCAAGAAGTCTGGGGGCGCGCATCTTACTTGCTTGCTCTATCCCATCATCTCCCATCTTCCCGACCATGCGTCTGGTGTGGTCGACCTATTGTGGACCATGCGGCATGGTTGATGTAACATGGTGATGAGATCACTCATGGACCGGCCGACATCCATGTACCATCGTGGTTGCTCTGTGTGTGCGTGTGTGTGCCACATTGAGCGCAGGTGGAGAGCTCACAGAGTATGATTCGCATTGTGGGGCTTTCGGCAACGCTGCCAAACTACACAGAGGTAAGCTGATGGGCTGCTGATGGGTTGCTGGGTTGCTGGGTTGCTGGGCTGATGGGCTGCTTGGGTGATGGGCTGCCGGGTTGCTGGGCTGCTGAGCTGCTGGGCTCACCTGTCCGACACTTCTCTTCGTTGCCTTCCCTGTGGCCATTATTGCTCCATCGTCTCTTCGGTCCCCCCCGCATCTTCTCGTACGTTTCTGCTCTGAGTACAGAAGGAAATGTCTGATTTTCGTTACTTCAGTTCCTTTTGTCCCTCCCCTTCCCCCCACCCACTCCCCCTTCCCCCCCCTCCCCCTTGTGCCACATGCACACAGGTGGCTCAGTTCCTGCGAGTCAACCTCGACACGGGCCTCTTCTATTTCGACGCATCCTACCGCCCTAACCCTTCTCACGTCAAGACAATGTCATCTCCCCCCTTCCCCTCCTCCCATCCCACCCCCGTCCTATGACACACAGGTTGCACAGTTCCTGCGGGTCAATCTCGACACGGGTCTCTTCTATTTCGACGCCTCCTACCGCCCCCTGCCGCTCTCCCAGCAACACACTGGCAACTCCCTGTGCTGTTTCCCCATAACCCCCTTTCACACGCAAACAGGTAGCACAATTCTTGCGGGTCAACCTGGACACGGGTCTCTTCTATTTCGACGCATCCTACCGCCCCGTGCCGCTCTCCCAGAGACAGACTGGCACTTCCCTGTGCTGTTTCTCCCCTCCCATCTCCCCTACCCTCCCCCCACTTGACACACCCACAGGTGGCTCAGTTCCTGAGAGTCAACCTCGACACGGGTCTCTTCTATTTCGACGCATCCTACCGTCCCGTGCCGCTCTCCCAGCAGTACATTGGCGTCTCAGAACCCAACTTCGCCCGGCGCAACACTCTCATGCACGAGATCGCATACGAAAAGGTGTGTTTTCAGTTAACTCATCAAGGTGTGTTTTCAGTTAACTCATCAAGGTGTGTTTTCAGTTAACTCATCAAGGTGTGTTTTCAGTTAACTCATCAAGGTGTGTTTTCAGTTAACTCATCAAGGTGTGTTTTCAGTTAACTCATCAAGGTGTGTTTTCAGTTAACTCATCAAGGTGTGTTTTCAGTTTACTCATCAAGGTGTGTTTTCAGTTAACTCATCAAGGTGTGTTTTCAGTTAACTCATCAAGGTGTGTTTTCAGTTAACTCATCAAGGTGTGTTTTCAGTTTACTCATCAAGGTGTGTTTTCAGTTAACTCATCAAGGTGTGTTTTCAGTTAACTCATCAAGGTGTGTTTAGAGTCGGCTCAAAGCTCTCCCAGCAGTACATTGGTGTCTCTGAACCCAACTTCGCCCGCCGCAACACCTGAGTCGACTCAAAAGCATGCACGAGATTGCATCTGAGTCGACTCAAAAGCATGCACGAGATTGCATCTGAGTCGACTCAAAAGCATGCACGAGATTGCATCTGAGTCGACTCAAAAGCATGCACGAGATTGCATCTGAGTCGACTCAAAAGCATGCACGAGATTGCATCTGAGTCGACTCAAAAGCATGCACGAGATTGCATCTGAGTCGACTCAAAAGCATGCACGAGATTGCATCTGAGTCGACTCAAAAGCATGCACGAGATTGCATCTGAGTCGACTCAAAAGCATGCACGAGATTGCATCTGAGTCGACTCAAAAGCATGCACGAGATTGCATCTGAGTCGACTCAAAAGCATGCACGAGATTGCATCTGAGTCGACTCAAAAGCATGCACGAGATTGCATCTGAGTCGACTCAAAAGCATGCACGAGATTGCATCTGAGTCGACTCAAAAGCATGCACGAGATTGCATCTGAGTCGACTCAAAAGCATGCACGAGATTGCATCTGAGTCGACTCAAAAGCATGCACGAGATTGCATCTGAGTCGACTCAAAAGCATGCACGAGATTGCATCTGAGTCGACTCAAAAGCATGCACGAGATTGCATCTGAGTCGACTCAAAAGCATGCACGAGATTGCATCTGAGTCGACTCAAAAGCATGCACGAGATTGCATCTGAGTCGACTCAAAAGCATGCACGAGATTGCATCTGAGTCGACTCAAAAGCATGCACGAGATTGCATCTGAGTCGACTCAAAAGCATGCACGAGATTGCATCTGAGTCGACTCAAAAGCATGCACGAGATTGCATCTGAGTCGACTCAAAAGCATGCACGAGATTGCATCTGAGTCGACTCAAAAGCATGCACGAGATTGCATCTGAGTCGACTCAAAAGCATGCACGAGATTGCATCTGAGTCGACTCAAAAGCATGCACGAGATTGCATCTGAGTCGACTCAAAAGCATGCACGAGATTGCATCTGAGTCGACTCAAAAGCATGCACGAGATTGCATCTGAGTCGACTCAAAAGCATGCACGAGATTGCATCTGAGTCGACTCAAAAGCATGCACGAGATTGCATCTGAGTCGACTCAAAAGCATGCACGAGATTGCATCTGAGTCGACTCAAAAGCATGCACGAGATTGCATCTGAGTCGACTCAAAAGCATGCACGAGATTGCATCTGAGTCGACTCAAAAGCATGCACGAGATTGCATCTGAGTCGACTCAAAAGCATGCACGAGATTGCATCTGAGTCGACTCAAAAGCATGCACGAGATTGCATCTGAGTCGACTCAAAAGCATGCACGAGATTGCATCTGAGTCGACTCAAAAGCATGCACGAGATTGCATCTGAGTCGACTCAAAAGCATGCACGAGATTGCATCTGAGTCGACTCAAAAGCATGCACGAGATTGCATCTGAGTCGACTCAAAAGCATGCACGAGATTGCATCTGAGTCGACTCAAAAGCATGCACGAGATTGCATCTGAGTCGACTCAAAAGCATGCACGAGATTGCATCTGAGTCGACTCAAAAGCATGCACGAGATTGCATCTGAGTCGACTCAAAAGCATGCACGAGATTGCATCTGAGTCGACTCAAAAGCATGCACGAGATTGCATCTGAGTCGACTCAAAAGCATGCACGAGATTGCATCTGAGTCGACTCAAAAGCATGCACGAGATTGCATCTGAGTCGACTCAAAAGCATGCACGAGATTGCATCTGAGTCGACTCAAAAGCATGCACGAGATTGCATCTGAGTCGACTCAAAAGCATGCACGAGATTGCATCTGAGTCGACTCAAAAGCATGCACGAGATTGCATCTGAGTCGACTCAAAAGCATGCACGAGATTGCATCTGAGTCGACTCAAAAGCATGCACGAGATTGCATCTGAGTCGACTCAAAAGCATGCACGAGATTGCATCTGAGTCGACTCAAAAGCATGCACGAGATTGCATCTGAGTCGACTCAAAAGCATGCACGAGATTGCATCTGAGTCGACTCAAAAGCATGCACGAGATTGCATCTGAGTCGACTCAAAAGCATGCACGAGATTGCATCTGAGTCGACTCAAAAGCATGCACGAGATTGCATCTGAGTCGACTCAAAAGCATGCACGAGATTGCATCTGAGTCGACTCAAAAGCATGCACGAGATTGCATCTGAGTCGACTCAAAAGCATGCACGAGATTGCATCTGAGTCGACTCAAAAGCATGCACGAGATTGCATCTGAGTCGACTCAAAAGCATGCACGAGATTGCATCTGAGTCGACTCAAAAGCATGCACGAGATTGCATCTGAGTCGACTCAAAAGCATGCACGAGATTGCATCTGAGTCGACTCAAAAGCATTCACGAGATTGCATCTGAGTCGACTCAAAAGCATGCACGAGATTGCATCTGAGTCGACTCAAAAGCATGCACGAGATTGCATCTGAGTCGACTCAAAAGCATGCACGAGATTGCATCTGAGTCGACTCAAAAGCATGCACGAGATTGCATCTGAGTCGACTCAAAAGCATGCACGAGATTGCATCTGAGTCGACTCAAAAGCATGCACGAGATTGCATCTGAGTCGACTCAAAAGCATGCACGAGATTGCATCTGAGTCGACTCAAAAGCATGCACGAGATTGCATCTGAGTCGACTCAAAAGCATGCACGAGATTGCATCTGAGTCGACTCAAAAGCATGCACGAGATTGCATCTGAGTCGACTCAAAAGCATGCACGAGATTGCATCTGAGTCGACTCAAAAGCATGCACGAGATTGCATCTGAGTCGACTCAAAAGCATGCACGAGATTGCATCTGAGTCGACTCAAAAGCATGCACGAGATTGCATCTGAGTCGACTCAAAAGCATGCACGAGATTGCATCTGAGTCGACTCAAAAGCATGCACGAGATTGCATCTGAGTCGACTCAAAAGCATGCACGAGATTGCATCTGAGTCGACTCAAAAGCATGCACGAGATTGCATCTGAGTCGACTCAAAAGCATGCACGAGATTGCATCTGAGTCGACTCAAAAGCATGCACGAGATTGCATCTGAGTCGACTCAAAAGCATGCACGAGATTGCATCTGAGTCGACTCAAAAGCATGCACGAGATTGCATCTGAGTCGACTCAAAAGCATGCACGAGATTGCATCTGAGTCGACTCAAAAGCATGCACGAGATTGCATCTGAGTCGACTCAAAAGCATGCACGAGATTGCATCTGAGTCGACTCAAAAGCATGCACGAGATTGCATCTGAGTCGACTCAAAAGCATGCACGAGATTGCATCTGAGTCGACTCAAAAGCATGCACGAGATTGCATCTGAGTCGACTCAAAAGCATGCACGAGATTGCATCTGAGTCGACTCAAAAGCATGCACGAGATTGCATCTGAGTCGACTCAAAAGCATGCACGAGATTGCATCTGAGTCGACTCAAAAGCATGCACGAGATTGCATCTGAGTCGACTCAAAAGCATGCACGAGATTGCATCTGAGTCGACTCAAAAGCATGCACGAGATTGCATCTGAGTCGACTCAAAAGCATGCACGAGATTGCATCTGAGTCGACTCAAAAGCATGCACGAGATTGCATCTGAGTCGACTCAAAAGCATGCACGAGATTGCATCTGAGTCGACTCAAAAGCATGCACGAGATTGCATCTGAGTCGACTCAAAAGCATGCACGAGATTGCATCTGAGTCGACTCAAAAGCATGCACGAGATTGCATCTGAGTCGACTCAAAAGCATGCACGAGATTGCATCTGAGTCGACTCAAAAGCATGCACGAGATTGCATCTGAGTCGACTCAAAAGCATGCACGAGATTGCATCTGAGTCGACTCAAAAGCATGCACGAGATTGCATCTGAGTCGACTCAAAAGCATGCACGAGATTGCATCTGAGTCGACTCAAAAGCATGCACGAGATTGCATCTGAGTCGACTCAAAAGCATGCACGAGATTGCATCTGAGTCGACTCAAAAGCATGCACGAGATTGCATCTGAGTCGACTCAGTCGTCCAAGGACCACTCTCTCTCACACGTAGTCTTGATTACTCGAATGCTCAGGTCAGGTTCTTCACTGCATATCGGCCTTGAACCATATCGCTTTTGGCAAGCAATTAACGTGATTAAGAAGGGGAAGTAACTTCGCTGGGAGATATCCTGGAAAATGGTTCTGCAATGAGATTGCTGAGATAGCTGATTATCTGCGTGGCTTTGTGTGTGTGTGACTGACTTGTTTGACCCTTATTTCCCCTTGGCAGGCAATGAATGCGGTGAAGAATGGGAAGCAGGCGATGGTGTTTGTGCATTCCAGGAAGGACACCGTTAAGACCGCGAGGATACTGGTGCGTGCCGTGTAGTGTAGATGCATGCATATCACTTGGTCATACACAGTAAAACGTGGCTGCTCTGAAGGGATGCGCATCATTGAGTCTCGTTAAGAAGCAGGCGATGGTGTTTGCGCCCTTAAGGACACCGTCAAGACCGCAAGGATACTGGTGCGTGCCGTGCTATTACTAATGGTGATGATACTTGTGTTGGTATGAATCATAAACTCATAAGTATCTTCACTGGGTCGACTCAGCAAGCAGGCGATGGTGTTTGTGCACTCCAGGAAAGGCATCGTTAAACCGCAGGAATACTCATGTGTGTGCTTTGGCGTGCATTGATTGAATCTGGTGGTACCGATACCAGCTGTGATGTATCCATCTTGGGCACGTATGAGCTTCTGAGACGTCTCAAAAACTTCCTCATTTCACGTATGAGCTTCCATGTTTATGTCTCTTTTCATGCCGCATGTTCCTGAATGCACCACCTGTCACCACCTGTCACCACCTGTCACCACCTGTCACCACCTGTCACCACCTGTCACCACCTGTCCCTGGTGGCACCAGATGGAGACTGCGCAGAGGAACGACGAGTCGGAGCTGTTCAACCCACAGGAGCAACCACAGTACAAACTCATGGAGGTACGATATAATAATGGATAGCGGCAGTTGCAGTGCAAGGAAGCTGATGGAGGAAGAGAGGATTAGGAGGACATGACATGGTCGTGCAACAGGAGATGGGGGGGCTCTTTTTCCTGTCCCCTCCTCCCTCTGCTTTGCTCCTCTTTCTCATTCACTCACCCCTACCCCTGCACGTCCTCCCCTCCATGCATCAGAACAGAATGGTGATCCATTCATGCAGCAGGGAGATGGGGGGGCCCTTCCAGGCGGGTTTCGGCATGCACCACATCCACCCACTCACCTGCCCCTGCCCCTGCACGCCCTCCCCTCCCCTCCCATTCTCCTTCTCCCCAACAACAGAAGGACGTGATGAGGTCGCGCAACAGGGAGATGGGGGAGCTGTTCCAGGCTGGTTTCGGCATCCACCATGCCGGCATGCTGCGCCCTGACCGCTCGCTCACAGAGAAGCTCTTCAGCATGGGGCTCATCAAGGTGAGGGTGGGAGGGTGTGTGTGTGTAACAGTAGCATTGAGGTCGTAGGCCTGTAGGTTTGAGGGTGTACACATACATGTGCATAAGGTGCTGTGCAGCATCCACCATGCCGGCATGCTGCGCCCCGACCGCTCCCTCACAGAGAAGCTCTTCAGCATGGGGCTCATCAAGGTGAGATCTGAGATGGGAGGGTGTGCGATGTGTCTGGGCAGCAGCATGAATGTCGTCAATGAGGTGAGGGTATAAGTGTATGCGTGGGTGCACATTGCAATCTTGCTCTCCCATTAATTCGTGTCCTTTTGCGTATCCCGTCACAATTGCTTCTATGCACGGCCACATTGGGATGTCTACTCAATGTCTTTCGCCCCTCCCTCTCTCGTGTCACAGGTGCTTGTGTGCACGGCCACGTTGGCATGGGGAGTCAATCTGCCAGCGCACACAGTCATCATCAAGGTGCTCCTCTCAGACTAGCCCATAGGAAAGAAAGATTATTATACAGGATAATATCACGAATTCTCAAACCTACTCTGCTGGATCAAGGTGTAGTCTAGTACATTTTCTCCCCTTCCCATTGGACGAGATACATGGACGGTTTCGCTCAAACCCACTCTTCATCCTTCCTGCATTTTCTCTCCTTGCCCCCCCCCCCCCTTCACGCACAGGGCAATCAACTGTACATAGTCAGGTTGGCATTACTTGATGCCTCAATTGTTTCTTTCTCTTTCGCTTCCCCACTCCATCCCCGATCTCCCCTCCCCCCGCACCCACAGAGCACTCAGCTGTATGACGCCAAGGTTGGCGGCTTCCGGGAGCTGGGCATGCTGGATGTCATGCAGGTGAGGCTGGGTGCAGTGCGGTGCCATGTGGTGCAATGGGCATGCTGGATGTGATGCAGGTGAGTGGGAAGAGATGATGCGGTGTGCAGTGCGGTGCCGTGTGGTGTGGTGTGATGCAGGGTTAAGGAAGGATGCAGGGGCCATGCATGGTGTGTAGTGCAGCTGCTGCGTCGTGTGAAGCTGGCTGTTGTGTCGCCCTTTATTAACGTGGCATGGCTCAGATTCGCATAATGTTTGCTGACTTCTCGGTCCTACACCACTCAGCTCAGTCACAAAGAGGTTTCAACCTGGGTTTTTGTTTTTAAGTTCTTTCGCAAACTCTAAGGCGGAAGGGGTCGGCCGCAGTTTAGCTCGGCTCGAGTCAAGAGGGCATCATCATCAAGGCTCACACAGTCCAATACCTCGCCACATCTAAATCCATTCTACTCAAAGACCTCTTTTATGCGAACTTTCGTGCATTCCCTCACGTGCAGATATTCGGTCGAGCAGGGCGGCCGCAGTTTGACTCGAGTGGGGAGGGCATCATCATCACGGCCCACAGCCAGCTCGCCCACTACCTCCGCCTCATGACCCACCAGCTGCCCATCGAGTCGCAGGTGAGGAGAGTCTCAGGTGCTCGCTCACAACTCCCAGGTGTGGCGTCAGGTGGTTCTGTACCTCAGATCAGTTTGACTGTCGAGATATTGTGACTGTCGAGTGGTTGCAAGGTGTGTTGGTTGGTGCCAAATCAAAGTACAGTTTGATTCAAGTGGGGAGGGCATCATCATCACGGCCCACAACCAGCTCGCACACTACCTCCGCCTCATGACTCACCAGCTGCCCATCGAGTCCCAGGTGAGACTTCAGGTGTTTGTGAATCTCAAGTTGTTTTCCAGCTATGCTCGTTGCGTCTCAGGTGATTCCTCAGGTGAGTCCTCCCCTCCCCAGGTACAGTCAAATCTCATGTGTTCCATTCGTCGCCACTGCAGCCTGAGTTACTGGCTAATTGTGAGGCATCAGTATGTTCTGAACAAACACATCACAAGAATTCTAAACAGAGAAGTGGTGTTGGGCACAGTCGCCAACGCGAAGGAGGCATCTGTTGAGAATTCTCAAAAGTCGCGCCAACGCGAAGGAGGCATCTGTTGAGAATTCTCAAAAGTCGCGCCAACGTGAAGGAGGCATCTGTTGAGAATTCTCAAAAGTCGCGCCAACGCGAAGGAGGCATCTGTTGAGAATTCTCAAAAGTCGCGCCAACGCGAAGGAGGCATCTGACTCCAACCTCCCTCTCCCCCTCGCCCAATCTTATGTCACTTCCTCCACAGTTCGTGGCGATGCTAAAGGACAATCTGAATGCAGAGGTGGTGCTGGGGACGGTGACGAACGTCAAGGAGGCATCGGCCTGGCTGGGGTACACGTACCTCTTCGTGCGCATGCAGGCTAATCCGCTAGCGTACGGGATGACATGGCAAGATGTGAGTGTGATTCAGCTGGAACGTGCCACGTGATTGCTTGGGTCTGTTCATCGGCCTAGCTGGGATACACGTACCTCTTCGTGCGCATGCAGGCCAACCCTCTGGCTGGCCTATGGCATGACATGGCAGGATGTGAGTGCTACCTACTGTGCTAGGGTTACGGAGTTGTGCCGGGGTTGTTCTGGCTGGGACTGTTCGTGAGCCTGGCTGGGATACACGTACCACTTCGTGCGCATGCAGGCCAACCCTCTGGCCTATGGCATGACATGGCAAGATGTGAGTGCTGATTTATATGGGGTTGTGCTGGGAGCAGGTTGTCAGCCTGGCTCGGTACACGTACCTGTTTGTGTTGGGTTTGTGCTGGCAGGGGGGCAGTGCACCAACGTCAAACAATCATCCCAGCCATCTCTTGCATCCTTTCTTTCTCCCTCTCTCTCCCTTGTCTCTCCCTCCCCTCCTCTCTCCTCTTCCCATCCTCCCAGGTAGCCATGGATCCGGGCCTGGTGGCTCGGCGCCAGGCCTTGATCACCGAGGCTGCTCGTTCTCTGGACCGGGCGAAGATGATGAGGTTCGACGAGCGCAGTGGACAGCTGTATGTGACGGAGCTGGGGCGAGTGGCGAGTCACTTCTACATCCGATACACGTCTGTGGAGACCTATAACGAGCTGCTGCGACGACACATGAGCGAGAGCGAGGTGAGAGAGACGGCAGGGCACGGTAGGGAGGGAGTGCAGGGCACAAGAGGGAAGGAAGGAGTGAAGGGGAAGTATTAGGGCTCTGGACCGAGCCAAGATGATGAGGTTCGACGAGCGCAGCGGGCAGCTGTATGTGACTGAGCTGGGGCGAGTGGCGAGTCACTTCTACATTCGATACACGTCTGTGGAGACCTATAACGAGCTGCTGCGACGACACATGAGCGAGAGCGAGGTGAGAGGGAGGGCAGGGCACGGGAGGGAAGGAAGGAGTGAAAGGGAAGTTTAGGGCTCTGGACCGAGCCAAAATGATGAGGTTCGACGAGCGCAGCGGGCAGCTGTATGTGACTGAGCTGGGGCGAGTGGCGAGTCACTTCTACATTCGATACACGTCTGTGGAGACCTATAACGAGCTGCTGCGACGACACATGAGCGAGAGCGAGGTGAGAGGGAGGGCAGGGCACGGGAGGGAAGGAAGGAGTGAAAGGGAAGTTTAGGGCTCTGGACCGAGCCAAAATGATGAGGTTCGACGAGCGCAGTGGGCAGCTGTATGTGACTGAGCTGGGGCGAGTGGCGAGTCACTTCTACATCCGATATACTTCGGTGGAGACCTATAACGAGCTGCTGCGACGACACATGAGCGAGAGCGAGGTGAGAGGGAGGGCAGGGCATGGGAGGGAGGGAGGGAAGGGTGGGGGAGGAGGAGGGGAAGTATTGGGGGGGATAAGAGGCACAGTGGGCGGGCAGCTGTACGTGACTGAGCTGGGGCGAGTGGCGAGTCACTTCTACATTCGTTATACTTCGGTGGAGACTTATAACGAGCTGCTGAGGCGACACATGAGCGAGAGCGAGGTGAGAGCTGAGGCAAGAAGAAGAGAGGACGGGCAAGAGGAGGAGATGAGTGCTTCACCCTTGCCTGCCCCACCTCGCCCTCACATCGCCTCTCCCTTCTCACGCATCTCAGTTGCAGATTGTGGACTCTTAGCCCAGCTATCAGAGTTTGAGAACGTAGTGGTGGTGCGAGAGGAGCAAACGACAGAGCTCTTCACCCATCCCTACCCCACCTCTCCCCTGTCGCTCCCACCACCAACCCCAGCCAGATTGTGGGTATGATAGCGAGATGATTCGAGTTTGAGAACATAGTGGTGTGCGAGGAAGAGATGCCCGAGCTCTTCATTCTTCCCTTCAACGCCTCTCAATCGCTGTCGCTCTTCTTATTCCTCTTCTCCTCCTGATCCCAGATTGTCGATCTGATAGCACGGTCATCTGAGTTTGAGAATATAGTGGTGCGGGAGGAAGAAATGCCTGAGCTCTTCACTTTGCGCTCCAAGTTCTGCCCTCTGGACGTGAAGGGCGGGCCAGAGGACAAGATCGGGAAGATCAAAATTCTCATCCAGGCGAGTGTAGGCGGCGAATCACTGTACCGTAAGAAAGCTGATTGCCACTCAGCCAGTGTTGTCATGTCAATCCTGTAAGTGTGGCCGCCTGGACGTGAAGGGGGGGGCAGAGGACAAGATCGGGAAGATCAAAATTCTCATCCAGGCGAGTGTAGGCGGCGAATCACTGTACCGTAAGAAAGCTGATTGCCACTCAGCCAGTGTTGTCATGTCAATCCTGTAAGTGTGGCCGCCTGGACGTGAAGGGGGGGGCAGAGGACAAGATCGGGAAGATCAAAATTCTCATCCAGGCGAGTGTAGGCGGCGAATCACTGTACCGTAAGAAAGCTGATTGCCACTCAGCCAGTGTTGTCATGTCAATCCTGTAAGTGTGGCCGCCTGGACGTGAAGGGGGGGGCAGAGGACAAGATCGGGAAGATCAAAATTCTCATCCAGGCGAGTGTAGGCGGCGAATCACTGTACCGTAAGAAAGCTGATTGCCACTCAGCCAGTGTTGTCATGTCAATCCTGTAAGTGTGGCCGCCTGGACGTGAAGGGGGGGGCAGAGGACAAGATCGGGAAGATCAAAATTCTCATCCAGGCGAGTGTAGGCGGCGAATCACTGTACCGTAAGAAAGCTGATTGCCACTCAGCCAGTGTTGTCATGTCAATCCTGTAAGTGTGGCCGCCTGGACGTGAAGGGGGGGGCAGAGGACAAGATCGGGAAGATCAAAATTCTCATCCAGGCGAGTGTAGGAGGCGAGTGGCTGTACTGTCTCTCTCCTTCCCACTCATCGCCAACACTGAGAATATCTTCCCCACCTCCGTCAACCACAATGGAATGTTCTCTGTTTGTCATTTCATTCCTTCGCCCCCCTGCCCTCTTTCCTCTCACTTCCTCACCCGTCTTGCAGGCGTACCTGTCCCGCGGCTACCTCGACTCGTTCTCGCTCATCGCGGACACTGCATATGCATCTGCCCTGCTGGGCCGCATCGTGCACCCCTTTAGACATCTGATGCTCCCTGTCCCCTCATTTTCGCTGTAACTCCATCCCCCAGGTCTATCTATCGCCCAGCTATTTCGACTCCTCACTTATCGCCGACACTGCCTATGTATCCGCGTCCCTCAGCCGCATCTGAATGACCTTTCATTCACTCTCCTTACTTCTCTCCTCCCTCCCCCAGGTCTACCTATCGCGCGGCTACCTCGACTCATTCTCGCTCATCGCCGACACTGCCTACGTCTCCGCCTCTCTCGGCCGCATCACACGTGCGCTTTTTGAGATCACTCTAAAGCGAGGATGGTGCTCCCTGGCGGCCTCCCTGCTGGAGATGGCCAAGGCGGTGGATCAGCGCATCTGGCCGCACCAGCACCCCTTGAGACAGTTCGAGTCCGTGATTTCACAGGAGGTAATACATCTTCTTTTATCGGACTGAGGTGATCATGCTCCACCTCGCAGCCTCCCTGCTGGAGATGGCCAAGGCGGTGGACCTGCGCATCTGGCCGCAGCAGCACCCGCCAAGGCAGTTCGAGTCTGTGATCTCTCAGGAGGTAATCACTTTCTCGCAAAAGGAAACGAAGTCAAAAGCCTGGCGGCCTCTCTGCTGGAGATGGCCAAGGCGGTGGACCTGCGCATCTGGCCGCACCAAACCCTTTGAGGCAGTTCGAATCCGTGATATCTCAGAAGGTAATCCACCTCCCTTCATCTAATTGATCCAATCATTTCTTCCCTGGTGGGCGGCCTCTCTGCTAGAGATGCCCACAGCGGTGGTTCACTGCATCTGGCCACACCAGCACCCCTTGAGGCAGTACGAGTCTGTGCTCTCTCAGGAGGTAGGTCGTTTGAGGCGCGTCAAGAGAATCCGTGCTGCCTCAAGAGGTAGGTAAACAATCCATCCGCCTCTCCGTTCCTTGGTGAAAAGGATGACTTTTGAGACGTCTCAAAAGTTCTCTCCGTTCCTTGGTGAAAAGGATGACTTTTGAGACGTCTCAAAAGTTCTCTCCGTTCCTTGGTGAAAAGGATGACTTTCGAGACGTCTCAAAAGTTCTCTCCGTTCCTTGGTGAAAAGGATGACTTTTGAGACGTCTCAAAAGTTCTCTCCGTTCCTTGGTGAAAAGGATGACTTTTGAGACGTCTCAAAAGTTCTCTCCGTTCCTTGGTGAAAAGGATGACTTTCGAGACGTCTCAAAAGTTCTCTCCGTTCCTTGGTGAAAAGGATGACTTTTGAGACGTCTCAAAAGTTCTCTCCGTTCCTTGGTGAAAAGGATGACTTTTGAGACGTCTCAAAAGTTCTCTCCGTTCCTTGGTGAAAAGGATGACTTTTGAGACGTCTCAAAAGTTCTCTCCGTTCCTTGGCGAAAAGGATGACTTTTGAGACGTCTCAAAAGTTCTCTCCGTTCCTTGGTGAAAAGGATGACTTTTGAGACGTCTCAAAAGTTCTCTCCGTTCCTTGGTGAAAAGGATGACTTTTGAGACGTCTCAAAAGTTCTCTCCGTTCCTTGGTGAAAAGGATGACTTTTGAGACGTCTCAAAAGTTCTCTCCGTTCCTTGGTGAAAAGGATGTGCTCGCTGTCTGCTTCCCTGCTGGAGAGTTGGCAAAGGCAGTGCCTATGGATGGCCCATGGTATCCATCCATGCCTGTGCTCTCTATCTCGCTGTGCTCTCTCGCTTTGCTCGCCCTTGCTGTGCTCTGCACCAGGTCTGTTCAAGCTGGAGGACCGAGGCCTAGACCTAGACCAACTGTGTGACATGCTTGAAAGTACGCCTTACTTCCATGCGCATGCCTGTGCACGTCTAACACTGCTGCAGGTGCTGTTCAAGCTGGAGGACCGAGGCCTGGACCTGGACCGGCTGTTTGTGTGAGATACCTGGCTAGAAGGAACACTCAGATTATCCATCCATGCCTCTACCCTTCACTGTGCACCAGGTGCTGTTCAAGCTGGAGGACCGAGGCCTGGACCTGGACCGGCTGTTTGTGTGAGATACCTGGCTAGAAGAAACACTCAGATTATCCATCCATGCCTCTACCCTTCACTGTGCACCAGGTGCTGTTCAAGCTGGAGGACCGAGGCCTGGACCTGGACCGGCTGTTTGTGTGAGATACCTGGCTAGAAGAAACACTCAGATTATCCATCCATGCCTCTACCCTTCACTGTGCACCAGGTGCTGTTCAAGCTGGAGGACCGAGGCCTGGACCTGGACCGGCTGTGTGACATGGACGACAGTGAGATTGCTGCCATCATCCGCTCGCCCTACGCTGCCAAGGTGGGCTGTGCTGTGCTGCTGGGTGTAATGGAAAATCACAGTCTCAGTCCACACTTAGAAGGTGTGAAAATGAGAGCTGCATCAGGAAATGCATTATCCAACTTGAGTTTTTAGGCACCTCAAGATGAGCATTTGTTATTTGAGTCATTTTATGCGTGTCATTTTCCAAGTTACCTGAATTATGTACCTCAGCAGCGTGTAACAGTCCCTCTTGCTCTCAATTCTTTCTTAGCTTGAAGGAAAGACTCAATCTCCAATATTTTCTTTGCGTTATACCTTCTCCCTGCTCTCTCCTCTCCCCCATCCCTCAGCTGGTGTCGCAGTGCGTGTCTCAGTTCCCCTATCTCGAGCTCGACGCTCACATCAGCCCCATCACCCGCACCGTGCTGCAGGTCAGCCCTTTGTTTCTCTATGCCACATCCCATCCGTCACCCACCCTTTCCTCTTTGGCCGTGTTGGTGCGACTTTTGAGAATTCTCAAAAGTCGCACCAATTCAGCCCTTCGTTTCTCTATGCCACATCCCATCCATCACCCACCCTTTCCTCTTTGGCCGTGACCCCCACACATGCACCTGCACTGGCTTCTGTTCCTGCACCTTTATTATTCATCTCCGTTCCTGCTCAACGACTTTCCACTCCATCACATCCACTCATCACCTCACTTACCTTGACCTCCTACCCTCCTCCCCCGCCCTCTTTCCCTTTTTTCCCTTCAACCAAACGAGGTGACCCTCTATGTGACTCCCACCTTCCAGTGGAAGGACAGATTTCACTGCACTTCAACGGGCGCTGATCTGTATGCCCATGCTGGCATGTGCACCAACTGCCCCTGCTCGCATAAATCCTCCTTATTTTCCCTCCCTCTCTCCCCCCCAGGTGACGCTCTATGTGACGCCCACCTTCCAGTGGAAAGAACGATTCCATGGCAACGCCCAGCGCTGGTGGATATGGGTGGAGGTGAGCGGTGGATATATGGGTACAGAGTGGTCAGTATGGTTGGAGTGGAGGTCAGGGGATGGTTGGGTGTGGTTGGGATGGAGTGTCAAGGAGTTGTAATGTGTGCAGGTGGGACTGTGGGGGTGTGTTGTTGGATGTGTGCATGCCAGGCCAGGGTATCTGGGATGGTTGTCGAGTTGGTTAAATCTCACCCATATCCACCACCCATCTCCACCCCTCTCCACTCCACCTCTCTCCACCCCTCTCCACCCCACTTCACCGCTCTCCACCTTGGCAGGACAGCGAGAACGAGCACATCTACCACACGGAGTATATCATTCTCTCTAAGAAGATGATGGCGCAGGGCACACACACGCTCACCTTCACCATTCTCACCTCAACCCCTCTTGACCGCTCTCAACCTGGCAGGACAGCGAGAACGAGCACATCTACCACACGGAGTATTTCATTCTGTCCAAGAAGATGATGGCGCAGGGCACACACACGCTCACCTTCACCATTCTCACCTCAACCCCTCTTGACCGCTCTCAACCTGGCAGGACAGCGAGAACGAGCACATCTACCACACGGAGTATTTCATTCTGTCCAAGAAGATGATGGCGCAGGGCACACACACGCTCACCTTCACCATCCCCATCTTTGAGCCGCTACCCCCGCAGTACTACGTGAAGGCCATCTCAGACAACTGGCTCTCCTCCTCCTCCACCCACACCATCTCCTTCCGCCACCTCATCCTGCCCGAGGTAATTTTCTTTCATCCTGCCCGAGGTAACCTTCTTTCATCCTGCCTGAGGTAACTTTCATCCTGCCCGAGGTATCTTTCATCCTGCCCGAGGTAACTCTCATCCTGCGCAAGGTAACTTTCATCCTGCTCAGGGTAACTCTCGTCCTGCCAAGCGTGACTGTCATCCAACCTGTATACCTCGCATCCTGCGTGCTGGTAGCCTTTATCCGGTCTGAGGAACTTCATTTTGGCCTAAGTAGCTCTTATCCTGTCAACAATGTAGCCTTTCTTCTTCAATCTATTCATGTTCACCTCCCTTTTTCTCTGACGGTTTTCCCTCCTGCCTTCCCCTCTCCCCAGCGCCACCCGCCCCACACAGAGCTGCTCAATCTGCGTCCTCTGCCCGTAACAGCCCGGGGGACCCCCAGGCCATCGGGCTGTATGGCTTTTCGCACTTCAACCCCATTCAGACTCAGGCCTTCCACACGCTCTACCACTCCGACCACAGCGTGCTGCTCGGTGCTCCCACTGGCAGTGGCAAGACCATCTCGGCTGAGCTTGCTATGCTCAGGCTGTTCCGCACACAGCCAGGCATGAAGGTGGGATGCGAGTGGAAAGGGGTACAGAGGTGTACAAATGGGTGGATGTGCTGCTGAGTGCTCCCACTGGCAGTGGCAAGACCATTTCGCTTGGGCTTGCTATGTTCCGGATGTTTCTCACACAGCCGGGCATGAAGTTGAAGGGACTTTTTGGAAGAGGCAAGACAATACCGTCTTGGCTAAGCTTGCTGTGCTAGTCTCATAAGTAGAGAGATAGAGATCCTTTTGAAAAATGAATACTGGTTTGTTGACCTTCTTGCCCATATTTTGCCCACCCTTCTGCACGTGCTGGCAGGTGATTTACATAGCGCCACTTAAAGCCCTGGTGCGAGAGAGGATGGAGGACTGGGGCAAGAACTTCATGCCAAAGCTCGGCAAGTGCATGGTGGGTAGCCTATCCCCATCGCCTATCTGCATAGAATGGAAATTTGATGATTGGTTGAAGGGATGTGAAAGTACCGAAGTTAATCCGTTCTGTCGAACTGTTGCGAACCTATGTTGGAAAAGATGCTTATCGCGTACGGTACACGTACGAACTATTCCGTACATACATGATACACTGATTTCCAGCTTAGAAAAAACCCCGGAATGCAGAGTGCTGGGCAGGCAAAAAATACATAGGCGGGGAACAGCTTTGCCTCACCTGTCTCCTTGCCCTCCCCTCCTCTCCATCCCCTCCTCCCTCCTGTCTTCCCTTCATCTCCACGTGGGTCTGACAGGAGATCTCACTCCGGACATGAAGCTGCTGGTGGCGGCTGACGGCATTGCCTCACCCACCCCATTGCCCTCCCCAATCCCCAATCCTCTTTATCCTCTGTGTATTCCTCTCTTCCTTTCCTCTAGAGGTGGAGCTAACGGGTGATCTCACTCAGGACATGAAGCTGCTGGTGTGGTGGCGGCTGACAGCAATGCCTCACCCTCGCACCCACCCCTGCCTGCCGCTGCTCTCCATCCTCCCGGTATTCCTCACCCTGTTCCCTCTCCTTGCCACAACAGGTGGAGCTGACGGGTGATCTCACGCCAGACATGAAACTGCTGGTGGCGGCTGATGTGATTGTGGCGACACCAGAGAAGTGGGATGGCATCACTCGCAGCTGGCACAACCGATCGTATGCTCAGACGGTGAGAGAAATTGGGGCATAACGGGGTGAAGTTGGGTGTGGTACGCATGTGTGTGTGTGCATGTATGTATGTGCATGTGCGGTGAGATGAACTTGCCCCTGTTTGCATCTGATGTGCAATCTCGTGTGCAGAGATTCGCCTGCAGAGTGCAATGCTAGTATCCAGGATGTATGTCCCATGACAGTGTGACAGTGTCCGACTGATCAGCTGGACACCCTTCTTACACCCCTTCCCTTAATACAACGTTTTCTGCCTTCCATTGCATGCAGGTAGGATTGATGGTGATCGAAGGATTCATCTGTCAGGGTAGAACAGGTGGTCTATAATGGAGAGGAGGTGATTGTACTAGGAATCTCAACCCTCATTCCTTACCCCTGGTTGCATCTCGAATTGCCATCCCATGCAGGTGGGGTTGATGGTGATGGATGAGATTCACCTGCTGGGGCAGGACAGAGAGTCGGTAATAGAGGAGGTCTGCTCATAACTCAACCCCATCAATTAAATCATCCCCCACAATGCCATCCCATGCAGGTGGGGTTGATGGTGATGGATGAGATTCATCTGCTGGGGCAGGACAGGGGGCCAGTACTGGAGGTGATTGTATCGAGGATGAGATACATCTCCGCCCGCACCTCCCGCCCCATCCGCTTCCTCGGCCTCTCCACCGCCCTCGCCAACGCCAGGTGAGGTGATTGCCTGCCTGCCTTGCCTTTTAGGGGCAGGTGAGTGAGGTGCATGATGCATGCTTGTCATTCTGCTCGGGGTAGGTGAGATGCCACTCCACCTCCCGCCCCATCCGCTTCCTCGGCCTCTCCACCGCCCTCGCCAACGCCAGGTGAGGTGATTGCCTGCCTGCTTTGCCTGTTAGGGGCAGGTGAGTGAGGTGCATGATGCATGCTTGTCATTCTGCTAAGGGCAGCTAAGATGCCTCTCCACCTCCCGCCCGATCCGCTTCCTCGGCCTCTCCACCGCCCTCGCCAACGCCAGGTGAGGTGCCTCCCTGCCTGTTAGGTAACATACTGCTAGGGGCAGGTGTGATGCCTGCTGGGCAGGTGGCGCATGTGGGATGCCTGCTGGGGGCAGGGGAGATGGCTGTGAGGGGCAGTAAGGGCAGGTGAGATGGCTGCTAGAGACAGGCAGAGGGCCAGTACTGGAGGTGATAGTATCGAGGATGAGATACATCTCTGCCCGCACTGCCCGCCCCAACCGCTTACTCGGCCTCTCCACCGCTCTCGCCAATGCCAGGTACGGTGTTGCCTGCTAGGGCATCGCATATGCTTCACCTTGGCCTCTCCACCACTCTCGCCAACACCAGGTGGGGACCGTGAGGTGCCTGCTGGGGGCAGCTGAGATCCATGTTGTGTAGGTGGCACCATCCTCCACTGTCACACCTGGAAGGGCTTTACTGCCCTCGTTAATCCTTTTCATCTTCTCGTCACCTCCCTCCCTCATTCCCTTTCCTCCCCCCATCAACTCCTTCCTTCCCTCCCTCCCCCCCAGGGGCCTGGCGGACTAGCTGCGAATAGAGCGAGTCGGAATGTTCAACTTCAAGCCCAGTGTGCGCCCCGTGCCACTAGACGTGCACATCCAAGGCTACTGCCGCGTCTCATCCCTTTTTACCTTCTCTTCTCCCTGCCCCTCTCTTCTCTCTTCCCGGTTCCCTTGCGTCCCTTCCCCTCTGGGACCTGGCTGACTGGTTGGGGATTGAGAAAGTCGGACTGTTCAACTTCAAGCCCAGTGTGCGCCCCGTGCCGCTAGACGTGCCCATCCAGGGCTACCCGGGCAAGTTCTACTGCCCCCTCTCATCCCGTCTTACCTTCTCTTATCCTTGCTCCTCTCTTCCTTCTTCCCTGTTCTCTCGCCTCTCTCCGCCCAGGGACCTAGCGGACTGGCTGGGGATTGAGAAAGTCGGTCTGTTCAACTTCAAGCCCAGCGTGCGCCCCGTGCCGCTAGACGTGCACATCCAGGGCTACCCGGGCAAGTTCTACTGCCCCCTCTCATCCCGTCTTACCTTCTCTTATCCTTGCTCCTCTCTTCCTTCTTCCCTGTTCTCTCGCCTCTCTCCGCCCAGGGACCTAGCGGACTGGCTGGGGATTGAGAAAGTCGGCCTCTTCAACTTCAAGCCCAGCGTGCGCCCCGTGCCGCTAGACGTGCACATCCAGGGCTACCCCGGCAAGTTCTACTGCCCGCGCATGAACGCCATGAACAAGCCGCTCTACGCCGCCATTCTCACCCACTCGCCTGTGAAGCCTGTGCTCGTTTTCGTCTCCTCAAGGCGCCAGACCCGCCTCACTGCGCTTGATCTCATTCAGGTGAGTGTTTCCTCAAGGTTCGTTTCCAGAGCCAGCCAGGAAAGATAAGCCAACTTCTACTGCCCGCGCATGACCGTCAAGAACAAGCCGCTCTACACTGCCATTCTCACGCACTCGCCCGTGAAGCCCGTGCTTGTTGTCGTCTCCTCAACTCAAGGCGCCAGACTCGGTTGACAGCACTTTATCTAGTGTTTGGTATCTTTATCTAGTGAGGAGGAGTGGCTTTAAATGGTAAGATATGCTACTCAGGCCAGGTTTGGTCTGATTTCAAATTATCGCATGAACTCCATGAGCAAGCCGCTCTTTACTGCGATTCTTACCCACTCGCCCGTCAAGCCTGTGCTCGTGAGCCATAGAAGCTTGTTAGGCGAGCTGCAGTCTAGAAGAAATCTTTAGCAAATGATCGACAAGCCTGTGCTCGTGTTCATTCGTGTCGTCGTCAATGCAGACCCGCTTGAAAGTGCTTCATCTCATTCTGTTTCTTATCCGGTCTTTCCCCTTTCCACCATATCTTCCTGTCTCCCTTTCCCCCCCCCTATCAATCCGCAGCAGCGGGCGAGCAACCGTGGCAGTTTGTGCACGCGCGTGAGGAGGAGATGGAGGCACAAGTGGCCATGGAGTGTGGTTAGGTTATAGCCCTATTGCTCCACATGTTGTTTTCTCCACTAGACATCGCCCCTATGTGTCTCTTTCCCCGTTTCCAGTACGCAGCAGCGGACGAGCGGCCGCGGCAGTTTGTGCATGCGAGTGAGGAGGAGATGGAGGCACACGTGGCGATGGCATCGTCAGCAGAGCTGAAGCACACGCTGCAGTTTGGCATCGGGCTGCACCACGCTGGGCTCACCCAGGGGGACCGGTCGCTCGTGGAGACGCTTTTTGCCGAGAGGAAGATCCAGGTATTTGAGTGCTGATCGTGTGTTAACTGTGTGGTGGTAACCGCTTGGTGCGGGTAGAAGGAACAAGTGGAGGCAGTTGGTGCAGGGGGTGTGAGGATGTTTGGAGTGGAAGGTGGCGAATTGAGTGGGGATGGGGATGCGCAGAGGGCGAGAGAGCAACGGAAAGGGAAAGCAAAGCGCTGAAAAGGGAGAGAAGTGGTGGTGGAGGCAAAAAGGACAGGTGATTGTCAGGGTAAAACAAGGTTGATGTTTAGGAATGTTCAAGAGGAGAATGGACGGCCAAGATTAGCCGTGGGGGAGAAGGGAGGTGTTAGTGGTTAGCAAGAGAGAGAGGATGAACGCACGGAAGAAGTGGGTAAGGGGAAAGGGATGGAGGGAGGAAGTGGGGAGGAGGTTGGAAAGTGGACGGAGGTTGGGAGGGGCGAGGAGGGGTTCAGAGCGAAGGGGGGGAAGAAAAAGAAGAGAGGTTTGGAGGAGGAGCAAGCGGTGCAGCGAGGAAGGGGATTGATGTGGGGAGAATATGATCTCGAGAAGAGGAGGCTAAAGACGAGGTGAGAGCCCAGTGTTGCATGGCCAGAGAAGATGAAAGGGTTTGAGAGCGAGAGTAGTGAAGTAGTTTTCCAACCTCCCCCTCCACTACTCTCGCTCTCAAACCCTTTCGTCTTCTGGCCATGAAACAATGGGCTTCCACCGTCTTTAGCTTCCTCTTCTCGAGCCCAGATTCTCCCCGCACCCATCCCCTTCCTCGCTGCACCGCCTGCCCCTACCCCAGCCCTCTCCCTTCCTTGCAAAAGCGGTATGTGGAGATGCCAATCACGGATGTGCTGTGCTGCAACCCCCTCATCCCTCACCTCCCTTGCCATCCCCTGCCTCCCTGCATTCCCCTCTCTCTTGCATCCGCTGCTGCTTTGCTTCCTCTTCTCCTTCCGCATTCTCTTGCCTCTCCAGGTGCTTGTGTGCACATCTACCCTTGCATGGGGTGTGAACCTGCCAGCCCACCTGGTGGTGGTGAAGGGAACGGAGTATTTTGATGGGAAGCAGAAGCGGTATGTGGAGATGCCCATCACAGACGTGCTCTGCTGCTAAACCCTGCATCCCTCACCTCCCTTGCCGTCCTCTGCCCCTTCCTCATCCCCCCGCTAGGTGCTTGTGTGCACGTCTACCCTTGCTTGGGGTGTGAATCTACCCGCGCACCTGGTGGTGGTGAAGGGAACGGAGTATTTCGATGGGAAGCAGAAGCGGTACGTGGAGATGCCCATCACAGACGTGCTGTGTTTCTAACCCTTGCGCCTCTCACCTCCCTTGCCCGCCCCTGCCCCATCCTCAATCTTCCCAGGTGCTTGTGTGCACGTCTACCCTCGCATGGGGTGTGAACCTGCCAGCCCATCTAGTGGTGGTGAAGGGAACAGAGTATTTCGACGGGAAGCAGAAGCGGTACGTGGAGATGCCAATCACAGACGTGCTCCAGATGATGGGGCGGGCGGGGCGGCCGCAATTCGATAATGAAGCCAAGGCGGTGATTCTAGTCCACGAGCCCAAAAAGAGCTTCTACAAAAAGGTGAGGGGGAGGGGGTGGGATGGGAGGGAATATATGTGGTGCGGGTGCACGAGCTTAAGCAGGGAACCTATAAGAGGGTAAGAGAGGACAAGGGGGATGAGTGGGGGGAAGCAGAGCAGAAGCGGTATGTGCAGATGCCAATCACAGACGTGCTGTGCTGCTATCGCCGCGCCTCTCTAGGAGAGCTTCGAGAACAAGGTAAGAGAGGAGTGGGGGGAAGCAGAGCAGAAGCGGTACGTGGCAATCACAGACGTGCTGCAGATGATGGGGCGCGCGGGGCGGCCGCAATTCGACAACGAGGCCAAGGTGGTTATTCTCGTGCACGAGCCTAAGAAGAGTTTCTATAAGAAGGTGAGAAGAGGTTGGGAATAGGGATGGAGGGGTGGGGAGGTAAGAAGTCCTTGCCAGAGCAGGCCGCAGTTTGACAACGAAGCCAAGGCGGTGATTCTCGTGCACGAGCCCAAGAAGAGCTTCTATAAGAAGGTGAGAGGAGGGAGAAGAGGTAAGGAAGAGAGGGGAAGAGGTCAAGGGTGCTGGAGGGGTATGGTGGGAGGGAACATTGGGTGCATGAGCTCAAAACGAGCTTCTGCAAGAAGCGTTATCCGTGACAATATTCAATTCAATGCAAGGGTGCTTTCAACACTCCCTCCGTCCCTCTCTCTCTCGCCTATCCTCCCCTCCGTCCAGTTTCTGTACGAGCCGTTCCCAGTGGAGTCATCGCTGCACCTGGTGCTGCACAACCATCTGAACGCGGAGGTGGCGGGGGGCAGCATAGCCAGCGTGCAGGACGCCCTGGACTACCTCACCTGGACCTTCTTCTTCCGCCGCCTCCTCTGCAACCCCTCCTTCTATGGCCTTTCCGACACCAGCCCAGAGGCGGTCAATGTCTTTCTTTCAGAGTAAGCCTCTCTCTTTCGGACTACCTCACCTGGACCTTCTTCTTCCGCCGCCTCCTCTGCAACCCCTCCTTCTACGGCCTCTCTGACACCAGCGCTGATTCGGTCAACGTATTTCTCTCAGAGTAAGCTTCTCTTCTCTTCTCTGTTGTACCTTCTGGCTAAGTAAGTGTCTGGACCTTCCTCTTCTTCTTCCGCCGCCTCCTCTGCAACCCCTCCTTCTATGGCCTCTCTGACACCAGTGCGGAATCTGTCAATGTCTTTCTTTCCTCACTTATCTCCCACTCCCTTCCTCAGGTAAGGATAAGGGTATTTCTCTCAGAGTACGCTTCTCTTCTCTTCTCTCCTACTATGGGCTCTCTGACACCAGTGCGGAATCTGTCAATGTCTTTCTTTCCTCACTTATCTCCCACTCCCTTCCTCAGGTAAGGATAAGGGTATTTCTCTCAGAGTACGCTTCTCTTCTCTTCTCTCCTACTATGGGCTCTCTGACACCAGTGCGGAATCTGTCAATGTCTTTCTTTCCGAGAAGGACAGCGTGGTTGAGTGAACTTTCTCTCTTCTCTTGTGTACTTCCTGGTTGAGTAAAACAATGGATCTTCCTCCGTCGCCTCCTCTGCAACCCCTGCAGTCTTGTGAGCCACTCCCTCTCTGACCTGGATTCGTCGGGGTGCGTTGCTCTGTATGAGGACTTCACTGTGCATCCTCTGTCCACCCTACACTCTCTGCGCTCTTTACCAGGGGCACACCCTTACCTTGTCCATCCCTCACTTATCTCCCACTCCCTTCCTCTCATCCCTTCTCATCCCTCCAGTCTCGTCAGCCGCACTCTCTCCGACTTGGATGCTGCGGGGTGCATCGCCGCTGCATGAGGATGGCAGTGTGGATCCTCATCCCTTATTCATTCCCCACCCACTCCTTACTCTCTCCTCCCTCCTTCCCTGCCTGCAGTCTCGTCAGCCGCACTCTATCCGACCTGGATGCTTCCGGGTGCATCGCCCTGCATGAGGACGGCAGTGTGGATCCTCTGGCGCTTCTTACATGTGACACGTGCTCGCTCTTACCTTATCCATTCACCACCCATCCCTTCTCATCCCTGCAGTCTCGTCAGCCGCACTCTCTCAGACCTCGATGCTGCTGGCTGCATTGCACTCCACGAGGACGGCAGTGTGGATCCTCTGCCGCTTCATACCAGGCGCACACGCTCACGTCTCAAATCTCCCTTTCTTTCCTCCATTCTCAAAACCCATTCGCCCCTACAGTCTCGTCAGCCGCACTCTCTCCGACCTGGATGCTGCCAGCTACATCGCCCTGCTTGAGGACAGCACTGTGAATCCTCGTCCTTTGTTCAATCCCCACTCATTACTCTCTCATCCTTCTCTCTCCCCTCCCTGCAGTCTCGTCAGCCGCACTCTATCTGACCTCGATGCAGCCGGCTGCATCGCCCTCCACGAGGACGGCAGTGTGGATCCTCTGCCGCCCGGCCTGATTGCGTCGCAGTACTACCTGCACTTCACCACCGCCGCACTGTTCACCGCCAATCTCACTTCGCCGCCCGCTGCTGCGGCAATTACCCTGGAGACGGTGCTGCATGTGCTGTGTGGGGCGGCAGAGTTCGACGAGCTGCCAGTCAGGCACAATGAGGTGAGTACACCATGATAATGGTGCAGTGCGATGCGGTGCGGTTCAGTGCGGTTCTGGAGGTTCCTTGAACATAGTCATGGTGCCACGGCGGTGACACTGGAGACGGTGCTGCATGTGTTGTGTGGTGCGGCAGAGTTTGACGAGCTGCCAGTCAGGCATAATGAGGTGAGTATAAGCTTCAGATTTGAAAGGGGTGATGTGCGGTTCAGTGCAGTGACGTGCTATCAGACGTGGTTCCCTTTGGGACCTGCTGTGTGGGCAGCGCACAACTATTTCTTTCCTTGTTTCGCTGCCCGTTAGATACTCTACCCATTTCTCTGCTCCTTGCGCTGCCCATTCCTCTCTTCTCTCACCCTTTACAGGAGTTTGTGAATGCTGAGCTGGCAAAGCATGTGCGGTGGAAGGTGGACCATCGCACCTACGACGACCCGCACACCAAGACCAACCTGCTGCTCCAGGTGAGCTCAGCCTTCAGGTGAGCTCAGCCTTCAGGTGAGGTCAGCCTTCAGGTGAGGTCAGCCTTCAGGTGAGGTCAGCCTTCAGGTGAGCTCAGCCTTCAGGTGAGGTCAGCCTTCAGGTGAGCTCAGCCTTCAGGTGAGGTCAGCCCTGGTGAGGTCAGCCCTGGTGAGGTCAGCCCTGGTGAGGTCAGCCCTCACCTCAGGTGAATCTAGTTAGCCTGCGCAATGTATTTTCCAAAATTCTCAATGGCCATCGCACCTATGATGACCCGCACACCAAGACCAACCTGCCCTGCTGCTCCAGGTGAGCTCAGCCCTCAGCCTGGATTAGCCTCAAGGTGAATCTAGCTTGCCTGTACGATGCGTGTTTTAGCCTCCTCAAAGACCTCCCTGCATTTCACTGCTTGCCTGGTTTTTTTATCTTTCACTGCTTCCTCCCTCTCTTCATCCTCTCAGGCGCATTTCTCCCGCCTGCCCATGCCAATGAACAACTACGAGACGGACCTCAAGGGTGTGTCCTCTCACAGGCAAATCACTCCCCACCTCCCAATCGTGTCTCCCTTCCAATGTTTCCTCCCTCCCTCCTATCAGGCGCACTTCGCCCGGCTGGCATGCTGATGGGCTCCGACAAGACGCACCGCAAGAGCGTGCTGTGGCTTGTCTTTTAATCCTTGCCACATCAACTGCACATCTCTTGGTTCCTTTCCTCCCCTCTTTATCAGGCGCACTTCGCCCGCCTGGCCATGCCAATGAGCGACTACGAGACGGACCTTAAGAAGAGTGTGTTGTTTCACCCCCATTACCACCTCCCATTCGTGTCTCCCTTCCGATGCTTCCTCCCTTCCCTCCCCCCCTCTCAGGCGCACTGCGCCCGTCTGGCAATGCCAATGAGTGACTACGAGACGGACCTCAAGAGTGTGTTGGATCAGACCATGCGAGTGCTACAGGCCATGATCGACACCGCCGCTACAGCCGGCCAGCTACAGCCAGCTGTGCTCACCATGCGCCTCACACAGATGGTCATTCAGGTGGGTGGGAGGCAGGTGTTTATGACTCTAATGACCATGCGAGTGCTACAGGCCATGATCGGCGCCACTGCTACAGCCGGCCAGCTACAGCCTGCTCTGCTCACCATGCGCCTTACACAGATGGTCATTCAGGTGGGTGGGATGTGACTGGTAGTCCAGGTGGCGTTTGAGTCCACTCAAAAGTCAGTCCATCCTGCTGTCTCTGCTAACTATGCGCCTCATCCAAATGCTTTGAGACGTCTCAAAACACTTCTTCAAACACGTTGAGTCGACTCAACAGTCAATCCATCCTGCTGTCTCTGCTAACTATGTGCCTCATCCAAATGCTCCTTCATGTGCCTCACCAGATGCACCTCTTCTTACCTCCTCCCTCCCCCTTTTTCCTCCCTTTCCTCCCTTGCACAGGCTGTCTGGTGCGACCTTGGCTCGCCCATAGCCATGCTGCCACATGTCACGCCCTCATTGGAGGACGCCCTGTCAGCTGCCAGGCTGGCATCCTTATCAGCCCTGCTGTCCGCCTCGCCACATCACCTCCGCCAGCTCCTCTCCTCCCACCTCTCGCCTGCCGCTCGTGCCGACTTCCTTCAGGTATGCCTCAATCTCAGAAACTCACCAACTTTAAGTATCGAGTTCTTGTAAGATCATTTGAAGCATCTCAATGCGAGCATTCTTCTTCATCGCCTTCCGCTCGCTCCGACTTCCTTGAGGCGTGCCTAACATTGACCTGTGAGTCGACCCACTACTCGCCACATCACCTACGCCAGCTGCTCGCCAGCCACCTCTCGCCTGCCGCTCGCGTGGACTTCCTTCAGGTGTGCTTGAAGTTGAAACGTATGAACACCACACATTGAGTTCTTATATGATGGGAAACGCATCAAAACAGAGCAGTGTCCTCTAACTGCCTTCCTTGCTCCTCTTGCCCCATGGTTGGTTACTGGTTGAGCATGCTATGCTAATGATGGTTGGTTGGACGTTCTCAAGTCGTCGTAAAAACGCTCACCCCTTAAGCGGAACGTACATTAGCGCCTCGATGGTTGTCATCTCTTCTCATCTCGCACTTGTTTGCTTTGCTTTTCTTAACATATGGCTCTTGCCGCAAAGCGGCACGTACCTTAGCGAGCATCTCTCACCCATCTTCTTTTCCACCCGCACTTGCCTTTTGAGGTGCATCAAAAGTCGATGTAACAGCATTAACTCCTTTAGCATCACGTACAGTAGAAAGCATCTCTCACCCGCATCATCTTTTCCACCTGCACCTGCCATAATTCTTCAACTCGTTAAGTGCCTTGTACTGACTCGTTTCGAGTGCTGTTTTCCTTCCCACATTTGGTTTTCCTCCCGATGCCATTTGGTTTTCAACTGTGTCTCTTCACATCGTCAATTTCTCACTTCTTTTGCTCTTCCCTATCCTCTCTTTTACTCCCACTGCCCTTACCCTCCCTTCTTTTGTCTGTTCCTTCCCTCCGCAACCCTCACTCTTTCTCCTTCTCTCTCTCGCTTCTCCCTCTACTCAACCCCTTGCCCTTGTATCTCCCAGGCTCTGGGGATGCTGCCTCGAGTGTCCATGTCAGTGCGAGTCCTCCCATTCGGCACAGCTGATGGGGGGAAGACACCTGCAAAGTCCGCAGCTGCAGCAACGTCAGCAGTGGTGGTGGAGGTGTCGCTTCGCCGCTCGCGGCCGCACCAGCCACACTCTCTGCGTGCCTACACACCATTCTTCCCCAAGGTGTGTTCGAGCTGATAAGACGCACATTCTTTGATTTTTTTTGGCAAGGTCTCAAATGCTCAAAATAACATTCGCAAATTCATCAAATGGCCACTCGTCCTTCTTCTACCATCACTTGCCTTTATGCACATATCGATGCTGCGATCCAGAAGGTCGTTTCTGCATGCATGAGAATATGAAAAGCACAATCAATCAAACAAAAGAAAACATGTAATAGAATGCTCTGGTTATTGGGGTATTTATCATTCTCCAGTGGGTGGTGATAGCAGCAGCTTTTAAGCAAGCCTACAACAACAATTATTTTTTAACTAAGCGACAGCTTCTGCCATGCAACGTCCATCGCCCCTACTTGTGGCTCCCTCTTGATAGCAGCAGCTGACTCCTCCACCCTGCTTTTGAGGTGCCTCAATACTTAATCCTCTCTTCCCTGTCATTACTCATTATGTATCTTCCGTTTTCCAGGTGAAGGAGGAGGGGTGGTGGGTGGTGGTAGCAGCAGCAGACTCCCCCACTCTGCTCGCTCTCAAGCGTGTCTCCTTCACTCACCGACTCACCACTCGCCTGCACGTGCCCGAGCTGCAATCGTCAGTGAAGCAGGTATGTGTGTCTTAGCCAGTTTCAGGTTTATGCACTGCATGTCTTAAGTCACAGTTGTTCTTCACACACCGACTCACCACTCGCCTGCACGTGCCCGAGCTGCACTCGTCAGTGAAGCAGGTATGTGTGTCTTAGCCAGTTTCAGGTTTATGCACTGCATGTCTTAAGTCACAGTTGTTCTTCACACACCGACTCACCACTCGCCTGCACGTGCCCGAGCTGCAATCGTCAGTGAAGCAGGTATGTGTGTCTTAGCCAGTTTCAGGTTTATGCACTGCATGTCTTAAGTCACAGTTGTTCTTCACACACCGACTCACCACTCGCCTGCACGTGCCCGAGCTGCACTCGTCAGTGAAGCAGGTATGTGTGTCTTAGCCAGTTTCAGGTTTATGCACTGCATGTCTTAAGTCACAGTTGTTCTTCACACACCGACTCACCACTCGCCTGCACGTGCCCGAGCTGCACTCGTCAGTGAAGCAGGTATGTGTGTCTTAGCCAGTTTCAGGTTTATGCACTGCATGTCTTAAGTCACAGTTGTTCTTCACACACCGACTCACCACTCGCCTGCACGTGCCCGAGCTGCACTCGTCAGTGAAGCAGGTATGTGTGTCTTAGCCAGTTTCAGGTTTATGCACTGCATGTCTTAAGTCACAGTTGTTCTTCACACACCGACTCACCACTCGCCTGCACGTGCCCGAGCTGCACTCGTCAGTGAAGCAGGTATGTGTGTCTTAGCCAGTTTCAGGTTTATGCACTGCATGTCTTAAGTCACAGTTGTTCTTCACACACCGACTCACCACTCGCCTGCACGTGCCCGAGCTGCACTCGTCAGTGAAGCAGGTATGTGCGTCTTAGCCAGTTTCAGGTTTATGCACTGCATGTCTTAAGTCACAGTTGTTCTTCACACACCGACTCACCACTCGCCTGCACGTGCCCGAGCTGCACTCGTCAGTGAAGCAGGTATGTGCGTCTTAGCCAGTTTCAGGTTTATGCACTGCATGTCTTAAGTCACAGTTGTTCTTCACACACCGACTCACCACTCGCCTGCACGTGCCCGAGCTGCACTCGTCAGTGAAGCAGGTATGTGCGTCTTAGCCAGTTTCAGGTTTATGCACTGCATGTCTTAAGTCACAGTTGTTCTTCACACACCGACTCACCACTCGCCTGCACGTGCCCGAGCTGCACTCGTCAGTGAAGCAGGTATGTGCGTCTTAGCCAGTTTCAGGTTTATGCACTGCATGTCTTAAGTCACAGTTGTTCTTCACACACCGACTCACCACTCGCCTGCACGTGCCCGAGCTGCACTCGTCAGTGAAGCAGGTATGTGTGTCTTAGCCAGTTTCAGGTTTATGCACTGCATGTCTTAAGTCACAGTTGTTCTTCACACACCGACTCACCACTCGCCTGCACGTGCCCGAGCTGCACTCGTCAGTGAAGCAGGTATGTGCGTCTTAGCCAGTTTCAGGTTTATGCACTGCATGTCTTAATTCACAGTTGTTCTTCACACACCGACTCACCACTCGCCTGCACGTGCCCGAGCTGCACTCGTCAGTGAAGCAGGTATGTGTGTCTTAGCCAGTTTCAGGTTTATGCACTGCATGTCTTAAGTCACAGTTGTTCTTCACACACCGACTCACCACTCGCCTGCACGTGCCCGAGCTGCACTCGTCAGTGAAGCAGGTATGTGTGTCTTAGCCAGTTTCAGGTTTATGCACTGCATGTCTTAAGTCACAGTTGTTCTTCACACACCGACTCACCACTCGCCTGCACGTGCCCGAGCTGCACTCGTCAGTGAAGCAGGTATGTGTGTCTTAGCCAGTTTCAGGTTTATGCACTGCATGTCTTAAGTCACAGTTGTTCTTCACACACCGACTCACCACTCGCCTGCACGTGCCCGAGCTGCACTCGTCAGTGAAGCAGGTATGTGTGTCTTAGCCAGTTTCAGGTTTATGCACTGCATGTCTTAAGTCACAGTTGTTCTTCACACACCGACTCACCACTCGCCTGCACGTGCCCGAGCTGCACTCGTCAGTGAAGCAGGTATGTGTGTCTTAGCCAGTTTCAGGTTTATGCACTGCATGTCTTAAGTCACAGTTGTTCTTCACACACCGACTCACCACTCGCCTGCACGTGCCCGAGCTGCACTCGTCAGTGAAGCAGGTATGTGCGTCTTAGCCAGTTTCAGGTTTATGCACTGCATGTCTTAAGTCACAGTTGTTCTTCACACACCGACTCACCACTCGCCTGCACGTGCCCGAGCTGCACTCGTCAGTGAAGCAGGTATGTGTGTCTTAGCCAGTTTCAGGTTTATGCACTGCATGTCTTAAGTCACAGTTGTTCTTCACACACCGACTCACCACTCGCCTGCACGTGCCCGAGCTGCACTCGTCAGTGAAGCAGGTATGTGTGTCTTAGCCAGTTTCAGGTTTATGCACTGCATGTCTTAAGTCACAGTTGTTCTTCACACACCGACTCACCACTCGCCTGCACGTGCCCGAGCTGCACTCGTCAGTGAAGCAGGTATGTGTGTCTTAGCCAGTTTCAGGTTTATGCACTGCATGTCTTAAGTCACAGTTGTTCTTCACACACCGACTCACCACTCGCCTGCACGTGCCCGAGCTGCACTCGTCAGTGAAGCAGGTATGTGTGTCTTAGCCAGTTTCAGGTTTATGCACTGCATGTCTTAAGTCACAGTTGTTCTTCACACACCGACTCACCACTCGCCTGCACGTGCCCGAGCTGCACTCGTCAGTGAAGCAGGTATGTGTGTCTTAGCCAGTTTCAGGTTTATGCACTGCATGTCTTAAGTCACAGTTGTTCTTCACACACCGACTCACCACTCGCCTGCACGTGCCCGAGCTGCACTCGTCAGTGAAGCAGGTATGTGCGTCTTAGCCAGTTTCAGGTTTATGCACTGCATGTCTTAAGTCACAGTTGTTCTTCACACACCGACTCACCACTCGCCTGCACGTGCCCGAGCTGCACTCGTCAGTGAAGCAGGTATGTGTGTCTTAGCCAGTTTCAGGTTTATGCACTGCATGTCTTAAGTCACAGTTGTTCTTCACACACCGACTCACCACTCGCCTGCACGTGCCCGAGCTGCACTCGTCAGTGAAGCAGGTATGTGTGTCTTAGCCAGTTTCAGGTTTATGCACTGCATGTCTTAAGTCACAGTTGTTCTTCACACACCGACTCACCACTCGCCTGCACGTGCCCGAGCTGCACTCGTCAGTGAAGCAGGTATGTGTGTCTTAGCCAGTTTCAGGTTTATGCACTGCATGTCTTAAGTCACAGTTGTTCTTCACACACCGACTCACCACTCGCCTGCACGTGCCCGAGCTGCACTCGTCAGTGAAGCAGGTATGTGTGTCTTAGCCAGTTTCAGGTTTATGCACTGCATGTCTTAAGTCACAGTTGTTCTTCACACACCGACTCACCACTCGCCTGCACGTGCCCGAGCTGCACTCGTCAGTGAAGCAGGTATGTGTGTCTTAGCCAGTTTCAGGTTTATGCACTGCATGTCTTAAGTCACAGTTGTTCTTCACACACCGACTCACCACTCGCCTGCACGTGCCCGAGCTGCACTCGTCAGTGAAGCAGGTATGTGCGTCTTAGCCAGTTTCAGGTTTATGCACTGCATGTCTTAAGTCACAGTTGTTCTTCACACACCGACTCACCACTCGCCTGCACGTGCCCGAGCTGCACTCGTCAGTGAAGCAGGTATGTGTGTCTTAGCCAGTTTCAGGTTTATGCACTGCATGTCTTAAGTCACAGTTGTTCTTCACACACCGACTCACCACTCGCCTGCACGTGCCCGAGCTGCACTCGTCAGTGAAGCAGGTATGTGTGTCTTAGCCAGTTTCAGGTTTATGCACTGCATGTCTTAAGTCACAGTTGTTCTTCACACACCGACTCACCACTCGCCTGCACGTGCCCGAGCTGCACTCGTCAGTGAAGCAGGTATGTGTGTCTTAGCCAGTTTCAGGTTTATGCACTGCATGTCTTAAGTCACAGTTGTTCTTCACACACCGACTCACCACTCGCCTGCATGTGCCCGAGCTGCACTCGTCAGTGAAGCAGGTATGTGTGTCTTAGCCAGTTTCAGGTTTATGCACTGCATGTCTTAAGTCACAGTTGTTCTTCACACACCGACTCACCACTCGCCTGCACGTGCCCGAGCTGCACTCGTCAGTGAAGCAGGTATGTGTGTCTTAGCCAGTTTCAGGTTTATGCACTGCATGTCTTAAGTCACAGTTGTTCTTCACACACCGACTCACCACTCGCCTGCACGTGCCCGAGCTGCACTCGTCAGTGAAGCAGGTATGTGTGTCTTAGCCAGTTTCAGGTTTATGCACTGCATGTCTTAAGTCACAGTTGTTCTTCACACACCGACTCACCACTCGCCTGCACGTGCCCGAGCTGCACTCGTCAGTGAAGCAGGTATGTGTGTCTTAGCCAGTTTCAGGTTTATGCACTGCATGTCTTAAGTCACAGTTGTTCTTCACACACCGACTCACCACTCGCCTGCACGTGCCCGAGCTGCACTCGTCAGTGAAGCAGGTATGTGTGTCTTAGCCAGTTTCAGGTTTATGCACTGCATGTCTTAAGTCACAGTTGTTCTTCACACACCGACTCACCACTCGCCTGCACGTGCCCGAGCTGCACTCGTCAGTGAAGCAGGTATGTGCGTCTTAGCCAGTTTCAGGTTTATGCACTGCATGTCTTAAGTCACAGTTGTTCTTCACACACCGACTCACCACTCGCCTGCACGTGCCCGAGCTGCACTCGTCAGTGAAGCAGGTATGTGTGTCTTAGCCAGTTTCAGGTTTATGCACTGCATGTCTTAAGTCACAGTTGTTCTTCACACACCGACTCACCACTCGCCTGCACGTGCCCGAGCTGCACTCGTCAGTGAAGCAGGTATGTGTGTCTTAGCCAGTTTCAGGTTTATGCACTGCATGTCTTAAGTCACAGTTGTTCTTCACACACCGACTCACCACTCGCCTGCACGTGCCCGAGCTGCACTCGTCAGTGAAGCAGGTATGTGTGTCTTAGCCAGTTTCAGGTTTATGCACTGCATGTCTTAAGTCACAGTTGTTCTTCACACACCGACTCACCACTCGCCTGCACGTGCCCGAGCTGCACTCGTCAGTGAAGCAGGTATGTGTGTCTTAGCCAGTTTCAGGTTTATGCACTGCATGTCTTAAGTCACAGTTGTTCTTCACACACCGACTCACCACTCGCCTGCACGTGCCCGAGCTGCACTCGTCAGTGAAGCAGGTATGTGTGTCTTAGCCAGTTTCAGGTTTATGCACTGCATGTCTTAAGTCACAGTTGTTCTTCACACACCGACTCACCACTCGCCTGCACGTGCCCGAGCTGCACTCGTCAGTGAAGCAGGTATGTGTGTCTTAGCCAGTTTCAGGTTTATGCACTGCATGTCTTAAGTCACAGTTGTTCTTCACACACCGACTCACCACTCGCCTGCACGTGCCCGAGCTGCACTCGTCAGTGAAGCAGGTATGTGTGTCTTAGCCAGTTTCAGGTTTATGCACTGCATGTCTTAAGTCACAGTTGTTCTTCACACACCGACTCACCACTCGCCTGCACGTGCCCGAGCTGCACTCGTCAGTGAAGCAGGTATGTGCGTCTTAGCCAGTTTCAGGTTTATGCACTGCATGTCTTAAGTCACAGTTGTTCTTCACACACCGACTCACCACTCGCCTGCACGTGCCCGAGCTGCACTCGTCAGTGAAGCAGGTATGTGTGTCTTAGCCAGTTTCAGGTTTATGCACTGCATGTCTTAAGTCACAGTTGTTCTTCACACACCGACTCACCACTCGCCTGCACGTGCCCGAGCTGCACTCGTCAGTGAAGCAGGTATGTGTGTCTTAGCCAGTTTCAGGTTTATGCACTGCATGTCTTAAGTCACAGTTGTTCTTCACACACCGACTCACCACTCGCCTGCACGTGCCCGAGCTGCACTCGTCAGTGAAGCAGGTATGTGTGTCTTAGCCAGTTTCAGGTTTATGCACTGCATGTCTTAAGTCACAGTTGTTCTTCACACACCGACTCACCACTCGCCTGCACGTGCCCGAGCTGCACTCGTCAGTGAAGCAGGTATGTGTGTCTTAGCCAGTTTCAGGTTTATGCACTGCATGTCTTAAGTCACAGTTGTTCTTCACACACCGACTCACCACTCGCCTGCACGTGCCCGAGCTGCACTCGTCAGTGAAGCAGGTATGTGTGTCTTAGCCAGTTTCAGGTTTATGCACTGCATGTCTTAAGTCACAGTTGTTCTTCACACACCGACTCACCACTCGCCTGCACGTGCCCGAGCTGCACTCGTCAGTGAAGCAGGTATGTGTGTCTTAGCCAGTTTCAGGTTTATGCACTGCATGTCTTAAGTCACAGTTGTTCTTCACACACCGACTCACCACTCGCCTGCACGTGCCCGAGCTGCACTCGTCAGTGAAGCAGGTATGTGCGTCTTAGCCAGTTTCAGGTTTATGCACTGCATGTCTTAAGTCACAGTTGTTCTTCACACACCGACTCACCACTCGCCTGCACGTGCCCGAGCTGCACTCGTCAGTGAAGCAGGTATGTGTGTCTTAGCCAGTTTCAGGTTTATGCACTGCATGTCTTAAGTCACAGTTGTTCTTCACACACCGACTCACCACTCGCCTGCACGTGCCCGAGCTGCACTCGTCAGTGAAGCAGGTATGTGTGTCTTAGCCAGTTTCAGGTTTATGCACTGCATGTCTTAAGTCACAGTTGTTCTTCACACACCGACTCACCACTCGCCTGCACGTGCCCGAGCTGCACTCGTCAGTGAAGCAGGTATGTGTGTCTTAGCCAGTTTCAGGTTTATGCACTGCATGTCTTAAGTCACAGTTGTTCTTCACACACCGACTCACCACTCGCCTGCACGTGCCCGAGCTGCACTCGTCAGTGAAGCAGGTATGTGTGTCTTAGCCAGTTTCAGGTTTATGCACTGCATGTCTTAAGTCACAGTTGTTCTTCACACACCGACTCACCACTCGCCTGCACGTGCCCGAGCTGCACTCGTCAGTGAAGCAGGTATGTGTGTCTTAGCCAGTTTCAGGTTTATGCACTGCATGTCTTAAGTCACAGTTGTTCTTCACACACCGACTCACCACTCGCCTGCACGTGCCCGAGCTGCACTCGTCAGTGAAGCAGGTATGTGTGTCTTAGCCAGTTTCAGGTTTATGCACTGCATGTCTTAAGTCACAGTTGTTCTTCACACACCGACTCACCACTCGCCTGCACGTGCCCGAGCTGCACTCGTCAGTGAAGCAGGTATGTGTGTCTTAGCCAGTTTCAGGTTTATGCACTGCATGTCTTAAGTCACAGTTGTTCTTCACACACCGACTCACCACTCGCCTGCACGTGCCCGAGCTGCACTCGTCAGTGAAGCAGGTATGTGCGTCTTAGCCAGTTTCAGGTTTATGCACTGCATGTCTTAAGTCACAGTTGTTCTTCACACACCGACTCACCACTCGCCTGCACGTGCCCGAGCTGCACTCGTCAGTGAAGCAGGTATGTGTGTCTTAGCCAGTTTCAGGTTTATGCACTGCATGTCTTAAGTCACAGTTGTTCTTCACACACCGACTCACCACTCGCCTGCACGTGCCCGAGCTGCACTCGTCAGTGAAGCAGGTATGTGTGTCTTAGCCAGTTTCAGGTTTATGCACTGCATGTCTTAAGTCACAGTTGTTCTTCACACACCGACTCACCACTCGCCTGCACGTGCCCGAGCTGCACTCGTCAGTGAAGCAGGTATGTGTGTCTTAGCCAGTTTCAGGTTTATGCACTGCATGTCTTAAGTCACAGTTGTTCTTCACACACCGACTCACCACTCGCCTGCACGTGCCCGAGCTGCACTCGTCAGTGAAGCAGGTATGTGTGTCTTAGCCAGTTTCAGGTTTATGCACTGCATGTCTTAAGTCACAGTTGTTCTTCACACACCGACTCACCACTCGCCTGCACGTGCCCGAGCTGCACTCGTCAGTGAAGCAGGTATGTGTGTCTTAGCCAGTTTCAGGTTTATGCACTGCATGTCTTAAGTCACAGTTGTTCTTCACACACCGACTCACCACTCGCCTGCACGTGCCCGAGCTGCACTCGTCAGTGAAGCAGGTATGTGTGTCTTAGCCAGTTTCAGGTTTATGCACTGCATGTCTTAAGTCACAGTTGTTCTTCACACACCGACTCACCACTCGCCTGCACGTGCCCGAGCTGCACTCGTCAGTGAAGCAGGTATGTGTGTCTTAGCCAGTTTCAGGTTTATGCACTGCATGTCTTAAGTCACAGTTGTTCTTCACACACCGACTCACCACTCGCCTGCACGTGCCCGAGCTGCACTCGTCAGTGAAGCAGGTATGTGTGTCTTAGCCAGTTTCAGGTTTATGCACTGCATGTCTTAAGTCACAGTTGTTCTTCACACACCGACTCACCACTCGCCTGCACGTGCCCGAGCTGCACTCGTCAGTGAAGCAGGTATGTGCGTCTTAGCCAGTTTCAGGTTTATGCACTGCATGTCTTAAGTCACAGTTGTTCTTCACACACCGACTCACCACTCGCCTGCACGTGCCCGAGCTGCACTCGTCAGTGAAGCAGGTATGTGTGTCTTAGCCAGTTTCAGGTTTATGCACTGCATGTCTTAAGTCACAGTTGTTCTTCACACACCGACTCACCACTCGCCTGCACGTGCCCGAGCTGCACTCGTCAGTGAAGCAGGTATGTGCGTCTTAGCCAGTTTCAGGTTTATGCACTGCATGTCTTAAGTCACAGTTGTTCTTCACACACCGACTCACCACTCGCCTGCACGTGCCCGAGCTGCACTCGTCAGTGAAGCAGGTATGTGTGTCTTAGCCAGTTTCAGGTTTATGCACTGCATGTCTTAAGTCACAGTTGTTCTTCACACACCGACTCACCACTCGCCTGCACGTGCCCGAGCTGCACTCGTCAGTGAAGCAGGTATGTGTGTCTTAGCCAGTTTCAGGTTTATGCACTGCATGTCTTAAGTCACAGTTGTTCTTCACACACCGACTCACCACTCGCCTGCACGTGCCCGAGCTGCACTCGTCAGTGAAGCAGGTATGTGTGTCTTAGCCAGTTTCAGGTTTATGCACTGCATGTCTTAAGTCACAGTTGTTCTTCACACACCGACTCACCACTCGCCTGCACGTGCCCGAGCTGCACTCGTCAGTGAAGCAGGTATGTGTGTCTTAGCCAGTTTCAGGTTTATGCACTGCATGTCTTAAGTCACAGTTGTTCTTCACACACCGACTCACCACTCGCCTGCACGTGCCCGAGCTGCACTCGTCAGTGAAGCAGGTATGTGCGTCTTAGCCAGTTTCAGGTTTATGCACTGCATGTCTTAAGTCACAGTTGTTCTTCACACACCGACTCACCACTCGCCTGCACGTGCCCGAGCTGCACTCGTCAGTGAAGCAGGTATGTGTGTCTTAGCCAGTTTCAGGTTTATGCACTGCATGTCTTAAGTCACAGTTGTTCTTCACACACCGACTCACCACTCGCCTGCACGTGCCCGAGCTGCACTCGTCAGTGAAGCAGGTATGTGTGTCTTAGCCAGTTTCAGGTTTATGCACTGCATGTCTTAAGTCACAGTTGTTCTTCACACACCGACTCACCACTCGCCTGCACGTGCCCGAGCTGCACTCGTCAGTGAAGCAGGTATGTGCGTCTTAGCCAGTTTCAGGTTTATGCACTGCATGTCTTAAGTCACAGTTGTTCTTCACACACCGACTCACCACTCGCCTGCACGTGCCCGAGCTGCACTCGTCAGTGAAGCAGGTATGTGCGTCTTAGCCAGTTTCAGGTTTATGCACTGCATGTCTTAAGTCACAGTTGTTCTTCACACACCGACTCACCACTCGCCTGCACGTGCCCGAGCTGCACTCGTCAGTGAAGCAGGTATGTGCGTCTTAGCCAGTTTCAGGTTTATGCACTGCATGTCTTAAGTCACAGTTGTTCTTCACACACCGACTCACCACTCGCCTGCACGTGCCCGAGCTGCACTCGTCAGTGAAGCAGGTATGTGTGTCTTAGCCAGTTTCAGGTTTATGCACTGCATGTCTTAAGTCACAGTTGTTCTTCACACACCGACTCACCACTCGCCTGCACGTGCCCGAGCTGCACTCGTCAGTGAAGCAGGTATGTGTGTCTTAGCCAGTTTCAGGTTTATGCACTGCATGTCTTAAGTCACAGTTGTTCTTCACACACCGACTCACCACTCGCCTGCACGTGCCCGAGCTGCACTCGTCAGTGAAGCAGGTATGTGTGTCTTAGCCAGTTTCAGGTTTATGCACTGCATGTCTTAAGTCACAGTTGTTCTTCACACACCGACTCACCACTCGCCTGCACGTGCCCGAGCTGCACTCGTCAGTGAAGCAGGTATGTGTGTCTTAGCCAGTTTCAGGTTTATGCACTGCATGTCTTAAGTCACAGTTGTTCTTCACACACCGACTCACCACTCGCCTGCACGTGCCCGAGCTGCACTCGTCAGTGAAGCAGGTATGTGTGTCTTAGCCAGTTTCAGGTTTATGCACTGCATGTCTTAAGTCACAGTTGTTCTTCACACACCGACTCACCACTCGCCTGCACGTGCCCGAGCTGCACTCGTCAGTGAAGCAGGTATGTGTGTCTTAGCCAGTTTCAGGTTTATGCACTGCATGTCTTAAGTCACAGTTGTTCTTCACACACCGACTCACCACTCGCCTGCACGTGCCCGAGCTGCACTCGTCAGTGAAGCAGGTATGTGTGTCTTAGCCAGTTTCAGGTTTATGCACTGCATGTCTTAAGTCACAGTTGTTCTTCACACACCGACTCACCACTCGCCTGCACGTGCCCGAGCTGCACTCGTCAGTGAAGCAGGTATGTGCGTCTTAGCCAGTTTCAGGTTTATGCACTGCATGTCTTAAGTCACAGTTGTTCTTCACACACCGACTCACCACTCGCCTGCACGTGCCCGAGCTGCACTCGTCAGTGAAGCAGGTATGTGCGTCTTAGCCAGTTTCAGGTTTATGCACTGCATGTCTTAAGTCACAGTTGTTCTTCACACACCGACTCACCACTCGCCTGCACGTGCCCGAGCTGCACTCGTCAGTGAAGCAGGTATGTGTGTCTTAGCCAGTTTCAGGTTTATGCACTGCATGTCTTAAGTCACAGTTGTTCTTCACACACCGACTCACCACTCGCCTGCACGTGCCCGAGCTGCACTCGTCAGTGAAGCAGGTATGTGTGTCTTAGCCAGTTTCAGGTTTATGCACTGCATGTCTTAAGTCACAGTTGTTCTTCACACACCGACTCACCACTCGCCTGCACGTGCCCGAGCTGCACTCGTCAGTGAAGCAGGTATGTGCGTCTTAGCCAGTTTCAGGTTTATGCACTGCATGTCTTAAGTCACAGTTGTTCTTCACACACCGACTCACCACTCGCCTGCACGTGCCCGAGCTGCACTCGTCAGTGAAGCAGGTATGTGTGTCTTAGCCAGTTTCAGGTTTATGCACTGCATGTCTTAAGTCACAGTTGTTCTTCACACACCGACTCACCACTCGCCTGCACGTGCCCGAGCTGCACTCGTCAGTGAAGCAGGTATGTGCGTCTTAGCCAGTTTCAGGTTTATGCACTGCATGTCTTAAGTCACAGTTGTTCTTCACACACCGACTCACCACTCGCCTGCACGTGCCCGAGCTGCACTCGTCAGTGAAGCAGGTATGTGTGTCTTAGCCAGTTTCAGGTTTATGCACTGCATGTCTTAAGTCACAGTTGTTCTTCACACACCGACTCACCACTCGCCTGCACGTGCCCGAGCTGCACTCGTCAGTGAAGCAGGTATGTGTGTCTTAGCCAGTTTCAGGTTTATGCACTGCATGTCTTAAGTCACAGTTGTTCTTCACACACCGACTCACCACTCGCCTGCACGTGCCCGAGCTGCACTCGTCAGTGAAGCAGGTATGTGTGTCTTAGCCAGTTTCAGGTTTATGCACTGCATGTCTTAAGTCACAGTTGTTCTTCACACACCGACTCACCACTCGCCTGCACGTGCCCGAGCTGCACTCGTCAGTGAAGCAGGTATGTGTGTCTTAGCCAGTTTCAGGTTTATGCACTGCATGTCTTAAGTCACAGTTGTTCTTCACACACCGACTCACCACTCGCCTGCACGTGCCCGAGCTGCACTCGTCAGTGAAGCAGGTATGTGTGTCTTAGCCAGTTTCAGGTTTATGCACTGCATGTCTTAAGTCACAGTTGTTCTTCACACACCGACTCACCACTCGCCTGCACGTGCCCGAGCTGCACTCGTCAGTGAAGCAGGTATGTGTGTCTTAGCCAGTTTCAGGTTTATGCACTGCATGTCTTAAGTCACAGTTGTTCTTCACACACCGACTCACCACTCGCCTGCACGTGCCCGAGCTGCACTCGTCAGTGAAGCAGGTATGTGTGTCTTAGCCAGTTTCAGGTTTATGCACTGCATGTCTTAAGTCACAGTTGTTCTTCACACACCGACTCACCACTCGCCTGCACGTGCCCGAGCTGCACTCGTCAGTGAAGCAGGTATGTGTGTCTTAGCCAGTTTCAGGTTTATGCACTGCATGTCTTAAGTCACAGTTGTTCTTCACACACCGACTCACCACTCGCCTGCACGTGCCCGAGCTGCACTCGTCAGTGAAGCAGGTATGTGTGTCTTAGCCAGTTTCAGGTTTATGCACTGCATGTCTTAAGTCACAGTTGTTCTTCACACACCGACTCACCACTCGCCTGCACGTGCCCGAGCTGCACTCGTCAGTGAAGCAGGTATGTGTGTCTTAGCCAGTTTCAGGTTTATGCACTGCATGTCTTAAGTCACAGTTGTTCTTCACACACCGACTCACCACTCGCCTGCACGTGCCCGAGCTGCACTCGTCAGTGAAGCAGGTATGTGTGTCTTAGCCAGTTTCAGGTTTATGCACTGCATGTCTTAAGTCACAGTTGTTCTTCACACACCGACTCACCACTCGCCTGCACGTGCCCGAGCTGCACTCGTCAGTGAAGCAGGTATGTGTGTCTTAGCCAGTTTCAGGTTTATGCACTGCATGTCTTAAGTCACAGTTGTTCTTCACACACCGACTCACCACTCGCCTGCACGTGCCCGAGCTGCACTCGTCAGTGAAGCAGGTATGTGTGTCTTAGCCAGTTTCAGGTTTATGCACTGCATGTCTTAAGTCACAGTTGTTCTTCACACACCGACTCACCACTCGCCTGCACGTGCCCGAGCTGCACTCGTCAGTGAAGCAGGTATGTGTGTCTTAGCCAGTTTCAGGTTTATGCACTGCATGTCTTAAGTCACAGTTGTTCTTCACACACCGACTCACCACTCGCCTGCACGTGCCCGAGCTGCACTCGTCAGTGAAGCAGGTATGTGTGTCTTAGCCAGTTTCAGGTTTATGCACTGCATGTCTTAAGTCACAGTTGTTCTTCACACACCGACTCACCACTCGCCTGCACGTGCCCGAGCTGCACTCGTCAGTGAAGCAGGTATGTGTGTCTTAGCCAGTTTCAGGTTTATGCACTGCATGTCTTAAGTCACAGTTGTTCTTCACACACCGACTCACCACTCGCCTGCACGTGCCCGAGCTGCACTCGTCAGTGAAGCAGGTATGTGTGTCTTAGCCAGTTTCAGGTTTATGCACTGCATGTCTTAAGTCACAGTTGTTCTTCACACACCGACTCACCACTCGCCTGCACGTGCCCGAGCTGCACTCGTCAGTGAAGCAGGTATGTGTGTCTTAGCCAGTTTCAGGTTTATGCACTGCATGTCTTAAGTCACAGTTGTTCTTCACACACCGACTCACCACTCGCCTGCACGTGCCCGAGCTGCACTCGTCAGTGAAGCAGGTATGTGTGTCTTAGCCAGTTTCAGGTTTATGCACTGCATGTCTTAAGTCACAGTTGTTCTTCACACACCGACTCACCACTCGCCTGCACGTGCCCGAGCTGCACTCGTCAGTGAAGCAGGTATGTGTGTCTTAGCCAGTTTCAGGTTTATGCACTGCATGTCTTAAGTCACAGTTGTTCTTCACACACCGACTCACCACTCGCCTGCACGTGCCCGAGCTGCACTCGTCAGTGAAGCAGGTATGTGTGTCTTAGCCAGTTTCAGGTTTATGCACTGCATGTCTTAAGTCACAGTTGTTCTTCACACACCGACTCACCACTCGCCTGCACGTGCCCGAGCTGCACTCGTCAGTGAAGCAGGTATGTGTGTCTTAGCCAGTTTCAGGTTTATGCACTGCATGTCTTAAGTCACAGTTGTTCTTCACACACCGACTCACCACTCGCCTGCACGTGCCCGAGCTGCACTCGTCAGTGAAGCAGGTATGTGTGTCTTAGCCAGTTTCAGGTTTATGCACTGCATGTCTTAAGTCACAGTTGTTCTTCACACACCGACTCACCACTCGCCTGCACGTGCCCGAGCTGCACTCGTCAGTGAAGCAGGTATGTGTGTCTTAGCCAGTTTCAGGTTTATGCACTGCATGTCTTAAGTCACAGTTGTTCTTCACACACCGACTCACCACTCGCCTGCACGTGCCCGAGCTGCACTCGTCAGTGAAGCAGGTATGTGTGTCTTAGCCAGTTTCAGGTTTATGCACTGCATGTCTTAAGTCACAGTTGTTCTTCACACACCGACTCACCACTCGCCTGCACGTGCCCGAGCTGCACTCGTCAGTGAAGCAGGTATGTGTGTCTTAGCCAGTTTCAGGTTTATGCACTGCATGTCTTAAGTCACAGTTGTTCTTCACACACCGACTCACCACTCGCCTGCACGTGCCCGAGCTGCACTCGTCAGTGAAGCAGGTATGTGTGTCTTAGCCAGTTTCAGGTTTATGCACTGCATGTCTTAAGTCACAGTTGTTCTTCACACACCGACTCACCACTCGCCTGCACGTGCCCGAGCTGCACTCGTCAGTGAAGCAGGTATGTGTGTCTTAGCCAGTTTCAGGTTTATGCACTGCATGTCTTAAGTCACAGTTGTTCTTCACACACCGACTCACCACTCGCCTGCACGTGCCCGAGCTGCACTCGTCAGTGAAGCAGGTATGTGTGTCTTAGCCAGTTTCAGGTTTATGCACTGCATGTCTTAAGTCACAGTTGTTCTTCACACACCGACTCACCACTCGCCTGCACGTGCCCGAGCTGCACTCGTCAGTGAAGCAGGTATGTGTGTCTTAGCCAGTTTCAGGTTTATGCACTGCATGTCTTAAGTCACAGTTGTTCTTCACACACCGACTCACCACTCGCCTGCACGTGCCCGAGCTGCACTCGTCAGTGAAGCAGGTATGTGTGTCTTAGCCAGTTTCAGGTTTATGCACTGCATGTCTTAAGTCACAGTTGTTCTTCACACACCGACTCACCACTCGCCTGCACGTGCCCGAGCTGCACTCGTCAGTGAAGCAGGTATGTGCGTCTTAGCCAGTTTCAGGTTTATGCACTGCATGTCTTAAGTCACAGTTGTTCTTCACACACCGACTCACCACTCGCCTGCACGTGCCCGAGCTGCACTCGTCAGTGAAGCAGGTATGTGTGTCTTAGCCAGTTTCAGGTTTATGCACTGCATGTCTTAAGTCACAGTTGTTCTTCACACACCGACTCACCACTCGCCTGCACGTGCCCGAGCTGCACTCGTCAGTGAAGCAGGTATGTGTGTCTTAGCCAGTTTCAGGTTTATGCACTGCATGTCTTAAGTCACAGTTGTTCTTCACACACCGACTCACCACTCGCCTGCACGTGCCCGAGCTGCACTCGTCAGTGAAGCAGGTATGTGTGTCTTAGCCAGTTTCAGGTTTATGCACTGCATGTCTTAAGTCACAGTTGTTCTTCACACACCGACTCACCACTCGCCTGCACGTGCCCGAGCTGCACTCGTCAGTGAAGCAGGTATGTGTGTCTTAGCCAGTTTCAGGTTTATGCACTGCATGTCTTAAGTCACAGTTGTTCTTCACACACCGACTCACCACTCGCCTGCACGTGCCCGAGCTGCACTCGTCAGTGAAGCAGGTATGTGTGTCTTAGCCAGTTTCAGGTTTATGCACTGCATGTCTTAAGTCACAGTTGTTCTTCACACACCGACTCACCACTCGCCTGCACGTGCCCGAGCTGCACTCGTCAGTGAAGCAGGTATGTGTGTCTTAGCCAGTTTCAGGTTTATGCACTGCATGTCTTAAGTCACAGTTGTTCTTCACACACCGACTCACCACTCGCCTGCACGTGCCCGAGCTGCACTCGTCAGTGAAGCAGGTATGTGTGTCTTAGCCAGTTTCAGGTTTATGCACTGCATGTCTTAAGTCACAGTTGTTCTTCACACACCGACTCACCACTCGCCTGCACGTGCCCGAGCTGCACTCGTCAGTGAAGCAGGTATGTGTGTCTTAGCCAGTTTCAGGTTTATGCACTGCATGTCTTAAGTCACAGTTGTTCTTCACACACCGACTCACCACTCGCCTGCACGTGCCCGAGCTGCACTCGTCAGTGAAGCAGGTATGTGTGTCTTAGCCAGTTTCAGGTTTATGCACTGCATGTCTTAAGTCACAGTTGTTCTTCACACACCGACTCACCACTCGCCTGCACGTGCCCGAGCTGCACTCGTCAGTGAAGCAGGTATGTGTGTCTTAGCCAGTTTCAGGTTTATGCACTGCATGTCTTAAGTCACAGTTGTTCTTCACACACCGACTCACCACTCGCCTGCACGTGCCCGAGCTGCACTCGTCAGTGAAGCAGGTATGTGTGTCTTAGCCAGTTTCAGGTTTATGCACTGCATGTCTTAAGTCACAGTTGTTCTTCACACACCGACTCACCACTCGCCTGCACGTGCCCGAGCTGCACTCGTCAGTGAAGCAGGTATGTGTGTCTTAGCCAGTTTCAGGTTTATGCACTGCATGTCTTAAGTCACAGTTGTTCTTCACACACCGACTCACCACTCGCCTGCACGTGCCCGAGCTGCACTCGTCAGTGAAGCAGGTATGTGTGTCTTAGCCAGTTTCAGGTTTATGCACTGCATGTCTTAAGTCACAGTTGTTCTTCACACACCGACTCACCACTCGCCTGCACGTGCCCGAGCTGCACTCGTCAGTGAAGCAGGTATGTGTGTCTTAGCCAGTTTCAGGTTTATGCACTGCATGTCTTAAGTCACAGTTGTTCTTCACACACCGACTCACCACTCGCCTGCACGTGCCCGAGCTGCACTCGTCAGTGAAGCAGGTATGTGTGTCTTAGCCAGTTTCAGGTTTATGCACTGCATGTCTTAAGTCACAGTTGTTCTTCACACACCGACTCACCACTCGCCTGCACGTGCCCGAGCTGCACTCGTCAGTGAAGCAGGTATGTGTGTCTTAGCCAGTTTCAGGTTTATGCACTGCATGTCTTAAGTCACAGTTGTTCTTCACACACCGACTCACCACTCGCCTGCACGTGCCCGAGCTGCACTCGTCAGTGAAGCAGGTATGTGTGTCTTAGCCAGTTTCAGGTTTATGCACTGCATGTCTTAAGTCACAGTTGTTCTTCACACACCGACTCACCACTCGCCTGCACGTGCCCGAGCTGCACTCGTCAGTGAAGCAGGTATGTGTGTCTTAGCCAGTTTCAGGTTTATGCACTGCATGTCTTAAGTCACAGTTGTTCTTCACACACCGACTCACCACTCGCCTGCACGTGCCCGAGCTGCACTCGTCAGTGAAGCAGGTATGTGTGTCTTAGCCAGTTTCAGGTTTATGCACTGCATGTCTTAAGTCACAGTTGTTCTTCACACACCGACTCACCACTCGCCTGCACGTGCCCGAGCTGCACTCGTCAGTGAAGCAGGTATGTGTGTCTTAGCCAGTTTCAGGTTTATGCACTGCATGTCTTAAGTCACAGTTGTTCTTCACACACCGACTCACCACTCGCCTGCACGTGCCCGAGCTGCACTCGTCAGTGAAGCAGGTATGTGTGTCTTAGCCAGTTTCAGGTTTATGCACTGCATGTCTTAAGTCACAGTTGTTCTTCACACACCGACTCACCACTCGCCTGCACGTGCCCGAGCTGCACTCGTCAGTGAAGCAGGTATGTGTGTCTTAGCCAGTTTCAGGTTTATGCACTGCATGTCTTAAGTCACAGTTGTTCTTCACACACCGACTCACCACTCGCCTGCACGTGCCCGAGCTGCACTCGTCAGTGAAGCAGGTATGTGTGTCTTAGCCAGTTTCAGGTTTATGCACTGCATGTCTTAAGTCACAGTTGTTCTTCACACACCGACTCACCACTCGCCTGCACGTGCCCGAGCTGCACTCGTCAGTGAAGCAGGTATGTGTGTCTTAGCCAGTTTCAGGTTTATGCACTGCATGTCTTAAGTCACAGTTGTTCTTCACACACCGACTCACCACTCGCCTGCACGTGCCCGAGCTGCACTCGTCAGTGAAGCAGGTATGTGTGTCTTAGCCAGTTTCAGGTTTATGCACTGCATGTCTTAAGTCACAGTTGTTCTTCACACACCGACTCACCACTCGCCTGCACGTGCCCGAGCTGCACTCGTCAGTGAAGCAGGTATGTGTGTCTTAGCCAGTTTCAGGTTTATGCACTGCATGTCTTAAGTCACAGTTGTTCTTCACACACCGACTCACCACTCGCCTGCACGTGCCCGAGCTGCACTCGTCAGTGAAGCAGGTATGTGTGTCTTAGCCAGTTTCAGGTTTATGCACTGCATGTCTTAAGTCACAGTTGTTCTTCACACACCGACTCACCACTCGCCTGCACGTGCCCGAGCTGCACTCGTCAGTGAAGCAGGTATGTGTGTCTTAGCCAGTTTCAGGTTTATGCACTGCATGTCTTAAGTCACAGTTGTTCTTCACACACCGACTCACCACTCGCCTGCACGTGCCCGAGCTGCACTCGTCAGTGAAGCAGGTATGTGTGTCTTAGCCAGTTTCAGGTTTATGCACTGCATGTCTTAAGTCACAGTTGTTCTTCACACACCGACTCACCACTCGCCTGCACGTGCCCGAGCTGCACTCGTCAGTGAAGCAGGTATGTGTGTCTTAGCCAGTTTCAGGTTTATGCACTGCATGTCTTAAGTCACAGTTGTTCTTCACACACCGACTCACCACTCGCCTGCACGTGCCCGAGCTGCACTCGTCAGTGAAGCAGGTATGTGTGTCTTAGCCAGTTTCAGGTTTATGCACTGCATGTCTTAAGTCACAGTTGTTCTTCACACACCGACTCACCACTCGCCTGCACGTGCCCGAGCTGCACTCGTCAGTGAAGCAGGTATGTGTGTCTTAGCCAGTTTCAGGTTTATGCACTGCATGTCTTAAGTCACAGTTGTTCTTCACACACCGACTCACCACTCGCCTGCACGTGCCCGAGCTGCACTCGTCAGTGAAGCAGGTATGTGCGTCTTAGCCAGTTTCAGGTTTATGCACTGCATGTCTTAAGTCACAGTTGTTCTTCACACACCGACTCACCACTCGCCTGCACGTGCCCGAGCTGCACTCGTCAGTGAAGCAGGTATGTGTGTCTTAGCCAGTTTCAGGTTTATGCACTGCATGTCTTAAGTCACAGTTGTTCTTCACACACCGACTCACCACTCGCCTGCACGTGCCCGAGCTGCACTCGTCAGTGAAGCAGGTATGTGTGTCTTAGCCAGTTTCAGGTTTATGCACTGCATGTCTTAAGTCACAGTTGTTCTTCACACACCGACTCACCACTCGCCTGCACGTGCCCGAGCTGCACTCGTCAGTGAAGCAGGTATGTGTGTCTTAGCCAGTTTCAGGTTTATGCACTGCATGTCTTAAGTCACAGTTGTTCTTCACACACCGACTCACCACTCGCCTGCACGTGCCCGAGCTGCACTCGTCAGTGAAGCAGGTATGTGTGTCTTAGCCAGTTTCAGGTTTATGCACTGCATGTCTTAAGTCACAGTTGTTCTTCACACACCGACTCACCACTCGCCTGCACGTGCCCGAGCTGCACTCGTCAGTGAAGCAGGTATGTGTGTCTTAGCCAGTTTCAGGTTTATGCACTGCATGTCTTAAGTCACAGTTGTTCTTCACACACCGACTCACCACTCGCCTGCACGTGCCCGAGCTGCACTCGTCAGTGAAGCAGGTATGTGTGTCTTAGCCAGTTTCAGGTTTATGCACTGCATGTCTTAAGTCACAGTTGTTCTTCACACACCGACTCACCACTCGCCTGCACGTGCCCGAGCTGCACTCGTCAGTGAAGCAGGTATGTGTGTCTTAGCCAGTTTCAGGTTTATGCACTGCATGTCTTAAGTCACAGTTGTTCTTCACACACCGACTCACCACTCGCCTGCACGTGCCCGAGCTGCACTCGTCAGTGAAGCAGGTATGTGTGTCTTAGCCAGTTTCAGGTTTATGCACTGCATGTCTTAAGTCACAGTTGTTCTTCACACACCGACTCACCACTCGCCTGCACGTGCCCGAGCTGCACTCGTCAGTGAAGCAGGTATGTGTGTCTTAGCCAGTTTCAGGTTTATGCACTGCATGTCTTAAGTCACAGTTGTTCTTCACACACCGACTCACCACTCGCCTGCACGTGCCCGAGCTGCACTCGTCAGTGAAGCAGGTATGTGTGTCTTAGCCAGTTTCAGGTTTATGCACTGCATGTCTTAAGTCACAGTTGTTCTTCACACACCGACTCACCACTCGCCTGCACGTGCCCGAGCTGCACTCGTCAGTGAAGCAGGTATGTGTGTCTTAGCCAGTTTCAGGTTTATGCACTGCATGTCTTAAGTCACAGTTGTTCTTCACACACCGACTCACCACTCGCCTGCACGTGCCCGAGCTGCACTCGTCAGTGAAGCAGGTATGTGTGTCTTAGCCAGTTTCAGGTTTATGCACTGCATGTCTTAAGTCACAGTTGTTCTTCACACACCGACTCACCACTCGCCTGCACGTGCCCGAGCTGCACTCGTCAGTGAAGCAGGTATGTGTGTCTTAGCCAGTTTCAGGTTTATGCACTGCATGTCTTAAGTCACAGTTGTTCTTCACACACCGACTCACCACTCGCCTGCACGTGCCCGAGCTGCACTCGTCAGTGAAGCAGGTATGTGCGTCTTAGCCAGTTTCAGGTTTATGCACTGCATGTCTTAAGTCACAGTTGTTCTTCACACACCGACTCACCACTCGCCTGCACGTGCCCGAGCTGCACTCGTCAGTGAAGCAGGTATGTGCTGTCTTAGCCAGTTTCAGGTTTATGCACTGCATGTCTTAAGTCACAGTTGTTCTTCACACACCGACTCACCACTCGCCTGCACGTGCCCGAGCTGCACTCGTCAGTGAAGCAGGTATGTGTGTCTTAGCCAGTTTCAGGTTTATGCACTGCATGTCTTAAGTCACAGTTGTTCTTCACACACCGACTCACCACTCGCCTGCACGTGCCCGAGCTGCACTCGTCAGTGAAGCAGGTATGTGTGTCTTAGCCAGTTTCAGGTTTATGCACTGCATGTCTTAAGTCACAGTTGTTCTTCACACACCGACTCACCACTCGCCTGCACGTGCCCGAGCTGCACTCGTCAGTGAAGCAGGTATGTGTGTCTTAGCCAGTTTCAGGTTTATGCACTGCATGTCTTAAGTCACAGTTGTTCTTCACACACCGACTCACCACTCGCCTGCACGTGCCCGAGCTGCACTCGTCAGTGAAGCAGGTATGTGTGTCTTAGCCAGTTTCAGGTTTATGCACTGCATGTCTTAAGTCACAGTTGTTCTTCACACACCGACTCACCACTCGCCTGCACGTGCCCGAGCTGCACTCGTCAGTGAAGCAGGTATGTGTGTCTTAGCCAGTTTCAGGTTTATGCACTGCATGTCTTAAGTCACAGTTGTTCTTCACACACCGACTCACCACTCGCCTGCACGTGCCCGAGCTGCACTCGTCAGTGAAGCAGGTATGTGTGTCTTAGCCAGTTTCAGGTTTATGCACTGCATGTCTTAAGTCACAGTTGTTCTTCACACACCGACTCACCACTCGCCTGCACGTGCCCGAGCTGCACTCGTCAGTGAAGCAGGTATGTGTGTCTTAGCCAGTTTCAGGTTTATGCACTGCATGTCTTAAGTCACAGTTGTTCTTCACACACCGACTCACCACTCGCCTGCACGTGCCCGAGCTGCACTCGTCAGTGAAGCAGGTATGTGTGTCTTAGCCAGTTTCAGGTTTATGCACTGCATGTCTTAAGTCACAGTTGTTCTTCACACACCGACTCACCACTCGCCTGCACGTGCCCGAGCTGCACTCGTCAGTGAAGCAGGTATGTGCGTCTTAGCCAGTTTCAGGTTTATGCACTGCATGTCTTAAGTCACAGTTGTTCTTCACACACCGACTCACCACTCGCCTGCACGTGCCCGAGCTGCACTCGTCAGTGAAGCAGGTATGTGTGTCTTAGCCAGTTTCAGGTTTATGCACTGCATGTCTTAAGTCACAGTTGTTCTTCACACACCGACTCACCACTCGCCTGCACGTGCCCGAGCTGCACTCGTCAGTGAAGCAGGTATGTGCTGTCTTAGCCAGTTTCAGGTTTATGCACTGCATGTCTTAAGTCACAGTTGTTCTTCACACACCGACTCACCACTCGCCTGCACGTGCCCGAGCTGCACTCGTCAGTGAAGCAGGTATGTGTGTCTTAGCCAGTTTCAGGTTTATGCACTGCATGTCTTAAGTCACAGTTGTTCTTCACACACCGACTCACCACTCGCCTGCACGTGCCCGAGCTGCACTCGTCAGTGAAGCAGGTATGTGTGTCTTAGCCAGTTTCAGGTTTATGCACTGCATGTCTTAAGTCACAGTTGTTCTTCACACACCGACTCACCACTCGCCTGCACGTGCCCGAGCTGCACTCGTCAGTGAAGCAGGTATGTGCGTCTTAGCCAGTTTCAGGTTTATGCACTGCATGTCTTAAGTCACAGTTGTTCTTCACACACCGACTCACCACTCGCCTGCACGTGCCCGAGCTGCACTCGTCAGTGAAGCAGGTATGTGTGTCTTAGCCAGTTTCAGGTTTATGCACTGCATGTCTTAAGTCACAGTTGTTCTTCACACACCGACTCACCACTCGCCTGCACGTGCCCGAGCTGCACTCGTCAGTGAAGCAGGTATGTGTGTCTTAGCCAGTTTCAGGTTTATGCACTGCATGTCTTAAGTCACAGTTGTTCTTCACACACCGACTCACCACTCGCCTGCACGTGCCCGAGCTGCACTCGTCAGTGAAGCAGGTATGTGTGTCTTAGCCAGTTTCAGGTTTATGCACTGCATGTCTTAAGTCACAGTTGTTCTTCACACACCGACTCACCACTCGCCTGCACGTGCCCGAGCTGCACTCGTCAGTGAAGCAGGTATGTGTGTCTTAGCCAGTTTCAGGTTTATGCACTGCATGTCTTAAGTCACAGTTGTTCTTCACACACCGACTCACCACTCGCCTGCACGTGCCCGAGCTGCACTCGTCAGTGAAGCAGGTATGTGCGTCTTAGCCAGTTTCAGGTTTATGCACTGCATGTCTTAAGTCACAGTTGTTCTTCACACACCGACTCACCACTCGCCTGCACGTGCCCGAGCTGCACTCGTCAGTGAAGCAGGTATGTGTGTCTTAGCCAGTTTCAGGTTTATGCACTGCATGTCTTAAGTCACAGTTGTTCTTCACACACCGACTCACCACTCGCCTGCACGTGCCCGAGCTGCACTCGTCAGTGAAGCAGGTATGTGCGTCTTAGCCAGTTTCAGGTTTATGCACTGCATGTCTTAAGTCACAGTTGTTCTTCACACACCGACTCACCACTCGCCTGCACGTGCCCGAGCTGCACTCGTCAGTGAAGCAGGTATGTGCGTCTTAGCCAGTTTCAGGTTTATGCACTGCATGTCTTAAGTCACAGTTGTTCTTCACACACCGACTCACCACTCGCCTGCACGTGCCCGAGCTGCACTCGTCAGTGAAGCAGGTATGTGCGTCTTAGCCAGTTTCAGGTTTATGCACTGCATGTCTTAAGTCACAGTTGTTCTTCACACACCGACTCACCACTCGCCTGCACGTGCCCGAGCTGCACTCGTCAGTGAAGCAGGTATGTGTGTCTTAGCCAGTTTCAGGTTTATGCACTGCATGTCTTAAGTCACAGTTGTTCTTCACACACCGACTCACCACTCGCCTGCACGTGCCCGAGCTGCACTCGTCAGTGAAGCAGGTATGTGCTGTCTTAGCCAGTTTCAGGTTTATGCACTGCATGTCTTAAGTCACAGTTGTTCTTCACACACCGACTCACCACTCGCCTGCACGTGCCCGAGCTGCACTCGTCAGTGAAGCAGGTATGTGTGTCTTAGCCAGTTTCAGGTTTATGCACTGCATGTCTTAAGTCACAGTTGTTCTTCACACACCGACTCACCACTCGCCTGCACGTGCCCGAGCTGCACTCGTCAGTGAAGCAGGTATGTGTGTCTTAGCCAGTTTCAGGTTTATGCACTGCATGTCTTAAGTCACAGTTGTTCTTCACACACCGACTCACCACTCGCCTGCACGTGCCCGAGCTGCACTCGTCAGTGAAGCAGGTATGTGTGTCTTAGCCAGTTTCAGGTTTATGCACTGCATGTCTTAAGTCACAGTTGTTCTTCACACACCGACTCACCACTCGCCTGCACGTGCCCGAGCTGCACTCGTCAGTGAAGCAGGTATGTGTGTCTTAGCCAGTTTCAGGTTTATGCACTGCATGTCTTAAGTCACAGTTGTTCTTCACACACCGACTCACCACTCGCCTGCACGTGCCCGAGCTGCACTCGTCAGTGAAGCAGGTATGTGTGTCTTAGCCAGTTTCAGGTTTATGCACTGCATGTCTTAAGTCACAGTTGTTCTTCACACACCGACTCACCACTCGCCTGCACGTGCCCGAGCTGCACTCGTCAGTGAAGCAGGTATGTGTGTCTTAGCCAGTTTCAGGTTTATGCACTGCATGTCTTAAGTCACAGTTGTTCTTCACACACCGACTCACCACTCGCCTGCACGTGCCCGAGCTGCACTCGTCAGTGAAGCAGGTATGTGCGTCTTAGCCAGTTTCAGGTTTATGCACTGCATGTCTTAAGTCACAGTTGTTCTTCACACACCGACTCACCACTCGCCTGCACGTGCCCGAGCTGCACTCGTCAGTGAAGCAGGTATGTGTGTCTTAGCCAGTTTCAGGTTTATGCACTGCATGTCTTAAGTCACAGTTGTTCTTCACACACCGACTCACCACTCGCCTGCACGTGCCCGAGCTGCACTCGTCAGTGAAGCAGGTATGTGCGTCTTAGCCAGTTTCAGGTTTATGCACTGCATGTCTTAAGTCACAGTTGTTCTTCACACACCGACTCACCACTCGCCTGCACGTGCCCGAGCTGCACTCGTCAGTGAAGCAGGTATGTGTGTCTTAGCCAGTTTCAGGTTTATGCACTGCATGTCTTAAGTCACAGTTGTTCTTCACACACCGACTCACCACTCGCCTGCACGTGCCCGAGCTGCACTCGTCAGTGAAGCAGGTATGTGTGTCTTAGCCAGTTTCAGGTTTATGCACTGCATGTCTTAAGTCACAGTTGTTCTTCACACACCGACTCACCACTCGCCTGCACGTGCCCGAGCTGCACTCGTCAGTGAAGCAGGTATGTGTGTCTTAGCCAGTTTCAGGTTTATGCACTGCATGTCTTAAGTCACAGTTGTTCTTCACACACCGACTCACCACTCGCCTGCACGTGCCCGAGCTGCACTCGTCAGTGAAGCAGGTATGTGTGTCTTAGCCAGTTTCAGGTTTATGCACTGCATGTCTTAAGTCACAGTTGTTCTTCACACACCGACTCACCACTCGCCTGCACGTGCCCGAGCTGCACTCGTCAGTGAAGCAGGTATGTGTGTCTTAGCCAGTTTCAGGTTTATGCACTGCATGTCTTAAGTCACAGTTGTTCTTCACACACCGACTCACCACTCGCCTGCACGTGCCCGAGCTGCACTCGTCAGTGAAGCAGGTATGTGCGTCTTAGCCAGTTTCAGGTTTATGCACTGCATGTCTTAAGTCACAGTTGTTCTTCACACACCGACTCACCACTCGCCTGCACGTGCCCGAGCTGCACTCGTCAGTGAAGCAGGTATGTGTGTCTTAGCCAGTTTCAGGTTTATGCACTGCATGTCTTAAGTCACAGTTGTTCTTCACACACCGACTCACCACTCGCCTGCACGTGCCCGAGCTGCACTCGTCAGTGAAGCAGGTATGTGCGTCTTAGCCAGTTTCAGGTTTATGCACTGCATGTCTTAAGTCACAGTTGTTCTTCACACACCGACTCACCACTCGCCTGCACGTGCCCGAGCTGCACTCGTCAGTGAAGCAGGTATGTGTGTCTTAGCCAGTTTCAGGTTTATGCACTGCATGTCTTAAGTCACAGTTGTTCTTCACACACCGACTCACCACTCGCCTGCACGTGCCCGAGCTGCACTCGTCAGTGAAGCAGGTATGTGCGTCTTAGCCAGTTTCAGGTTTATGCACTGCATGTCTTAAGTCACAGTTGTTCTTCACACACCGACTCACCACTCGCCTGCACGTGCCCGAGCTGCACTCGTCAGTGAAGCAGGTATGTGTGTCTTAGCCAGTTTCAGGTTTATGCACTGCATGTCTTAAGTCACAGTTGTTCTTCACACACCGACTCACCACTCGCCTGCACGTGCCCGAGCTGCACTCGTCAGTGAAGCAGGTATGTGTGTCTTAGCCAGTTTCAGGTTTATGCACTGCATGTCTTAAGTCACAGTTGTTCTTCACACACCGACTCACCACTCGCCTGCACGTGCCCGAGCTGCACTCGTCAGTGAAGCAGGTATGTGTGTCTTAGCCAGTTTCAGGTTTATGCACTGCATGTCTTAAGTCACAGTTGTTCTTCACACACCGACTCACCACTCGCCTGCACGTGCCCGAGCTGCACTCGTCAGTGAAGCAGGTATGTGTGTCTTAGCCAGTTTCAGGTTTATGCACTGCATGTCTTAAGTCACAGTTGTTCTTCACACACCGACTCACCACTCGCCTGCACGTGCCCGAGCTGCACTCGTCAGTGAAGCAGGTATGTGTGTCTTAGCCAGTTTCAGGTTTATGCACTGCATGTCTTAAGTCACAGTTGTTCTTCACACACCGACTCACCACTCGCCTGCACGTGCCCGAGCTGCACTCGTCAGTGAAGCAGGTATGTGTGTCTTAGCCAGTTTCAGGTTTATGCACTGCATGTCTTAAGTCACAGTTGTTCTTCACACACCGACTCACCACTCGCCTGCACGTGCCCGAGCTGCACTCGTCAGTGAAGCAGGTATGTGCGTCTTAGCCAGTTTCAGGTTTATGCACTGCATGTCTTAAGTCACAGTTGTTCTTCACACACCGACTCACCACTCGCCTGCACGTGCCCGAGCTGCACTCGTCAGTGAAGCAGGTATGTGTGTCTTAGCCAGTTTCAGGTTTATGCACTGCATGTCTTAAGTCACAGTTGTTCTTCACACACCGACTCACCACTCGCCTGCACGTGCCCGAGCTGCACTCGTCAGTGAAGCAGGTATGTGCGTCTTAGCCAGTTTCAGGTTTATGCACTGCATGTCTTAAGTCACAGTTGTTCTTCACACACCGACTCACCACTCGCCTGCACGTGCCCGAGCTGCACTCGTCAGTGAAGCAGGTATGTGTGTCTTAGCCAGTTTCAGGTTTATGCACTGCATGTCTTAAGTCACAGTTGTTCTTCACACACCGACTCACCACTCGCCTGCACGTGCCCGAGCTGCACTCGTCAGTGAAGCAGGTATGTGTGTCTTAGCCAGTTTCAGGTTTATGCACTGCATGTCTTAAGTCACAGTTGTTCTTCACACACCGACTCACCACTCGCCTGCACGTGCCCGAGCTGCACTCGTCAGTGAAGCAGGTATGTGTGTCTTAGCCAGTTTCAGGTTTATGCACTGCATGTCTTAAGTCACAGTTGTTCTTCACACACCGACTCACCACTCGCCTGCACGTGCCCGAGCTGCACTCGTCAGTGAAGCAGGTATGTGTGTCTTAGCCAGTTTCAGGTTTATGCACTGCATGTCTTAAGTCACAGTTGTTCTTCACACACCGACTCACCACTCGCCTGCACGTGCCCGAGCTGCACTCGTCAGTGAAGCAGGTATGTGTGTCTTAGCCAGTTTCAGGTTTATGCACTGCATGTCTTAAGTCACAGTTGTTCTTCACACACCGACTCACCACTCGCCTGCACGTGCCCGAGCTGCACTCGTCAGTGAAGCAGGTATGTGTGTCTTAGCCAGTTTCAGGTTTATGCACTGCATGTCTTAAGTCACAGTTGTTCTTCACACACCGACTCACCACTCGCCTGCACGTGCCCGAGCTGCACTCGTCAGTGAAGCAGGTATGTGCGTCTTAGCCAGTTTCAGGTTTATGCACTGCATGTCTTAAGTCACAGTTGTTCTTCACACACCGACTCACCACTCGCCTGCACGTGCCCGAGCTGCACTCGTCAGTGAAGCAGGTATGTGTGTCTTAGCCAGTTTCAGGTTTATGCACTGCATGTCTTAAGTCACAGTTGTTCTTCACACACCGACTCACCACTCGCCTGCACGTGCCCGAGCTGCACTCGTCAGTGAAGCAGGTATGTGCTGTCTTAGCCAGTTTCAGGTTTATGCACTGCATGTCTTAAGTCACAGTTGTTCTTCACACACCGACTCACCACTCGCCTGCACGTGCCCGAGCTGCACTCGTCAGTGAAGCAGGTATGTGTGTCTTAGCCAGTTTCAGGTTTATGCACTGCATGTCTTAAGTCACAGTTGTTCTTCACACACCGACTCACCACTCGCCTGCACGTGCCCGAGCTGCACTCGTCAGTGAAGCAGGTATGTGCGTCTTAGCCAGTTTCAGGTTTATGCACTGCATGTCTTAAGTCACAGTTGTTCTTCACACACCGACTCACCACTCGCCTGCACGTGCCCGAGCTGCACTCGTCAGTGAAGCAGGTATGTGCGTCTTAGCCAGTTTCAGGTTTATGCACTGCATGTCTTAAGTCACAGTTGTTCTTCACACACCGACTCACCACTCGCCTGCACGTGCCCGAGCTGCACTCGTCAGTGAAGCAGGTATGTGCGTCTTAGCCAGTTTCAGGTTTATGCACTGCATGTCTTAAGTCACAGTTGTTCTTCACACACCGACTCACCACTCGCCTGCACGTGCCCGAGCTGCACTCGTCAGTGAAGCAGGTATGTGTGTCTTAGCCAGTTTCAGGTTTATGCACTGCATGTCTTAAGTCACAGTTGTTCTTCACACACCGACTCACCACTCGCCTGCACGTGCCCGAGCTGCACTCGTCAGTGAAGCAGGTATGTGCGTCTTAGCCAGTTTCAGGTTTATGCACTGCATGTCTTAAGTCACAGTTGTTCTTCACACACCGACTCACCACTCGCCTGCACGTGCCCGAGCTGCACTCGTCAGTGAAGCAGGTATGTGTGTCTTAGCCAGTTTCAGGTTTATGCACTGCATGTCTTAAGTCACAGTTGTTCTTCACACACCGACTCACCACTCGCCTGCACGTGCCCGAGCTGCACTCGTCAGTGAAGCAGGTATGTGTGTCTTAGCCAGTTTCAGGTTTATGCACTGCATGTCTTAAGTCACAGTTGTTCTTCACACACCGACTCACCACTCGCCTGCACGTGCCCGAGCTGCACTCGTCAGTGAAGCAGGTATGTGTGTCTTAGCCAGTTTCAGGTTTATGCACTGCATGTCTTAAGTCACAGTTGTTCTTCACACACCGACTCACCACTCGCCTGCACGTGCCCGAGCTGCACTCGTCAGTGAAGCAGGTATGTGTGTCTTAGCCAGTTTCAGGTTTATGCACTGCATGTCTTAAGTCACAGTTGTTCTTCACACACCGACTCACCACTCGCCTGCACGTGCCCGAGCTGCACTCGTCAGTGAAGCAGGTATGTGTGTCTTAGCCAGTTTCAGGTTTATGCACTGCATGTCTTAAGTCACAGTTGTTCTTCACACACCGACTCACCACTCGCCTGCACGTGCCCGAGCTGCACTCGTCAGTGAAGCAGGTATGTGTGTCTTAGCCAGTTTCAGGTTTATGCACTGCATGTCTTAAGTCACAGTTGTTCTTCACACACCGACTCACCACTCGCCTGCACGTGCCCGAGCTGCACTCGTCAGTGAAGCAGGTATGTGCGTCTTAGCCAGTTTCAGGTTTATGCACTGCATGTCTTAAGTCACAGTTGTTCTTCACACACCGACTCACCACTCGCCTGCACGTGCCCGAGCTGCACTCGTCAGTGAAGCAGGTATGTGTGTCTTAGCCAGTTTCAGGTTTATGCACTGCATGTCTTAAGTCACAGTTGTTCTTCACACACCGACTCACCACTCGCCTGCACGTGCCCGAGCTGCACTCGTCAGTGAAGCAGGTATGTGCGTCTTAGCCAGTTTCAGGTTTATGCACTGCATGTCTTAAGTCACAGTTGTTCTTCACACACCGACTCACCACTCGCCTGCACGTGCCCGAGCTGCACTCGTCAGTGAAGCAGGTATGTGTGTCTTAGCCAGTTTCAGGTTTATGCACTGCATGTCTTAAGTCACAGTTGTTCTTCACACACCGACTCACCACTCGCCTGCACGTGCCCGAGCTGCACTCGTCAGTGAAGCAGGTATGTGCGTCTTAGCCAGTTTCAGGTTTATGCACTGCATGTCTTAAGTCACAGTTGTTCTTCACACACCGACTCACCACTCGCCTGCACGTGCCCGAGCTGCACTCGTCAGTGAAGCAGGTATGTGCGTCTTAGCCAGTTTCAGGTTTATGCACTGCATGTCTTAAGTCACAGTTGTTCTTCACACACCGACTCACCACTCGCCTGCACGTGCCCGAGCTGCACTCGTCAGTGAAGCAGGTATGTGTGTCTTAGCCAGTTTCAGGTTTATGCACTGCATGTCTTAAGTCACAGTTGTTCTTCACACACCGACTCACCACTCGCCTGCACGTGCCCGAGCTGCACTCGTCAGTGAAGCAGGTATGTGTGTCTTAGCCAGTTTCAGGTTTATGCACTGCATGTCTTAAGTCACAGTTGTTCTTCACACACCGACTCACCACTCGCCTGCACGTGCCCGAGCTGCACTCGTCAGTGAAGCAGGTATGTGTGTCTTAGCCAGTTTCAGGTTTATGCACTGCATGTCTTAAGTCACAGTTGTTCTTCACACACCGACTCACCACTCGCCTGCACGTGCCCGAGCTGCACTCGTCAGTGAAGCAGGTATGTGTGTCTTAGCCAGTTTCAGGTTTATGCACTGCATGTCTTAAGTCACAGTTGTTCTTCACACACCGACTCACCACTCGCCTGCACGTGCCCGAGCTGCACTCGTCAGTGAAGCAGGTATGTGCGTCTTAGCCAGTTTCAGGTTTATGCACTGCATGTCTTAAGTCACAGTTGTTCTTCACACACCGACTCACCACTCGCCTGCACGTGCCCGAGCTGCACTCGTCAGTGAAGCAGGTATGTGTGTCTTAGCCAGTTTCAGGTTTATGCACTGCATGTCTTAAGTCACAGTTGTTCTTCACACACCGACTCACCACTCGCCTGCACGTGCCCGAGCTGCACTCGTCAGTGAAGCAGGTATGTGCGTCTTAGCCAGTTTCAGGTTTATGCACTGCATGTCTTAAGTCACAGTTGTTCTTCACACACCGACTCACCACTCGCCTGCACGTGCCCGAGCTGCACTCGTCAGTGAAGCAGGTATGTGCGTCTTAGCCAGTTTCAGGTTTATGCACTGCATGTCTTAAGTCACAGTTGTTCTTCACACACCGACTCACCACTCGCCTGCACGTGCCCGAGCTGCACTCGTCAGTGAAGCAGGTATGTGCGTCTTAGCCAGTTTCAGGTTTATGCACTGCATGTCTTAAGTCACAGTTGTTCTTCACACACCGACTCACCACTCGCCTGCACGTGCCCGAGCTGCACTCGTCAGTGAAGCAGGTATGTGTGTCTTAGCCAGTTTCAGGTTTATGCACTGCATGTCTTAAGTCACAGTTGTTCTTCACACACCGACTCACCACTCGCCTGCACGTGCCCGAGCTGCACTCGTCAGTGAAGCAGGTATGTGCGTCTTAGCCAGTTTCAGGTTTATGCACTGCATGTCTTAAGTCACAGTTGTTCTTCACACACCGACTCACCACTCGCCTGCACGTGCCCGAGCTGCACTCGTCAGTGAAGCAGGTATGTGTGTCTTAGCCAGTTTCAGGTTTATGCACTGCATGTCTTAAGTCACAGTTGTTCTTCACACACCGACTCACCACTCGCCTGCACGTGCCCGAGCTGCACTCGTCAGTGAAGCAGGTATGTGTGTCTTAGCCAGTTTCAGGTTTATGCACTGCATGTCTTAAGTCACAGTTGTTCTTCACACACCGACTCACCACTCGCCTGCACGTGCCCGAGCTGCACTCGTCAGTGAAGCAGGTATGTGTGTCTTAGCCAGTTTCAGGTTTATGCACTGCATGTCTTAAGTCACAGTTGTTCTTCACACACCGACTCACCACTCGCCTGCACGTGCCCGAGCTGCACTCGTCAGTGAAGCAGGTATGTGTGTCTTAGCCAGTTTCAGGTTTATGCACTGCATGTCTTAAGTCACAGTTGTTCTTCACACACCGACTCACCACTCGCCTGCACGTGCCCGAGCTGCACTCGTCAGTGAAGCAGGTATGTGTGTCTTAGCCAGTTTCAGGTTTATGCACTGCATGTCTTAAGTCACAGTTGTTCTTCACACACCGACTCACCACTCGCCTGCACGTGCCCGAGCTGCACTCGTCAGTGAAGCAGGTATGTGTGTCTTAGCCAGTTTCAGGTTTATGCACTGCATGTCTTAAGTCACAGTTGTTCTTCACACACCGACTCACCACTCGCCTGCACGTGCCCGAGCTGCACTCGTCAGTGAAGCAGGTATGTGCGTCTTAGCCAGTTTCAGGTTTATGCACTGCATGTCTTAAGTCACAGTTGTTCTTCACACACCGACTCACCACTCGCCTGCACGTGCCCGAGCTGCACTCGTCAGTGAAGCAGGTATGTGTGTCTTAGCCAGTTTCAGGTTTATGCACTGCATGTCTTAAGTCACAGTTGTTCTTCACACACCGACTCACCACTCGCCTGCACGTGCCCGAGCTGCACTCGTCAGTGAAGCAGGTATGTGCGTCTTAGCCAGTTTCAGGTTTATGCACTGCATGTCTTAAGTCACAGTTGTTCTTCACACACCGACTCACCACTCGCCTGCACGTGCCCGAGCTGCACTCGTCAGTGAAGCAGGTATGTGTGTCTTAGCCAGTTTCAGGTTTATGCACTGCATGTCTTAAGTCACAGTTGTTCTTCACACACCGACTCACCACTCGCCTGCACGTGCCCGAGCTGCACTCGTCAGTGAAGCAGGTATGTGCGTCTTAGCCAGTTTCAGGTTTATGCACTGCATGTCTCAAGTCACAGTTGTTCTTCACACACCGACTCACCACTCGCCTGCACGTGCCCGAGCTGCACTCGTCAGTGAAGCAGGTATGTGTGTCTTAGCCAGTTTCAGGTTTATGCACTGCATGTCTTAAGTCACAGTTGTTCTTCACACACCGACTCACCACTCGCCTGCACGTGCCCGAGCTGCACTCGTCAGTGAAGCAGGTATGTGTGTCTTAGCCAGTTTCAGGTTTATGCACTGCATGTCTTAAGTCACAGTTGTTCTTCACACACCGACTCACCACTCGCCTGCACGTGCCCGAGCTGCACTCGTCAGTGAAGCAGGTATGTGTGTCTTAGCCAGTTTCAGGTTTATGCACTGCATGTCTTAAGTCACAGTTGTTCTTCACACACCGACTCACCACTCGCCTGCACGTGCCCGAGCTGCACTCGTCAGTGAAGCATGTATGTGCGTCTTAGCCAGTTTCAGGTTTATGCACTGCATGTCTTAAGTCACAGTTGTTCTTCACACACCGACTCACCACTCGCCTGCACGTGCCCGAGCTGCACTCGTCAGTGAAGCAGGTATGTGTGTCTTAGCCAGTTTCAGGTTTATGCACTGCATGTCTTAAGTCACAGTTGTTCTTCACACACCGACTCACCACTCGCCTGCACGTGCCCGAGCTGCACTCGTCAGTGAAGCAGGTATGTGCGTCTTAGCCAGTTTCAGGTTTATGCACTGCATGTCTTAAGTCACAGTTGTTCTTCACACACCGACTCACCACTCGCCTGCACGTGCCCGAGCTGCACTCGTCAGTGAAGCAGGTATGTGTGTCTTAGCCAGTTTCAGGTTTATGCACTGCATGTCTTAAGTCACAGTTGTTCTTCACACACCGACTCACCACTCGCCTGCACGTGCCCGAGCTGCACTCGTCAGTGAAGCAGGTATGTGCGTCTTAGCCAGTTTCAGGTTTATGCACTGCATGTCTCAAGTCACAGTTGTTCTTCACACACCGACTCACCACTCGCCTGCACGTGCCCGAGCTGCACTCGTCAGTGAAGCAGGTATGTGTGTCTTAGCCAGTTTCAGGTTTATGCACTGCATGTCTTAAGTCACAGTTGTTCTTCACACACCGACTCACCACTCGCCTGCACGTGCCCGAGCTGCACTCGTCAGTGAAGCAGGTATGTGTGTCTTAGCCAGTTTCAGGTTTATGCACTGCATGTCTTAAGTCACAGTTGTTCTTCACACACCGACTCACCACTCGCCTGCACGTGCCCGAGCTGCACTCGTCAGTGAAGCAGGTATGTGTGTCTTAGCCAGTTTCAGGTTTATGCACTGCATGTCTTAAGTCACAGTTGTTCTTCACACACCGACTCACCACTCGCCTGCACGTGCCCGAGCTGCACTCGTCAGTGAAGCAGGTATGTGTGTCTTAGCCAGTTTCAGGTTTATGCACTGCATGTCTTAAGTCACAGTTGTTCTTCACACACCGACTCACCACTCGCCTGCACGTGCCCGAGCTGCACTCGTCAGTGAAGCAGGTATGTGTGTCTTAGCCAGTTTCAGGTTTATGCACTGCATGTCTTAAGTCACAGTTGTTCTTCACACACCGACTCACCACTCGCCTGCACGTGCCCGAGCTGCACTCGTCAGTGAAGCAGGTATGTGTGTCTTAGCCAGTTTCAGGTTTATGCACTGCATGTCTTAAGTCACAGTTGTTCTTCACACACCGACTCACCACTCGCCTGCACGTGCCCGAGCTGCACTCGTCAGTGAAGCATGTATGTGCGTCTTAGCCAGTTTCAGGTTTATGCACTGCATGTCTTAAGTCACAGTTGTTCTTCACACACCGACTCACCACTCGCCTGCACGTGCCCGAGCTGCACTCGTCAGTGAAGCAGGTATGTGTGTCTTAGCCAGTTTCAGGTTTATGCACTGCATGTCTTAAGTCACAGTTGTTCTTCACACACCGACTCACCACTCGCCTGCACGTGCCCGAGCTGCACTCGTCAGTGAAGCAGGTATGTGCGTCTTAGCCAGTTTCAGGTTTATGCACTGCATGTCTTAAGTCACAGTTGTTCTTCACACACCGACTCACCACTCGCCTGCACGTGCCCGAGCTGCACTCGTCAGTGAAGCAGGTATGTGTGTCTTAGCCAGTTTCAGGTTTATGCACTGCATGTCTTAAGTCACAGTTGTTCTTCACACACCGACTCACCACTCGCCTGCACGTGCCCGAGCTGCACTCGTCAGTGAAGCAGGTATGTGCGTCTTAGCCAGTTTCAGGTTTATGCACTGCATGTCTTAAGTCACAGTTGTTCTTCACACACCGACTCACCACTCGCCTGCACGTGCCCGAGCTGCACTCGTCAGTGAAGCAGGTATGTGTGTCTTAGCCAGTTTCAGGTTTATGCACTGCATGTCTTAAGTCACAGTTGTTCTTCACACACCGACTCACCACTCGCCTGCACGTGCCCGAGCTGCACTCGTCAGTGAAGCAGGTATGTGCGTCTTAGCCAGTTTCAGGTTTATGCACTGCATGTCTTAAGTCACAGTTGTTCTTCACACACCGACTCACCACTCGCCTGCACGTGCCCGAGCTGCACTCGTCAGTGAAGCAGGTATGTGCGTCTTAGCCAGTTTCAGGTTTATGCACTGCATGTCTTAAGTCACAGTTGTTCTTCACACACCGACTCACCACTCGCCTGCACGTGCCCGAGCTGCACTCGTCAGTGAAGCAGGTATGTGCGTCTTAGCCAGTTTCAGGTTTATGCACTGCATGTCTTAAGTCACAGTTGTTCTTCACACACCGACTCACCACTCGCCTGCACGTGCCCGAGCTGCACTCGTCAGTGAAGCAGGTATGTGTGTCTTAGCCAGTTTCAGGTTTATGCACTGCATGTCTTAAGTCACAGTTGTTCTTCACACACCGACTCACCACTCGCCTGCACGTGCCCGAGCTGCACTCGTCAGTGAAGCAGGTATGTGCGTCTTAGCCAGTTTCAGGTTTATGCACTGCATGTCTTAAGTCACAGTTGTTCTTCACACACCGACTCACCACTCGCCTGCACGTGCCCGAGCTGCACTCGTCAGTGAAGCAGGTATGTGTGTCTTAGCCAGTTTCAGGTTTATGCACTGCATGTCTTAAGTCACAGTTGTTCTTCACACACCGACTCACCACTCGCCTGCACGTGCCCGAGCTGCACTCGTCAGTGAAGCAGGTATGTGTGTCTTAGCCAGTTTCAGGTTTATGCACTGCATGTCTTAAGTCACAGTTGTTCTTCACACACCGACTCACCACTCGCCTGCACGTGCCCGAGCTGCACTCGTCAGTGAAGCAGGTATGTGTGTCTTAGCCAGGTTTCAGGTTTATGCACTGCATGTCTTAAGTCACAGTTGTTCTTCACACACCGACTCACCACTCGCCTGCACGTGCCCGAGCTGCACTCGTCAGTGAAGCAGGTATGTGTGTCTTAGCCAGTTTCAGGTTTATGCACTGCATGTCTTAAGTCACAGTTGTTCTTCACACACCGACTCACCACTCGCCTGCACGTGCCCGAGCTGCACTCGTCAGTGAAGCAGGTATGTGTGTCTTAGCCAGTTTCAGGTTTATGCACTGCATGTCTTAAGTCACAGTTGTTCTTCACACACCGACTCACCACTCGCCTGCACGTGCCCGAGCTGCACTCGTCAGTGAAGCAGGTATGTGTGTCTTAGCCAGTTTCAGGTTTATGCACTGCATGTCTTAAGTCACAGTTGTTCTTCACACACCGACTCACCACTCGCCTGCACGTGCCCGAGCTGCACTCGTCAGTGAAGCAGGTATGTGCGTCTTAGCCAGTTTCAGGTTTATGCACTGCATGTCTTAAGTCACAGTTGTTCTTCACACACCGACTCACCACTCGCCTGCACGTGCCCGAGCTGCACTCGTCAGTGAAGCAGGTATGTGCGTCTTAGCCAGTTTCAGGTTTATGCACTGCATGTCTTAAGTCACAGTTGTTCTTCACACACCGACTCACCACTCGCCTGCACGTGCCCGAGCTGCACTCGTCAGTGAAGCAGGTATGTGTGTCTTAGCCAGTTTCAGGTTTATGCACTGCATGTCTTAAGTCACAGTTGTTCTTCACACACCGACTCACCACTCGCCTGCACGTGCCCGAGCTGCACTCGTCAGTGAAGCAGGTATGTGCGTCTTAGCCAGTTTCAGGTTTATGCACTGCATGTCTTAAGTCACAGTTGTTCTTCACACACCGACTCACCACTCGCCTGCACGTGCCCGAGCTGCACTCGTCAGTGAAGCAGGTATGTGCGTCTTAGCCAGTTTCAGGTTTATGCACTGCATGTCTTAAGTCACAGTTGTTCTTCACACACCGACTCACCACTCGCCTGCACGTGCCCGAGCTGCACTCGTCAGTGAAGCAGGTATGTGCGTCTTAGCCAGTTTCAGGTTTATGCACTGCATGTCTTAAGTCACAGTTGTTCTTCACACACCGACTCACCACTCGCCTGCACGTGCCCGAGCTGCACTCGTCAGTGAAGCAGGTATGTGTGTCTTAGCCAGTTTCAGGTTTATGCACTGCATGTCTTAAGTCACAGTTGTTCTTCACACACCGACTCACCACTCGCCTGCACGTGCCCGAGCTGCACTCGTCAGTGAAGCAGGTATGTGCGTCTTAGCCAGTTTCAGGTTTATGCACTGCATGTCTCAAGTCACAGTTGTTCTTCACACACCGACTCACCACTCGCCTGCACGTGCCCGAGCTGCACTCGTCAGTGAAGCAGGTATGTGTGTCTTAGCCAGTTTCAGGTTTATGCACTGCATGTCTTAAGTCACAGTTGTTCTTCACACACCGACTCACCACTCGCCTGCACGTGCCCGAGCTGCACTCGTCAGTGAAGCAGGTATGTGCGTCTTAGCCAGTTTCAGGTTTATGCACTGCATGTCTCAAGTCACAGTTGTTCTTCACACACCGACTCACCACTCGCCTGCACGTGCCCGAGCTGCACTCGTCAGTGAAGCAGGTATGTGTGTCTTAGCCAGTTTCAGGTTTATGCACTGCATGTCTTAAGTCACAGTTGTTCTTCACACACCGACTCACCACTCGCCTGCACGTGCCCGAGCTGCACTCGTCAGTGAAGCAGGTATGTGCGTCTTAGCCAGTTTCAGGTTTATGCACTGCATGTCTCAAGTCACAGTTGTTCTTCACACACCGACTCACCACTCGCCTGCACGTGCCCGAGCTGCACTCGTCAGTGAAGCAGGTATGTGTGTCTTAGCCAGTTTCAGGTTTATGCACTGCATGTCTTAAGTCACAGTTGTTCTTCACACACCGACTCACCACTCGCCTGCACGTGCCCGAGCTGCACTCGTCAGTGAAGCAGGTATGTGTGTCTTAGCCAGTTTCAGGTTTATGCACTGCATGTCTTAAGTCACAGTTGTTCTTCACACACCGACTCACCACTCGCCTGCACGTGCCCGAGCTGCACTCGTCAGTGAAGCAGGTATGTGCGTCTTAGCCAGTTTCAGGTTTATGCACTGCATGTCTCAAGTCACAGTTGTTCTTCACACACCGACTCACCACTCGCCTGCACGTGCCCGAGCTGCACTCGTCAGTGAAGCAGGTATGTGTGTCTTAGCCAGTTTCAGGTTTATGCACTGCATGTCTTAAGTCACAGTTGTTCTTCACACACCGACTCACCACTCGCCTGCACGTGCCCGAGCTGCACTCGTCAGTGAAGCAGGTATGTGTGTCTTAGCCAGTTTCAGGTTTATGCACTGCATGTCTTAAGTCACAGTTGTTCTTCACACACCGACTCACCACTCGCCTGCACGTGCCCGAGCTGCACTCGTCAGTGAAGCAGGTATGTGTGTCTTAGCCAGTTTCAGGTTTATGCACTGCATGTCTTAAGTCACAGTTGTTCTTCACACACCGACTCACCACTCGCCTGCACGTGCCCGAGCTGCACTCGTCAGTGAAGCAGGTATGTGCGTCTTAGCCAGTTTCAGGTTTATGCACTGCATGTCTTAAGTCACAGTTGTTCTTCACACACCGACTCACCACTCGCCTGCACGTGCCCGAGCTGCACTCGTCAGTGAAGCAGGTATGTGTGTCTTAGCCAGTTTCAGGTTTATGCACTGCATGTCTTAAGTCACAGTTGTTCTTCACACACCGACTCACCACTCGCCTGCACGTGCCCGAGCTGCACTCGTCAGTGAAGCAGGTATGTGCGTCTTAGCCAGTTTCAGGTTTATGCACTGCATGTCTTAAGTCACAGTTGTTCTTCACACACCGACTCACCACTCGCCTGCACGTGCCCGAGCTGCACTCGTCAGTGAAGCAGGTATGTGTGTCTTAGCCAGTTTCAGGTTTATGCACTGCATGTCTTAAGTCACAGTTGTTCTTCACACACCGACTCACCACTCGCCTGCACGTGCCCGAGCTGCACTCGTCAGTGAAGCAGGTATGTGTGTCTTAGCCAGTTTCAGGTTTATGCACTGCATGTCTTAAGTCACAGTTGTTCTTCACACACCGACTCACCACTCGCCTGCACGTGCCCGAGCTGCACTCGTCAGTGAAGCAGGTATGTGTGTCTTAGCCAGTTTCAGGTTTATGCACTGCATGTCTTAAGTCACAGTTGTTCTTCACACACCGACTCACCACTCGCCTGCACGTGCCCGAGCTGCACTCGTCAGTGAAGCAGGTATGTGCGTCTTAGCCAGTTTCAGGTTTATGCACTGCATGTCTTAAGTCACAGTTGTTCTTCACACACCGACTCACCACTCGCCTGCACGTGCCCGAGCTGCACTCGTCAGTGAAGCAGGTATGTGCGTCTTAGCCAGTTTCAGGTTTATGCACTGCATGTCTCAAGTCACAGTTGTTCTTCACACACCGACTCACCACTCGCCTGCACGTGCCCGAGCTGCACTCGTCAGTGAAGCAGGTATGTGTGTCTTAGCCAGTTTCAGGTTTATGCACTGCATGTCTTAAGTCACAGTTGTTCTTCACACACCGACTCACCACTCGCCTGCACGTGCCCGAGCTGCACTCGTCAGTGAAGCAGGTATGTGTGTCTTAGCCAGTTTCAGGTTTATGCACTGCATGTCTTAAGTCACAGTTGTTCTTCACACACCGACTCACCACTCGCCTGCACGTGCCCGAGCTGCACTCGTCAGTGAAGCAGGTATGTGTGTCTTAGCCAGTTTCAGGTTTATGCACTGCATGTCTTAAGTCACAGTTGTTCTTCACACACCGACTCACCACTCGCCTGCACGTGCCCGAGCTGCACTCGTCAGTGAAGCAGGTATGTGTGTCTTAGCCAGTTTCAGGTTTATGCACTGCATGTCTTAAGTCACAGTTGTTCTTCACACACCGACTCACCACTCGCCTGCACGTGCCCGAGCTGCACTCGTCAGTGAAGCAGGTATGTGTGTCTTAGCCAGTTTCAGGTTTATGCACTGCATGTCTTAAGTCACAGTTGTTCTTCACACACCGACTCACCACTCGCCTGCACGTGCCCGAGCTGCACTCGTCAGTGAAGCAGGTATGTGTGTCTTAGCCAGTTTCAGGTTTATGCACTGCATGTCTTAAGTCACAGTTGTTCTTCACACACCGACTCACCACTCGCCTGCACGTGCCCGAGCTGCACTCGTCAGTGAAGCAGGTATGTGTGTCTTAGCCAGTTTCAGGTTTATGCACTGCATGTCTTAAGTCACAGTTGTTCTTCACACACCGACTCACCACTCGCCTGCACGTGCCCGAGCTGCACTCGTCAGTGAAGCAGGTATGTGTGTCTTAGCCAGTTTCAGGTTTATGCACTGCATGTCTTAAGTCACAGTTGTTCTTCACACACCGACTCACCACTCGCCTGCACGTGCCCGAGCTGCACTCGTCAGTGAAGCAGGTATGTGTGTCTTAGCCAGTTTCAGGTTTATGCACTGCATGTCTTAAGTCACAGTTGTTCTTCACACACCGACTCACCACTCGCCTGCACGTGCCCGAGCTGCACTCGTCAGTGAAGCAGGTATGTGTGTCTTAGCCAGTTTCAGGTTTATGCACTGCATGTCTTAAGTCACGGTTGTTCTTCACACACCGACTCACCACTCGCCTGCACGTGCCCGAGCTGCACTCGTCAGTGAAGCAGGTATGTGTGTCTTAGCCAGTTTCAGGTTTATGCACTGCATGTCTTAAGTCACAGTTGTTCTTCACACACCGACTCACCACTCGCCTGCACGTGCCCGAGCTGCACTCGTCAGTGAAGCAGGTATGTGTGTCTTAGCCAGTTTCAGGTTTATGCACTGCATGTCTTAAGTCACAGTTGTTCTTCACACACCGACTCACCACTCGCCTGCACGTGCCCGAGCTGCACTCGTCAGTGAAGCAGGTATGTGTGTCTTAGCCAGTTTCAGGTTTATGCACTGCATGTCTTAAGTCACAGTTGTTCTTCACACACCGACTCACCACTCGCCTGCACGTGCCCGAGCTGCACTCGTCAGTGAAGCAGGTATGTGTGTCTTAGCCAGTTTCAGGTTTATGCACTGCATGTCTTAAGTCACAGTTGTTCTTCACACACCGACTCACCACTCGCCTGCACGTGCCCGAGCTGCACTCGTCCTCCTGACCACTTTCAGGTGTACACACTGAGTGTTTGAAAGCAACACGCATACAATCATGATGCACTTGCAATCCCACCCTTTCACCTCCTTTTTCTCTTCCACCCCCGTCCAGCTGGCAGTCCATCTCATCTCTGACTGCTATGTCGGCCTGGATCAGCTCGTCAGCCTGTCAACAAATGCTGCCGTAGCTGCTCAAGGGACAATCGGGCAGTATACTATTGAGAATGTCGGATTTACCATGGCTGCTGCAGCTGCTGCTGCTGGGGAAAAGAAGAAGGGGGATGTGCTGGGAGGAGTCGCGGTGAGTGAGGGGTGTCAGGATGGGGTGAATCTATTAGGAGGAGGTGATGGTGGTGATGGGAACAATAAGGGAGTTGTCGAGGACGAGGAGGAAGATGAGTTCTTTGAAGCTGAAGGGTAGGTTCACTGGCAAAGCTGAGACTCTAAGAGGTGAATTTATTCAATTTATAAGTGACTTGACAGCAGCTGTAGTGATTTTGTAAAGAAAAGGATGTGAAACTCGGTTCTCTACTGTGTCTTTGAACTTTTAGTGAAGGTATTACAAAACTAGCAGCGGGTCCCCTTGTATACCTGGCATATTTTCTGTGGCGAAGAGTCAACTTTCATCCTGCTTGGGCAAAGCACCATATTGCTCGGTTTCTCCGCATTGGAGTGGGGTTCAGTGTGGTACCACCTCGATGGTCTCGAATCGAAAGTGAGCATTCTGGGACGGACGGTCTAGTCTTAGAGCTGACGTGGCACGATCCCCGCCATTTCTCACTCAGAAATGGGCTCAAGTCGACGGACGGAAAATTACTGGTGTCGGTTCGTCGTAAACGCGCGTCTCGGTCAATCACCAAGGAACAATTTGCTCCTGTACCTTCCCTCCCATAGCTTTCTTCAGAGCTTCAAAGTTTCAAACCACCTGCCATTATATTTTTGCCCCACCTAAACTCGTTGCGGCTGTGAAGAGTAGCTGGTCTGTTGCCCAGTTCTTCGTCGCTCTGAGTCGGAAACCCGACGGAAAGACACTGTGTTGTCGTAATCGCGACGTCGACGTAGTTGATAGCCACGAAAAAACTTACACTCTCGACCGTTTTCAACTTATCAATATAATCAATGGCGCTTCGCAGCTGTAGAGAACGGATCCTTCAGTCAATTCAAGCAGGCTCCGTTGTGCGACGATTGACGAGCGTGAAACAGATCCATTCCTCCACCAGCAGTCAACGGTGTAGCTTACCGTTGTCATCGCCACAATCACTCTTACCCGTAAAAGACGGGAGTTCTTCATTCCTGAACGGGTTTGTAAGACGGATCAACTCGAGTAGTAAATCCGCGTCGCAGCCGCAGATCGGCCTAGAGCAGATCACGGAACGGATTAATGGATCGGAGAGTCATTCGCGGGTGAACGGGTTCGTGCAGTGGTACCTCAAATGCCTCGACTCGCGGCCCGTTATCACCAAGAGCATCACCGCAGCGATCATATTCGGTGCTGCTGACGTCACATCGCAGGCACGTATGTCAGATTATTCTACTTCTCTTTCTTCATTCTTGTTCCCTCCTCGTTTCTCATATTTACAAGGGTTTGATACCTCTCAGTTTTCGGATGCTTCTTCTGGCATATGTATCAATCACCGGGCAGCCTAGCCTTTCAACTGATTGCCAACAGGCAGGTCTTGTTATCAATTGTACCAGGTTACCCAACCATTACTGCTCACTTTTCCTTTATTTCTCATCCTTTCTACTCCCTTCACCTCTTTTCTCCCCTCCTCCCTTCTTCCTCTCTGCAGAAGCTCTCTCACTCCATCCTTGACCCACCCGCCACGTCACCTCTCGACGACAACCCAGACCAACCGCCACGTCAGCAGATGCAGTGGGACGCGTTCCGCACAGCGCGCATGGCAGGGGCGGGTCTCTTGCTATCCGGGCCGACTCTTCACTTGTGGTTCACGCGCCTCGCCAGGGTCATTCCGGGAACGGACGTGCCTCGTGTGCTGCTCAAGATAGCCATGGGACAGCTGCTGTACGGCCCTGTGTTTAACTCCGTGTTCTTCTCAATCAACGCTGCTCTGCAAGGTGAGGAATTGAGGAACTGTGTCTGAATCGCGAGGGTCATCCCAGGCACGGACGTGCCTCGGGTGCTGCTCAAGATAGCCATGGGACAGCTGCTGTACGGCCATATATTCAACTCCGTGTTCTTATCGGTGAACGCTGCTCTGCAACGCAAGGTGACGAAACGAGGGAATTTGGGGAATTTTCAAGGACGACGGCCTGTTTCTAGGTTCGTCTCAAAACCAGGGCAGCTGCTGTACAACCGTGTCTTCAACTCTGTGTTCTTTTTCATGGACGCTGTCTTGCAAGGTGAGAACAGGAGGGGGTGTTTGTAAAGTCCCTTACGCTGCACCTTCTCTGTTTGCACTGCACCTGCCGTGTTTACATTGTGACTTTGGAGTCAACCCCAAAGCACCTTCTTTTCTAGGATCGCCCCCATGGTCCTGCCACTTGCCTGTCTGTTACTTTATCATATGTATCTGTTCATTCTCTTCCACTTTCTCACGTTGCTTGTCGTTCACAATGGTGCCTGTTATTCACGTCATCATACATAATTAAAATGCTCTTCCACTTTCGTCCATGCCTTGTGTTACAGGGGAAAACAAGGAGCAAATCATTGCTCGTCTGAGACGAGACTTGATACCCACCCTCATCAGCGGCGCCTGCTACTGGCCTGTCTGTGACTTCATCACGTTCCGATACGTTCCCGTGAGACTGCAGGTGGGTGAGACTCTTGTTAGATCTGAAACTGAAAGCTTGAACACAGGGGGCAGATCATTGCTCGCTTGAAACGAGACCTGCTACCAATGCCCATCAGCAGCACGTGCTACTGGCTTGTCTGTGACTTCATCACGTTCCGATACGCCCCCGTGAGACTGCAGGTGGGTGAGACTCAGTCTTTAAACCTGAATCCCGAAACTTCGAGGATGATGTCTTGTAACCCGTGAGGCTTTAAGTTGGTGAGAGTCACGTTGTAAACCCAAAACCAGAAACCAGAAACAAACAGTTCCTCGCATTCGTGTAGTTGATTTCACTGGAAAGATACTGCTAATCAGAGAGCATATGCCTTGGCTTTGTGTCTCAGGGTCAGGTGGACTGAGCTTGTGAGGCACGTGTGTGGTACTAGGAGGAAAATATCTCAAAACGAATTTTAGCTGGAACGAGCGCTCAAGTAGATGCATGTTGCCATGCCACATAAAGATGGGGTAGCAACACCTGATGAGGCAGGCAACGTAAATGCTGGTCTGCACTGCATAAAAGTGTCTTCCAACATACTTTTGTGCGTATGGACCATAAATCCCCAAGATTGTTGATTACCAGTCGAGCATAGATATGTGTACATAGTATCGTAAATATCACACATTCCATGTCATCCAATGCCATGCCATGCCTTTCTCCGTCCCCTCGTGTACACCTACGCATTTATCCCCGGTTCTGGTGGTTTTTGCATGTGCAGGTACTAACGAGCAACACTGCTGCTTTCTTCTGGACCATCTACGTCACTTACAAAGCGAGCCTGGCTCCTGCTGCTGCTGCCGACGCTGATGCTGATGCTGATGATCATGTGTCTCAATCGAATGACAGCAAGGAAGAATAGGATGGTTCGGCCTCACAATGTGCTGCCTGGGCTGCTACTGCTTCCGCTGCTGCTCAAAGAAGCTGTGAGCTTCTATAGTTTCAAACAAACCTGTAAATGATTCTTTCCTGTGTATCAAAAAGGGATCCAAACAAAGCAGGAAAAGCGATTGTGCCAGATCGAGGAGCAGGGGTTTGCACTGCCAGCTGTAAAACTCTCTACATGTACAGTGTATAGTTCTCATCATCTCATCACTGCATCCCAAAGCACTGTAAATGTGGTGCTTGCCTAACGAATTCGAGGGGCTGTGGCATTACTAATGCCTGCCTGAAAGACTTGTGGGAAGGGCTTGTCAGTTGTCAGTTGCTACCTTGCGCCTGCATACTTGTTTCCTCAAGTATGCCAGGATGCTCTCTACTGCGAGTGTAGGTAGTTCAAGGTTTTGCTTGCCTGCATCCTTCCTTTCCGTATCCTCCGCTAGCTACCCTCACCATTTTGACACAGGCAAAACCTCCCCTCCCCCTTGACAGTTTGAAACTTGCTCCTACACTACGATCCTGTAACACGAATGTTGCCATTGCACTAGAAACATTCTCTCGACAAACCCCGCATTTTTTTCCTGGCAGAGGGAGGGAAGAGCTGCACTCAATGCGGGTGCAGGCGGGGTATGTGCAGCTGAGTATGAGCTGTGAGGGCGCCCTCACCACCACCCTACCTCGGCATAACAACATAGTAGCTCTTCTGCTGCAATAGAAAGCATTCCTATGCCAGGAAATCGTATTTAAACATTGGAAAGATCGTCAGATCAACACTTGATCCACTAGGAAACAGGGTTTACGAGAGTCAGATTGCCCCCCTGCTGCCCCGCTGGGACTGTGAGATTGCCCTCCTGCTGCCCTGCTGGTGGTGCTGTGAGAGTGACACTACCTTGTTGCTCCCCTTGGCACGTGGGGCCGGGAGGGAAGAGCTGCACTGGCTGCGGGCGGTACGTGCCGTTGAGAATGAGCTGTGAAGGGCCATAGGCTCGCAGCACCACTGCACTCCTTGTCTGCAGGGAGGGGGGAAAGATGGAGGAAACGGGAAGGTGACTTTTGAGTCGACTCAACAGTCACCTCTGTTGAGAATGAGCTGTGAGGGGCCATACGCCCTCAGCACCACTGCACTCTTCTGTGGGAGAACGGGGAAGAGAAAGGGGAAGGGAAAGGAAGAACGAAAGTGGAGAGTGAAAGGAAAGCATGGAACAGATAGTGAGATAGAGAGCAGAAGGGTGTGTTTGTGTCGCTTTTGAGACTTGTCAAAGGAGGGAAGGCAGAGAACCAAAAGGTAGATGTAGACAAGGGAGAGAGGGATAGTCGCACTTAAGGAGAAACGGGTTGCAAGGGTTGCAGTACCGAGTTAACTGTAGGGATCCGGTTGACTTCGAGCGATTGGCCGGGCGACGTGGGTTGAATGTAGATGGTGAGTGTGCCGTCAGGGTTGTACTGCCGTGAGGGAGAGGGGCAAGAGACCAGGTTTGGTTGCATAGGGGTTGATTGGGGGAGGAGGCAAGGAAATTGTGTGTGTGCTTTTTAACCTGCTTAAAGAATAATGTAGACTGTGACCGACCAGGAGTCGACCCAGGGAGGGGTGAGGAAGAAGCAGTGTGCCAAATGATGTACCAGAGGGTGTTGAGAGGAGTCCTATCGCCCACGGGGTATTTAGTTATGTCGTACTTAACCATTTCCTCCAATAAATTCCGCAAGGTGCTATTGTAAACTGTTACAGACCAGAACTGTTACAGACCAGAACTGTTACAGACCAGAACTATTACAGACCAGAACTGTTACAGACCAGAACTGTTACAGACCAGAACTGTTACAGACCAGAAGGAGTCGACTGGGGGCGGGGTAAGGTGAAAGGAAGCAAGACACTCACCAGCAGGCCTGGAGTCCTATCACCCACGCCGTACTCTGTCACTCCCTCCAGGAGGTTCAGTGAGGTGCTGTTGTAGACTGTGACAGACCAGAAGGAATCAAGAGGAGGGGGAGTAGGAGGAGGAATGAGGGGAAGAAAGAAGGACACTCACCAGCAGGTTTGGAGTCCTATCACCCACGCCGTACTTTGTCACTCCCTCCAAAAGATTTAGAGAGGTGCTGTTGTATTGTAAACAGTGACGGATCAGACGGAGTCAATAGAGACTCAGCAGCAGGCTTAGTGTGTGTGGTCGGCCGAGTGAAAGAAACTTACCAGCAGTCCTGGTGTGCGGTCACCCACACCATACTTAGTCACTCCCTCCAGGAGATTCAGTGAGGTGCTGTTGTAGACTGTGACAGACCAGAAGGAGTCGGGATACTTACCAGCAGGCTAACCAGCAGCATGACGGATGGGGGGGTGTAAGAGAGAGACTCACCAGCAGGCCCGGAGTCCTATCCCCCACACCATACTTAGTAACTCCTTTTAGTAGATTTATAGAGGTGCTGTTGTAGACGGTGACAGACCAGAAGGAGTGAAGAGGAGAAGGAGGGACGTGGAATGAAGAAAGGAACTCACAATCAGGCCAGGAGTGCGGTCGCCCACACCATATTTGTTGACTCCCTCCAGGAGTTTCAGCGAGGTGCTGTTGTAGACTGTGACAGACCAGAAGGAGTCGACCGGGGGAGGAGGAGAGACGTGAAAGGAAGCAAGATACTCACCAGCAGGCCTGGAGTCCTGTCACCGACACCATACTTAGTCACTCCTTCTAGAAGATTTAGCGAGGTGCTGTTGTAGACCGTGACAGACCAGAAGGAGTCGACCGGGGGAGGGGTGAGGCGCAGGCGGAAGCACAGGGGGCCTTCGAGGGGGACGAATGGGGGGAAGCGGCGGAAGGGAGGCAGCGAGGGGAGGCTGGGGGGTTCGGGAGAAGTCCGGTTGGTGTTGGTTGGTGTGGTTGTGTTGGCTGGTGTGGTGGTGTTGGTTGGTGTGGTGGTGTTAGTTGGTGTGGTGGTGTTAGTTGGTGTGGTGGTGTTGAGAGGGATTGTCAAGGGTGATTCTGACAAGGGAGTCGGTGCTGCAGGGTTGCCGGGAAACAGGCCTTGCAGCGTTGGAACGGCCTGGATGGATTTGGGTGTTGGAGGGGAGACACAGAACAGAAGAAGAGAAAAATCAGCAAAAGGAGTGTCGAATGAAGAAAGGTGAGATCAGAACAGGAGTGCTCTGAGCTGCTTTGAGATGCTTTGAGGTACTCTGCGGTTCCTTGAGGTGTTCTAAGGTGGTGCTACGAGGTGGTTTCCCTCTCACAAGGAAGAGCAGAGAGTCGTAAGAAGAATTCTACGCAGCAAAGGCAGTGTGACGCCAGAGGAAGCTTCCTCACCCAGCCAAGCCGTAACGAGGCTTAGCAGTGGATAGACAGAGAAGGAAGCTTCCTCACCTGGGCGAGGAAGGTGAGGAATTAGACGACCTCGGTGGCGGGGAGAGCGCCCATGCCTCCAGAGGATGAGAAGGTGGCGCGATGGAAGAACTCGCGATCAAAGTCGTGACCAGTGGGCAACCAATATACCAAGCCACGTGGGGAAAAGAGGAGAGAGGAAGCCTCCTTACCTGGGCGAGGAAGGTGAGGAAGTAAACCACCTCAGTGGCTGGAAGTGCCCCGATGCCTCCCGAGGAGGAGAAGGTGGCACGATAGAAGAACTCGCGGTCAAAGTCGTGACCCAGCCAGTTGAGTGACGACGCCCAGAAATCGTCCCTGGTGTGTGCAAGTGCAATTGCAAGCATGGAGCGGAGGGAAGGAAGGACGGAACAATGATATTGCACAAAATTGGGGATTGGATGGGATAGGTCCTGACGCGAGGAGCAGAGCCTGCAAAAGAGAAGCAGAACTCGCGGTCAAAGTCGTGACCCAGCCAGTTGGGTGACGACGCCCAGAAGTCGTCCCTGGTGTGGTGTGGGAACAGACAGGCACACGGAGGGATAAGGAAGGAAGCAACAGTGGCAAGGGCTGTTGAGGCATCACACAGATCTGAAATGGGGTGTGGATGGGATAGGCGCCGAGGAGCAGAGGTCGCAGGGGAGGAGAAGAAAAAGTTGACTGATGATGAAATGCATACGCTTGGTAATAGGAGCAACAGGGTGGTAAAATACAACCTTGTTGCTCTGGAATAATTATGGTCCATCTGTTGACGTGAATGAATGGTTAAACGAGCGAGTTCAGCTAAGCAGCACACTCACGACTGAATGAGGGATTTGTTGATCTGAATGATCCTGTCGGAGGTGTTCAGTGCCTGGTCCGTCACCTCTCTCTCTGCCTCCAGGCTCCAGCACTGCTTTTGAGACGAGTCAAAAGGCACTCACTAAACCCTGTTGGCGGTGCTCAATGCCTGGTCCGTCACCAATCTTGCTGCCTCCAGCGCTGCTCTTGAGATGAGCTAAGTGGCACACTAGCGACTGAATGAATGATTTGTTGATCTGAATGATTGCACTCACGACTGAATGAGGGACTCGTTGATTTGAATGATTTGGTTGGCGGTGCTCAGTGCCTGGTCCGTCACCACTCTCGCTGCCTCCAGTGCCGCTGCCTGCTGCTGTGTCACGCTGTAGGGGTCACTGCTGGGTGACGTTGATGGATGCGAGCTGATAGGAGGGGAGAGAGGGAGTGAGGAAGGGGGGAGGAGGGGGGGGTTGAGGGTGGGCAAGTCGATGGGAGAGGGCACAAGTATTAGAAGGTGTGTGACGCTGTAGGGGTCGAAGCCGCACTGCTGGGTGACGTTGATGGACGCGAGCTGAAGTGGGGGGAGGTGTGGAGAGAGCAGAGTGGGAGGAGAGTGGGCAGAAGTGGAGGGCAAGTGTGTGGCACTGCAGTGATCGAAGGCATACTGCTGGGTGACGTTGATTAACGCGAGCTGAGGAGCGAAGGAAGGTGGGGGGGTGTGAGCATAGATGAGAATGTGTGGCTGTGCAGAGAATCGAAGCCGTACTCCTGGGTGACGTTGATTGTCGGCAGCTGAAGGGGGAGGACGGAGGGAGTGGGGATCGTTGTGGGCATAGATGAGAGGGTGTGGCACTGGAAAGGTCAAAGCTGTACCACTGGGTGAGGTTGATGGATGCACCACGCCCTGCCTGCAATGCGGACGATACGGCTGTGGGCTTGGCGCTGTTATTGACAGGTGAGTCAGACTGCTGCACTGCACGGCTCTCTACCATTGCCCCTTTCCCTACTATGCATATCCCACCCGTCTCACCATGCGCACGACGCGGTTGTTGGCGCTGTTATTGACGGGTGGGTCCCGCTGAAGGCCCTCCCCAATGAGAGTCAAACGCTGCACGGGTGAGCAGCAGAGAAGGAGGGCGATGGCAGGGAGAGATTAGAATTCAACTGGAACATTGTTGGTGTGTCGAAGGCCCTCGGGAAAGAGAGTCACGCGCTGCATGGGCGAGCAGCAGGGAGGGCAATGGGAGGGAGGGAATGAAATGAGAGGGGGACGGGATAGACGGGAAGATATGTGGGCGATGGGTGGGAAGGAAGTGGGAAGGAGGGGGATGGGAAAGGTGCATAGACTGTAGCAAATCGTGGTCGTGGAACACAAAAGAGGGGACAGGGTGCTGGTTGAGGCAGACTGCTCGCCTGCAGGTTGCCACTGGCCAGGGACAGCAAATATTGGAGAGAAGTCAACTGAATGACCACTGCTCACCTGCAGGGCCAATGCTCAAAACTAGGCAGCACAAGGGCAGCTGCTGCTCACCTGGAGGGCCTCGGAGAGGTTGGAGCTGGGGAGGGGCGGATTGGGGAGGGGAGCAACGGCAGGCCCACCTAGTGCCTCTGAGAGTGACTGTAGCGAGACTTGACTGTAGAGGTCCAGCACTGTAGCAATGTCGTTGGTGACGTTTTCTGACACGACCACTCGCATCAACAGGAGCGCATCATTAGTTGGGGACTGGTGGGAACAGGGGAGTTGGGGAAAGAAGGGGCGGGAAGAAGAGCGGGCAAGAGTGGAGTGGGGTGGAGGGAGGGAGACGAGGGGGAGGGAAAGAAGGGAGGGGGAAGGGGAACGGGGAAACGGCAAAAGGCAAGCGAGAAAGGAGAAGGAGAGGAGAGAAATGAGGAGAACGGGGAAACGACAAGAAGTGAGCAACAAATGGGCAAGAGGAGAGAGGAAGGGAATAGGCTTAACGACCAAATGCACTAGCAGAAGCATCAATAGTAAGGAAGTGTGCACGTGTCAGAAGCACGGTGCGAGGAATGTATGAATTAATAGCAATACTCTTCTCACCCGTATGACGGTGGGTGCGAGGTCACCCGGCAGCTCCCCAGCCCAGTCCGGCCCGACAACGGTGAACGTGTTGGGGCCTGGCCCGTTGGCTCGGCTGCCGTTCACACTGAATGCCGAGTAGTAGAGCTGGAAGAACCCGGCACTGCCAGAAAATGGGGGGTTGGGAGGCATTGGTTTGGAAAGGATTGGATTTGAAAGGATGCGGTTAAAACCAGGGTCTCACGTAAGAGAAATTGTGATCAACTGCAAAACAATTGAAGCTTCGTCACCCTGTTTGAGGTGGCGAAGTCTAGGGGTTGGTTTGGGAATTGACTGTGCGACACCTCCCGTTTTTGCCTCTGATTCAATTGCAAAACATTTTGATGGGTACATGAGACTGACGGGATGCTCGAACATTTTGCTGGTGTTCTAGCTTTGGCACCGAACCAATTTCCGTGCCTAGATGGTTCGGACACAAACTGCGATTTGTGTTTCCTTCGCTCCCCTCGTCACACCGCCCGTCATTCTTTACACCTCGCCAACCAATCCCAACCAAGGTGAAGTGATCAACTGCAAAACAAATGATCTACGTGAGACCCTGGTTTTAACACTATCGTCATGTTGGGGCCTGGCCCGTTGGCTCGGGTGCCGTTCACACTGAAATCCGAGTAGTAGGTCTGGAAGAACCCGATGCTGCCGATTAAAGGATGGAGGAGGGAAGGGGTTGGTGGATAAAACTGCATGTCTGTACCCCCTAGTGGAGAAAGACGCACGCGTCCTGCTGCGTCCTGCGTCTGGACGCAGCGTCCAGACGCAGAGACGCAGGACGCGCGTCCAGACGCAGGACGCACCCCGTTTTTTTTTCGGGCTGACCGGAAAAAAAAAATTGCCCCAGCGCGAAATTGACTTAACGATTTCGACGCGACTGTCAATTTCGCGTCATGTCGACCCCCCCTAACCCATTTCGACCATCAAAAACACCCTAGAGGGTTTACCAAGACAATTCTCCTTCGTAAACCCTAAACCCTGAAAATTTGAAGGGGACGATTTTGCCTCAAATGTGTGCATCGTCGTTCCCCCCCCCCCCCTTCCCATACCCTATAACATCATTTTTCGGCTGCCCGGGCGTTTTTTTTCCCTGCCCGGGCATGCGTCTTTTCATGCGTCCCAAAGGCCCTCCTCTAGCGTCCTGCATCTAAGACGCTGCGTCTGGACGCAAGCGTCCTAGACGCAGGACGCCTGAATCAATACAAAGGACCGTTTGAGAGAGAGAGTGGGTTGGATTGGACTCGTCACCACACTGAAATCCGAATAGTAGGTCCGGAAATGCCCGACGCTGCCAAGCAAAGCAGGGTCGGGGAGGGATTGGTTTGAACGGGATTGGATTTGAAGGGATGCGGTTAACACTATCGTCATGTTGGAGCCTGGCCCGTTGGCCTGCTGTAGTAGTAGGCCTGGATGAATCCGATGCTGCCAACACGAAGGGAAGGGAGGAGGGGATTGACTAGGAAAGGAGACAAATGGGGTTGCGAGGACCGTTCGTGATATTTTAGAACAGATAAACTGATGTTATTTGCTCTCGTTTTCCAGTGTTTGCTGAAGCAGAAGAGAAAGGAAGGGGAAACTGATGTACAAAGGGTGGATGTTACTGGTTAGGTTCTCAAGTGAACGAACCCTAAACCCTAATTATTTCACTTTATCTGGCTGGTTATGCTTGTGTTGGGTTGGCTCATACCGTCAAGTCAAACAGGCCTTGCTGTCAACCGGCTATGCTTGCGTCATTTGTGAGATTTCTCAAGCGCTTTTGAAATCTCAAACGGCCGTTTGACAGAAGCATACCTGGCCTTGATTGATCTTATCTCAAAAGGCTGCTGGCACGTTTGGTGAATTCCGTGTTGTTGTTCGAAGGGGAGCTGCCAGCCAGCTCCCCTGCTGAACATTTCCTCTTCACTCCTGCGGCTTCATTCTGACTTTCGGCTGCCGGGACTCTTCTTTTTCCAACCCCACCCCTTTCATACGCAGCATCAGTTTCTTCCAAACCTCGTACTCAAATTTATTTGTCAAGTAAGCTGACCCAGAAGTGAACTCACCTGTAGTAGCGACCTTGGCCCATGTAGGGGGTCCTCAGCACCATGGGCTGATCCCGCAGGTAGAGGAAGGCTCCGCCATACACCGTGTCCACATTGGGGAGAGCCACGTCTGGGTGGGTTGGGTAAGAGATTGCAAGGGCGTGCAGTGAGGATTCCTGAACCTTTGGAGGAAGGGGGAAGGATCCTCCATACACCGTGTCCACATTGGGGAGAGGAGAGCCTCATCTGGATGGATCAAGAGGGAGAGGGGATGAGAATGTGAAGGTATGCAGCGCAAAGGTTGGTTGTAGTCCTCTGGAGAAAGAGGGAGGGGACGAGGAAGGATGTACCATCTCATGGTAGGTCCCTGGCTGCACTGTGCATATTGGGCAAAGCCACAGCTTGGGGGGTGGGAAGCTGACTTTTGAATCGACTCAAAAGTCATCTCATGGCGGGTTCCTGACTGCACTGTGCATATTGGGCAAAGCCACAGCTTGGGGGGTGAGAGTGAGAGATACGGGGACGGAGGAACAAGAGTAACGCAAGTAGGAATTTTTGGAGGAAGAAGAAGAGGAAGGCATTGCCATTCACAGCGTCCACGGCTTTGCGTTCACAAGTAGGAATACACAGCACAAGGCTACAAGCCGCTTGTGTTACGCTCTCGGTTACTGGGGTGGGGTGCATTCGCTGCGCCAGCTAAAAAAAAAAAAAAAAAAAAAAAAAAAACGCATTAACCAAAGCACGCACTAGCATGGCATGCACGGCTCACTGTGGTGCTGACAGCAGCAGTGGTGTTGGCGTAGGAGGCAGACAGTCGCATAGAATATTGGATCACGAGAAGGATGCAATAATCACCAGGAGACAGATGCACCGGTGGTACCAATGACGGGAGAGGAAATCCCATCAGTGTGCATCAGAGACATACATCAGAATAACGCTCCGAGAAGCAAGCATGACTCACTGGTGGTGCCGACGACGGCGGTGGTGTTGGCATATGAGAAGGCGTTGAGGGCAGCACGGGTGGCCTGCTGGCGGAAGAAGGTGACGAGAGGAGACCCCCACACGAACGCCTCCTGGCCCACCGTGAAGTACCGCACCGCACCCCCCTCCGTGCCATTGCCAGCAGCCCCAGTGAAGTTACTGCCTCCGGTCAAGTTGCCAGCAGCAGTGGCGTTACCAGCAGCACTGCTGTTTCCCGCAGGTGTGATACCGCTGCTGTTGCTGCTGATGCTGATGGGAGCTGTGGCGCTACCAGCTCCAATAAGGCTACTGGAAGGACTAGCACTGTTTTCAGCAATGGCGCTGCTGTCACCACCACTAGTACCATTACCGGCAGGAGGATCAGGGATGCTAGCTGCGTTCGTCTCGTCCGCCATACCCAGTCCGCCCAACTGCTCCTGCAGCCCCCGTCTCCCGGATCTCACTTCTTCCAGAAACCCACGCGCAGCCATTCCTACATGCAATAGCCCGTTTACTGCCACCCCAGCAACTCCCACCACCCCGTGCGCCTGTGTTGCTGCCTCACTGCGCTTCTGTGCAGACCTACCCACTGACTGCTGCACGGATGCAGGGAAGACCTCTGTACTGACAGCCATCACCACCAGCACGGCCTCAAGCCCTTCACGTGATGAGGATGACGTGTTGCACGGCTGACAAGCAGAGCACTCTGCCTAAACAACAGCTGATGGTTGTGTAGTACCGTCGTGTGCGCAAGGAAGCTTGATCATTTTCCGCGCAGGAAAATCGTCTTTGAAAAAAAAAAAAAAACAATAATAAAATAGCAATAGGACGAGCAGACGGTTTACGGGTATGGCGTCTGGACGCACGTCCATGGGTCCAGGAGGTAGGAGAGATGCGAGCAAATTAAACAAGGACGGGAAAGACGGCTCTGGAGGTAAAGCAGCCAGTGACGTCAGAGTCCTAACGACAGAAGCTATTCCTCCCGCTAAGCGCAAAAAGTACAAGGAGAGAGTGAAAGGACCGAACGCGTCTTTAACAACTGTCGACAGCTTTTCGGCGATCGTAGCTCCCGAGTCGGCTATGCTTACGCGGCTCCAGGCTGAAGAGCGACAGATGGATATCGTCCTATCGCGCGTTAAGGTGGAGCTTTCCGAATCGATCCACGCCATGCCACGTGTCACTCGAAACCTCCGACTTTACGCCTTTAATACCCACTCGTTCCAGGATCGCGCAGTGCAGAGCGGAATCAAATCGGATGTAGACGGGTCAATCGCAGCCGATGATGTGCCTCACTGGACTTTGCGAGTCGTGGCGCGAATGGTGGGAGAAGATGAGGAGCAATTCGGTACTCAGACAGGTGAATCTCCTGGAGGAAAAGTTCCCCTGAGCACTAAGCGCGTCGGAAGTACCGAGAAGGAGCGTTCCTTAGCAATGTCCGCGATATTAGCAGATGCAGAGTCGCGCGGATCGGATCCAGCCGTTGGAGAATCAGGCTTGAGCCAGGCTTTGCTAGGCTCGGGAGTTTTCAAGGTTAGGGATGCCGTGGCTGGCCCGTTGGCTCGGCACGTCCAGCGGATCGAGGCTCGGCTCGACCCGAAGCTGTTCACTCCACCCAACAACGCGGTGACCCTATGGGATGCAGACAGGGACGGGATTCTCCGACCAGATGCATCAACGGTGGAGATGCAGCGAGAGGGGACCAGTGAATCGTTGGTGGATCTTCGTGTGGAGCTGAAGCAGGGGGAGGAAGTGTACAGTGTGGAAGAGCGGTTGAGAGCGGTGGTGGGGATGAGTGTGGCGACCAGGCTGCAAGTATTGGAGGGCCTTTGGAATCATATAAAGGCCAACAAGCTGCAGGTGAGTGATCTTCTGTATCATCTATTTTTTGTTACTCTTGTGTGGTTTGACGGCTCTTATGCCATCCTTGTGTAGCTTGACATCTCTTCAGTCTTTCAACAGTAATGCCAACAAGGTTCAGAAATGCTGATCCGTCTACTGCTGATCCAACAATGCTTCTCCCCGATTTGCTGTTGTTTCTCCTCTACCATCCACATTCCTCATTTTGCTGTTGTTTCGCCCCTACCATCCACATTCCTAAGTTTGCTGTTGTTTCTCCCCTACCATTCACCACATCCCTCCATTTTGCTGCTGTTTCTCCCATGTTTCCCCAACAGGATCCCTCAGACCCTTCCTCCTTCACCTGCGATGCTACCCTCCAAGCGCTCTTCAAACAGGACAAGCTCAAAATCTCCTCCCTCCCCATCCACATCTCCCCATTCCTCTCTCCTCCACCGCCTCTCACCATCACGCACCGCATCTCCCTTGCCACCTCCCCCGCAGACTCCGCCACACTCCCTTCATTAGATCCCCCCTTTCATCCACTGGGCCCACCCACCAACCTCCCTTCGTACGAGACCCTGCCCCCTGTTTCGGCTGACACCTGCGTGGATGTGACTGTAACAGAAGCTCCTGCCCTCGCGGCCGAAACGGCCCGTGCGATTGCAGCGATGGGTCAGCAGCCGGAGATAGACGCGATTGATGCAGCCATGGCCAGAGACGCGGAGCTTTTAGCTAAGCACCGGCGGCGGCGCGCCTTTTTCCTAGCGTTTTCGCACTCTCCTGGGGAGTTTATCAGGGACTTGATGGTTTCGCAGCAGAGAGATTTGGATCAGATGCAGCAGGGAGGGGTGGAAGGTGCTGGGGGTGCACAAGCGTTTGGCCCTGAGACTGCTGACCAAGATGCAGAATTCTATGCTCTACCGTGGTGAGTACTCTCTGCTGGAATGCTTGCAGATTTGTTGTCATTGCTGCCACTAGCCATGTGTGTTGTGCGTCACTGTTTTGGCGATGCTGGTCTCGCTTACTGCTATGAATGTTCTGGAAAAACTGCTCGCATGCATACTCAATCTGTACCAATTTGTGTTTTTTTGGCTGCTTGCCTGTGTGCAGGGTGGATGATGCCCTTCTGAGGTACCTGAATCGCCATTCCATGGGTACTGATGGTCTTGCATTGTGAGGTTGATGGTTTAACTCCGACACCTCAATGCATTGCATCGTGATAAGACGTTCACCAGGTGTCTGTGGGACCTTGCAGTCATGCTGCTGAACCATGTGTACAGCCAGTAGGTGTTCCCCCCATACATAAATCTATCAAAGTCAATCTAGCCATGTCATTGATCATTACGTTTCTGCTTTAAATGCTGAAAATCGTGCTGTTTAGGTGAGTGAGCTGATGGAGTCTCTCAACTTCAGTCTAAACTAATGATTTTGCAGCGAGTATTACAGCGAGTAACGTTTTACAGCGAGTATTCAAGGGAATGGTGCTGAAACAAGGGAAAATATGTCAATGGTAACTTACATGGGGCATTTTAACGCGTACGGTAACGATTTCAACGCGTTTGGTAACTCGCTTAACGCGTTTGGTAACTCGCTTAACACGTGTGGTAACTCGCTTAACGCGTATGGTAACTATACACTAGCAGCCCATCACGCGAATGGTAACTAGAAGAAACCCCCGCCCAAATTACCCTGATTCTGGTTTTTCCCGCTCGCGTCAGACTAAATTGACGAATCTTGAAGCAGAAACCTCTGACACACTCTCCGACATTCTGACACATTTTTCCGAAATTCTGACACACTTTCCGAAATCCTGACACACTTTCCGATTTTCAAGATAATTGCAAATAACGTAAGGGTTGTGAAAACAACTTTTCTTACATAACTGATATTCTGGCGCTCTTTCCGCAAACTGTTTGTACTTCATTCTATCGTGCAGCCGGGCAAACAAATCTATACCCCTTTTAGATGGCAAATGAATTTGAGAGGCGACCCTAAACTCCTTGCGAGAAGGCGTTTATGGTTCTTTTAAAAAACAAATTAGACATGTAATTCTAAAGAGGTGTATTTTTCCCACATGCAAAAATTCTCCAACGTTGCAGTAATTACAAATATTAAAAGCCGTTTGGTCCTTTCGGGGAATGGTTTTTTATCATTTTGCAAGTTCGCAATCATGCTATCAAAAATATGATTTTAACCGTTTTTGTACGAGCTACATATATATTTAAAACGGCTCTGAAACTTTTCGGTCCATGGTAATAGAACAAATGGGGTCCTTTAAAGTCGCGGCGAGACTTGTTCAAGAGCAATAAAACTGTGCGTAAAAGCTTTTTAAACTCGATAAATTCCTCTTTGTCAGGATCATTTCGGCGGGAGTTTCATGTAGTTACCATTCGTGTGATGGGCTGCTAGTGTATAGTTACCATACGCGTTAAGCGAGTTACCAAACGTGTTAAGCGAGTTACCAAACGCGTTAAAGCAGCAGTATACATTTGGCAGGGAGAGTGCCAAAAGTTTATAAACGGTACATGGTAGGGGCGAAATTGTGGGGCACACTGAAAAACCCTGAACCCCGCTGTCAAATGTATACTGCCGCTTTAAAGCTTTTGTATACATTTGCGTTTACTGTTTAGGGTTGTACAGTAGCCCTGAAAACTTCGCCCAAACGAACAGAAATGAGGTTCGTGAGGGTTTGGCGAAAAAAGGGAGAATGAATGGTGCGAGACACGGAAAGCTCCCCCGTCACTCAACCTTGCAGTGACACTCACAGCCCGAAGCAAGCATGATAAGCGTCTAATAACATAGCCATAGCATAGACATAGGAGACCTGGGGGAGCAGCGGCGTATACTAAAAGGAATTTACCGCGCAAGTACGAACTAGAGCTACGGGACTACCTACATTGTACGCTTTGGGTAGTACAAGGGGCATCTAGTTTGGCCGCCAGCTCCCTTCCGTCGCAGCGCCCTTCAACAATCGGACGGGCTCAGCTGTGCATACGAAACAGCAGGCGGTGCAGCCTTTATCGGCAGAGTCGAGGCATCAAGGGCGCCTCCTCTGGTGGCATCACCACCCTGCGGTCGCCGCGATAGAGTAAGCCTAGGTCGCGATTAGGGAATTCAAAATCCGTCGTCGAGCTCAGCGCGTTGCATGCATCTCGCGACGCCGCCACTCCTCTTACCCCCTCGCCCGCTGCGCGCCTTCCTCCCGCTGAGCTCCCGTCCCGCTGCGCGCCCGCTTAGGGCTAAGCGCGTCACCCGCGGCGCGCGTTCCCGCTAAGTGCTTCACCCGCTGCGTGCCTGCTTCCCGCTAAGCGCCCGTCCAGCGGCGCGCCTGCTTCCCGCTACGCGCCTCACCCTACGCGCGCCTGCTTCCCGCTAAGCGCCTCACCCGCTGCGCGCCTGCTTCCCGCTAAGCGCCTCACCCGCTGCGCGCCTGCTTCTCGCTAAGCGCCCGTCCCGCTTAGCGCCTGCTTCCCGCTTAGCGCCTCACCCGCTGCGCGCATGCTTCCTGCTAAGCGCATCACACGCAGCGCGCCTGCTTCCCACTTTGCGCATGCGCATAATCTTCACATTACCCCCCCTTCCATCCCCATGTTTTCCCCGCTTAGCCCTGTCATTGCCTCCCGTACGCACCCTCCTTTGGCATCACCTCTTCCGCGCTTTCCCCCCAAAATCTCCCTCAGTTCCCATCCCTTCGCCCCCACGTTTCCCCCATTCTTCCACTGTTTAGCCCCCCCTCCACCCTCACATTACCCCCCTACTTCCCCCTCTATTTGCCCCCCTTTCACACCCCCATTTCCCCCCGAAATCAAGGCATCCAAAACCCCCCCCCCCCCCCATACTCTGAGTTCCCCCCCCCTCCTCCCCCACTCAGATTCCATTCTACTCGCTCTCAAATCCCCCCTTATCCCTCTCAACCCCACTCGCCCTTATTTCACCCCCTTCTCCCCCTCAGATCAGCACGTTTCCCCCCCTTCTCACCCTTATTTTATCCCCTTTGCCCTCTCATTTCGGATTCTGCTCCCACGCAAGGTTGGCCCCCTTCTCGCTTCGATTCCCCCTTCTCCCTCCTATCCCTCCCTTCTCCCCCTCATGTAGCTACATGAGGCCATCTCATCATCCCCTCTCCGCCACCTCATTTCTAACTCTCATTTCCTCCCGGCTCTCTCTCTCATTACCCCCCGCTTCCCCCATCTCATTCCGCCTCTTGCTCTCTCTCAGCCCCCCTCCCCTCACCATCATTTTCGTTTCTCCCTTGCTCCCACTCATTACCCCCTCTTCTCCCCCACATGTCCCCCCCTTCTCCCTCTCATTCCCCCCCTCTTCGCCCTCTCATTACCTACCTGTCTCTCCCTCCTACCCCCCTTTCTCCCCCCCATTTATCCCCCTTCTACCCCTCCTCCCCCCCCCCCCCCCCCGCCTTCCCCTACTCAAGTCCCCCCCCTTCTCGCTCTAATATCCCCCTTTCATCCCTCTCCCCTCTACTCTCTATCGTTTCCCCCCTTCTCCCCCTCATTTCCTCCCCTGCTCCATCTCAATTCCCCCGTTTCGCCCTCTCAGCCCCACCCCCCCCCCTTGCTTCCCTCATTTTCCCCCCTTCTCCCTCTCTTTCACCCCCCTGATCCCCTTCATACAGCCCCATGCTCCTTCTCACTTCCCCCAATTCTCCCACTCATTTTCTCCCCTTCTCCACCACATGTCCCCCACTTCTCCGGGAAATTTCCCCCCCTGCTCCTTTCATTACCCATTTCGGCTCCCCCTCATTTCCCCCTGTCTCCCCCCCGTTTCCCCCCCTTCTCCCACTCATTTCAACCCCTTCACCGACTCAAGTTCCCCCCTCCCAACTCTCAGATCCCCCTTTTCTCCCTCTCAACCCCCCCCCCCCCCCCCCCCCACCCCCCCCCCCCCTCTTCTCTCTATCGTTTCCCTGCTTCTCCCCCTCATTTACGGGCCAACACGGCTAGGCCGTGGTCTATCACGAGTGAGCTGCATACTTCCCCTTCCCTGCCAATCCATCCCCCCGTCACTGCCCTTCCCCGACTGCCATGCCGTTTCCCTACTGCCCTTCCCTTCCCTGTTATTGCCTTCCCTCCCTCCCCATTTCGGCTTCACATCATCCCTCCCTTCCAGGGTGGGACACATTTTCCGATAGTAGTTAACGTCGCACGACGTTATCTTGGCCCCCACACCCATCGTTGCCATGGGTCCATCTTATCCACCACACTTCTTCCTCACCCCTCCATAGCTCAGAGTAATCTCGCCTCCCATGCCACATGATCTATAGGTTATTTTTGGAGCCCTGCATGCCCCCACAATCCCATCTGCCCGCCCTTCCTGTGCCTTATTTCAGGAGCCCGCCTTGACATGGTCGACGTGACCGCGCATAATTACAAGCCCGCCATCACGAGATCTCGGTCCACCGTCTATTTCGTATCATCCATTCCATCTCCGCCGCGCGGATTTGCGGCCCTGCTTTCCCCCTCCATTCCCTCCGCTGTCCAAACCACGCACGACTCGTAACGGGAGGGGCACTTCATGGGGCATCCAAGAAAAATATATGTGGAGACATGGACAAAGAGGGTGAAGGAATTGGTGAAAGCAAAGGATCAGAGGAATCTAGCAATATCAAAGCACATGCAGATCCCTATTTGTTACTTGCATTGTGGCTTGAGCACTTTGATGGGAGAGGGACGTACGGCAACGCTTTCAGACCTTGTGTACTTCCTGTTACACGCTGGCCCAGGGGCAACCGAGACACTTATGACCGCAGCGAAGAAGGCCGGTAAGTGACCATCTACTCATGGGCTGCCAAATTCCCAACATTGGTTTTGTCTATTAGCAATTACCATAGCGAAAAACGTGACTTTAGAGCTCCACCATGCTGAAGATGGTGCCCTTTACCGTTCATTCACCCAACGTACAGGTGCGGACGGCGATACGGCCGAGAAGGCAGTGCAAGGCTGCCTGGAAAAGTACGCTGGAAAGTTTCAGGGGGGGAAGGATCGCATGGCCGGCCGACCTGATGCCCTCGTGGGAGGACAGCCAGCTGCTATCAGGGGTTTGGTATATGCCTTCCCGATAGAGCATTGGAGCGATGAGGAGACTCTACGACGCGACACCACCGTTTTCCGTCAGGGTGGGGCCCGTCGGGGTGCAGCGTATGCTGAGCTAAAGCAAAAAGGTATGCGCTCCCAATCAGAGTTTAGCTACACTGCACAGCTCGCAAAATGATACCATGTCAGCGCTGTTAGTGTGTACGTTGCGAGTGACCCTGTAATTTGGACAGGGGCACACACCGCGGACGATGAGGTAGAGTGCGATCCACGTGAGTGTGATCATCCTCTTCTCTGCCCCTACCCTCCCCTGCCCCAAGGATGCAACATGGGCAGGTCCATTTTGTCTAGCCTTCCATGCCCATTACATCACTTCCGCACTCAGGCGATGGGATTTCCCCCTTTCCCCTCGATTCCTCCTCTGCCCCGTCCACCCCCTACCCCAGTGATGAGGCATGGGCATCGCACGTTTTCCACCCTTCGGTACGGCGAGCCTCACTCAATCGGTCTTTGGCAGCGCACATAGTGTGGATGTTGTGTGTGACTTTTTTCTATGATCTCAATAATGTACAGCGGGAGAGGCCAACATCACTGCTGCCACGCCTACGGTGCGCGATGTGAGCGAGGAGGAAGAGGAGCAGCATGACGTGGTGATTGAAATAGATGATGAAGTTCCGGTACAAGTTGGAGATGTCCAAGTGGAGATCGATCTTGAGATGGGAGGAGGGAGTGGGCAGCCCACTGCCACATCTGGCAAAGAGGACGGACACACACACGAAGTGTAAGTGAAATGAGAGGTGACGTACTGGAATAAGCGTATGCACGTGAAATGAAGGGTAAGAGGTAGATCATCTACATCAATCTAACCCATGATGGGTTTTGCAAGCCCAAGTAGTACCCTAAAGCCCAACATATTTTCATCCCACCCCAACCCAGGCAGTCTTCGCTCCCGCTTCAAATCCCACTCCACGACTCAATATCAGGTTATACACCCCATTTCTCCCACTCATTAGGAACTCGCATGATCATGCGATCCCGATCGAGACCTCGCCCGGGCGATGGCCGGCACTCCCAACACTTGACGGACTGCGGGATGTCGTGTGTTTGCTGAGCCCAGTGCACATCATTCGGTTCTTCATGGTGGTGACGCTGCATTGCACCATTAGCGGTGGATGTGGGGGCTCGATGCGGTTGCGCTCTTGGAAACTGTTGTGGGCTGCATTTGGAATGGTTTGGAGCTGTGATAAGTGTGGAAAATCGACGTCGCTGTGGTCGGTTGATCGTCAGCCACTGGGTTGCACGACCGACAAGCCAGGAAGGAAACGTCTCCCGTTGTTACAGCGATTCCTTGCGTCTTTTGCTCTAGCAGGGTTTGGGTATACTGCGCTATCGGAGGTTGGTAGGAATCTCGGTCTGCCCATCCCATGTAAGAGAACCTTCTACAGGTACATGAGTGGGGTAGGTGGGCTGTGGGAGAAGATCGTAGAACATGCCAACAAAAGCATGGAGGTGGTGCGTACAGCTATGTTAGCTCGGCGAGAACGTGGTTTTTGGTTGTGTGTTGACGGAAGGTGGGGCCAGCCACGAGAGGCGGAATGGTGTAGTGTTGCATTTATGGATCCCAGGTCACGTAAGATACTTCACTGTGTGACGGTGTCGAGATCCATGCTAAAGGTATCGTCGACTGAGCTAGAGGGTCAGGCATTCTCTAAGGGACTAGAAGACCTGAACAATTGGGGGTTTCCGGTGAAAGGTATCATCAGTGATGACGGGTCGAGTTTCAAAGCCGTTATCATTAAGACAGACCTCGAGCACCAGATGGACGTGTGGCACAAAGGACGTTCGTTATCACGGAAGTTTGTGAAGCACTTTGTGAATGCACGAAAGGCCGCACTATCCACCAAAGACGCGAACACTGCTGAGGATCTGTGGGATGTAAAGCTCGATGATCTCAGGGCCTGGTTGCGAGATCATCCAGGTCATGGCTTGAAGGGTCTACACAGAGCGCCAAAAAGGGAATTGATTGGTGCTGTTTGTCGTGTTCGGGGCTGGACTTTTGTGGATCTCTCCGGCGATAGCTCGCCGTATTTATACCCAGAGATGCGTCGTGTATCGTATGTGCGGAGTGTGCGCAGTAGAGGTTCGACCCGCACAACGTCTGATGCCATGTCGGTTGGTCCTGATGGGTGTTGCACGGTGGAGGGTTTGTCACGGGAGGTTGTGGATGTGCCTGTTGCACAATCTCAGCACATGGAAGGCGGGGATAAACGGGTCACGAATGAAGCGTTGAAAGGGTTTGTTGCAATTGATATTCTGGATGATGGTATCACAGAGAGTCCGGCTGATCCAGGAGGGGTGGATTTACAGTACTCCCACGTGAGAGAGTTGTGGGGATACGATCCACATCCAGAGCATGGAGTGCGGCCAAGCTCTGTGGTGTCGTTCTTCCTCATGCAGGCAGCTGCGTCAAACCATGCCGATGCAACTCGTGGCATGACGGGTGCCGCGACACGAACCAGCTCAACTTTGGGACCGCCAGGTGAGGCCCGAGCAAAGCAACTGCTTGCAGTATTTGTGTTTCGCTTTGCTTACACCCACAGCTCTACTTGGATGCCATATAAGTGCCTCTACGTTGAATTACACAATACCACAACCCCCATCCCGAATCTGTTGTTTCCTAAGGTACTAATGGTGACATCACCACGGTGGGAGGTGAGGGCAACACTGCGCCGTCCGGTGGACCACGTCGCTGGGTGAATAAGCGACCCCGCAGTGGGAAGAGGGGAGCAGACGATTCGCTTGAGGAAGATGGCGAGGAGCAGGGAGGGGTAATCGAGGAGATGACAGTGGCACAGCGATTCAGCGTACACTTCCATCACGTGATGGCACGTTGTGCTACACTCTGGCGAGCGGGCAGGCCGATGACGGCGCAGGACGTTGCTGATGAGATTGCTGTTGCAGCCGAGCATTGGGCTGGAGATCATTCACGCTGTGGCCGGGGTTCCGAGAGGCCAATATGCGTGAGAGAGAAGTGGGGTGCTGAAAGTGCATTGTATAAGCCTGGTTCCCGCACGCACATTGCTTTCAGGAAGTGGTTGAGCGAGAACTGTGGGGCTGACGAGATGAAACCATACGTGAGTGGGGAGTGCAATTGGATGAATGAGTCATTTCATTCATTGATTTGCAAGTACGCTCCGAAGCGCACCTTGTTTCGCGGAAGCATGCAAGCAAGGGTTGGATTGGCCGTAATGCACTGGAATCATTCTCTGGAGCGAGAGGTCCGAGCCACCAAAATCAGAATGCAGCGTGCAACTAGGGTCCGACGGGGAAAGACATCCCGGACCTTAGGGCCTATGGATTGGACCTGGGTAGACGATATAATGCGGGATTGGAACTGCATGACACTTGACCCTGTGACGAGTCCAATCGCCGCCAACGGCGGTGCTGCTGCTCCTTCCACTCCCCAACCACCCAACAAGCGAAGGCGTACCATCACCAGTGGATCATCTGAACCTCGACGTACACTCTTTGGTAAGTCCCCCCATATGTCTCAACGCGCATGGTGGTGCATTATACATACAAGTAGACAACACATTTGCAATGCAGTTGTGACAATTGACCTCCATTTGTGTTGTTTGCAGGAGACGTCTCCAACGTCAGATGATTCAACCTGGTGGGCAGCATGCAACATTGGGGACTGCGCCCGTATGTGAGCTCCATTCTCACCCGTCTACTCAAGTATGGATTGGTTTGCATTGCCTGCTGCATGCTGCGCCTTCCTGCATCCCTTGCTCCTGATGCGTCTGTGCTGTTTCTATGCTGCTATGGCAAATGACTACCGTTCCATCGACCCCTCCTGCTCCTGCCTGGTGTGTCCCTCCCTTGCTACCCCTTTCTGCTGGGTATGCCTTGCTGCCTGCTGCTTCCCAATGTGGATCTGCACTCGCTGCTCGGCACCTTGCCTTCCACCCCCCACACCACTCCCATCGGCCTTGCACGGGTGTATCTGCACTCACTCGGCACAGGTCTTTCAGGTTCAACCTTCCACCGCATCCCACCCCTGACTGCATTCTCACTCAAAGTGTATTACCTCCAGCTGCGCCGCTGGAGCTTCCGAGGCTGGCTCCGAGCCAATGGACACGACCCGAACCTGCTTGAGGCAACGGAGAAAAGCGGCAGGAGAGAGTGGGGAAGCGGGAAGCAGCAGGAGGGGAAGGCGTGGAGGAAAAGGAAAGATGGGGAAGGGAAGAAAGAGGTGGAAGTGAGGGGAGGATAGGGGAGAGTGGAAGGAGCAGGGGAAGAGAGAGGATAGGAGGGAGAGGGAAACGAGGTGGGACATGGAGCAATGGAGACGTTGAGGGTTCAACTGAGTGAGCAGTACACTCAGGAGAAACTCGCCCTCTTCACGTCCTATGTGGGGAAGGCGAGACTTGCCTTCTTTCCTGGCCCTCTTTTCATCCTATGTGGGAAAGGGAAAACTTGCCTCGTTTTTTTTTTTTCGTCGCATGTGGGTGGGGGGGGAGGGGAGGGGGTCTAGTCAAATAGATATGACTAGAACTTCTCGCGATGCGACCCTCACAAGTTTTGGACATGCTCAGAGCTTCTCCTTCTTCTGTTTCCCTCCTCTCTTCCCTCCATCTCCCTCCGTTCTCGCTCCATCTCCGTTCAGGAGGTGTGAGTGAGGGTGGAGAGTTGTGACAATAAGGCGCGCTCTGTCTTTGTGACACAAAGGGGGCTGACCTGGAGGATAAGGAGCGGGTGGAGCTAAGAGAACAGCTGCAGGTGGTTATTTCACTTATGAGGCGCCTCAGAAGCAAGTGGGTGCTGCAGGTGGGTGCTTGCACTTCGTGGGGGTAGAATGGTGTACGCATGTACGGCTGTACGCATGTTTGTTATAGCCTCCACAGTGGCATACATCAGTGGCAAGAGCATGGTATTTTTGACTTTGGGTTCCATGTCCAGTGCTCTATGTTTCATCGTAATCTACTGCTAGAGTGATAGGAATGGGTATGAAACATGGAGGTAACTGTTGATAGCCATTTTGAAAGGGGACTATTCGTTCATTCTTTTTTCTAGATCCCTCACCCATCCCTTTCCTGCCCTGTTCCTTTATTTGATTCTTCCCCCCCCTTTGTCTCTATTGTGTGCCACATGTCGCTCCCTCACAGGTGGAGGGAGTGAACGTCATGATCCACTATGGCAGCATCCGGCAGCTGAAGCAAGGACCATTGGACACGTGGCCCTTCCCCATTGGTCATGTAGGTTCACTTCTCGCCCGTTACATTTGTGTGCGGTGGCAGAGGTAAAGTCAAAGTGGCGGTGGCAGACTGGACCAGCAACCTGAACCCCTTGATGCACTCTATAGAGGCGCGAAGTGTGATGTATCAATGTACCGCGCTTGCCGTCCAATATACTTCCTCTGCCTCACCCTTTTGCTCTGGCCTTCCTCGCGCATGTCCCTACCTCAACCACCATTCCCCCACTCCCATTTTTTCCCTTTATCCCCTCCGTCCCATGTCCTGACCCAGCGCTCTCTGATGGTTTTCAGGATTGCAAGAACCCCACTTTGATCACTGCATATTTGCCCGCCGAGTAGCTACCTTTACAATGAAATGTAAAAAGACAAACGTGGCAAAACCTTTATCACCAAGCCACGTAGCTTCCCCAGGTGCTTCGGAGAGCTATGGCTCCCCATGCCTACACTTTGGTACCTATCGGCTCACCATATAATGTTTGTGGCATGCAAGTGTACAACGGGCATGTGAATGCTCCCTATGGTCACCCTGGCTCAAATACAGGTACTCGTTCCTCAAGACTACTACTGTTATGTGTTTACTGGCTATCACCATAATGACTACCCATAAACCCAACAAGCCCGTCACATTCAAAGTCGATCACATCTGGCATCATCTTGTCACAGTCGTTGAACCACACCACGTCGTCCTTGTCACATCGCACGTAATACCCCTCCGTGCCTGACTCTGGGTACAACGAGGCAATTACTACGTATATCAGCCATGGAAGAACCACCTGGTCATCAGAGTCATCCCCCAACAAATCAGAGTACTCCACGTAACAGCGGAATCGGTGGTTCTTCGGCTCCACCGGCACGTCGTCCACGCCCACCTCGAGGTTTGCGCCACAAGCTACTCGTATCACGCTCTCTACCGTACGTTTGGTGGCAAAACGACCAACACTATCTTCGGTGGGAAATGCTAGCCATCCAGTCGCCCACTTGCGTAGCACATCATGCTGTTTTGGGAATCGCAGCAAAAGAGGGGATCGACCAGCAAAACAACGGAGTGCTAATGATCGGGGGTAGACCGGAGCGAACACGGACGCGTCGAGTGGGCCCGGGCGTCGGTGTGCTCCGAACGCTGCTTGTTTGAATAGCCGCTGCTGGTGCTTCGGATGCACTCTCACGCTGGCTCCCATCCTCGTTCTCTTCGAGATCGTCCTGCTCATCCATGCGTACCCCTTCGGGCTGGCGACGCATGAGCGCTCTACAGCGTGGCCTGCCAAAAACATTGCCAAGTATCACTGACAGAGTCAAAACCTCTAACATGCGCTTGAAGGATGTGCGGCATGGGACTATGAGCTGAATGGGTAATATTCACAATGTAAACGGGTTACCTAGCAGGCCATCCAGTCCGGATGCGCTTGGCCGTGCCACTGCCCGTGCCTCCTTGATGTGACATTTGCTCCACACTCCATACTGGGTGGAAAGAGTTGCAGACAAAGTACGGGAAGGCGGGGAAGAGAGAGGGGATAAGATTGGAGCTAGAGTAGGGATATGACCAGGCCTGGGATGAGGGCGCAGAGAGGAGTGCGCACCTGAGATGAAGGCGCAGATGGGCAGGAAGGGGAAAGGCGGGAGCAGGGTGTAAGGCAGAGTGGGTGGAAAGGCGGAAGGAGAGGTAACGGAGGGTGGGGAGAAGGGAAAGAGGGGGTAGGGCAGATAGCGGAATCGGGGAAGCAGGACGTAAAGCACCGAGGGTGGAAACATGGAAGAAGGGGGTAAAGCAGAGTGGGGAGAGGGGGAATAAGAGCGTAAGGCAGAGAGGGGACAGGGGGCAGAAGGGCGTAAAATAGAGGACGACAGGTGGGGGCGAAAGGGGGGTACGGAAGAGAGGTGTACGGGAGAAGGAGGGTGAATGCCAGAGAGCGAAAGGGTGATGACCATTGTAAGGCAGAGCGGGTGGAAGGATGGAAGAAGGGTGTAGAGAAGATAGGGGAAAGGGAAGAGCAGGGCGTAAGGCAGAGAAGAGAGAGGGGCAAGCAGGGTGTAGGGAAGAGAAGGAAAAGTGGGTTTAGCAGGAAATCAGGGGGAGAACGCACGGTGGGGGAAGAAGGGTGTGGGGTAGAGAAGGGAGAGGTGGAAGAAGGGTGTAAGGCAGAGCGGAGTATAGAGCAAGAGGGGTGTAAGACAGAGAGGGGAAAGGGGGAAGAAGCTTGGAAGGAATAGGGGAAAAGGGGGATGAAGGGCGTAAGGCAGAGTGGGTGGTAAGGCGGTAGAAGGGGGTAAGGCAGAGTGGAGTATAGAGCAAGAGGGGTGTAAGACAGAGAGGGGAAAGGGGGGAAGAAGGGCGCAACGCAGAGGGGGAAAAGGGGGTAGAAGGGTGTAAGGCAAGGGAGCGGAGAGGGGGATGAAGGGTGTAGGGAAGAGAGGGTAAAGGTGGAGGCAAGGCGTAAGGCACCAAGGGCGGAAACGTGGAAGAAGGGGGTAAATTAGAGTGGGCAAAGGGGGAAAAAGGGTGAAAGGCAGAGATTGGCGAAAGGGCGAAGAAGGGCGTAACGCAGAGACCTTATGGTGGGGGAAGAAGGGTGTAAGGATGAGAGGGCACGGGGGGGGAATGGGTGTAAGACAGAGAGGGGAAAGGGGGAAGATAGGTGCAAGGAAGAGAGGAAAAAGGGGGAAGCACGGTGTTTCTCTGAGCCGGCATTGTGGGGGAAGAAGGGGGTAACGAGGAGTGGGAAAAAGGGGTGGATGGAAGTGGGGAAGAGAGGGGAGATGGGGAAGAAGGGTGTAGGGAAGAGAGAGGCCGGAAGGGGGAAGCATGGCCTAAGGCAGAGAACGCAAGTTGGGGGTAGAATGGTGTACGGAAGAGAGGGGTAAGGGGTAAGAAGAGTGTATGGAAGAGAAGGGAGAGGGAAGAGAAGGGGGTAAGACAGTGAACGCTAAAAGGGGGAAGAAGGGAGGAGACAGAGGGGAAGCAGGGGGTAGATGGAGTTTAGGGTTGCAATGTGGGAGATGGACAGGGGGTGCTGTTACTAAACAGCACGGAGGGGATTGCGCGTGGGTGGCAGGGGAGTGAGCGTGGGCGCCCTGGAGGAAGGAGCGTGTGTGACGGAGGGTACGGCAGGGGTTAGAAGGGTATGCGATGGGGGAGCACGGGGGAATGAGGGGGAGAACGGCGGGAAAATGAAAAGGAGAAGGGAGGGCAATGAGCGGGATAAAGGGGGGGAGGGGAACCCAAAACTGGTGGATATGGAACCCCGCAGGGGGGTTGAATGAGGGAGACAAAAGGGGAACCCTGGTCCGGTCTCATGTGGGGCAATGGGAGGGAGAAGGGGAGGAAACGAGCAGGTGAATGGGGGGGAAACGAGAGGGGGACAGGGGGGGAATGAGGGGGCACATCTGGGGAAAAGGGAGAGAGAAAGGGGGTAGGTGAGCTTGGGAATGAGGGGGGAATGAGATGGAGAATGGGGAAAACCAGGAAGGAGAATGGGGAGACATAAGAGGGGGACGGGGGTAGACGAGAAGGGGAAGGGGGAAACGATAGGGAGGAGATGGGGAAACGAGAGGGAGAAGGGGGAGTGAATAAGAGGGAGAAGGGGCGAAACTGAGAGGCCGCGAATGGGGCAGTGGGAGGGAGAAGGGGTGAAAATGAGCAGGTGAAAACGAGAGGGGGAAAGGGGGGGGGGGAAGGAGGGGGCACATCCGGGGAAATGGGAGGGAGAAAGGGGGGAAATGAGCTTGAGAAAGGGGGGGGGGAATGAGAGGGAGAATGGCGATAAATGAGAAGGAGAAAGGGGGGACATGAGAGGGAGCATGGGGGGCAATGAGAGGGAGAAGGGGAGGAAATGAGCAGGTGAATGGGGGGAACGCGAGAGGGGGTAGGAGGGGGGTGGGGGGGTGTGGAATGAGGGGGCATGTGAGGGGTAAAGAAAGGGAGAAAGAGGGGATTACAGACTGGATAGGGGGGGGGATGAGAGGGAGAACGGGGGAATGAAAGAAGGGGAAAGGGGGGACATGAGAGGCAGCACGAGGGGAGATGAGAGGGAAGAGGGGCGTAACTGAGAAGGAGAAGCGGGGGTAATGAAAGGGGCAAGCGCAGGAAACTTCAGGGGGAAGGGGGGGAAAGGAGAGGGAGAAGGGAAGGGGGTCATTTTAGGGAGTCGGGGGAATGAAAGATGGGGAGGCTAGCACACGGAATGGCGAGCAGCATGACGTGGAGATAGGAGGGACGGCTGGGGAGATAGGGTGGCGTTTAGCGGGAGAGAGGGAGAGGGAAACGGGGACTGGGAAGGCGCAACGGGGAGGTGGGAAGGGGTAATGGGCTGCGGGAAGTGTACGTTACAATGTGTGAAGGGGGTACTTGCTGCGGGAATGGGAATCGGGGTGGCGGATAGGGGAAATGCGGGGCGGGGAGGGAAACCGGGGAGCCGGGAAGGGGTAATCGGGACAAGGGAAGGGGGATTGAGGTGGTGGAATGGGGAATAGGGGATGCGGGAAGGCAAGGGGATATGGGGAAAGAGAGAAGGGGAACGCGAAACAGGGTGGCAAGAAAGGGAGATCGTTTGGCTGAAAGTGGGGCTTCGGAGGCACTTACCGGTACGCGAGGTACGGTGCGACGCAAGGGAAATAGGGAGGCGGACAAGGGAGATGGGAAGGCGCTTGGAAGGGGAGAAGAATTGGCTGGACGGGGAGGCCGTTTCGGCAGTCCGTCGCGGAAACGTTGCGGCTGTCTAAACGTTGCGGAACCGGGGTAACGAAGCTGCGCGAGCGGGAGGCGACTGTGGGCGTGCGAGATCCCGCTGTTAGGCAGTTTCAGATGCAGAGTGGGCGTTCAAGGTGGTGTGAAGAGGCAGCGAGGTGCGGCGACGCGACGCAGCGACGGACAAACGGGGCGAGGCTAATGAAACAACACCCGTTGTGATCGCCTAGGCGAGGTTACCCTAAACTGGTGCCGGCTAGGCCAGAAGCAGCGTTTTGATGCGGCGCGAAGAGAGTGGTAGGTGTTCCGGATGCCGCGTTTGAAAGCGCGCGGGCGCAGCAGGCGCTGTCTCAATGTCGAACGCGTGTGATGCGGGCGAGGCGAGTGTGAGAGCGCGGTTCCCGCGTTGGTGGCCTAGTTGTGGCGACCTGCGTATCTACGATGTTGGCGGCGTATCAAGCACCCTGGCCTGAGTCCTGAGTAGACAGGTAATTCGTATACTTTTGTGGTTTCAAAAGTTTTGAACCAGATCTGGGCTTGAGATGGTGCGGGGTGTCGGGGGCCGTCACCTCCCTTGTGGGACGAGACAAATTCGCTGTAATAGGGTAACCAGTTTTCAAATTTCTAAACTTCTGAAACTCCCACTTTCAAATGTATACGAAAGCTTTAAGCGAGTTACCAAACGCGTTGAAATCGTTACCGTACGCGTTATAGTGCCCCATGTAAGTTACCATTGACATATTTTCCCCTGAAACAATTTCGAGTCCAATTCGACAAATTCGATCTTCGCTTCCCTTTTCCCGCCTCTGGGGAATTCCAGCTTGCTTATTAGGAGCCCAGCCCAGCCCAGCGAGGTGAGGGGACTGCTGCTCCTCTTCCCTCACGTCTCCAATTCCAGTCATCGATATCTCCGCCATATGGCTTGCTCAGGGGTAACAACGCTACTGTCATTATCGTAGCACAAGCTTGGTATAGACAACGATGGATGGCCTTGTCTTCCAATAAAGTGGGTTCAATGATGAGCATTTCCAGGCGAGGACTGACATTAGACTTGCCATGGCGTGGGAATCGACGCAGGCTCGAAGGCGCTGGGTAGCTAAGGCGGTCAAGGGAGACGAGAAGGAACGTTCTCCTCGATTCGATATCGTTTCGGCGCTAAGATTGTGGGAATCATACTGGACATGGGCTAGAGGATTGCTTTCGAGTCTAGTGACGTGTGCCTTGCGCACGGCCCGTGCTCTTGGATCCTCCGTCTCCTCGCTTCGTTTCCAGCGCTCGCCTCGGATGCCCCGGTATCATACGCGATGGTTTCCCCGCGATTCTCGACCGTGCGATGCCTGCGATCCATCGTATCGACTCGTGTACCTTCGTTCGCGACGATCATGCGTATCACATTCCTCGCAGTCATCGCCGCATGATGACAGCAACTCCCGTCATGTGCTTCTCGTATCACGTCGACGATCGCACCATGGCCGCCAACAGCAGAACGAATTCCAGTCGCTTCATGGGATCGATAAGCTTGAGCAACTTCTGGAGAAGGAAGCTCGGTTGCAACTTCGATTGCAACCTCGATTGCAACTTCAGCTGCTCTCGAGTGTTTACCGATGTCACTACCTCGGTGGCGACTGAAACGGGTCGAGCGCCTCGATTTCACCTCAAGTTAAACCCACTGGCAGCACAGCACGCGACTCGTAGAGGAACGGATTAGCTCCCTGATTTCACATCGACTAAGAATCCAGCCTGGTCGGTACATTTCCGTACAGTGATTGTGATCTGCAGAGCTATTGAAAGGTTGGTTATTGTAAGGTTGGGGAGCTACTGAAGGCCAGAGGAAGGTGCTTACCAGAGCCAGTAGAGTACACCTATACATGCAGGTCCTCAGTTCTCAAAACCATCCTCTGCTCCCAGAGTATTGGCATTTCGGCAACTTGACAATCAGCTTTTTCTCACCGTTCCTGTCAGAGCGGGCTTAAGTGCGTTACCCACTCAGACGCGCGCAACAGTAACAACTGCTTTCCACGGGATTTGAGGTTGCATGCTCTTGGCTCAGATCGCCGTTTCTTCTACAGGCAGTGACGAGTCCTTGGCACAAACAACAGCACCTTGAGAGCAGACCGGACAACTCCTCGTCATCAAATCTCTGGACTCTCGTCTTTTGAGAATCTTAAAAGCCAATCCAGTGGCAGGGGACCGCACAGCTCATCATCATCAGAATCTCTGGTCTCTGGTGACTTTTGAGTATTCTCAAAGGTCAATCCAGTTAGAAATAGGATCGGGCATCGTCTACATCTCTGGTATCTGGTGCTCCACTAGCAGCAAGCGACTCCGTGGCTCCATCTGCCATCATGAACGGAGTCTTAGACCTGATACCCACGGTCCCCTTGCGACCAGGGAGAGATGTCTCGGGGCAACGATCACTGCCCAGTTCGCTTAAGTCACGCCTGCTTACAGTCACCGCGCTGCCTGTGGCTCTGTTCTCGCTGCTGCTGCTGGTGATTCTCCCCCTCTGCGCCTCCTCTGCTTTTGCGGAACCTGTTCGGGGCGGGCTGTTGCAGAGGAGTGGACACGTGGCAGCAGCGGATAGGGAAACAGTGCGTGAGGGATCGGTGGAAGAGGGTAGAGCAAAAGGAGGGAGACGGGGGCTTCAGCAACAGCCTGGTGGATCAGTACCAGTATCATCGCCAGGGGAGATGAGCAACAGTGGTGCTGCCAGTGGTGGCACTAGCGCCGGTGCTGCGGGTACCTCTCCTCCTACCAGTAGCAGCAGCGGGAACAACAGTGGTGGCAGCATTAGTGGCACTGGCAACGCCACTGCTGTTGGTAACGCCACTGGTGCTGGTGCCCCCACTGGGGCTGGTAATCTCACAGGGGCTGCTGGCAATGGCACGGAGGGGGGTGCGGTGCGGTACTTCACGGTGGGGCAGGAGGCGTTCGTGTGGGGGTCTCCTCTCGTCACCTTCTTCCGCCAGCAGGCCACCCGTGCTGCCCTCAACGCCTTCTCCTTCGCCAACACCACCGCCGTTGTCGGCACCACCAGTAAGTAGAACTCTCTTTTTTATGCGACTGTTTCCTTCGCCAACACCACTGCCGTTGTTGGCACCACCAGTGAGTTGAACTCTCCTTCTGATGCACTCGTTTGAAGCATGTTCTCGATGCCAACACCACCGCTGTTTTCGGCACCAGCAGTGAGTCACTGGCGCATCCTTCGTATGCATCATTCCTGCAGAGCATATTATGATGCGATTGTCTCTAACACACACACCATCCCCGTCGTTGCTACCACAGTGAGTCTTTGAGAGAATCAAGAACTCGCATTCTCATACCTCTTCCTCCCTTCCCCTTCCAGCTGTGGCGCTCCCCAATGTGGACACGGTGTATGGAGGAGCCTTCCTCTACCTGAGGGACCAGCCCATGGTGTTCAAAACCCCCAACATGGGCCAAGGCCGTTACTACAGGTCAGGGGCGCTCTTATGGGGTATACTGCTACATGCGGGTGGGTGGGTGGTGCTGGGTGCTGCTACTTGTGAGCTCCTGGATTGGACCTACAAACCAGGCATTTGATGGGTTGTCTAAGCCGCTGTTTCTTCTCCTCACACCCCTCCTCCTGTCCTAATTGCAGCATCGGATTCTTCCAGACCTATGGCCCGGCGTTCAGTGTGAACGGCAGCCGAGCCAACGGGCCAGGCCCCAACACGTTCACTCTAGTCGGGCCCAACTGGGCAGGGGAGCTGCCGGGTGACCTTGCACCCACCGCCATACGGGTGAGTGGTGTGTTCATGAGTGGGTATTCCTTAGGGTTGTGTTCGTTAGGGCGGTATTTGTTCGCCTGTGTTTGCTTGTGCAGGAAACCTTTGGTGTTTATGGCAGTCGGTGCGGGTTATGGGTTCTCCCCTCCCCTCTTACGCTCCTTTCCTCTCTGCTTTGTTGCTATCCTTTGTCCTCCCTTTCTTCCCTCAGTCCCCTACGGTACGGACGATGCACTCCTGTTGATGCGAGAGGTTGTGCAAATCGAGTGGTCGTGCATATCCTCCTCCATCCCTTTCCCCACCCTCTCTCCCCCACTCTCCCCCTACCCACAGTCTCCCACCAACGATGCGCTCCTGCTGATGCGAGTGGTAGTATCAGAAAACGTGTCCAACGACATTGCTACAGTGCTCGACCTTTACAGTCAAGTCTCGCTACAGTCACTCTCAGAGGCGCTAGGCGGGCCTGCAGTTGCGCCCCTCCCCAATCCGCCCCTCCCCAGCTCCAACCTCTCCGAGGCCCTCCAGGTGAGTGAGTAGTGGCCCTTGTGCTCCCTCGAATTAATTAGTGGCCCTCCAGGTGAGTAGTGCCCTCCAGGTGAGTAGTGCCCTCCGGCGAGCAGCAGCCGCCCTTCTGCTCCCTCCAGGTGAGCAGTGGCCCTCCAAGTTAGCAGTTCCGACCCAGGTCACATCACGGTTTCCCAGTCACGTTTTCCCTAGTCCGTCTAGTTTCCTTCAACTTGACAAGCTACTTACATTTCTTCCCTTGGATCAGTAGCAGACTGCCTCGACCATTCCTTTCCAAGCCAGCATTCTTCTCCAGTTTGCTCAATAATTTATTGCACCTTCCCATCGCCCGTGCAGCGCATGACTCTCATTGGCGATTGGCTTCAGCGGGATCCGCCCTTGAATAACAGCGCCAACAACCGTGTCGTGCGCATGGTAAGATAGTGCATGTGGCAAGCTGATGCTGCTGTTGGTGCTGGTGGGGATATGGCAGGTGGTGTGAGGGAAGAAAGAATGTGTAAGGCAGTACTGTAAGCTGATGCTGATGTTGATGCTGACATGGCACGGAGAGGATTGAGGGGATGGATACAGAGAGAAATTGAGTGAACCTTACAGGTACGGTGAAGGTAGCTCCTGTTGATACTGTCGCCGGCAAGTATTGAGGTGTTTCAGAATCGAGTTCAACTACGCCCGTCAATCAACGGGGTTGAGGGGTGAAGGTAGCTTTTGTGGGTGTTTTTGTGGTAGCTTCAGGTCGAGTTTTTGCAAGTACGGCTTCGATTCGACCTGAAAAGAGTGACTTTTGACTCAACTCAGAAGTTACAAATGACACACTTTCCTCTCTTCCCACCCTCCTCCCCTCCCTCCTTCGCCCTCCTCTCAGCTCGCATCCATCAACGTCACTCAGCAGTACGGCTTCGAATCGAACCTTACAGCATCACACATCTTCTAATGCGTGTGCCCTCTCTCACCGACCTACCCAGCCCCCGTTTCCTCCCCTCTACTCCATCGTTTCCCCCCCTTCAGCTCGCCTCCATCAACGTCACCCAGCAGTACGGCTTCGAATCGAACCTTACAGCATCACACATCTTCTAATGCGTGTGCCCTCTCTCACCGACCTACCCAGCCCCCGTTTCCTCCCCTCTACTCCATCGTTTCCCCCCCTTCAGCTCGCCTCCATCAACGTCACCCAGCAGTACGGCTTCGACCCCTACAGCGTCAGAAGCTTTCTTTCTACGTCTGCCCTCTCCCTTCCGTCACTACCCTGCGCCGCACACCCTCCTCCCTATCTCTCTTCCTCCTTCCCTCATAACAGCTCGCGTCCATCAACGTCACCCAGCAGTACGGATTTGACCCCTACAGCGTCACACACACCTTTCTTTGTTCAACCTCTCCCTCCCTTCCTTCTCCCTCCCATCCCTCCCTCCCTCCTATCAGCTCGCGTCCATCAACGTCACCCAGCAGTACGGCTTCGACCCCTACAGCGTGACACAGCAGCAGGCAGCGGCGTTGGAGGCAGCAATGCAGACAACGGACACGCTCATCACGGCAGCCAACGTTGTCATTCAGATCAACGACTCGCTCATTCAATCGTGAGTGCCCGGGGGATCCCGCTGTTACAGCAATACGGGTTCAAACCCTACAGCAGCAGCATCGTTGGAGGCAGCAAGGCAGACAACAGACACACTCATCACGGCAGCCAATGTCGTTATTCAGATCAACGACTCGCTCATCCAAAGGTGAGTGCCTGGATGTTACAGCACTATGGGTTTTTCCCCTACTGCATCACACAGCAGCAGGCAGCAGCACTGGAGGGGGCGAGACAGACAACAGACACACTCATCACGGCAGCCAACGTTGTCATTCAGATCAACGACTCGCTCATCCAATCGTGAGTACCCAGGAGAACCTGCCACATCTTCTCTGTGAGAACTTCTCGCACCCTCCTGCACCATGACTTCAACACCGAGCTCCTCTACCGAGCCACCCCCTTGCGTTTCTTCTCATCCCCTTCCTGCCTCTGTATGTTCTCCTCTCCTATCATTCATGTCTCTGCATCTCCCAGTGAGAATTTCTGGGCGGCGTCTCACACCCTCCTGGGCCATGACTTCAACACAGAGTTCCTCCACCGAACGACACTCACTCGCCTTGCTTTCTCCACTCCACCCATCTGTGTCATTCTTTCCCCCAGTGAGAACTTCTGGGCGGCGTCTCACACCCTCCTGGGCCATGACTTCAACACAGAGTTCCTCCACCGAACGACACTCACTCGCCTTGCTTTCTCCACTCCACCCATCTGTGTCATTCTTTCCCCCAGTGAGAACTTCTGGGCGGCGTCTCACACCCTCCTGGGCCATGACTTCAACACAGAGTTCCTCCACCGAACGACACTCACTCGCCTTGCTTTCTCCACTCCACCCATCTGTGTCATTCTTTCCCCCAGTGAGAACTTCTGGGCGGCGTCTCACACCCTCCTGGGCCATGACTTCAACACAGAGTTCCTCCACCGAGCCACCCTCACCTTCCTTCCCACCACCTGTGCTAACCTCTGTGTTTTCTCTTATCCATCCATCTGCCCTTTCCTCCCAGCGAAAACTTCTGGGCAGCGTCTACCACGCTCCTGGGCCACGACTTTGAAACAGAGTTCCTCTACCGAGCCACCCTTACTGCCCCGGGCGGCATCGGCGGACTGCCGCCCACAGAAGTGGTTTACTTCCTCACCTTCCTCGCAGTGGTGAGCTGCCCTCCTAGCCTTCTCGATCCCTCTCAATCCCTCTCTATTTCAAGCCCGCCTTGCTCATTTCCAAGAATATCTATTGGGCCACTCTAACTCACAGCACCAGGCGGAAACGGCGGGCTGCCCCCCACAGAAGTGGTTTGCTTCCTCACCTTCCTCGCAGCGGTGAGCTACGCTACCACCCTAGCCCTCTCTGCTTTTCATTGGCCCACCCTCACTTGCAATTGAGAAAGGCATTGCGGGTTACCGCCCATTCAAGTGGTTTACTTTACTTCCTCACCTTCCTCGCAGCGGTCAGCTACCCACAGACGTGGTTTGATGCCCTTTCTTCCAAGCTGCCCCATCTGTGGCAGTTCTACCCATGCCAATACTGAGGCACCTCGAGAAACCTTTCTGAGAACTCTCAATTATCGCTCACAAGTTCTATCTTCTCTCCATCCTGTCAATGAGGCACCTTTCCAACAAGTTCGCTCACAGGTTTCTCTCCATCCTGTCAATGCGGCCTCTTTTGATCTTGCTTTCTCACCATCCTTCGTCTTCCCCCGCCCTCCAGGTCACCCCATCTGTGGCAGCCCTTCAACCAGCTGCTACAAATGCATCCAACACCACCACTCCTCCCACCACTCCTCACACCACTCCACCTTCCCTTCCTGTCAACACAGCATCCCTCTTTTGATCTTGCTTCTCTGCCCATCCCCCCCCCATCCCTCTCTCTCCAGGTCACCCCATCTGTGGCAGCCCGACAACCAGCTGCTACAAATGCATCCAACACCACCACTCCTCCCACCCTGCCACCTTCCCTTTCTATGAACACAGCACTCCTCTTTTGATCTTGCCCCCCTCTCCATCCCCCCCCATCCCCCGCCCTCCAGGTCACCCCATCTGTGGCAGCCGTACAACCTGCTTCTACAAATGCATCCAACACCACCACTCCTCCCACCACTCCTCACACCACTCCACCTTCCCTTCCTGTCAACACAGCATCCCTCTTTTGATCTTGCTTCTCTGCCCATCCCCCCCCCATCCCTCTCTCTCCAGGTCACCCCATCTGTGGCAGCCCGACAACCAGCTGCTACAAATGCATCCAACACCACCACTCCTCCCACCCTGCCACCTTCCCTTTCTACGAACACAGCACTCCTCTTTTGATCTTGCCCCCCTCTCCATCCCCCCCCATCCCCCGCCCTCCAGGTCACCCCATCTGTGGCAGCCGTACAACCTGCTGCTACAAATGCATCCAACACCACCACTCCTCCCACCATGCCACCTACCTCTTTTGAATCTGCCAACGCTACAGCCTCTCCTGTCAGTTCCACAGCCGGCAACAGCAGCACAATGAGCAACATCCGCGCTGAAAACACCACCACCACAGCCAGCAGCGACACCACAGCTAACAGCAACACCACTGGAACCCAGCCTTCTCCCCGGCTTCCTAGTATCCCCTCCCCACCTGCAAACAACACAATTTCCTTGCAGCCTCAGCCTTCCTCCATCTTCCCCTCCTCCATCCCCCTCTCCTCCATGCCCTCCCCACGTCGCCCCTTCACGCGTCTCCAAGGCTCCCGCTGCTACCGCCTGCGCCTCACCCCTCCCCCCGTCGACTCCTTCTGGTCTGTCACCATCTATAACGCGTCCAACCTCAACCTTTTGGAAGGAGTCAATAAGTTCGGTGTGGGTGACCGTACCCCGGGATTGATTGTGAGTCTCTCTTGCTTCCCTATCCCTCCTCACATGTTTCTCTTTCTTTCTTTCTTTCTTTCTTTCTTTTCTCCTTTTTATTCTCGTTTCTTCTCCCTCTCGACTCAACTTAAGCCCGCCTGCCACACCTGACCCAGCTGCTGGCTCATCTTTCGCTGTCAGATCTCAATGGTTTCCCCCTCCGCACCGCTCCCCCCCACAAATCTCGTGCAACCAACCAAACTTGTGCTGTCCCTCTCACTGCAGTACAACCCTGACACTACATTATGCTTTGACTCTGACTCGCAAACTCATTCCCTCGCCGTGCAACCACACCTGTGCTGTCCCCCTCCCACGCAGTACAACCCCGACTGCACTCTCACCATCTGCATTCAAACCACTTCTTTTTCTCAATTACTTGGTGCTGATTGGATATCCACTGTCAACCATCGTCCCCCCGTGCTGTCCCTCTCACTGCAGTACAACCCCGACTGCACTCTCACCATCTGCATTCTGCTTTGACTCTGACTCGCAAACTCATTCCCTCGCCGTGCAACCACACCTGTGCTGTCCCCCTCCCACGCAGTACAACCCCGACTGCACTCTCACCATCTGCATTCAAACCACTTCTTTTTCTCAATTACTTGGTGCTGATTGGATATCCACTGTCAACCATCGTCCCCCCGTGCTGTCCCTCTCACTGCAGTACAACCCCGACTGCACTCTCACCATCTGCATTCTGCTTTGACTCTGACTCGCAAACTCATTCCCTCGCCGTGCAACCACACCTGTGCTGTCCCCCTCCCACGCAGTACAACCCCGACTGCACTCTCACCATCTGCATTCAAACCACTTCTTTTTCTCAATTACTTGGTGCTGATTGGATATCCACTGTCAACCATCGTCCCCCCGTGCTGTCCCTCTCACTGCAGTACAACCCCGACTGCACTCTCACCATCTGCATTCTGCTTTGACTCTGACTCGCAAACTCATTCCCTCGCCGTGCAACCACACCTGTGCTGTCCCCCTCCCACGCAGTACAACCCCGACTGCACTCTCACCATCTGCATTCAAACCACTTCTTTTTCTCAATTACTTGGTGCTGATTGGATATCCACTGTCAACCATCGTCCCCCCGTGCTGTCCCTCTCACTGCAGTACAACCCCGACTGCACTCTCACCATCTGCATTCTGCTTTGACTCTGACTCGCAAACTCATTCCCTCGCCGTGCAACCACACCTGTGCTGTCCCCCTCCCACGCAGTACAACCCCGACTGCACTCTCACCATCTGCATTCAAACCACTTCTTTTTCTCAATTACTTGGTGCTGATTGGATATCCACTGTCAACCATCGTCCCCCCGTGCTGTCCCTCTCACTGCAGTACAACCCCGACTGCACTCTCACCATCTGCATTCTGCTTTGACTCTGACTCGCAAACTCATTCCCTCGCCGTGCAACCACACCTGTGCTGTCCCCCTCCCACGCAGTACAACCCCGACTGCACTCTCACCATCTGCATTCAAACCACTTCTTTTTCTCAATTACTTGGTGCTGATTGGATATCCACTGTCAACCATCATCCCCCCGTGCTGTCCCTCTCACTGCAGTACAACCCCGACTGCACTCTCACCATCTGCATTCTGCTTTGACTCTGACTCGCAAACTCATTCCCTCGCCGTGCAACCACACCTGTGCTGTCCCTCCCACTGCAGTACAACCCCGACTGTACTATCACCATCTACATTTATGCTTTGACCCGACTCAAAACACACTTCCCTTGCCTCCCCCAACCAACCCCAACCAAACCTGCTCTGTTGGCCCCCACGGCAGTACAACCCTGACGGCACTCCCACCATCTACAATGTGCTTCAAATCTGACTCGACCCGTCCCCTCCTTTCGCCTCTCTCCCCCAACAAACCCCTGTGCAACCACATCTGCTCTGTTGTTCCCCCTCTCACCACAGTACAACCCAGACGGCACTCTCACCATCTACATTCAATCCACTCCGCCCGGCCAATCGCTTGAAGCCAACTGGATTCCTACTGTTAACTCGGTACGTCTGCTTTTGCCTGCAAGCTGCATTGATTCTTTCTCATCCTTTCTTCTCCTTCCCTCATGTTTTTTTAGCTCTTTTTACATCTCATACGGTACCCTCCTATGTCAACATTGCACCTGTGTCTGCAGACCAACAGTGCAGCAGTGGTGAGGGCCTATGGCCCTGCTCCCCAGATTCTGAATGGAACATATGAGCCGGAAGCGATCCAGCTTAGCCCTACATGTTAGGCTTTGCAAGGCAATGCTTGAGATGAGAATATCTGTCTTGTTGCACCATTGAGAGCCTACGGCTCTTCTCCTCAGGTTCTGAATGGAACAAAGGTATGAGCCGGAAGCTATCCAGCTCAGGACTACATGCGAGGTCTTGCAAAGCAATGCTTAAGACTTGTTGCAAGTTGCTTCTCAAAGATTATTCATCTGTGCATGAACCGAGTTCATCAAATACCTTCTTGTGGAGTGTAATCATTAGTGTTTGGTCAGTACCATGCCATTCTTTTAAAATGAATGGATAAGATGTGGAATGTGTACGGTAAGAGCAAATCCATGCATGATTTTGCCTCGAGTGTCACATAATGCACTGTGCAAGTCACACGCCATGTCAGACCGAGGGACGGGTAATAAGATTTTGAACCTGAGAGAACGGGATGAAGTCCAACTGGTGCCCTGAAAATCCAGCACACACCGTCAGAGACCTAACTGACGGTGTGGTGGTGGCAAGGGATTACCATATGCATGCGGTGTCCATTCATAGCCTAGCACCTACTACTGGTATATGTGGGATGGGAAGGTGGGAGTACCGGTAGTGCATTTCCTTCTCCAGTAACCATTGTAAATTGTGCTGGTACAGTACCAATCGGTTGCTTCATTCCCCCAACTCCTGAACTTGAACTTACAATATTAGGCATTAATATGCAATATTGGAGCAAACATGACCAAAATTTAATCCACTGTTGAAGTCACCATTGAACCGAAGTGTAGAAGCGTCTGTGGTGGTTGGATTTCAACACTGCTTAATAAGCTGAGTTCAGGAAAACAGCTACACCAACTAGCGCTGCTAGAATGCCCGCCACCAGCACTGGGAGCGAGTCACTGATAGGGAGAGGACGGGGTCAGGGGGAGGATGGGGATAGGGAGAGGATGGGGAGGATGGGGATTGGGGGAGGGCGGGGGGAGGGGGAGGGTGGAGGTGGGCGTGGGGGTGGGGAGAGGGAGAACAGGGCAGTGTGGGTGTGGGGATAAGGAAGAATGAGGAGGTAACCAGGATTAAGGGGTGAGGTAGCAAGGAGGTAGAGGAAGAGAAGGGCACTGATGAGACAGACAGCACAGGAGAAAACGTTTGAATCAACGCAGCGATCAATTAAGAGCGGTATTGATGAGATCACGAGAGAGCATACTGCACACACGAGAGGAGCAGGGATGGAGGCACCAAGCAGAGGGATGAAGCAGTTGAATTTTGTTGGATTCGAAATGCAGCAAGCCTACTAAGAGTAACGATCTGTAGTACTGAGTCTACTAATCTGAAAATCGAGGGAAGTAGTGAGAAAAGGTCTACTAATTAGAAAGCCAGACACATTAGGCCTGGATGTCGCGTGTGAACGTGTTTCGGCCAGCAAAGGCCTTCATCAGCACACTAAGGATCAAGCAAACTGACTACGAATCCTTTCTACTCCCTCCCTCCAGGAGCCATCAAGCTGAAAGCTTCTTCGTGCGACTCCAGTGAAGCGCGCCTCCAGTGAAGCGCCTTGCCAGCTACTGATTCTAGCTGTCAAGTTAGACAAGTACTCATGCACCGTGGGAACCTCCAGGAGGTTGGTCACCATCTATTGGGCGACCACCAACTGGTTACAATTCTTCCCATCTACACTATTTTAGCCTTTACTAATCTATTACAAATTTTGCTAGGTAACTGTAACGAACCGAGGGTATCTAAGTCCATGATGCTGCAGGGTGTTTTTGAGAATTCTCAAAAACACCGAGAGGAGCAGGGATGGAGGCACCAAGCAGAGGGAGGAAGCAATGAGGGGGGAGGGACGGGGGACGAGGGGCATGGGAAGAGGGGCAGGGAGGAAAGTGGGGGGGAAGGTTGAGGGGGAGGGGGTGAGGGTGAGGGGCAGGGGGGAGAGAAACAGCAAAACAGGAAGGGAAGCGGGGAGTTGAGAAGCAGGGAGAGGAGAGGCAGGAATCAGGGCAAGAGCCGTGTGCAGTAGAGGGGAAGGAGAAGGCGAATAGGAGGGAGAAGAGGAGGGGCGGAGAGAAGGGAACGGCAGGTTGGGCAGAGAAACGAGGAAGAAATTACAGAAGGGTGGTGGGGGAAAGAAGGGAGAGGGATTGGGCAGTGGGGTTTGGGAGAGAGAGAGAGGAGAGAGGGAATGGAGTGGGTGCTGGGAAGGGCCAAGAGGGGAAATGGCGGGCCAGAATGGTAGGACTGATTGGAAGGCCTTTCCCCTCTGTATACCCGCCACCTCCGCTATTCCTCCGCACCTTTTGAGAGGCTTGTTTGACGGCTCTTTCCCCCACACTCCCCCATCAATCCCACGCGTCCCGTTCCTTCCTCACTCCCCCGTCACTTCCCCCACACCCCTTCCCCCCCTCTCTCACTCACTTTCCTGCATCCCCCTTTCCCCTCACCTCCCCTTCCGTCACTCCCTCCCAGTCCCACCCCCCCGCCTATCCATCCCCCATCCCTTCCTCCCCTCCCCCTCCCCTTAACTCACCCGCCTCCCCCGCCCTGCAGCTGCTCCTTGCGCTCCTTCCGCACCGCCAGGTCGTTCGCGTTGCTCCCCCTCTTCCCCTCCGCCCCCCTTTCCCCCCCCCCCCAACCAACTCACCCGCCGCCTCCCCCGCCCTGCAGCTGCTCCTTGCGCTCCTTCCGCACCGCCAGGTCGTTGGCGTTGCGCCCAGCCCAGTATCGCCCCCTCTTCCCCTCCGCCCCTCTTTCCCCCCACCCCCTAACTCACCCGCCGCCTCCGCCGCCCTGCAGCTGCGCCTTGCGCTCCTTCCGCACCGCCAGGTCGTCGGCGTTGCTCCCCGCCCAGTCCAGTCCTCCCCTTTCACGCACCTGTCCCTTTCCCCGTCCCTTCCGCGCATCCCCCATTCCCCCCCCGACTCCCCCCGCCCCCACACCCCGTCATCTCACCCGCCTCCGCCGCCCTGCAGCTGCGCCTTGCGCTCCTTCCGCACCGCCAGGTCGTTGGCGTTGCGCGACACGGGCGCAGTGTACGGCTTGAAGCGGCGCTTGGGCGCGGAGCACACTGGCGGAGTGTGGGGGGGACGGAGGGGGAAGGAGGGAGAACGGGGGAAGCAGGGGGAAGTGGGTGAGAGCAGTTGGATTTGAGACGACGGGCTTGAAGCGCCGCTTGGGGGCGGAGCACACTGGGGGAGGGGGAACGGGGGGGAACGCGGGGCCACGGGCGGGCACGGGGACGGAAGGTGGGGGAGAAAGGCGAGAGAGGAGTGGGGAGGGAGGGGGGAGGGAGAGGGGTGAGAGAGGTTAGCGGATGGAAGGGGCATGAGGGGGTGTGCGTTGAGTGGAATGTATCGCACTCAACGCACACCGCCTCATGCACTGGGGCGTTGAGTGTACGACGACAGAAATGCTGGGGCGACGAAGCACATTAAATTAGTTATTGATTAGCAGTATCGCGTATAGACAGATTCGGGTAGCGAAATGCGCTCAACACGGAACTTAAACCGCATATCTTGTGGTCATTATCGTGTATGCAGTTGGTTAGATTACTAAATTGACTCGAAAAGGGCCGGAAACGCGCCTGGACATTTGCACGCTTCTAATTCTGTAAAGGCGCCACAAGGTCGCACCTGGGCACTAATAGGAGTCGAATTCTTTGGAGGCGCCTCACCTGGGCACTTGTAGGTGTCTGGAAGCTTCTCGAAGGGCGACCGCGAGTTGTAGATATACCTGCGGGGAGCGAGGGAGACGCGCGCGCAGGGGGTGAGACAAGGAAGAGCGAGGAGAAGGGGGGGGAAGGGGGGGAAGGAGAGGTGGGGGGAAAGAAGGGGGAGAATGGGGTGACGGGGACCCGTGCGCAGGGACGGAGGCAGGGAAGCACATGAAAGGGGATGGGAACACGGACACGCGCATGCGTAGTCCACTTTCTTTGAAAAGACAAGATTAAGTAGACCCGAAGCGGCACGGCAACAATGAAACGCAAGCGCTCACCCGCAGTCCCGGCAGATGTACGCGCTCGCCATAGTCACACGCGGTGGACCGGAGGCGCCGCCCGTTAGTGTCAACGGCGCCGCGCCAGACACGCTGACAGCCGCCGACGAGATCGGGCCACGGGAAGAGCGGAGCCCCGCGCTGCCCGCGAGAAGTGGCGACGCGGATTTCGGCTTGGCGGTAGCGGGAGACGCGGCGGCGGCGACGGCGCGAGGAGCCGACGCGACGGAAATTGCGCAAGCCATGGCTACTGCTATTTCTTTTAGTTAGAACAAGAGAGAAACTGCGTGGGTCCGAATGGAAGGAGGATGCGATGAGATGCGCTCCCGACGAGATGCGATGCGTGCGTACGAGAAGGTCCAGAAGGACAGCTGAGTCTGGCTGTGTAGGAGAATAGAGCGAAGCTGCCGCACGGTAGTGTGTCTCTGCAATGTGGGCACGGGGCTAGCACAATGCAGCGAAGCTTGAATAGCGGTAGCGATATGCTATTCTCCGTAAACGTCGCAAACGCCCTGAAGCTGATCAATTGCCTCGATGTGTGCTTCTGGTGTTTTGCTTCACCTTCTGGTCCAAATTTTGCCAGACTAGTGTCATGCCAACGGATTCTAGGACAAGAGAGGAAGGACCGTTCAAGAAAACGTCCACAACAATACGAATCCCAGATTTGTTAGTTTTCGTATTTCGTGTCACTGGCTGCGAAATGCAATTACTCTACCCAGCTTGGTTCAGAGAAACTTGATGTGGCGCTTAGCTATGAGACTTGCAGGACCGTCGGCTTGAACACGCACCGCACTGACACTTTAGAGGATGGATGGGTGGATTTAAACGAAGGGTGAGTATTGTCCGACGGAAGCGCCCCAGCTATATCGGACGGTCAATAATTCGAGATAGTGGTTTGCACGGGTGACTGGATTTGGATGTGAATGGATGACGAGGCGTGGTGACGGTGTGTGGCTGTCCAGATTCTGTCGACGCGGATGGATCCGTCCACACGATCAACAGGATGACTGGATGACGCGTGGTGAGACGTGTGCTGGATCCATGTGGCATGTGCCTCACAGGCTCCTGGTATCCACGCTAAAAGGTTAGTTTTTTGTGATGGGAATGATCAGTGCTTCTACACTCTCAAAGGTTCACATTTTCATATTTTACACACTCTCCCCAGTTATACTTGGAATGTTTTTTTGCTCTATAGACGAGCTGGGACCTGTTCCAGCCAGTGCATGTCACCTACGGCGACTATTTCGGCAATATCAGGGCGATTCGCGCGACACCTATCATCCCCTTGCAGATATCATCGGCTCTGGTTGTGATTCGTTGAGAAAACGCATTCGAAAGGCATGCAGAACCGCTAAGGTCTGCAGTTGCGACAGGAGCATCAAGTTTTCATATTGGCCCAATATTTCAGAACTACTTTGTGGATGACACATGGACTCGAGCATCAGCCACCCGTACTCCTTCTGCATCAACACGAATGGTAACCAGACGATTCTCGCCAGTCGTCATTGATATTTATGCTGGTCGCAAACTCCCGGGGCAGCAAAGAAATAACGTCTTCCTCAACTCCTCCCTTGCCTCGTCAATGCCCCATCCCTCAGATTGGATATTGATGGGACGGAGGAGGCAAAGGGGTCGAGGTTCGTGAGGGGGAAGGCGAGAATCTCGTCCCTCCCTACCTCGTACAACGTGGTGGATCAGCTCAAACTCACACCAGTGAGTGCGAGTGTGTGGAGCTACATCAAGGATAGTGACAAGGTGAGAAAGGAGCTGATAGAGGCCTTAAAGAATGGGGAAGAGGAGAAGGAGATAGGAGCAGCACCAATGCAAGGGGTGGCAAAGATAGTGGCAGCCGCACCGGTGGAGGTTAAGGAGAAGGAGGCACCAAGGGCTAGTAACCTAGTTTTTCAGATCCCACAGTGCGACGTGTATTTGGGGAAGCCTCGGGTGACGGCTATAGTCGATTCGGGAGCATCACAAACCGCCCTATCACATGTGATAGCTAGGAAGCTCGGACTACTACCATACCTTCAAGATACCACCATAGAGTTCACTACCTCTAGCGGAGATACTTCGAAGCCGTGGGGAATCCTACCGGATGTGCCGGTTAGGGTAGGGAAGCTGACTCGACCAGTAGACATAGCAGTGACGGGAGCGAATACCTACGACATGCTCTTAGGGCAGGATTGGATCTATTCGGCCAACGCGGATATCTTGACTAGTAAGGGGAAGATAGTCTACCAGGTTAACACCAAGGAAACCGACTCCGTTCCCATCACCACGGGGCCTATGGGAGTTGGTGGCCGCCCCTCCTATGTGCTCCTCCCCTCCCATACAACCCACAGGAACATCAACGAGGAGGATGAGGAGCGCATCAAGGAATGGATGGAGGAGCAGGACTTCCTCAAGTGGATGGAGGAGAGGAGGGTAGCCATGGCAGAGGAGGACGGGAGGTTGGAGTTGAACGCGGAGGAAGAGGATGCGTATTATCTATGGCTAAGGGAGCAAGAGGAGGAAGGAGATAAGGAGGAGGCTTCAAGTGAGGAGGAATCTGAGGAGGAATCTGAGGAGGAGGAAGAGGAGGAAAAAGATCTTAAGGTGGTAGACGGAAAAAATGAGGATTGGGGATATGATTTCGGGAGCCCAACGGCGGAGGAAGTGGGAGCTTGGGAGAGTGCAGGTTTGGGGATCGATTGGGACAAGGAGTATGATGAGATGGTGGAGAAGTACGTGGGAGAAGAGGATGAGGTCGAGTGGGAAGTTGACTCGATGGCAGATGGGGAGGAGTACTTGGATCAAGATTGGGAGGATGGGGAGCTGATCTACGATAGGAAGAGGAAGCCGATTAGCACGGACCATCTCTTCGAGATGTACAACTACCCGGCAGCCGAGAAGTGGAATTACGTGGCAGCCGAGAGTGGGGACGAGGGGAGAATCATCCTAGGTAGTTACTACACCCTCAAGAAGGAGGCGCCTAGAGTAGCTTGCCCTGCGTTCGAGGACCTACCCGTTTCATTGAACCACGAGCTAGAGGAGCAGCAGCAGAAGGAGGTGCGGACGCTTTTGGTGGAGTATAGGGAGGCCTTTTCCACGGAGAAGGAGACACTAGGGACCCACCCCACCATCCGCCACCACATTGCCACCGGGAGTGCCAAGCCGATAGCCCACAAGCCGTACAGAGTCTCACCTTCCGAACGCGCTAGAATCGAGGAGGAGGTCCAAACCTTGTTAGAGCAAGGAGTCATTCGACCGTCGGATAGCCCATGGTCATCACCATGCATCGTCATCCCCAAGAAGGACTTTGGGGATAGAGTAGTCATCGATTACCGCCCCCTCAACGCCGTGACCGAAGCCGCCGACCAGTTCCCCATGCCGCGGATAGATGACATCCTCGATAGAATGACGGGATCGCTCTATTTCTCGGTGCTAGATGTGAAGTCCGCCTACCACACCATCCTTGTAGCAGAGGATGACATCCCCAAGACAGCCTTTGTTACCTCCTCGGGTCAGTACGAGTACGTGCGGATGCCCTTCGGGCTTAGGAACGCACCCGCCACCTTCCAACGCCTCATGAGAACCACATTCCGCACCCACAAAAATGCCATCCCATACCTCGATGACATCATTGTCTTCTCCAACAGTTGGGAGGAGCATCTTGAGCACCTGCGGGACGCATTCGAGAGGATCAAGGAGAACCACCTCTTGCTGAAGCCGAACAAGTGTGAGCTGGGTTTTTACTCCACCATCTACCTAGGTCATTTAGTGACACGGGAAGGAGTGAAGCCGGACGGAGGGAAGGTGGAGGCGATTAGCAACATGGCGGCGCCGGTGGACCAGAGGGGCGTGCGGGAGTTCCTGGGGTGCACGAGCTACTATAGGAGGTTCATCAAGGGGTATGCCAAGGTGGCGCACCCTCTCACGCAGCTGCTACACAAAGACCACCCCTTCGAATGGACACGCGAGTGCGAGCAAGCCTTCAACACCCTCAAACTCGCCCTCATCTCCCCCCCCATCCTTGCATTTCCAGATTTTTCCCAACCATTCATCCTCCAAACAGATTTCTCGGCCAAGGCACTAGGGGCGATATTGGCTCAAAAGGACGAGAAGGGAGCAGAACGGGTGGTAGCATATGCAAGCCGAACTACGAGGGGAGCGGAGCGGAATTTGTCTTCAACACACGGGGAGTGTTTAGCGGTGGTGTGGGCGATCAAACACTTCAGGCCCTACCTCTATGGGAGCAAGTTCTTGCTGCAGACAGATCACCAAGCACTCCAATGGCTCATGACGGCGAAGGACCTCACGGGGAAGCTGGCTAGGTGGAGTATGTTGCTGCAAGAGTACAATTTCACCATCACCTACAAGGCGGGAGAGACTCACAAGAACGTCGACGCATTGAGCCGCATGCAACAGGGGTTGCATCTTCATGCGGGGGGGGAAGCACCATTCCATTGGCATGCATACATCCCCTCACCCACCCATCCCATCTCCCACACCAGCTACCCCATCCCCATGTACACATCCCTTTTTCCCAAAGAACAGGGTGAAGACGAGGGGGAGAGTAGTGAGTCAGTGACCAAGGGAGAGAAGGAGGAGGATAGCAAGGAGGAGGATAGCACAGAGGAGGAGGAAGCAGATAAGGGGGACGAGGAGGACAATGAGGAGGAAGAGGGGAATAGCACGGACAAGGAGGAAGAGGACAAAGAGAAAGGAGGGGAAGTAGAGGAGGAGAGTAGTGGAGAGGAGGAAGGTGAGGAGACCGGAGAAGAGGAGGAGAGCTTCGAAGAGGGGCAACGGCCGGATGAGGGAATAGAGGAGGAGCAGCTGCTAGAAGAGATAGGGCAGCCTAAGAAGAAGGCAAAGGTGGAAGGAGAGGAAGAAAAGGAGGGGACTCCTAGTAAGAATCTCGCGTCCGAGACCATCCTCGACATTTGGGATGACGCCAACACATTGTTCTTCCTGGAGAAGGGGACGGTTGATCCGGCGTGGAGCACGGTAGAGAAGAGGAGGGTGAGGGCAAGAGGAAAGAACTTCGAGTGGAGGGATGGGAGGTTGCTGAAGAAGATCAAAGGGGAGTTGAAGTCGGTACCAAGGAATAGCATTTCTTCATGGGTTAGGGCACTTGGGGGTGCCGAGGACCACGGACTTGGTGAAGAAGCAGTATGATTGGTACGGAGTGGGGAGTGATGTGGCGGCGTTTGTGAAGGGGTGTGCGACGTGTGTGTTTCAGAAGGGGGCTTGGACGGCGAAGGGAGAACTGCAGCCGGTACCGGTCTCGAAGCCGTGGGAGAGGGTAGTGATCGACTTCATCGGGCCTCTCCACACCACGGCCAAGGGAGGGAACAAGTATGTCATCTCGGCCATGGATCACTTCACCAAGTGGCCGGAGTATAAGCCGGTAAGGAGTGCGGACGCGGCAACAGCAGCGGCATTTGTAGCGGAAAAGATCATCTCCAACCATGGTTGCCCACTAGTGATCCACACCAACAATGGGTCTCATTTCAAGGGGGAGTTTGGGGTGCTGCTGGAGAAGTTTGGGATCTACCACGAGTTCTCTCGTCCCGAACACCCTCAAAGCTCGGGGCTCATCGAGAGGTTCCAACGGACCTTGAAGGGGGCGCTGCTGAGACTTGGGGAAACCAACCCCTTGGAATGGGATGAGAACATCTGGTGGGTGCTACTTGGGTACAGGGCCTCTATCCATTCTTCCACCAAGTTTTCCCCCTTTTTCCTACAGTATGGGCGTCACCCAAACATCACAGGCACCACCATGTCGGAGTTCGAGGTGCGGGAGCTGTCGGAGTTATCCACGGAGGAGGAAGCGGATGCGGTGGCAAGATATCTCTATAGGAGGTCTTCAGAGATGGAGCTAGTGTTAGCACAGGCAGTGGGGAACCATGACAAGGCACAGGAGAAGCAGAAGCTGGACTTTGACTTGAGGAGGACAACGGCCTTAGAGATGGAGAAGTTAGAGAAAGGGGACTTTGTCCGACTCAAGCCAAGTAAGAGGGTGGCGTGGGAGAAGCAGGCTAAGAAGTTCAAAACGCTATTTAAGGTAAAGGAGGTGGAGCAGTTCGATGTAGTGGTGGAGGATAAGGCGGGAGCTTCATGGAAGGAGTCTCGGGAGAACGTGAAGCTGGTGAAGATAGCACCTTAGAGACACACCCCCCCCCTTTCCCCGCGAAGTATAGGTAACGCCTATACACCCCCACTCTCCCCGCGAAGTACAGGACCGCCTGTACACCCCCACGATCAAGCGCTCATTAGGTTACCTACTCTCGTTCAAGCAATCTTAGACTACCAACGACCAAGGCGATCGGGCGAGCAACGGCGAACAAAAGAGATCATAGGTTACCCTAGTTTAGATTAGCCTTCGAATCGGAGTCGGCGACGACTTAGGGTGAGCTCGGTGACCCGGGCGACGTGCGATCAAGAGATTCAAACCCTCTCTCCTCCTCCTCTTCCAACCATCCATCTTCCTAATCGAGAGACGGGGGAGCTTGCGACCCGATTGATCCTCGCTTTTAGGGCATCTACAGCCATGGAGGACGACTACTTTTATCAACTGCTGGTGGATCTTCTCCAAAGGAGGGTAACGTTCGACTACTCACCTACGTTGGGGGAACAACGAGGCAACATGGAGGGGTTGGTGTTTCCGGACCTGAGCATCGATTGGGAGGAGATTTGTGGGGAGGAGCCTTTCCACTTGGTCTTTTCGAGGGTACTGACCAACGATGGCGAAGGAACGGAGGGGATAGTACGGTTACAGTTGGTGGATAAAGACGATCCCCGGTTAGAAGGGAGGAGTTTGGACATAAGGAAAGGAGGAGCTAAGTTGGCCATACGGTTTGGGTGGGTATCACGGGAGATCACATGGGAGGATCTGAAGTATATCACGGAGGTACGGATGGCCTACAGATGGTGTGTGGAGAGACGGAAGGTGGTGCCACGGCATGAGGAGGAGGGAGAGGCGTTCGTATTGCCTTGGCCGTTGATTGGGGTGGGCACGGACTATGAGATAGTGGAGCAGCCATGGGACATATAGCTTCCTATCCCTAATAATTTCCTCCCCCAATTCAACGAGAACTCCAATCTTCTTCATATCCTCCCTCACCCCTATCTCACCAACCATTTCATCCATTCTTTCCCGGACCCCATGGACCCCTACTACGGCTACGAGACATGTCCCTTATGGATGCCTACCCTAAACCGCGACATCTACATCTTAGACGGATACCGCCCCCATCGAGACCATCTATACGACTCCGACGACTACCTATCTTCTGAATCTTCCGACTATGGATATTCCCCATCCCCCCCACGACCTCCTACACCATACTCCCCTGCCCTAGACTCTGAGCATGATGAACCAACCATTCCCTCCTACCCCTCATATACCCTCCTCCGACATGAACCAACTACCCCACCTTCACCTCCCTCTACCCCCATCATCTTACCTCATTCCCCACCCCCATCCCCTTCCTCACCTACCTATACCCCCTCCTCATCTGATTCACTCCCTACCCCCCTTCTACCCCCTGAGGAAGACTATGCCCTGGCTAGGTATGTGGTGATGGTACCCATGGAATACGAGTTTGAGCATGGAGAGATCTTCTTGGCACCGGATGGCACTAAGGTTCGGCGTGCATGGCAGGTTGAGTGGGTGAGTGGACCAGTTGTGGTGGAGTCGCATTATCTTTTCTAAGGTGATGAGAGAGAGAGAGAGAAAGCCTTTAGAGGATGGACTGGATTTGGTGAAGTAATGAGAGGATGGTAAGACCTCATGGAGTGGAATGGTATGACCCGGGATATAGGGGGTTTCTTTTAAAGTGTGGTATTGAGTGTGCCTTTGTGTGATTTTGGTATGGTATGTGGGGAGTCTTGGGGAGGTACCCTCCCTTGTGTCGGGAGCCACAAGACCGCGTCCGAGAAAGTTACATTTGTAACTTAAACACTAAACTTCTAAAGATAAATCCCATGATCTTGGTGAGGTCTATTGGTTTGAGTTTACCCTCGGGTTATTTATAAGAGGGTTGGTACTTGTGAAGGGTATTTTACTAAGGTTTACCCCTTATTCTTATGCATGTAGCTGGGATTTGCATTAAGGAGGATGGGCTGGTCATAAGGAAGGTTCTTTGGGAATAGGAGTAAAGGGAAGGTTCCTTGGAAGGTGGGTGGTTGGAAGCTTCCTTGGTAGTGGCTATGGGAGGATCTATTGGGGAAGTTACTTGGAAGGCAACAAGGCAACAAGGAAGGCAACAAGGAAGGCAACAAGGCATCAAGGAAGGCAACAAGGAAGGTTCTAAGGTGGAGATTCCCTTGGAGATATGGGTGAGCTCAACAGAGCACTCTCATTGGTTGGTTGGATTGCTAGGATCTTCGGCCAATAGGGAGAGGATTCTTAGGATTGCATGAATAAGATAGAAGGATGGTGGTTTGGGCATGCCCTTCCACTATATAAGTCCTTGTAGGTTGTGTGTAACTCATATTATCATAGTGCATTCTCACCAATGCCACAAGCTCTCTCAACCTTCTAGCTACCTTGTACCTTGGCCCACTCAAGCTACCTTGGAGTATCCTTGGAGTCTACCTTAGGAGGAGCATCCTTTCAAGTGGAGAAGAGCCCGAGGGGAGGGCTGAAACTCTACAAGGAAGGAAGTGCTATCCAAGAAGGGAGTCTCATACTACAAGTGTTGTAAGAGAGGTCATACGTATCCGGGTGATGCTCAAGAAGGGTGGTCAGAAAGTTTTAAAAGTTAGTGATTTTGTGGTGGCCCATACAGGTCCCTCTCTCCCTTTGGCTGAGAAAACGGACCTTGTGCGTGATTCTACTAACAACATGTCGACGATTGCTGCAGCTATGGGCCAGCTCCCGTGCTTCGATGGACGCTCTCCCGACCCCAAGGTGTGGCAAAGCCAAGCCAAGAGGGCGTTGAGGTGCTTCCTCTCGAACACGACGGACGAGCAGAAGTTGGACTACCTCCTCATGCACCTCACCGATGCTGCCTATGTGTGGGCGGAAAGCAAGGACTTCAAGACGGTAGCAGGCTTCGAGTTGTCCTTCAGTGAGCGGTTCGTGTGGGAGTCAACGGCAACGGTGATGCAGAAGTTAGCGGTGTTGAAGCAGAAGAAGGGGCAATCAGTAACGGAGTTGGCGGACGAGGTAAGGCAATTGGCCTCGTACGTGAAGGAATACCCGACCGCCATGATGGTGAGAGCCTATATTGAGGGGTTGGAGGACCAGGGGTTGAGGGAGAAGGTGTTGGGAGCTAGGCCGGTATCATTGGAGACAGCGGAGGAAGCAGCCAAGTACTTCGTATCGTATGCACAGCCAAAGGAGATAGCAAAGGAGGAGAAGAAGGTGAAGGAGGAGACGGAGGTAGAGAAGATCACGAAGCAGTTGGAGCGATTGACCATGCAACTCACGCAGATGCAGCAAGGTAGGGGACCTGGGATCCTACCTAGGCCGGGAGGAGGAGCGGGAGGAGGTTTCAAGTGCTACCAGTGCGAGAAGGAGGGGCACATGGCAAGGGAGTGCCCTAATAAGGGGAGGGTAACCATGAATGTGATGCAGCAGTTAGTGGAGAAGTCTAGACCCGCCATGACCATAGCGGAGTTCTTAAATGGCGAGGAAGGAGGAGTAGATATGTTGGTGGGAGAACGGAAGCGGCGAGCAGTTAGGGATCCGGAGGGATGGGGCATTGACGAGGCAAGGGAGGAGTTGAGGAAGAAGCTGGTGAGTTGGCGGCCACCAACTCCCATAGGCCCCGTGGTGATGGGAACGGAGTCGGTTTCCTTGGTGTTAACCTGGTAGACTATCTTCCCCTTACTAGTCAAGATATCCGCGTTGGCCGAATAGATCCAATCCTGCCCTAAGAGCATGTCGTAGGTATTCGCTCCCGTCACTGCTATGTCTACTGGTAGAGTCAGCTTCCCTACCCTAACCGGCACATCCGGTAGGATTCCCCACGGCTTCGAAGTATCTCCGCTAGAGGTAGTGAACTCTATGGTGGTATCTTGAAGGTATGGTAGTAGTCCGAGCTTCCTAGCTATCACATGTGATAGGGCGGTTTGTGATGCTCCCGAATCGACTATAGCCGTCACCCGATGCTTCCCCAAATACACGTCGCACTGTGGGATCTGAAAAACTAGGTTACTAGCCCTTGGTGCCTCCTTCTCCTTAACCTCCACCGGTGCGGCTGCCACTATCTTTGCCACCCCTTGCATTGGTGCTGCTCCTATCTCCTTCTCCTCTTCCCCATTCTTTAAGGCCTCTATCAGCTCCTTTCTCACCTTGTCACTATCCTTGATGTAGCTCCACACACTCGCACTCACTGGTGTGAGTTTGAGCTGATCCACCACGTTGTACGAGGTAGGGAGGGACGAGATTCTCGCCTTCCCCCTCACGAACCTCGACCCCTTTGCCTCCTCCGTCCCATCAATATCCAATCTGAGGGATGGGGCATTGACGAGGCAAGGGAGGAGTTGAGGAAGACGTTATTTCTTTGCTGCCCCGGGAGTTTGCGACCAGCATAAATATCAATGACGACTGGCGAGAATCGTCTGATTACCATTCGTGTTGATGCAGAAGGAGTACGGGTGGCTGATGCTCGAGTCCATGTGTCATCCACAAAGTAGTTCTGAAATATTGGGCCAATATGAAAACTTGATGCTCCTGTCGCAACTGCAGACCTTAGCGGTTCTGCATGCTTTCCGTCCCATCAATATCCAATCTAAGGGGGTGTCCAGCTCGTTCATTTACTGTTCGTAAATCCCTACAGTTACCACATTTTGCGTTGTAACACTGACTTTTACAAAAATTCCAGACGCGTGCAGCTCCCGTTCACGTTATGGCACACCCCCTGCACGTACCTCGAATCGTATGACGCACGTAACTGGAATCAGCGTGCGCAACGAACCTAGGTACAGCACCGCGTCCTGCCCTCTACAGTGAGTGCCCTTCGGATCGCCCTCACGATTTCGCCAGTGCCGCCTGACGCTCGCCAAAACCACCTGCGCTCTGGCCTTCGACATTGCATGACATCTCAAATTTAGAAGCGCATCATAAATCCAGATTCGCCAACACAGCAAAAACCAACTCGTCAAGCATGTTGCCCACATTCAGCGCAAATCTTGCAAGCGCCATGTACGGGCGTTCAAACTTAACGTAGTACGTGACTACCGACGCGCCCGTCTCTGATGGCGGGTTTATCGCAAATCCCAGTCGAATTTCGGGCGACACGAAGGTGGTCTTGATGCGTACCGCCCCTAGTAGACATTAGACGACTAGAAGCACACTGGAAAACTACTCACTACTTAAGTAGATCATTACACACTGAAATTCACCAAGCTTTCAAACTCGAGTATACTAACCACACAACAATCTTATTAGACCCGTGCCTACACCTGTCTACTATCTGCATTCAAACCAACTCCATGGAGGCGACAAACACCCTCATCGGTACCGAAGAATCAACTGCACCCGGGCTACCTACCACTACTCCTGCACCCCCCTCTATTGTAAGCGCCGCTGGTGATAACCCGACTGCCGACCAGAGCGACCACAACATCGACGACCAGGACCTCTCTCCCGATGGTGGGCCTGTTGTTGATGACTCCGGCGACGTCGGGGTCCCGCTAGTCCGCTCTCCTGGTGTTACTAATCCCAGGGACGATCCCACAAGCCCGCGTGTGCACTGGACGGCCACCGAGATGCTTCAGCTGGTGCAGGCCAGGGTCGACCTGGATCCTGACTGGGATCTCATGCGCGGAGTTCAAGGTGCCAACTACTGGGCTGCACTCCACACGCTGGTGCTTGAGCGCCATCCGCGTTTCCGTTTCAGCCGTGCGGCGATCAAGATCAAGATGCTGCGCATCGAGGCACAGTACAGGCAACTCCGCGACAGGCTGTCCCGCTCTGGCGCCGGAGCGATCCGCTACTTCCCTTCGTGGTACGGATTGATGGAGACAATTCGTGGCAATCGCCCCGGAGTCCAGCCCGTCCATCGTGTGACTGCTGCGACGATAACCACTCCTACCACCAACGGCCCCAATGGTAAGCGGTTTCCATAAATCATCCCGCCAGTGCATTCCTGATTCAAAGCATCTACACATACATGCCGTTCTAAAATTCAGCAAAATCCACAACACTACCTACACCAGACCATTACTACGTACCCCATCGACATCACTAACCACACCACACTCCATTTCCTACGTACCCCAACAGCCGTGACACATGTCGGCCCTCTTCGTGGAAGGCCTGCTGTCCGAGCATCTACTACTACCACTGTCCCCACTAGTGTGGCTGCCACCATCCGTGCCGCTACGACTGGTGGATCGGGAAGGAACACGCGCACTTCAACGACGGCCGTGAACTCCCCGGTTACGCCCTCCGAGCCTGTTTCCCGCACGCCTACCCCACACACTCCTACTACAGTGGTGCAGACTCCAGCAACCGCGACTACTCAGCCCACCGCTCTGCCATCGGGGCCATCACCTTCCGTTCCCACCGCGTCCCCCACGACCTCCGCGGGTAGGACGGGGACGCCTCCTGCAGGGGGGTCACCAACACAGAGCAACGGAAGGTCAACGGCAGGCTTGATTGGTGTTGGACCGGAAGCGGCAATCGCCACGGTCATGGCAGAAAGCATCGCGAGCGCTATAAACAGTGCTGTGGACCGTGCATGCGACAGGTTTGAGAGCCTTACCCGGTCGTTGGTCGGGTCATGGCCGGGTGAGTCCGAGCCCAGGATGAATGGAGCTCGTGGGCCAAGCGTTCACGACGGAGAGCTGGAGTAAACCCATCCGTCTCAGGCGTGGTGTGGACCGCTTCGGCTGCCGGGCCTTCCAGCCACCAACGGTGACCTTCGCGAGGGGCACCGGCGCGAGGGCGGCTGCTCAACGTGTTCTCCAGGTTGTGTAACACCACGCAAGCCCCCACGGTCCTGGGCACCTTGCGGATGTTGGCCTCCATGCGCCCGTCAAGGACCCGCCATTTCCCTTTCAGCCTTCCGTTTGTTTGCTCGACTATCATGCGCTCGCGACTCTGCTGCTTATTCCATGTTGCCTCTATTGTAGAGGACTCTCCTCTACTTTGCAGGAACTGGGAGTTGTTCTAAACGATAGAGCTCTGTCTTAGCTTTCCAACGAGCCGTCAAACACGTCGATCGCCTAAGTATTCTCCGAGATATAGGCGTTCACGTGCTAGGTGGTGCTCTTGAATGCAAGTAAAGAAGCTCTCTGGAATTTGTGTTCGAATGTACCTTGTACAAAGAACTCTGAGTTTCACTATGATGGCATGCAATACAAAGAAAACAGATTTATAGCATGCAAACAAGATCGAATCGCACAAGTAACCTCGAACCGCTACACTCGCGAATGTTCGAGTAACATCGAAAGGGTGAAATTCGACTCTCGAATTTCACCGATCCGAATTCTCCTTGGGTCTCGAATGTTCCTGGTGCTGCCATGTGGCACCGAATCGAATGGGTCTTCCGAAGTCAATCCTCAACCCCACGCAAACCTGCAACTCACTCGAAGGTGAGCACAAGTCACACATTCGGTGGGTTGGGGGCATACAAACGCCCCACCACCACCTTGCTTCCAACACACGTAATCTCCAACACTCCCCCTTGCACCCAACCCACTAGGTGTGCAAACCAACATGCTCATAGCATGCACGGGATGAATCTTTAGGGGGTGGTTCCATGAGAGATTTCGCGTGTTCATCATCACCCTTGGTTGCGAAGCAAAATGCCGCGCCCTCCTTATCCGTCTCCCCAACGGCTACCGTAGCGTAGTCGTTGTACTTGGAGGGAGGACGAACCTCACGACGCTCGCGGGTCAAGGCCAATGGTAGGGAGGAAGGTGTGGAGGTAGTTGCCGCCTCGGTTGGTGACACCTCCACGACATCATCAATGCTCTCCTCGTTGTTCGCTCCCCCTCCATCGGCTTCCTTCTCCACTTGAGGTGGAGTCTCACTCTCTTCATCCTCCTCTCGTGGCGGAAGGATGAAGGTGAGTTGTTGAGTGGGTTTCTCCTTCGACGGGAACTTGTCTTCATCGAAGACCACGTCCCGAGACGTGACGACGCACTTGTCGCCCAAGTCCCACACTCGCCACGCACGCTCGTTCGCCGCAATTCCCAAGTAGATCGCCGCACGAGCCTTCGGTTGCAACTTGTGGCGAAGGGGATCCGGTACATGGTAGTAGCAAAGGCACCCAAAGGTGCGAAGGCGGGATAGGTTCGGCTTCGTTCCGGTCCATGCTTCGAACGGAGTCATTCCCGGGAGCACCTTCGTCGGCAAACGGTTGCGAATCCACGCCGCTAGCGAACTCGCCTCGCCCCACCACTCTTTCCCAAGATTGGAGTGTTGAAGAAGAGAACGAACGGCTTCCACCAACGTGCGATTAAGCCGCTCCGCCGCTCCATTTTGTTGGGGTGTGTAGGGTGTTGTGACGTCGTGCTTAATGTCCTTGCACTTCATCCATTTCTCGAGCTCCGCATTCACGAATTCGCCACCACCATCGGTGCGAATACACTTGATCCGCTTCTTGTCATCGTCGCAAACTTCGAGCGCCCACTCTTGAATCGCCTTGACCGCATCTCCCTTAGCCTTCAAAAGTCGGGTCCAACACATCCGCGTCGCGTCGTCGAGCATCACTAAGAGGAACCGTGCTCCTCCCTTTGATGCATGCCGCATCGGTCCACACACGTCCATGTGAACAAGTACAAGCAGGTCCTTAGCGAGGGGTGACGTTCGGCTACCGAATGGCTTGCGAGCCATTTTTCCTTCGACACACGCCGTGCACACGCCCTTCTCGTCGTCGCCGGCGATCACGTCGACTCCCTTCGCAAGTCCTTTGTTGGCCAACTCCTTGACCGAGTCGTAGTTGGCGTGCGCAAGCCGATTATGCCACGCCTTGAGAGTCGCCTTGGAGCCTTGCGCCACGTTGGATGAAGCCGCTCTCGGGTACGTCTTGAGTTGGTAGATATCTCCGTTGAGAACACCTTGCGCGAATTGCTCCCCCTTCCAAAAGAGGTTCATTTTCGCACCGTCGATCGTGGCGATCACTCCCTTCTTCGCAAGTTGCGGGACGGATAGAAGGTTCACCTTCACCCCCGGGATGTGAAACACGTTCGTCACGTCCACCGGACCGCTATCGACGATGAGGCGCGTACTCCCAACTCCGACCACCGGTAGCGATTCGTTGTTTCCGAACACGATGCTCGTGACGTCTCCCGGAGCGCCAATGTTGTTGAGGAGCGACGCCGAGTGCGTCATGTGTTGCGTTGCGCCGGTATCGAGGAACCACGCGTCGCTTGGAGTTTTGTTCCCGTTGCCGGCCACTAACACGAGCGACTCCTTTGAATCATCGGCCTCGCCGGATGCCGTGTGCGCGTTGCCCTCTTGGTCCCGCGCCATCGATGGAGTCCAATCGCTCGGCCGCTTTCGACACTCACGCCAAAAGTGTCCCGGTTTGCGGCAATAGTGACACTTGCCGCGATGCTCGCTCCCACCGGACGATTCCTTCGTTGCGTCCTTGCTCCACTTGGACTTCTTTCCGGAACTCCCTCCGGAGTACATGGCGGCACCCTCGCTCTCATTAGCGAATTGTCGGCGACGCGATTCTTCATGGAGAAGCCGACCAACCACCATTTCCTTCGTCCAAGTGTCTTGCACGCTATCGAGTGTCGTAATCACCGTCGACCACTCTTCCGGAAGGCCGCAAAGCAAGGTGAGAATCCAATCCTCCTCCGTGACCGTTCCACCGAGGTCCATGAACGTTTCCCCGAGTTCCTCCACACGAGTCGCAAACTCGTGCATCGATTCGCCCGCGCGCATCTTCACCGTGTAGAACGCATTCCGGGCTAGGATCTTGCCGTGGAGAGTCTTGTTCACGTGGATGGTCTCGAGCCGCTTCCACGCTTCATGCGCCGACGCTTCGAGCTTGATGCACATGCGCACCGAGCTCACGAGATTGATGCCGATGCGCGAAATCAACGTAGCGAACGCCTTTTGGTCCTTCTTCTTCCATGCCGCGATGCCGCTCTCATCGTCCGGCTTCTTCTCCGTTCCATCGAAGAAACCCCAAAGTCCCCGCTCCATCATGAGCACTTGGAACTTAAACTTCCACGCGGAGTAGTTTTGTCCCGTGAAAATCGGTACCGCCGACGTGTCGAACATCGTCGCGGTTGCCCAGGGTTCGCCGGAATTTACAACGACACCATCCAAGGAAGTGCGGGAGGCCTCGCTTGAAGTCATCATGCGTGCTCCTTGTCGCGCGCGTAGACTCCTCCGACCAGCTCTGATACCACTGTTGTAGAGGACTCTCCTCTAGAGCTCACCTGGAATTGTTCGACGGGAGCATTTGGGATCGATGAAATGCCCTCCATCATTTTGTGTTTGCGGGACGTAAGCGCATGGGAGGGATGTAATGCCCTCCAACATTTTGTGTTTGCGTGACGGAAGCGCATGGGAGGGAATGATTGCCCTCCACGAATTTTGCTTGTTTGATTGGTGCGTATGGGCGGGCTGGAATGCCCTCCTCGAATTTTGATAGTTTGATTGGTGCAAATGGGAGGGCTGGAATGCCCTCCAGGTGTTTTTTGTGTGTGCGGTTCGTTCAGCAGAGGAGCTCTTGACTTCGCGAATTTTGTGCGCATGGGAGGGCTGGAATGCCCTCCAGGTGTTTTTTGTGTGTGCGGTTCGTTCAGCAGAGGAGGTGTTGACTTGGCGAAATTTGGTTGCCGAGGGAACAGGTTACCTTGGTTTCCAGCCAGCCGTGACACTGTTGAACTCTTTGTGGGAGGAATGTGTCCGCGCGCTAGAATTGACAGAAAGGGTGGACTCGACCAGGGCGCATTCGTTTTTAGGTACACTGATCAGTTTTGAACCACGGATCGTGAGGGGGTACTAAATTTCCCGAAATGAACGAGCTGGACACCCCCTGAGCTATTTCGCCCCTGTCCTCGCACCACCTCCTGCTTCCCAAATTCCCGCTCACAACTCCCCATCCATCTCAAACATCTCAGCTCAAGCTCAAATAAATAAATCACTGCTCATTGGTAGCTCACCGTCTCCTATTCCTCACCTCAGCGTCTCTTCACGATTAACCAGCCCATTCGTAGTTTCTCTATCCGCAGCCGTTCCTGTGGTTCAATTCGGCGCGCGAGCATCGTCAAGGCGCGGCGCGCGGAAAACCGACGACAATGTCGTTCGATGTAGTCGATAACTCCAACGATTTCGCTCTCTCGTCGCAGTCTTCAATAATCTCCGCGTCGAATCTTCCGCACAGCCCCGTCGGAAAGTCAGGACCTGTCTTCGGCGAGCTGACTGCCGTCAACTGGCGGAAATGGGCGGCTAACCGGCTAAAGCAGACGGAGCAGCCGCAGCAGCCGTCTGAAGTTACCACTGCTCGCGCCGAGCAGAACTTCGCCGCGCGAAATATTGCCGGATTTCCACACTCGCCGCTAGTAGCCGATCCGTCAACTCACTTTCCGTCAGAAGACACGTCAGCAGCAGTCGTTAATCCGCTTACGCCTCATGCCCGCGAAGCTCGCGGAAGTTACGCTCCCAAAAATCACGGCACCTTCCAAACTGGCCAGAGCGCCGCCCCCCTGTGTAAGCGCACAGGCGAGGCGCTTTCTGGCTGCAGTGCCACGTGGCAGCCTCTCCTTCCAGGGCTACCGGATGACGTGGCGGAATTGTGCCTCATCCGGCTTCCGCGAGCGTTCCTACAGCAATGCAGGTACGGCATACGTGCGTGTGCCTGTGTGTGTGAGTGCGTGTGTTCGGTCGATCAGCCTTGAGTTTGGAATGAGTGGGCGATCATGTGTGCATGGATGGGTGGGTTGGTGGGTGGGTGCGTTTGTGAGAGGGTCCTGTTTCCGTTAGTTTGGTCCCACAATTGTTGCACCGTTGTTGAACCCGAGCTGCACCTTTGTTTTGGAAGGGAAGGGGACGATGATCGTTGCTGCATTACCTGCGCCTTCTTGCGCGTCTCCTCTCCCTCCTCCTCCCCCTTTCCCATCTCCTCTTCCCTCAAATCTGTCGTTTTCTTTGACGGAGTTGTTTCCAGGTCGCACACGCTGCCTGCGCGGTCGTTGCGTTTACTTTCTCCTTCCCTTATCCCTTCATTTCCCCTCCTGCCTCATTGTCTTTTCGCTCCAATCCCCTCATTCGTCCCCCACTGTCTCATCACCTTTTCCCTTATCCCCAGACAAGTGAACCGGGCATGGAAAGAGTTTCTAGACAGCCCGCGCTGCCTGCTCCTTCGAACAGCAGCCAATCGCCTCGAGCCGTGGCTGTTCGTCCGGGCAGTCGGGCAGCCAAGAAAACATTTCGAGTGGCACGCATTCGCAGAGAGCGCTGGATGGCAGAAGATCCCCCACCCACGTGGCACTGGCCAATGGGAAGCCTCGGGAGTGGGGTGTGTGGTCCTTGACAGGTGTCTCTACATGATTGGAGGAACAGGTTCTGACCGCAAAAATCCATTGGCTGACACTTTCAGGTGAGGGGCAAAGACAAGGTTTTGCACCAACCAGGTGTGATTTGGGCTCTTAACAAAAATCTGAGGCCATACCTGGCTTTCAAGTAAACACATTGCCCACCCATGTTAGTTGGTTTGGCAAGCGTGCAATGCGCGTAACGCCCTCCGTTCCTTTTTAACAGAGCTTGCTATCCATTTCGCTATTTGGTCTCTGAATGATTATGCCGTGACACCCTCCCCTCCCCCGTCTTTGCTTGTTTCTTCTTTTCCATTTTCCTTTGGCATTATTTCCTATGCGCTGTAGCACCCGGCATGCTTTGGACCGCTTTGCAAATATTTTAATATAATCGTCCCCCCACCCACCCCCGTCCCCCAATCTGTAATTTCATGTACGACCCTCAGACTGCCCGCTGGACACAGTTGGCCAACCTCATCACTCCGCGCAGTTTTTTTGGCTCCTGGGCTGCCCGTGGAAAAATAATAGTGGCAGGAGGCAATGCAGCAGAGCTCGAGGAGATAAAATCAGCTGAAGTCTACCAACCAGAGACTGACACGTGGCAGTCCATCTCACCGCTGCCTTTGGCGTTTTCCAGCTTTGGGGCGGCGTGTTTTGGTGGGACTCTCTTTCTGACGGAAGGGTGGCAGTGGCCGTTTCACTTCTCACCCCGTGGGTTCTCCTGTCCTCTTAATAAGCTCATCCAGGAAAGGGAAAGGGAGGGGCATACAGGGCCAAGGAGACATGGGGGTGCTTTTATTGGTCGGGGGCTGGGAGAAGGAGAGGGACGAGGAGGAGAGGGGGGAGGTGGAGGTGGAGGGGAAGCAAGCAGGGCAGGAGAAAACTTAGGACCCAAGGGCATGGGAGAGGGGCAGGGCAGGGCGGAGGGGCAAGGCGTGGGGCGGAGCGGCATTGCAGCAGTGTGGGAGCCGATGCCTGAAGGCATGGGAGAGGGGCAGGGCAGGGCGGAAGGGCAAGGCGTGGGGCGGAGTGGAGTTGCAGCAATGTGGGAGCCGATGCCAGAGGGCATGGCGGAGGGATGGACAGGCGTGAGTGCGGTGGTGCATGACACGCTTGTGACCCTGGTGCAGGAGGGGAAGAACCGCAGGTGCGTTCTAAAGCCATGCAAAGCGGTGGTGTGCGGTGCTGGTTGGTGGGATGAGAGGTGTGGTCCTGTACTGGTTAAGAGCGGGGACAGATGGGAGTGCGGTGGTGCATGACACGCTAGTGACTCTGGTGCAGGAGGGGAAGAACCGCAGGTGCGTGTTAGACAAACAAGGCGGTGGTGTGCGGTGCTGGCAGGTGGCATGAGAGGTGTGGTCTTATCTTGGTTGTCTGCATGGACAGGCATGGGTGCAGTGGAGCATGCCGCGCTCGACACTGTCGTGCAGGAGGGGCAGACCCGCAGGTGAGGGGTTGACTTTTGAGTCGACTCAAAAGTCAACATGCCACACTCGACACCGTCGTGCAGGAGGGGCAGACTCCACAGAAAGGTGATGGGTCGTTCACGAATCACATGGTCTTTTGTAGCAGACTGGCAGGTGAGGGGTGTAGCAGTCCTGCAAATCGTTCTACTCCTCTCACTGGGATTCCATCCTGTCCTCGCAGCAGTCCCATCTTTGTTATCCCCATCTCACTACTTCCCACACCCTCTCCCCTTTTCCCCTCCTCCTTACCCTTCTCCCCCATTCCCCTCCCCTTCCTCCTGTGGCCCCTTGCTGCCAGTCTTTTTTCCTACTGCCCGGAAATCGACAAGTGGCAGCAGGTCATTGGCCCTCCTTTGCCCCTCTTCCTACGCCCACCTCTGCGCATGGCTGCGTGCGGTAACAGTTGTCTTTTTGTGGTAGGCCGGGGTTTGGAGGTGGTGATGGGGAGGATAAGCGAGGAAAGCAGGCGGGGATTGTGCAGGAAGGGGAGGAGTTCTTTGGATGGGGAGCAGGAGGATTGGGAGAAAAACGGGAGTGAAAATTGTGAGGTTGAATTGCACCAGCTAGTTGAACCGAGGGAGCAAAGCTCAATGAACGATGCATACAAAATGCAAGAGCTCCGGGTCGAATGGTTTCAGCACGGGAGAGATTTGGCATTTTCCAAGCTTGTTCCGGATGCTCTTGCGGTGGTGGTGATGTAAAATATATGCAAGTGTCACATGGACTTATACCTCTGCGAACTCAGTCTATGTCGAGTATTTTGCGATTTGGTTGGGCGCCGCCGTGCCGTGCCGTGCCTAGCCTGGTTTGGTAAGGAATGCGGTTCGGAAGCCTACCTTCAGCTCCTCCTGAGGTATCCTGACGGCAAAAGAAGCCTCGAACCGACACGACAGTGCAAAATATTTTGGGGCTTGTGTCACCACCACATTTGCCCAGCAGCTTCTCGTGCCAGCTAGGGGCGTGTCGCGTCCCCCACACGCGTGTACTTTGTAAAGCATCTCCACTCCACAACCATACAGTTCGCCAAACTGCAGCCGACCGATTTGCCAGGAGTGTCACGGAAACGTCAACTTTCAACAATATCAACAAACTGCAAGCCGACAGACGCGCCTACAGCTGCTCGCATCCACCAATACTCAACGACGCAGACCTCACTACCCGTTGCCTCGTATTTTACTTTCTTGGACGCTGTGCTCTTTTGGGCAGCGTTTCAGGAACCTACGGGTTTGACACATCACGTACCAGTATTTCGTCTGCTACCACACCCACACCCACGCTGCCCGTGGCAATAGAATCAGAGCTCTGTCGAGCGGGGCAGCATTTCGGGCTGGGCTAGGTTCCCCCTTCGGCCTGGGCTTCCTCACCGCTCGGCAGTTTGATTGGAATTTGGAACCTAGCCCAGCCCGCTTCCTCAACCAGCTTCCTCACCGCCGCACCTCCTGCTACAGTACTTCCCTCCACGTCAGTTCAGTCACAAAAGTCTACCTTGGAGGACCTTCCGAAACGTCGCGGGCAGGCGAAATTGCGTGCGGAGCCACTCGTCCATCCACCTACGAAAATCTGAACCACTCCGGAAGGAGAGAAATCCGCGCTTCGACCAATCAGGCTCCGAACGTCAGTCTGTCAAACTGCAACTACAAAATCCTTCCGCATCTTCTTCCTCTCCATCAGAGATTTGCGGGTCTTCCATTTCATCCCACAGGTTCCCCCTCACTCATCCATTCCAGATAGGGATTCACCTTCATTCCTCTCCACATCACTTCTTGAGCCTTTGTCTCATTTCCGCACCTTACCCTAGTCTCCGCCGTCCATCTCCATCACCAACCGCACTCTCCGCCCACGCTCCACTGCCCATTCCGCATCACTCGCTACCATCGCAAAGAAACCACATCAACACCACTCCATCATGGGTGCTACTGACGCCGCTACCCAGCAGTCCGTTGCCGTTTCCGCCTCGGCATCCGAGCCTTGGGAAGACGCGATGCGGGCTGAGCTTGCCGCGTGGTTCCAAAATCCCGACTGGGTCGACGAGACGCCGTCAATGACGGTTTCCGTCGGATCTAACGCCCACTGTCAACTCGACGGAGTCGCGACCGTCGGCCTTCCCCCGGACACGGTCTTCTCCATAGTATGCGACCCGCACAACAGCCGCGTATTCAAGAACATTAAGTCTGTTAAGAACGAGCGGGTCGTTAGTGACAATAACGGGGTGAAGGAGCTCGAGATGGACATGGTATTCGCCTTCCAGCTGCCATTCTTTACAGGCACATTCGACGCGCACATGCGCATGGTGCACGATCGCCCGAACCGCAAAATGTCCTTCGAACTAGCGCGTCCCGGCCTCATGCGCAAGTTCGAGGGCTTCTGGCAGGTCGAGCCGCTCGTTGTCCCCGCTTCCGCCACTTCCGCCTCCGCTGCCTCCGCCACCTCCGCCACCTCCGCCCCTTCCACCATTTCCGCAACTTCCTCCGCTTCCGCCGATTCCGACACCGCTTCCGCTCCGTCCTCCCCGCTATCCGATACCTTCCATCCCGCCAGCGACTGGGACAGCAGCAGCGCCTGCAGCAGCCCGGAGCGCAACTTCGCCGCAGACTCCGCCGCAGATCTCGCTGCAAAGACGACGAAGACGAGCGCGACGACCCCGTCCGACGGCGCGCGCGTGGCGTCGCGGCTCGTGCTGCATCAGGTCGTTCAGCCGTCCGTTGCGCCGCCCGACCTTTTCAAGCGGTGCATCCACATCGTTCTGCAAATGGCTACTAAAGACGTCCTTAAAGTGTTCCAGCGCGAAGCCGCAACGATTAGGAACAGCAACGGGCAGGAGCAGGAGACGCAGGGAGGAGAGGAGAAGAAAAAGAAGAAGCAAGGCGCTGACGTTAAGGCCGCGGCTGTTGCGGGGGGCGTGGCCGGCGCGGTTGCCGGCGCCGTTGCGGGAGCTGCAGCTGGCGTCGCCGTCGCGAAGAATGCCGATTCCATCAGGCTCGCGTCGCGCGTGTGGGGGCTAGTGAAGGGCAAAGCTTAAGGCGATGAGAAGGGATCACAATGTTCGTGACATTCGCTTGAGAGTCTATGGCTGACACGGGCGAAGTGTGGCGACGCGAAGCAGAGTCGGCAGGCTAACAAGGCTTTAGTTCCTTGCTGCCGCTGCGGATTTTCTGGTTGCACGAAACGCGCGCCGACGCCATTTGAGAAACTGCTGGAGACTTGTGCTTCGAAGTTACTGGGCAGGTCTGAAGGCGGGCTAGGGTATCTACAGGTGTTGATAAAAAAGTGTGGGTAGTTAGCTGGGCTTGGTTTGGTTTGGTTTGGGCATAAGGTTGAGTAGGGTTCAATGTTTTGGGATGCCTCTCGACAGAATGGCACCCCAAACCTGTGAACCTTGACTTATAAACTTATGTAGTGTTTCCTAGCAGCTGTTGAGTTAACTTTTCTCCCAACACTATTACTCCAAAAAGCCCAGGGGTAGTTTGATAGAAGGATCATCAAATATAAATTTTGCCCAGGGGTACCACACCTCTCTATTCTGAGTGTTATCACACGACACCCTAAGTGTATATCCACGAGTTTATTGTACCACTACCCTTGACCTGAATTCAATAGCCAATCTCATGAGTCCTGTCATAGCTCCTAGCCCTTCCAACACTTGCCTTCCCTAAACCGCACTCCACCATTGCTGATCACTATCAGCCGCTCTCCACCGTTCTCAATTCGGCAATGGTTTAGGCTCATGGCAACATCACTTTTGGAGGGGTCGAGGAGGGAGAGCAGAGAACTAAAAGTCCTGCCAACCCCCTTGGTCATACCTCACCACCGCCCTCCACCACTCATGAGCGCTCTCCACCACTCTCCACCGCTCTCACCCCAAGGCAGCAAGAGCCGTGTTGGGGTGGTTGAGGCTTATGGCAACAGTGCAGTTGGAGGGGCCGAGGTGGGAGAGCAGGTGTGGGCCACCCGCAGATTGTACTTCTCCCCTCAACCCATGCTCCCATGCTCCCATGCTGCAATATCCTTACTCTAACCCATCCCTTATCACAAACCTCTCTCTGCCCAACCAACCCAAATACCAACGGTGCACCTTCTGCTGCTGCTCCTCCTGCTACTCCTCCTCCTCCCCCTCCTCCTCCTCCTGCTCCTGCAGCTGTCATCACCCTAGAGCAGCAAGCGCCTTGGTGAGGCGGTTAAGGCTCGTGGCGACAGCGCGGTTGGAGGGGTCTAAACGGGAGAGCAGAACCCACAGCTTGTACTTCTCTCAACCCACACTTCCCCATCCTTCCCCTAACACCCCTTATCCCCCACAGCTGCTGCTGTTGCTTCTGCTGCTGCTGCTCCCCCCACCCCATATCCCCCACTCCTCCTCCCCCTCCCCCTCCTCCTCCTGCTCCTGCTGCTGTCATCACCCTAGAGCAGCAAGCACGAGTCATGACTTTTGAGTCGACTCGAAAGTCACCTCCTCCTGCTCCTCCTCCTCCTCCTGCTCCTGCTGCTGTCATCAACCTAGAGCAGCAAGCGCCTTATTGAGGCGGTTAAGGCTCGTGGCGACAGCGCGGTTGGAGGGGTCGAGGCGGGAGAGCAGGCGCAGGTCAGCCACGCCCAGCTTGTACTTCTCCATCGCCTCGTACAGACATGCTCGCTGCATCAACACGGCCGTGTTCTCTGGCTCGAGCTCCAAGACCTGAAGGTTTGAAGGCACAAGGACAAGAGGCAGGAGTGGGTGGGGGTACTACAGGGAGAGAGCAGGCGCAGGTCAGCCACGCCCAGCTTGTACTTCTCCATCGCCTCGTACAGACATGCTCGTTGCATCAACACTGCTGTATTCTCGGTTCGAGCTCCAAGACCTGGGGTGATTTTTGAGGAGCCTAAAAAATCGTTCCAATACCTGGGGATTGAAAGGGCAGAAGTAGGACAGGAGTGGGCGAGGGGAATTGCAGGGAGAGCAAGCGCAGGTGAAGCACCCCCCGCTTGTACTTCTTCATTTCTTGTAACACGAAGCAACGGCTTGCTTCATTCCCCCAGCCTCCTTGTAGCACGACGCCGTGCAGTCAACAACGCCACCAGCACCCCCCCCCCCCCCCCCCCCCCCCCCCTCCCCTCTCCGCCTGCCCACCCAGGCAGCTCTCCAAGTCACCTTGCTGCACTCAATGCCAACTGCCCCACCCCTACGCATCCCCTGACCCCCCATTTCCACCCTCTACTCACCTTGCTGCAGTCAGCAACTGCCTTCGTCATCTCGCCAGCTTCCTTGTAGCACAACGCCCATGCAGTCAGTCAGAACCCTCCTGTCCTTCTGCAATCAATGCTGAGTGCCCCCTTAACCCCCTCCCATCTTACCTTGCTGCAGTCAGCAACTGCCTTCGTCATCTCGCCAGCTTCCTTGTAGCACAACGCCCATGCAGTCAGTCAGAACCCTCCTGTCCTTCTGCAATCAATGCTGAGTGCCCCCTTAACCCCCTCCCATCTTACCTTGCTGCAGTCAGCAACTGCCTTCGTCATCTCGCCAGCTTCCTTGTAGCACAACGCCCATGCAGTCAGTCAGAACCCTCCTGTCCTTCTGCAATCAATGCTGAGTGCCCCCTTAACCCCCTCCCATCTTACCTTGCTGCAGTCAGCAACTGCCTTTGTCATCTCGCCAGCTTCCTTGTAGCACAACGCCCATGCAGTCAGTCAGAACCCTCCTGTCCTTCTGCAATCAATGCTGAGTGCCCCCTTAACCCCCTCCCATCTTACCTTGCTGCAGTCAGCAACTGCCTTCGTCATCTCGCCCGCCTCCTTATAGCACGACGCGCGCGCAGACAACACCGCCACCAGCCACTTGATCACATTTGCGCACCCTCCCTCCCCCCCCTTCTTCCCCACTCACCTTGCTGCAGTTCTCTCCTTTTCCCCCGTTTTTTCTGAACCTTCCAACGCCACCCCACTCCTTACCTTGCTGCAGTCAGCAACTGCCTTCTTCATCCCGCCAGCCTCCTTGTAGCACGACGCCCGCGCACTCAGCACCGCCACCAGTGCCCCCCCGTCCGCCTCCCCCCCTCTCTCCGCCAGCTGCTCCGCCCACACCAGCCACTTGATTGCATCCGCACCCATGCACCTTCCCGTCCCCCTTCCCCTTCCCTCCTTCCCCCTCCCACCCCACACTCACCTTGATGCAGTTCTCTCCTTTGCCCCCCCTCCTTTTCCGCACCCTCCACCTCCCACACTCACCTTGGTACAGTCAGCAACTGCCTTCTTCATCTCGCCAGCCTCCTTGTAGCACGACGCCCGCGCACTCAGCACCGCCACCAGTCCCCCCCCGTCCGCCTGCCCCCCTCTCTCCGCCAGTTGTTCCGCCCACACCAGCCACTTGATTGCATCCGCGAATTGCCCCCCTTTGTAGAACTCCGTCCCCTTATTGAGCGCTGCGTTATAAGTCACTCCCGCTGGCGGGGGCCCGAGGCCTTCTAGCTCTACGGTTGTTTCTGTCGAGGCGGAAGCAGAAGCATCCCCGAAACTTCCCCAGTCGCCCGCGTCTTGATTCGCGAAATCAGTACCTGCCGCGCTCGCTCCAAAGAAACTGCTGCTGCTGTCACTGCTGGCCGCTGCGAAACCACCAGCAGCAGAACCAGCACCAGCACCAGCACCAGCAGCGGAACCAGCAGCAGTGGGCTTGGGATTGAAAAGCATGTCTACAAGCGGGTCGAATGACCCTGACGCAGCAGCAGATGGGTGGGTGCTGCTGGGGGGCTGCGAATTCCCAAAGTTGGATGAGAAGGCAGCAAACGGATCAGCAGCCGCAGCAGAAGCGGCAGAGGCAGCAGGAGCAGGAGCAGGAGGAGGAGCAGCAGAGGAGGCAGCGGCGCGTGGGGCGGGGAACGAAGCAGAGAAGTTTGCAAACGGGTCTGCTGCAGACGCGGATGAGACTCTGGATCCCCCCCCTGCCATGCCACCACCGCTGCTGCTGCTGCTGCTACTGTTCATGTTGCTGGTGTTACCACCACCGCTGCCGCTGCTGCTGGTGGCAGTGGCGAAAGGGTCGGGCCAGGAAGCAGCAAAAGGATCGGCAGAAACGGCAGAGGCAGCAGATGGGGCAGAGGCACGCAGTGAAGGACCTCCCACACCGCCCCTCATGGGCTGACCGCCTATCCCACCACCTAATCCTCCACCGCCACCATTACCAATCCCACCACCACTGCCAATCCCACCACCTAATCCTCCACCGCCACCACTGCCAATCCCACCACCACCGCTGCCACCACCACCACTACCAATCCCACCACCACCACCCATTCCGAATCCCCCCCCTGCCGAACCTGCTCCTGAGGCACCTGCTTTGGGAACGGAGCTTCGTAGATCGCCCATACCAAACGGATCAAACCCTCCCCCTCCCCCTCCCCCTCCGCCTCCCCCTCCCCCTCCCCCTCCCCCTCCCCACCCGCCTCCGCTTCCCCCACCAGCCGCCCCAACCGCGCCAGCAGCACCTTCGCCGAATCTACCTCCCCCAGACGCCCCTCCCGCGCTGTCCCTAGACGCGCCATACGCTGACGTGGACGATGACGTGGACGACGCCCCGGGCCGCGCGGAGGCAGTGGCGCTGCTCCACAGGCTCGCGAACACGTCATCCGCCTTGCTGGCAGCTGCAGCTGCTGACGCTGACGCACCAGATGAGGACAGGGAGGAGTTTAGAGGCTTGGCATTCATTCCCCCCATTCCCATTCCCATCCCCCCATATCCGCTCCCCCCGCTCCCCCCGCTGCTTATCCCGGACTGCCCCAGAGGCACCCAGCTAGGCCCCCCTCCGCTTCCCCCTTGCCTCTGCGACTGCCCCTGCGCCTGCGCGCCTGGGGCGCTTTGTGCATAGGAGCTGGCAGGGGGCGCGCGCGCTGCTCCCCCTCCGCCTCCGCCTGTGGACCACGAGGTGGCGCCCTGCGCGTACCCGCCCCCCGTGCCCGGTCGCCCTCCGCCACCCTGAGCGGAAGGGGGAAAGATTGGGCGGAGGGTGCGGAGGGGGGCGGAAGGGGGCAGAGGTGGCGGGGGGAGGCGGGCGGGAGGCGGAGGGGGGCGGAGGGGGTGGGAGGAGCGCGGAGGGGGGCGGAGAGCAGGAGAATCGGGGTGAGCGGAACAGGTGAGATGCTAGAAGACGGGCGATTGCTGCCGTCATTCTCCCTTTGAGACAACATTTTTTAGGCGCCCCAAAAATCGCTCCCCACTCCCCACTATTCATTGTTCTGCGTCTTTTCTGCATCTTCTCTGCATCTTCTCTGCATCTTTTCTGCATCTTTTCTGCATCTTTTCTGCATCGTTTTGGTTAAAATGCATCACTGGCAGCGCTGGGCTCGCTTGAGAAGGCTTCAAACCTTTTTCCTTTTTTCTCCCCACCTCCCCCCCCCCCCCCCCTGGCAATTCTGCATTGTCCTGATTCACCAAACAGACGCTGGACAACTGCAGCTGATGGTGGTGGTTCTGGTTACCAGTTTCCGTATTACCAGTAACCGGGTTACTGACTTGCTCTGCGGTTGTCTGACTCACCAAACTACCGCCGAACTTCTGGTCCCTGAGACTGCCGCTTGCCGCTCCCAATGATGATGGGGGGAGGGAGAGGGGGGGGTGGTGTGGGATTCCGCAATGATTTGACTCACCAAGCCTCCGCCGAGCTTCTGGTCCTTGAGACTGCCGGTTGCCGCTCCCAACCGACCTCCGCCCCCTCCAATGCCCGATCCAGATGACACCCCCAGGTCGAAGTCGAATTGGAAATTCTGAAACGCACATGTGGGGAGTGAGATGGACGGTTGCGATTAAAAAAAAAATCGCACAAAAATCGCTCCCTAGCGACCTCCCCCCCACTCCAATGCCCCATCCAGACGGCACTCCCAGGTCAAAGTCGAATTGGAAATTCTGACAAGCGAATTCAGAGTGGGATCGAAGGTTGTGAGTGGTAAGCGGAACCGATTTTTGGGTCGACTAATAAAAACGGGGGGGGGTGAATAGACGAAGGGACGTGAATCGACGGAAGAGATTATGTGAGACCTGGGTACATAGCGACCGTCCTGCATACTTGGTAACTCGCGCATCGCGTAAGCAAATCGCAATGAGAGCATTAACCAGGGTGTAAGCGTACGCGGTATGTTATGATTCGGCTCAAGATTTAGAAATGACCATCTATGTACCGCATGGACTTAGTCATATTTGGATAACAGGGATTTCCATACGATTGGTCTTTTTTTAGATAAATGGCAACCGTCGGTGCAAATTTTAGACAGTTGAGAAACCACCGACTGTCGGCAGCTTGAAACGGCTTTCCACCTAAACGAGGCGACTTTTGAATGACTCAAAAGTCAGCTGAAATGAGCGTCGCACGTGCGCACCTTGAAAGTCGTCGCCGCATTGACCATGTTGGCCTTGCGACTGTCGTTCGCACCGCCGTTCATGCCGGCAACCACGCACCGTTCACCGCCGCCTGAGCCCTAGTACCAGGCGACCAAGCACTGCCCTTCTCAACCAGTTTCAACTGGTCTCAACCGGTCTCAACCTAGAGGACGTAGAGGAAACTAGAAGGTGTCGGCAACTAAGCACGGTCCGCCTTAATCTCTGGTGTCAAGCAGCTAAGGACAACTTCGATGATTTAGAGGAGGCGACACTCTGCAGGAACCTAAGCACCGTCGATGTCGACCGCAGCCGAAACAAAACAGATTCACGCTAACAATGGGACAAGCCACCGCAGAATGGTAGTACCATAAAGAGACGATCGCTCCTGCTTCCGTGAATGGTAGGTAGGTACTAAGGCCTGTCCTAAAATGGTAGAAAATGAGTGGGAAGCAATTTGTAGAGTGCAGGATTCCACTCTCCAAATTGAGTCTGCTCGCCACACACGGCGAAGATTTTGGCGACTTGACGGTAACCACGCCGTTCGCTCGTCACCCAGGTTTGGTCCTCAGTGTGTGTGACTCTGTCGAAATCGGTAAGCGCGACGGACCCCGACGGTAGGTTGGCAATAGCGAGGAGCTTACAACGAACGGGTAATCGAACCGACGACTGTGTACACGGTATGATGTGCTACTAGAGAGATTTGTTTGACAATGTTTGTGCAGGTGTAGACATACATGTGAGAGGTGAAGCTTGCTAGAGCACATTTTGTTTTATCCCAATTCCACTTCGTGACTAGAAGCAGGGCCCACGATATCAAGGCAAATCATCCTGATTACCCTGATTTCAGGATGCGGTTTTAAATATGCCCTGTGATGTTATTACTAAAGGATCGTAGTGGATAGGATAAAGTTGCCAAGTGTAAGGGAGAGAACTGTGAAGTCTCTGTAATGACCTTGTCAATGAATTGAAAGAGAACAAGATGATTATAAGATAGAGGTACAAGAATATAAATAGCAAACCTAGCTAGCCATGTACTCTGAGGGGTACATTCCCTTATTAACTGAATTACATTGCTACAGTAACCCGCGACTATTGCTATTCTAGACAGTTACCGTGTTGCACTTCGCAACTGCCTTGTGCGGTTACTGGGCAGTCAAGGGTCACGACCGTTAACTGTCTTCGACTGTTGACCTTCGGGTGACCCTCGACCTTCCGCGTGCTCTATATGAGCTCATGCGGTACTGGTACAAGCATCTGCTTCGCTATGAGGAGACTCGACAGTGGAGAGCCTTCGGGAATGCTTGTAATAACCTTTCGGTTATTCCAACACTCCCCTTCATTCCTGAAGGTGAGCCACGTGGGATTTCTTGGTGATCCCGCAAAGGTTGGCGCAGTGCTGGAACTGTTGACGTGGCAGTTTCTTTGTCAGGAAGTCGGCTGCCATGTCACCAGTCGGGCAGTACGTGAGTTTGACCTTGCCTTTGTCGATTTCGTCATTGACGAAGAGGTAGCGAAGGGCGATGTGTTTCGTGCGGTTCACGAAGCCGGGTTTGTTCGCGATCTTGATCGCGCTCTGGTTGTCGCAGAGTAACGTTAAGTGTCCGTTCATCGTTACTTTCGCTTCCTGCAGGAGCTCCATCAGGTACAATCCTTCGCGAACAGCTGCGCTGGCGGCGATGAATTCTGCTTCGGCTGACGAAAGGGCGATGAGTTCCTGCTTCTGAGAGTTCCATGAGATAAGCCCAGCACGTTGGAGTTGAAAAATGAATCCTGTGCGGGAGCGTCTGTTGTCAACATCTCCCGCATGGTCAGCGTCTACATAGCCGTGCAGCTGCAGAGTAGCCGTTAAGTTAGCTTCGTAGGTGAGGCCGACGTCGGGAGTAGAGATGAAGTATTGAAGTGCGCGGTGTAGATCCTGTAGATTCGCCCCTTCAGGTCGCTTCATGTACTGAGCGAGCTGGCTTGCGACGTAGGAGAGGTCGGGCCGGCACGTGACGGCGGCGAACAGGAGGCACCCGAGCTGCTGCTGATAGAGCCGATGATCCTCGAGAGAGAGAGGCGTGGTGTCTGGTTCGTGGTTAGGAGGAGGAGTGCGAAAGGGGGTGGAGAGGTTGATGGGTGCGATGCCAAATTTCTTCGCGAGTGTCTCGGCATATTTGGCGGCGGAGATGTGAATGGAGGAGGCAGACTGGGTGATGTTGAGCCCCAGGAATTGAGTGACGTCGTGGTTGACAGTGACTTCAAGCTGCTCCTTAATATCCGCTTCGAACTGGTCCAGTAGCTCCGTGTCGTCGCCGGTGTAGAGGAGATCGTCGACGTAGGCAACGAGAAGGATAAATTTGCCGCGCGACTCCTTCATGTACATGCCGAGGTCGTGTGGCAGCTGTTGGAAGCCGAGCTTCGTGAGCACGGTGTGCAGGTACTGTTGCCACAGGCGAGGTGCTTGTTTTATCCCGTAGAGGGATTTCTGGAGCAGGCAGACGGCGCCGTCGTTCTCTTCGAAGGCGTGCGGCTGTTCGACGAAGATGATTGCGTCGACCGGAGGGTACAAGAATGCACTGCCAACATCGATTTGGCGGAATGGGCGCTGTTTGACGGCTGCGATGCAGATGAGGATTCGCACGGAGGTGTGCCGTCCGACTGGTGCGTAGGTGAGATCGAAATCCACCAAGTGAGTTTGCTCGAACCCGCGCACCACCCATCGTGCTTTGTATTTGTCGATGGAGCCGTCCGCTAGTGTTTTGATGCGAAACACCCATTTCCCGCTGAGAATTTTCCTCCCCTTCGCAGAAGTCCGGGGAACAAGCTTCCAGGTGCCACGGCTTTTGAGCGATGCGATCTCCTTGGCCATGGCTGCCTTCCACTTCTCACTGTCGGGGCCGGAGAGAGCTTGGCGAACGGTAGTGGGTTCCTTGGGGGAGGTGTGGCGAACAGCGACGGCGAGCCCAAGGATCCGGAGACCAGTTTCGTTGGTCTTTTCGTAGTGCAGCCGATCGTAGTCGTGGAAGCTGGTTACTTCGACCACGTCGTTGTCACTTTCGTTGCCAGGGCGGATGGAGTCCTGCGAGGTGTTTGGTGGTGGTAACTCGGCATCTGGTGACTGGCGGGCGTCGCTGTTGATGTTATGGGCTTGGCGAGTTGTATCATCAGGATCAGGTTGGTGTAGAGGGATGAAAGTTGGAGTCTGGAACGGGCTTGTAAGGGGGATGTTGGGTGCGCTGTCAAATTGGGTAACATTTGCTGCATCCACATCTTCCGCCAGGTCAGCTTCATTGTGTGGAGTTGCGAAGCTGCGGTGTCCCTCGAAAACCCTTTGCGGTGCCCTGTCAGCTTCGCGGTGTTCGTTGAACAGTGGCAGAGTCAGCTTCTCGTAGAAGATGCAGTCACGTGATTTCGTCACTTCGTGTGTCGCGTAGTCCAGCACGGTCCACGCCTTGAATTCCTTTTCGATCCCGAGGTGGACGCCCCAGCGAGCCCGGTCAGCAAATTTTCCGGTCCTTGCTGTGTGTGGCCTGTACTGTACCATGCAGCCAAACACCCGAAGCAGACGCGTGTCTGCCTTTCTGCCCGTCCACGCCCTGTAGGGGGAGTTGTTGTTCTCGAGGCTTCGGGATGACAGCAAGTTGTGCAGTCGGACTGCATGGTTCATGGCGAACGGCCAGTAACGAGTTGGGATGGCCGACTGCTTCATCAGGGCCCTCATCCTGGTGGCAAGGCTCCTGTTTGTCCGTTCTGCTACTCCTTGCTGCTCGTGAGCGTAGGGCAGGGACACCAGATGTTCAATCCCTTTCTGCCTGAAGAGCTCCTTGAACTCGTCTGAGAAGAACTCCAGAGCTCCGTCCGTCTGCCAACTCTTCAGCTTAAGTCCCGATTGTCGTTCAGCCCGCTTCATCCACGCGATGAAGCATTCGAAAGCGAGTGATCTGCAGTCGGTATTGACAACCCAGATGTGGCGAGTGCTTGCGTCGATGAAGGTCAGCGTGTAGTATTCGCCATCGAGTCCTTCCTCCGTCAAGCACATAAAGTCGCTGTAGACCTTCTCAAGTGGTTTGTAGCGTTCGTAGCCGGGCGGCAAGTCGGGGAAAGGCTTGTGGGCGAGCGACGCGGCAGGACACACTGTGCACGGCGGGTCTTCGGGGTCTGCGGTGAGGGAACCTCCGCGGGGAAGGAGCAGTGCTCCGTCGTCGAGGACGCCACCCCGCAGAGATTTCTCGAGTGTTGTGTGAGAGGGGTGCCCGAGCCGTTGATGCCAAATTTCCGGTTCCGCACGATAGCCGACTGTTTTCTGATAGTATTTATGTCTTGCTGCTTCGTCGTTTGCCTCCCCTTCAGGTCCTGCATCGGCGGCGTCGTCGGTGTCGGCGGCGAACGCGTGAATTGACTTTCGTTCCAGAAGCGCGTGAGGAATACCAATGATGTCGTCGGTGTCGCCGGCGTCGACTTGGTCTCCAGTAACAAGCAGGCACTGATTGGGCCAGTCGCGAACTGGTAGTCCCTTCATGGGAATTCGGAAGTAACTATACTCGGCCCCGATGACTTCAATCTCCTGGGGACCTTGTTCTAGCGGCGGCGGTTCTTCGGTAGGTTCCGGTAGTTCAGCTGCTTTGCCGAAAAGTTCGTAAGTCACTTCTTCTTTTGACTCCTCTTGCATTGGTTCTGGTGTGTCAGGAGCATATTGATCAGGGAGAGGAGGTCCGCCCTAGCTGGTGCCGCGCGTTGCCCAATAGGGATCGATTGTCGCGGTTTCTGCTGAGGGGAGTCCCGGAGCTTCGGGATAGGCAGGAGCAGCTTGCTCCCATCCTCCTTCGCTTGTCGAGGTTCCCCAGCCGCCTCCGGTTCCTCCGGTTCCCCAGCCTCCAGTTCCCCAGTCGCCTCTGGTGGCAGCGCCGGCATCTGTTGGAGCAGTGGCGGTGCCTTCGGATGCCGAGATAGTGTCCTGTCCTTCTGCCGCTGCTTCTTCTGGCGTCAGGACTTCTCCCAAGGGACCGAGTGCAGGGCCGGGACTACCTGATCGAGTTCCAGTCTTCTCGCTTTCTTCAGTGACTGGTTCCGCAGATGCTGACGTACCGCTGTCTTCTTCCATTGATGCAGGTCCAGTCTCAGCTGGGTTGGAGGTTGAGGCAGTCGGAACGGTGCGCAGTCGTAGAAGGCCGTCCGAGGCGGGACATTCGAGATCCATTTCCGTGGGATGCGACCAAGTCGGTGTTTCTGAAGTGGTCGTCTTCAGCAGTAAGGTGCGGTGAGAATCTCCAGTGGTGCCTTGGGCTGAGAACTGTAGTACAAAGACCCCGTCGTTGTCAACGGCCTTGCCGATGTAAGTGTTGCCGTAGAAGAGTTTGAAGGTCTTGTCTTTTCGATTGCTTCGAATGTCAACTCCGCACCGCATGAGCTGTGCCGAGGAAAGCAGATTGTACCGCAGATCTGGAGCGACGAGCACATCGCCAATGTGAATCGTGAATCGTGTGTCGTCAGCTTCAAGGAAAATCTCACCGATGTCATATGCCTTGAGTGTACCGTTGTTTGCGACTGTGATCTCGCAGGGTCGACGCATGCGCTTGGAGTTGCTGATGAACGTTGGCGACCCCACCATGTGCTGTCCGCAGCAACTGTCCAGGTACCAGGTGTTAATGGTTTCGCGGCTCTGTCGCGCGATGTTGGCGATTTTCGGCGTAACCACGCGATCCATTTCGCCGGTGTATGGCGAGAGAGCGAAGTATCGGTTCGCCGAAATGCTGGGAGGCGATTCCGGTGTTGGCGGTGGCAGCTCGAAATCAGGTGGGTGCCTCTGTGGTGAGTCGGTCCAGGTAGGGGCAGTGGGGTCGTTGTCCTGCCTGGGCGCAACAGGGTTGATAGGGTCATCAATCGCGAATGTTACTCGATCGTAGTATCGAAAACCTCTGTTGCGGCGAGCCATGCAGCTCATGATTGTCCCCTTGCTTTTGTCCTTAGTCGTAATGCGTGCAGGTGTCTGCGAGGTGCTTGCGACGGAGGGAGGCGAGACAGTGGTTGTTGCGGCGGAAGACGTAGAAGGGTTATTGCGCCTTTCGTCGGCTGCCTTTCGCTTGTAGCACCGATCAATGGTGTGCCCAGGCTTCTTGCAGTACTTGCAGAAAGTTCCTTTCTTTCCGTGCTTCTCCCCTTCGGTTGCTCCAACGTAGAAGACTAATTTCTCCCGCTTGGTGTTCTTCTCGTTGTACAGGTCGATCTCCTTTTGCTCGGAGAGAAGTGTGGCGCACAGGGCCGATTCGGAGACAGTTGCTCGAGCACGGAGCAGAGATTGGCATTGACGCCAGTCAGGTCCAAGGCCAGAGAGGACCATTGAGACGAACATGTCGTCTGGGACTGATCCGCTGCACTTCTTGATGTGGTCGCGCAGATTGCGGCACCGGTTGATATATGGTCCCGCTTTCTCCCCTTGATGCATTTTGACCGATGTGAGCTGGCTGAGAAGGCGACTCATTGTAACTGGATCTGTTGCCATATATGAGTTGCGCAGGTGCTCCCAGGAGGCGTACGCGGGTGCCCACTCTGATTTGTAGGAGCGAATGCCGAGCTGTTCGTCGGGGGAGAGATTTCGGAGCAGAGTGGTGTACGCGATAAGAGATTCGTGGTAGTATTGGTTCTTCTCTTGGATGGTGCCTTCCGTTGGAAACGGTAAGCTCCCGTCGTAGTACATCCAGATTTGCGCATTTGTAGCGAGGAGCTCAAACTCGAAGCTCCAAGTGTAGAAGTCCTTTCCGTCGAAAGGAACTGATGTTTTCAGCTTTGATGTCAGAACGAATTTTGTATGTATTGTTGCAATCGTATCTGCGTGTGCGCGCTGTTGAGTGTCTTGCGCAGGAGCTGAAGCTTGACAGTTGTCAAACGTGAATGATCTCTCAGAGTTGACGCGACGGTCTTCTCCAGGGAGAGGAAGTCCAGCAACCCCACGTGCAAAGCTTGAGCCATCGATGCTCATGGATTGATGGCTCTCAAGAGCATTGATGCGGGCGACCAGTTGCTCAACGAGAGCGACGCTGACGGAAGTCACCGCAGATGGTGCAGTGGGTGTTGCTGATGGTGGGCCCGGAGATTCTGCAGTGGCTTTCCATTCTGGAGCCATAGTGATGCAGAGTCTTTGATGATGTAAAGAATAATTTATAATCCACTCTAGCTCTCATACCATGATGTTATTACTAAAGGATCGTAGTGGATAGGATAAAGTTGCCAAGTGTAAGGGAGAGAACTGTGAAGTCTCTGTAATGACCTTGTCAATGAATTGAAAGAGAACAAGATGATTATAAGATAGAGGTACAAGAATATAAATAGCAAACCTAGCTAGCCATGTACTCTGAGGGGTACATTCCCTTATTAACTGAATTACATTGCTACAGTTGTCAAAGCATATGCTTGTTATACATGTGTAGGCTGTAGTGGGGTAGCCAATATGGGGTACAACCCCTTTTAGGGTTTCATACTTGTACCCAACTCTGTCATAGTTCATTCATTCCTGCCTATACTTCTGACATGGTTTCAGAGCAGTAGGTCCGTAGGACCGTCTTTTTTTTTTGGGCCCACCTACCGCTACCCCACGAATGTGCCTGTCACTGTACCTAGGACGTGCTGCACTGCGCGCACTGTCTGCCTGCTGTCTGCAGTCTACTGTCTGAGCTGTCTGCTGCTGCTTCGCGCGCAGACCTAATTTTCAAGCGCTGCCTCGTTTTTACCCCCGCGGGTCGCCCTCTCCTGCCCGAATCGCGCCTCGGCAGCCGCGTCGCGTCCCGCGCACGACCCGCGCAGCCCGCGTCGAGCCCGCGCAGCGCGCGCGCGGCCCGCAGCTGCCCCGCGCAGCCCGCCCCGAGCCCGCGCGACGCGCGCGCGGCCCACACCTGCCCCGCGCGGCCCGCACCGAGCCCGCGCAGCGCGCGCGCGGCCCGCCGCTGCCCCGCGCTGACCGCCCAAAGCCCGCGCGGCGCGTCCGCGGCCCGCAGCGCGCTGCGCGCCGTCCGCGCAGCCCGCGCCGCGCTCTACCCGCCAGTGCGCGGCCCCAGGCAGCGGCGCGCGCCACCCTACCGCCGCCACGGCCTCGCCCTGCCGCCGACATGGCCCCACCCTGCCGCTGACACGACCCGGCCCCCCCGCTGACACGACCCAGCCCCGCCCTGCCGCCGACACGGCCCCGCCCTGCCGCTGACTCGACCCGGCTCTGCCGCTGACACGACCCGGCCCCGCCCTGCCGCTGACTCGACCCGGCCCTTCACTGTAGCCGCTGCTGCGGCCCCGCTGTCGCCGCCGTCGTGCGCCGACCCTGCCGCCGTCCGCCGAGCACCGACTCTGCTCGCCCGGTGAGAGCCTGCTCTTCCCGCCACTGGTGAGCCCCTGCCTTGCTAGCGCGCTGCCGCGCCGCCTGCCTGCCTACCTGCCTGCCTGCCGGCCTGCCTGCCTGCCTGCCTGCCTGTCGCGCCTGCCCTGCACGTACTATGGCTGTTACTGCTGCTACGGCTGTTACTGCTGCTACTGCTGCTACTACTGCTCCTGCTGCTACTGGCGGAGGCCAGATGCAGCTCCAGCGACGTCCGCGTGAGTCCCTCTCGCCCCAGCAGCTGAGTGAGTGGTACGCTAGTTGGGGTTGTGGCGGTAGCCGTCGTGACTGTCGCCCTGGAGCTAGTCGGTCGGGAGCGTCTGGCAGTGGCCAGCTGCAGCTGTAGCGGCGTCCGCGCGAGACACTTACGTCCCGGCAGCTTCACGAGTGGTACGCTCAGAGTCGAGGGTCTCGGAGTACCGTTCGCTGCCCGTACGTCCCACGCACAGGTGATCGGTCTGGTCAGGCTTGCGGGACACTTGGTCACACCCAGTCCCGCTGCTTCGCCCGTCTGAGCGACGCCTGGCGCACAGAGTTTGGTGACGAGGCTGAGGTCCCCGCCTGGCTGGAGCTGCTTGGGCAGGGGGTAGATATCTTTGCTCTTGACTATGATGCTATTCTCACTGCCATGTATGCATTGCCTACTAGTGATGACCGTGCCTGTTCCCTGTGCGTACCGCTTGACCCAGGTATAGAGGCTGCTGCTCTAGGTGCTAGTGCGTCTCCTGCGCTAGGTGCTGGTGAGGCTGCTGCTCTAGGTGCTCGTGCGTCTCCTGCTCTAGGTACTGGTGAGACTGCTGCTCCAGGTGCTGGTGAGTCTGCTCTCTCTGGTACTGCGCCTGCTGAGGCCGACACCTTCACACTTGACTCAGGTGCTTCCCGCTCCTTCTTTCGCGACAGCACCACACTCACGCCGCTCCGTCGGCCAGTTGCAGTCTCACTGGCAGACCCCTCTGGGGGTCCAGTCCTTGCGCACTCCTCCACGGTCCTGCCGTGTCTGGCGGTCCCGTCTGGCTCCCTGTCAGGTCTTCACCTCCCCTCGTTCTCTACGAACTTGGTGAGTGGAGCTGACCTACAGGATGTGTGGGTTGATCAGTTCACCCCTGGAGGTCAGCGTGTGACCCACTGTACGTGCTCCCGGACTGGTCGGCACCTGGCCACGTTCACCCGAGAGCCTGGCTCGAGTCTGTACACACTGACCACTGTGTCCCCTCAGGTACCTGCGTCTGCGTCTGCGTTTGCGTCAGGTCAGCTAGCGGCCCCCTGTTCGTGTCGCGCTTTGTCGCACCAGACCGTCCTGTGGCACCACCGCCTTGGTCACCCCTCGGTGCAGCGCCTTCGTCGCATGCACAGCCGTTTCCTTGTCTCTGGACTTCCAGAGACTCTGCCTCCTCTACCGCCCTCGCCTGCTCCTCCCTGTCTTCCCTGTGTCGAGGGGCGGCAGCGCGCCGCTCCTCACTCCTCCTCGTTCCCTCCCACAGAGGCTCCTTTGCAGACTCTCCACCTGGACGTGTGGGGCCCAGCCCGCGTCCGTGGACAGGGCCACGAGCGGTACTTCCTGCTGGTCGTCGACGACTACACGCGTTACACCACGGTCTTCCCCTTGCGCAGCAAGGGGGAGGTCCCTGATGTTTTGATCCCCTGGATCCGCGCTACTCGTCTCCAGCTCCGCGAGCGGTTCCAGTCGGACTTTCTTGTCCTGCGTCTGCACTCTGACAGAGGTGGTGAGTTCTCCTCAGACCTCTTGGCAGCCTACTGTGCGGAGCACGGCATCCGCCAGTCGTTCACGCTTCCGGCCTCTCCGCAGCAGAATGGGGTTGCTGAGCGCCGCATTGGCTTAGTCATGGAGGTCGCTCGTACCTCCATGATCCATGCGGCTGCCCCCCATTTTCTGTGGCCGTTTGCGGTCCGGTACGCCGCGCATCAGCTCAACCTCTGGCCCCGTGTCTCCTTGCCGGAGACCTCGCCCACACTGCTGTGGACGGGGAAGGTTGGCGATGCGTCGCGTTTCCGGGTCTGGGGTGCTCGTGCCTTTGTCCGCGATACCACCGCGGACAAGCTCTCCGCCCGCGCTGTTCCCTGTGTCTTCCTTGGCTTTGTCCCTGACGCGCCTGGTTGGCAGTTTTACCACCCCACCTCGCGCCGTGTCTTCCCCTCTCAGGACGTCACGTTCGACGAGTCGGTTCCCTTTTACCGTCTCTTCCCCTACCGCACTGCCCCTCTCCCCCCCCCGCCGCTCTTTCTCGCTCCAGGTGCTCCCCAGGTAGACCCCCTCCCCGCTCCCGGTCCTGCTCCTTCAGGTGTGTCTCAGGTAGACCCTCCTCCTCAGGTTGAGGTCACTGGTGACTCAGGTGCTGCTGAGGGTGGTGCTGCTGCTAGGGGTGCTGAGCCTGGGGGTGCGGAGCCTGGGGGTGCTGAGCCTGGGGGTGCGGAGCCTGGGGGTGCTGAGCCTGGGGTGCGGAGCCTGGGGGTGCGGAGAGTGGGGGTGCTGAGCCTGGGGGCGCTGAGGCGTCTGGTGAGCAGTCTCCCGGGAGCGGTCGTCTCCGTAGTCGCTCTGCTGGTGCCTCGCCGCTGCACTCTCGTAGTCGACTCCCTCTCTCCCCACAGCAGCTGTTTGAGTGGTACGCTGGCCGTCAAGGTCGCGCTGCTGGAGCTAGGGGCCCTGGTGCGGGAGGCGCTGGAGCTGGTGACTCTGCCACTGGAGTTGTTTCTACTGGAGGGTCTGGAGCTGCTGAGGGTGCTGGAGCTGGTGGCGCTGGCGCTGGAGGTTCTGGAGCTGCTGGAGGTGCTGGCGCTGGAGGTTCGGGAGCTGCTGGAGGTACTGGCGCTGGTGGCGCTGGAGCTGGAGGTTCTGGAGCTGCTGAGGGTGCTGGCGCTGAGGGTTCTGAGTCTGCTGTTGCGCGGCTTCCTTGGAGTAGCCGCCTTCGTCCGCGTGTGCCTCTCACCTCGCAGCAGCTGCACGACTGGTACGGTCGCCGTCAGGGTCGCGCTTCTGGAGCTCGGGGCTCTGCCGCTGGAGGTACTTCTGCTGTCGTCACTGGAGCTGGGAGTGGTGCTGGTCCCGGAGGTGCTCGTACTGGAGGTACTGGAGCTGCTGGGGCTGGAGGTGCTGAGCCTGAGGGTGCTGCTGCTGGAGGCACTGAGGCTGGAGACCCTGGGACTGGAGGTGCCGATTCTGGGGGTGCTGCTGTTGGTGGAGCTGGTCCTGGGGGAGCTGGCGCTGAGGGTTCTAGAGCTGCTGGAGGTGCTGGCGCAGGTGGCCCTGGAGCTGGAGGTTCTGGAGCTGCTGAGGGTGCTGGCGCTGGAGGTTCTGTAGCTGCTGGTGGTCCTGCCGTTGGTGGCGCTGGAGCTGGAGGTTCTGGAGCTGCTGAGGGTGCTGGCGCTGGAGGTTCTGGAGCTGCTGAGGGTGCTGGCGCTGGAGGTTCTGGAGCTGCTGGAGGTGCTGGAGCTGCTGGGGGTGCTGGTGCTGGTGTCACTACACAGCCGCACCTGTTCTTCGCTCCACCGTCTCCGTCGTCTCAGCCACCGCCTGACTCTGTGCTTCGCCAGGTTCTTAGTCTCCCCTCGTCTACTGGTCTTCCGTTGCAGCCTGGTTCACCACTGCCTGCTCCTTCTCCTTACACTGAGCAGCTAGGGGGTCTTACTGAGCGTCGTGAGCCTGCGTCGCGTCCTGTCTCGCCTGTCTTTTCTGGTCGTTCCGGTCGTCGTGTTCCTCGTCCGCGTCTGCCGACTGTACCCGACACCCACCTCGTAATCCGGCGTCCTTCCTCTCCTCTACAGCGTGTTCCTCTGCCGTCCCCTCCTGCGTCTTCTCTGCCTGTCGTTGCGGACCCCGAGTCTGACCGGTTTCGTGCTGAGCACCCTACTGTCACGCGTCTGTTAGCCACTGTTGTCACTGACCCGTCGTTTGAGTCTGCTGCTACGTCTGCCTTAGTTGCTGAGCTTGTTGACTTTGCTGCTGCCTGTCGTCTAGACTACGCCGCTAGTCTTGTTGCTGAGTCTGAGTCTGTCTGTCCTCCGTCCGTCGGGGGTGAGTGTGCTCTTGGCACGGACGTCCTTGAGGACAGGCAGGAGGACCTTGAGTGTCTTGCAGCCGCTGCGCCTCATCTCGTGTCCATGCTGCTTGCCCCTGAGGGAGACCCGGATGCTCCAGACATCCCGACCCCGCGCTCTTACGCTGAGGCGATCGCGGGTGAGTACTCCTCTCAGTGGCAGACAGCCATGGACGCAGAGATGGCATCCTGGAAGTCCACAGGCACCTACGTCGACGAGGTTCCCCCACCTGGGGCGAACATCGTCAGTGGCATGTGGATTTTCAGGGTGAAGCGGCCGCCAGGTTCTCCGCCTGCCTTCAAGGCGCGTTACGTTGCACGAGGTTTCAGTCAGCGAGAGGGAGTAGACTTCTTCCAGACCTTCTCCCCCACCCCGAAGATGACCACTCTTCGGGTGCTGCTGCACGTTGCCGCTCAGCGTGACTACGAGCTTCACTCTCTTGACTTCAGCACAGCCTACTTACAGGGCAGCCTGCACGAGGAGATCTGGCTGCGCCGCCCACCTGGCTTCACTGGGTCGTTCCCTCCTGGTACCCAGTGGAGCCTCAGGCGGCCGGTCTACGGTCTCCGCCAGGCGCCACGTGAGTGGCACGACACACTGAGGACGACACTTGCGGCTCTTGGGTTTGCCCCGTCGACTGCTGACCCGTCGCTGTTTCTGCGCACCGACACTTCGCTGCCGCCGTTCTACATCCTCGTGTACGTCGACGACTTGGTCTTTGCCACTGCTGACACTGAGGCTCTCGCCTTGGTGAAGTCGGAGCTGCAGAAGAGACACACGTGCACAGACCTGTGTGAGCTGACAAGCTATCTTGGCTTGCGGATCACCCGGGACAGAGCACGCCGCACCATCACACTGACTCAGTCACACATGGTGCAGCAGGTCCTTCAGCGCTTCGGCTTCACCTGGTCCTCGGCACAGCACACTCCTCTGGCTACAGGTCACTCGCTCTCAGCTCCACCTTCGGACGAGTCCCTAGAGCCGAGTGGTCCTTACCCAGAGCTAGTGGGCTGCCTCATGTACCTGATGACCTGCACTCGTCCTGACCTTGCGTACCCTCTTGGCCTTCTGGCTCGCTACGTGGCTCCTGGTCGGCACCGAAAGGTGCACATGGATGTTGCTAAGAGGGTACTACGCTACTTGTGCAGTACATCGGGCATGGGGCTCGTGCTTGGAGGACGGAGCGACGTTGTCCTCACTGGGCACTCAGACGCTTCTTGGGTTGACGACCAGGCTACGCAGCGGTCGTCACAGGGTTACACCTTCAGTCTTGGCTCTGGTTCTGTTTCTTGGCGTTCTACACGCTCGTCTTCAGTTCTCAGCTCCAGTTGTGAGGCTGAGATCTACGCCACAGCCATGGCTGCACAGGAGTTACGCTGACTCACCTACCTGCTGACCGACTTGGGAGAGCGGCCTCGTTCTCCTCCAGTGCTGTACGTCGACAACAAGGCAGCCATTGCCTTGTGTGAGGAGCACAGACTGGAGCACAGAACGAAGCACATCGCTCTGCGTTACTTCCTGGCTCGAGAGTTGCAGCAGCGTGGTCAGCTTCGTCTGCGTTACGTGGCCACTCGGGCCAACACTGCTGATATATTCACCAAGGCACTTCAGTCTGGTGATCATCAGCGTTTCTGCACCGTGCTAGGGCTTGTGCCCACTTTTCCTCACTTGCTGTAGGCTTTGCTTGTACTGTGATCTATATATATATATACCTGCATGCTTGTTTGCTAGGTAGAGATCACTGTGTTGTTTGTTTTGCATATATGCCTCTGCATGTGAACTGGCCTTGTGGCACTTTGCTTGTGCTCAGAGTGTGTGGTGACATTGTGATCCACCCTGAGCTTGCTTTGCTTCTCTTGCTCTCCCCCACTTTGCCTATGGGGGTGTGTCAAAGCATATGCTTGTTATACATGTGTAGGCTGTAGTGGGGTAGCCAATATGGGGTACAGCCCCTTTTAGGGTTTCATACTTGTACCCAACTCTGTCATAGTTCATTCATTCCTGCCTATACTTCTGACAACAGTAACCCGCGACTATTGCTATTCTAGACAGTTACCGTGTTGCACTTCGCAACTGCCTTGTGCGGTTACTGGGCAGTCAAGGGTCACGACCGTTGACTGTCTTCGACTGTTGACCTTCGGGTGACCCTCGACCTTCCGCGTGCTCTATATGAGCTCATGCGGTACTGGTACAAGCATCTGCTTCGCTATGAGGAGACTCGACAGTGGAGAGCCTTCGGGAATGCTTGTAATAACCTTTCGGTTATTCCAACACCCTGTAATTTCAGAATGCTGCTCATTTGTACCCTGTGGTCTCAGGATCAGGGGTTTTTTTATCAGAGTAAATTACTCTGTTTCTCTGAAAATCAGAGTGGTTTCTGGGGGGTCACTCTGACGTTTCTGGGTAACTTTTTTGGAAGATAAGTTTTCTCTGATTTGCCAGGGTTTTGATTTTAGCCACTCTGATAGACCAGTGTAAATTTCTGGCGAATGTATTTTTCTCTGTACAGGGTATAGGCATTTCGACCGAACCCCTTCCCGAACTGGTGGAAGATGGCTAGGCAGACTAGTGATACTATAAGGAATTCCGCCGTTAATACAAATTGTGAACGCGTAGCACAACGATAAATATTATCAGTGAGAGCGCGGAAGGCCTGGGTTCAATACGTGAGAAGAGTTGGCAAAGTAGGTGCACTGATTGGCCAGACTTCTTCTTTTCAGAAGTTAAGTTTTCTCTGACAAATCAGAGTAACGCTCATAATGAACCCTGATTTTCAGAGTTCCCAAAAAAACAGCTCTGAAAATCCGAGTAGTGAAAATCCAAAAAAAAACCCTGCTCAGGATGTTGCTATATGATATGCCCTGAATTTTCAGGATTGCCGTACTGTTTTGCCTTGTAGAGTCAGGATGAATATCGAAAATTCCCCTGCTGCGAATTTTGGGGGGGGGTGCTGGGGTGGGAGGAAGGGGGGGGGTAGGTGGGGTGGGGGCTGGTTTTCCCTTGACACGCGTACGCACCAACCAGCCAACCACCGACCACGCGCTCGTTACCATCAGCCATGCCCAACGCGGACGATGTCACGGGCCACGGCGCCATTAGCATAGGCTGACATGACACTGTTTATGTTTTTTTGCCCTGAGAGGTCAAGATGTATTTCTGCCTAAGGCCTGAAAATACAGGATAGTTAAAAAAATTTGCCCTGAGAAATCAGGGCATTTTTTTGGATTCTGCAAAGTTACCCTGAGGCCTCAGGATGCCCTAGATCCTAGTGAGGGCCCTGACTGGAAGAGTGATCATGCTGAACACCACTCGATGCTGGTGCAGCGTTCAATGTGGTAAACAATCTTAAGAACATTTCATATGTATAAGCCCTATCGTACAGTCCTCATAGCATGTAAAGGTACGCCTTCAGACAGATACACGCTAATGCCTGGGCTACGGAAAAGGAGACCTGTGCTCTGCAAAGCACCGATGCAGTACAACCGTACAAGCCACAAGCTACCCTTGGTGCTAAAAACAATCATGCATACTGCAAGCATGCAGTCCCCTCCCCTACCTGTAAATGAATGACACACTAGGGAAATCTAGATGAATGATGGAAACGGTTGTGAAGGTGGACGCAGGCACTGTAGCTGTGCCGCCCAGTTGACGATAGCAATCGCAACCGACATAAATGACAATTCCAGATACCGTAGTAGGTAGTACATGGCAATTCCAATGGCCTGGACAACTCAGGTGACGTGGGGCTCGGGTCCCACAAGAGGTGGCAAGGGGGCGCGTGGCAGAGAACAGAGACCTTCTGAAGAATGGCACAGCACAGCCGACCAAAAAACCATCTGCCACACCAAAAGCAGTACTGCTGACACCCATGCTGCTCATTTATCTTGGCTCACACCAGTGCTGCTGCTGCTATGGCTGCTGCCTGTGTGCCTGCCGTTGTTTTTTGTCTTCCTATAAGTGCCGATGTCAACCAGGCTGTTGATGACACCAGTGCTGCTGCAGCTGCTGCTACTGCTGCCTTCTTGCCATCACCCCTGCTGCTGCTGCAGCCCGCGCTTCCATCTAAACGAAGCCTTGAAAAACCCTCTGTCATCCCCCCCACTGCCACCACTATTCACAGTGCACATCTGCCTGCCATCTGACTCACTGCTGTCACCCCTGCTGCTGCAGCCCGCTCTTCCCTCTGAACAGCCCCTTGAGCAGCCCTCTCTTCAGTCCCCCACACTGCCATTACTCTTTCACTGCGACCATCTCCCTGGCTGTCTTCCTGCCATCTGCCTGCCTGCCCTCACCCCTGCTGCTGCAGCCCGCTCTTCCCTCGGAACAGCCCCTTGAGCAGCCCTCGCTTCTTCTCAGATGACGATCGTCTCTCATCCCCCTCCCCCCTCGGTGACTGGCCCCCATCCCCACCCGCTCCTCCCCCTCCCCCTCCTCCCGCTCCCCCCCCTAGATTACTCGGCAACGACCCTTGCCTAAGCGCTTGATTCCCCCCCACTCCTCCCCCCCCGCCCCCAATCCCCCCCGCTCCCCCCACGCCAGCAGCAGCAGACATCTTCCTCCCCCCATCCTGCGCCACCACCTCACTCTGAATCGACCAGCTCGCCCGCTCCCCCTGCGCCGCTCCCCCCAGCGCCCCCACCCTCCCCACTCCGCCCCCCGCTCTCCCCGACCCTCCCCCCGCCCCCCCCGGTCCCACTCCCCCATCTATATCTGGCTCCAGGAGAAAAGACAAAACCTCTGCCACGTAATCGTCTGGGATTTCATCTACCACGTCACTGCCGGCCGAGCCCAGGTTCACGTACTTGCCGTTCTTGCACAGCAGGGCGGCTTTCATTGTCGCTTTCTGATACGGCTCGCCGTCGCCGGCCAGGCAGAGCACGGGCATGGGGAGGGTGCTCAGGAGGGCGGCGTGGTCAACGACTGCCATGGCTCGTGTCAGCCAGGGGCGGCGTTCATATGTTTGCAGCATGTCTATCAGTGTGCGCACCTGGTGGGGTGGGGGGAGGAAGAAGGTGGACAGGGTGGGTGTCAGACACAGCAGCAGCAGGCAGGGCAGAGCACGGGCATGGGCAGGGCGCCAAGGAGGGCGGCGTGGTCAACGACTGCCATGGCTCGTGTCAGCCACGGGCGACGCTCGTACGTCTGTAACATGTCTATCAGCGTGCGCACCTGGTGGAGGTGGGGGGATGGGGAGAGGAGAGTGTTGGGCAGGAAGTCGAGGGAGGGGAGGAGGGGGAAAGGAGAGAGGGAGACGGATGTTGCACCTTCAGCTGCTCATCTCGCCTTCGGCTGCTGATCCCATCAAGCACATCTCAAGCTCACCTCCAGGAAAGACACAACTGCACAGCACCCAATAGCACTCCACAGCACTCCACAGCACTCCACAGCACCGCACAGCACCCCACAGCACCCCAAGCTGCTGGCCTCACCTTGAGTTGCCAGGGCACGGGGTAGGGGTATCTCTTCCTTCTCATTCCACAGCATCCCACAGCACCGCACAGCAACCCATCAAACCCAATTACTCGTTTCAACCTCAACCTCCCACGCTCACCTTGAGTTGCCAGGGCACGGGGTAGGGATATCCCTTCTCTAGGAAAGTCGCTACAGTGCCCTCCAAATCGCCATCATAGCCGGGAGGCTCCTCCCTCAGCACGCCCCCCCCCCCTCACTCCTCCCTTCATCTGTTTGACCTGCTGCCCTCACCTTGAGTTGCCAGGGCACGGGGTAGGGGTATCTCTTCTCCAAAACCGTGGCCACAGTGCCTTCCAGGTCCCCGCCGTAGTCGGGAGGCTCGTCCCTCAGCACGTCCCCCCCCCTCGCTCTTCCCTCAGCACGTCCCCCCCCCTCGCTCTTCCCTCAGCACGTCCCCCCCCCCTCGTTCCTCCCTTCACCTGCTCGACCTGCTGGGCTCACCTTGGCCTCCTGGCCTCGTGGTCTCACCTTGAGTTGCCACGGCACGGGGTAGGGGTATATCTTCTTTAAAAACGTCGCCACTGAACACAGCACCCCACAGCACCCCACAGCACCCCACCTAAAGCTGCTTCTCACCTTGAGTTGCCATGGCACGGGGTACGGGTATCTCTTCTCCAGAAACGTGGCCACAGTCCCCTCCAAGTCCCCATCGTAATCAGGAGGCTCCTCCCTCAGCACGTCCCCTCGCTCCATGAAGCCCCAGCAGCCAGACACCCCACGGCACCTCATAGCACCCAACGAAACCCACCTTGAAACCTGCTGGCCGCACCTTGAGTTGCCAGGGCACGGGGTAGGGGTATCGTTTCTCCAGAAAGGAAGCGACAGTGCCCTCCAAATCGCCATCGTAATCAGGAGGCTCCTCCCTCAGCACGTCTCCTCGCTCCATGAACCCCAGCATGGGCACGCCCCACAGCACCACTCGCCGCACCACCTGCGGTAAATCTGAGGCAATTTGCAGCGCCACAGTCGCTCCCGTTTGGTGTCCAATCTGTGCGGGTTAAGAGAGGGTGGGTGGGGGAAACGGCGAAGAACAATGAAATATAGAGGTGGAGACTGGTGGGGAGTGGTGAGAAGGCCCCCCTCGCTCCATGAAGCCTAGCATGGGCACGCCCCACAGCAGCACCCTCCGCACCACCTGGGGGAGGTCTGACGCGATTTGCAGCGCCACTGTTGCCCCTGTCTGGTGCCCGATCTGTGCGGGTGGGGGGGAAGCAGGGTGTGGAGGGAGGGACAGGTTTGGGAAACAGCACCACCTGGGGAAGGTCTGAGGCGATTTGCAAGGCTACTGTCGCCCCTGTCTGGTGCCCGATCTGTGGGGTTAGGGTGGCGGCACATGGGGGGGAGGGGGGAGTGGGGTGGCGGGGGAAACGGCAGGAAGAAATAAGTTGGGGGTTGGCAAACAGCGAGAAGGGTTGCAGAGCGTGAGAGAGGGTCCCCTTGGTCGCTCCATGAAGCCCAGCATGGGCACGCCCCACAGCACCACTCGCCGCACCACCTGGGGGAGATCCGAGGCGATCTTAAGTGCTACTGTTGCCCCCGTCTGGTGCCCGATCTGTGGGGTTGAGAGGGGTGGGGAGCGGTAAGAAAGGTTGCAGCACGCCCCACAGCACCACCCGCCGCACCACCTGGGGGAGATCCGATGCGATTTTTGGTGCTACTGTTGCCCCCGTCTGGTGGCCTATCTGTGTGTGTGGTAGAGGGATGGGGGTGGATGGGGGGGGAAGGGGGGGGCACGTGGCGGAAACTGCAGGAAACAGGGGATGGGGATGTCTGTTGGTGGGTGGGGTGTGGTGCTGGTTGGGGTAACAGGGGATGGCAAGGGGTAGATGGGTGCGGTGAGTTGGGGAGGAGGGGGATTGGGTGGGGGAATAAGACTCTGCGTGCACGCCATGTGAAAGGGTCAAATTCTCTTACGTGCCCCGGTCAGGCCGACGGGGCGCGACGGTGACAGTTGGCCGAAGGCTGGTCCGCTACTATGCATACATTGGGTTTGTGCCGTTGTTGGGCGTTCGTTCGTACTGACTCCGTCCAACCAACAGGGCTCCTCATCCCCCCTCCCCCATCCCCCTCCCCACTCCCCTCCCCACTCCCCCTCCCCACTCCCCCTCCCCACCCCCCCTCCCCCCTCCCATCTCCCCTTCCCACTTCCCCCTCCCCGTTCCCCCCGCATTCAGATGGCCCCAGAGTATAGTAATGCCCCTCACTCCGCCCGCTCTCCCCCCTCCACACCCCCCACTCAATCCCGCACCCTCCTTCCCTTCTTCCCCCATCTTTCCCTTCACTTTCCGTTTCTTTTCCCTCTCATCCCCAGCGACCATCTCTCTTCCCCTCCCTTCTCCCCCTCCCCTCTTTTCCCCCCCTCCCAAACTCCACTCATATTCGACGCTTACCAAGTCGATGGTGTGGGTGAATCTCAGCCCTTGGATCGCCTGCAGCACGATCTCCGCCACGTCAGCGATCGTCAGCTCCACGGACGAACGGCTGGATTCGCCGCAGTTGGGCAGATCGACGGCCACGGCGTGCAGCCCCCGGGCGGCAAAGCGCTTGAGCGCGGAGGAGAACATGGAGGAGGATTGCGGGGCGGCATGCAGGAGCAGCACGGACGGCATGCCTTGTCCGCATCTGCACGTGGGAAAAGGTGGGGGGAGGTGTGTTGCGGGAGGAAGCGGAGGGGAAAGGCAGGGAGGAAGGGGGGAGGAAGTGGGGAGGGGAGGAGGGCAGGAAAACGAAAGAGCGGGAGTTGAATGAGGAAGATGACGGGAAACGAGAAGACGGGACGAGGTACCGGGGAAGGAGGAATGGGGGAGAGGGGGAGAGGAATCGGGAATAATGGGGAAGAAGGGGAGGGGGATGGGGGGAGAGAAGGGCAGGAAGGGAAAGGTAGGGGTTCCTAGAGCGACGTTGAAAGGAATGCTTTCACCACGCGCGGGCTGTGTGGATAGTCGCAACGAGGTGTTTCACAGATTCTCAAAACTACCAGGTGCAGAGAGAGGGGGGGAGGGGGGGAGGGAGAAAGGATGGGTGGGGGTGAGTGGGCTGCTGAAACGTCAAGTTGAAAACCCTAGAGCGTCGGGATGGCATCATGTAGCTCCTTGGGACAGCGTATCCGTAAGTAGCTCACTGAATCAACTCAATAAAAATTCCTTCGCTTACATGTGCGGTGTTTGTGGCTATAACTACGGTGAACTTTTATTCGATCCATGACTTACCTCATTAGCTCACATTCGGTCGTGTATCTTAGCGTATTTATAGCAATAGTGTATCATAATTGCAGTTAACTCACCTGCGGAAGTGTATCTGGTCGTACTTATAGTGATAGTGTACAATTGTAGTTAACTCACCTACGGAAGTGTATCTGGCCATAATCCGTATCCACATAACCCTTGACAACGTCAAGACCTCTTGCGCTTCCCATCGGCTCCTCCCCGCCGTCGATTCCCAACGCCGCCTCTCCTCCGCCGTCGATTCACAACGCCGAATCTCCGCCGTCGACACACAACGCTGACGGCGCGACAGCGATCCCACTACGGGCGCCGTGGATATACGCACGCCGACTCCCCACCGTCGATCTGGAAATACCAGCCAGCAAACCAAGACCTTGGTCTGTACGCGCTACGAGGCGCGTTGAGGCCGAGCGACGCGTTTGAGCCTGGCGCCGTAAGATCGCTCGCACTGGGAGGAAATCGAAGCCACTTTTGAGGCGCCTCAAAAGCCGAAAGACGAGTTTGAGCCCGGCGCCGCAGGATCCCACGCACTGGGAGGAAATCGAAGACGATATCGCGACTCGGTATTGATGAAGATAGCGTAACCTTACGAATACGCCCAGCCCGGTCACGCTGAACGACAAGACTATTTGATAATTAAATGTCGAACATTTGGCGATGTAAGGGTGATCCCACCTACTGAAACAAAAATAGCTTTCTAACGCACGATCGCAGCACCTATGCAATCTTGTTAATCGACAGAACGTGCGAAGAATGAATGAAGGGGGAACGAAATGACCTCGTCAAGAGGTTCTGGGACGCAAGGTCCCGCCGATCAAGCAGACGAGTCGACGTTCCTTGATCAAATCAGCGGGTTTTCGTTATTTTCTTGACGTACCGCAAGTGTAGTGACCAGCAGTGCTGAATTACTATCTAACATGCGTCTCAGTGTGACGTCGCCCTAACGGCTCGCTCCACGTGCGGCCCCGGAATGTGGACATTGTTCCTGCTAAGAACCAGTCGGATCTAGACCAAGTGTAGCGGTTTTTTTTTTTAATCTGTTTCGATGCTCTTCCTCTGACGTCTACGCGCGCGGGACTAATTCCCGCATGCGTCGACAATCGCAAAAAATATCTGGCTTCTCCTAGAATTTACAAAAATGCGTTACTTTAGGCACGCGGGGCAAAAATCACGTCTGGTCCGCGCGTGGAAAAAGGCCCGCTGGTATCAACCAAGCAGACAGAAGTTGGTTTTTACCTAGGAAGTTTAGGGTTCTGGTAAAGAGCCACCGCAGAAAGGGCGCGCAAACATCTACCAAGCAGTACACGTAGGAAGTCGGTTTGTTTGGAACAAAAAGAACAAATTGAGGCACTGATTGCATCGAGGAACGACAACACCCCTATTTGCCGAAGAATTGGCAACATTCACGGTTGCAATCACGCGATACAGTAAGTGCAAGTCGTTAACACCGCGAATGAAGACACCTGCAATCACGCTTAAAAAACAAAGCAAGGAGACAGCAGAAGCAGAAGGGTGGTGGAAAAGTTTGGAACTTGGGAGAGGGACCAAAGCGAAGCAGCAGCAAAGCAATCATCATAAGGAAGGAAGATGCAAAGGAGGCGAGGCAGAGGGATGGATGAATGAATGCACGCTGCTGCTGCTGAGTGCGAAGCGAATGCATTGCTGAGTTCGAATGAATGTACTGCTGCCCACTGACGAAAACCACGACCAGTCCATGAGTGAGTGTGACTCCCTGTGACGTGCACCTTATGGTCCCTCCCAAGTTCCCAACCCTCTTCCTTCCCTACCACACCCACTCCCCCCCCCCCCCTCCCCCCCCCCCCTCCGTTCTCTCCTCCCTTCTTTCCCACCCTCTTTCCAAATGGAAACAAGGCAAGTGGCTGTACTTAACCAACAAGGTTTTCCACTTGATCAGGACGACTTACACGCGTGATAACAGCGGAACACAGTCGATGAGTTTGAATTTCTGGGAATGGTGGGAGATTTGGGGAAGTGATATTTTTGCAGCAAGGGATACAGCAGCAGGAACGAGGAGGCAAAACCATCCGACAGGTTCTGAAAATGATCATATCAAGGAAATTCAGGTGCGATTCTGAACGATACAGAACGATGGAGCAGCCGACAATGACGGGATGCAGACGAGGACAGCATTGGAAGTTGGCCGTAGTTGTGAGCGAATAATTAGGCGAATGATTCGTCGGCAGGATACATCGCCAAGCCTCGTTGAGCTACAGTAAGAGCGGAAAGTACAGTACGATGCATCATGCACGGAACGACTGGTTGGCGTGGTTCGTTTGTCGCCGCACTCACCAATTGCACAATTTTGTTTTGAATAGTTTTTTAACACAAATAGGAATACACTAACCAGATCATAAAGCAATTCAATCAAACAACCTCTCCCCTGTCGCAAATGCGCAGAAAATTGCCGCACTCAGCACACATAGTCCAGCTGGCGTAACAAAAGCAAGCCACCATCCGAATGCAATATCCGTAGCCCATGCTTGGAGAATTAACCCTGTTGCTGCCACCCCCACGATACCCGCCAATGTCCCAGCAGTATTGGAGATACCCATAACGGGGCCTGCATATCTCGGTGCAATATCCATGTGGTTCACTGAGAAGCCCGCGCGTGCAAATGCACAAGCACCCAGAGTTATGGTTGAGCATAAAATAGCTCCCGTAACCGACGAAAGAACCGGCATCAGGCATAGAGCCACGGCTCCAATGAGAAACCCAACTGTATTCAGAACCTTCCGGGTAGCTGCGATCGACAGGAACTGCGACGTGATAAGGAAATCAGCAGCTACACCGCCAACGTTGGAAAATATCATCATAATGTAATATGGGAGGGATTTGCCGATGCCGATGCTTTGAAGTGACGTGTGTAGCGCTTGCTCGAAGTAGGAAGGAAGCCAGTTCATAAGCACGTAAAGTGCGTAATGAAAAGTGTAGTTATTAATAACTATAGCCCAAATGGCCCAGCTGCTCATCATGGCCCCCCAGGGAATAGCCTTACTGCTGCTACAGCTGCTGCTGCTTCCACCACTCCCAACCGCACTGTCTTTCACATTATCTTCCTGCAGGAGATCATGCTTACTACCAGGTAAACGGGGAGACAGCGGGTTCCCATCACCACCGCTGCTACCACCACCACCACCACCTCCGTTCCCTCTTCCCACCCCTCCTCCCCCTGGCGGATCCTTCGAAAACAGCCGCACCCACAGCACCACCCACATCAACCCCAGCCCAGCTGACCACCGAAACACCGCTGCCGGGCCACCCCAGGGCGCCTCCCCCGCCGCTACAGCCGGCATGAGCGACATAGCCGCCCCGGCCCCGAGATACATACCGGACATTGTGAGGCTGACGGCTCGGGATTTTTCGTGGGGCGGGATGCAGAGGGCGAGCACTGTGTGGATGGAGGGGAAGATGAAGCCCTGCGTGGCGCCGACTAGGAAGCGGATGAGGAGCAGCGCGAGGAGGGAGGGCGAGGTGAGCGAGGAGGAGGAGGGGTGGGAGGGAGTGAGCAGGGAGAGGGCGGTCCAGGCGAGGAAGGCCACTGTGATCACCCGCCTGCCTCCGTAGCGCTGTGCTGCAGAGCTGCCCGGTACCTGGAAGGGAGTTTGGAAGAAGGCAAAGGGTGGAGGGGAGGGATGCAGAGAGCGTTTTGAGTCGACTCAAAAGACACCATTCTCGTGGGGAGGGATGCAGAGAGCGAGCACTGTGTGGATGGAGGGGAAGATGAAGCCCTGCGTGGCGCCGACTAGGAAGCGGATGAGGAGGAGCGCGAGGAGGGAGGGCGAGGTGAGCGAGGAGGAGGTCGGGTTTGAAGGAGTGAGGAGGGAGAGGGCGGTCCAGGCAAGAAATGCCACGGTGATGACCCGCCTGCCTCCGTAGCGCTGTGCTGCAGAGCTGCCCGGTACCTGGAAGGGAGTTTGGAAGAAGGCCAGGGGTGGAGGGGAGGGATGCAGAGAGCGTTTTGAGTCGACTCAAAAGACACCATTCTCGTGGGGAGGGATGCAGAGAGCGAGCACTGTGTGGATGGAGGGGAATATGAAGCCCTGCGTGGCGCCCACTAGGAAGCGGATGAGGAGGAGCGCGAGGAGGGAGGGCGAGGTGAGGGAGTGAGGAGGGAGAGGGCGGTCCAGGCGAGGAAGGCCACTGTGATGACCCGCCGGCCGCCATAGCGTTGCGCTGCAGAACTTCCAGGTACCTGGAAGGAGATTATGAAGTAAGAGGGAGGAGGAAGAGGGGTGGGAGGGAGTGAGCAGGGAGTGGGCGGTCCAGACGAGGAAGCCTACAGTGATGACCCGCCTGCGTCCGAAACGCTGCACTGCAGAGCTGCCTGGGACCTGGAAGAGAAATGAGGGGAGGGAGGGCGAAGATGGGAGAGTAGGTTCAAGCATTTACCACCACCAGGCGAGGACGGCGATGGTGATGACCTTTGAGACGTCCCAAAAGGCGAGGACGGCGATGGTGATGACCTTTGAGACGTCCCAAAAGGCGAGGACGGCGATGGTGATGACCTTTGAGACGTCCCAAAAGGCGAGGACGGCGATGGTGATGACCTTTGAGACGTCCCAAAAGGCGAGGACGGCGATGGGTGTTGACCCGCAAGCCTTTATAGCGCTGTAAGGCCGGGCTACATGGGAAAGTATCTGAAAGATACCTGAGGAGCCACCTGAGGAGATACCTGAGGAACTACCTGAGGAGATACCTGAGGAGATACCTGATGATACAGAGACGAGGGGAAGCAAGGGTCGGCGAAACGGAGTGCAGGGAGGTAGTTGCAACCTACCCAGATGCTTAAGGGCGCATTCGCATCACATTCATCTGCAAAAGGGCGTGTTCGCAAGGAGGCACCCACCTGGGAAAGGGCGTATCCGTAATAAAACGCCGAGAGCACCCATCCCTTAGTGGCCTGATCCACGTGGTTGCGATTAGCTACTAACGAGTACGCCACGCTGAACCCCACGCGTTCGATATAACACACCGTGGTGCATGCTGCTGTCAGCAGCACCACCACGTACCGTTGCGGCATTCGCGCCAGAAAACGCCGAAACCGCGGAAACCCTAAAAAGCCTAATAACGATGATGAGGGTTGACGGGTTTGCCAGGGGGTTGGATGGTGGGTTGGCATGCCGGTCGCGGTGGTGACGGTGCTGACGGCGATGACGGCGCTCAAGATGCTGACGGTGTTAGATGGGACGAAGCGTCAGTTGGAAGGCCATACATGCTGGCTGGGATCGCGCCGTCGAATGTCACAACCAATCATGAGAGTATTACTGCGACGCGCCGCATCGCACTGCTTTGCTACTTATTGCTGCTTTGCTGCGGATTGCCGCTTCGCTATTGCGCAGTGTGATCACAAGAAACAGATCTAGGCGAGTGGAGGTGGTGCTCACGTTTCGAACGTCGCAATTGGTGGTGAATAACGCTAAATGGGTGCAGAGAAGGAAAGAATGTAATGTCAGAATAAACGGCCAATCACATTAACACATGTACTTTGAGTACCCCGTTTGTTATGAGTTGTAATGGAGAGTGCGCGGAATAACGAATAACGAAGCTGTGACTTCATGAACTGTCTATTACAATGAAGGCACGCGACTATATAGTGCATACCCTAGCTCGGAGGGAACCTCGGGAAACGAGGTTGGGTGCAGGTTTGGCGACGGAAAGCCGAAGGCGACGCGGAGGAGCCTCGCCATCGTTGATGTCGGCCGAACGCGCGAAGTCCGAAAATCGGGGTTGTACGCGTAGCAGTCAACCCCGGTAAGGATAAAGGAAAAATCCTTACACTACCCCCCCCTTTAAGCAAGGTGGTCAATATCCGCAACTCGCTTGCGGACGAAATAATCACCAAGAAGCGGGGAAGCTTCAAGCGATGCGGATGGCACCCACGTGTCGTCCTCACTGGTGAGGTCAGTCCATCGGACTAGAAAGTCCACGTGGCGTCCAGTGGCGTCGAGCCGGATCCGATGTCCGAGAATCTTTGAGGGGTCGGTGGTCGGTTCCGGGACAGGTCGAGCTGTCGGGGCGGCGTTCTGGCGCGCAATGTCTGTCGTGGCAGGCACGAATTTGCGAAGGAGGCTGACATGGAAGGCGTCGTGTATACGCCAGTCGTCGGGTAGTAGCAGCTTCGCAGTGACATGTGTCACCATCTGGATGATGCGGAAAGGCCCACAAAATCGTGGCCGTAGTTTGTTCGAGCCGGGCAGGCGTAGGTTTTTCGTGTCGAGTAGCACTAGTTGCCCAGGCGTCATGACGATTTCTCGTCGTAGGAGATCCGAGTATTTCCGGGCAGTAATATTCGCCTTGCGAATAGCGTCGGCTGCTTTCTCGCGGATCTCTTGAAGTTCTGTCACAAATGTTTGTGACCGTGGGACCGGGTTGTCGAGTATCGTGGTGGTTGGCACCACCGGGTCCATCCCATAATTCAGGAAAAACGGGGAGTGATTAGTCGTGCTAGACGGTGCGTTGTTGAACGCGAACTCCAGCATGGCGAGTGACATTTCCCAGCGAGTTGGGTCGGGGCAGTTTGTCCTGATCAGCTGCTCCATCGTCTGATTGGTTCGCTCGGTTTGTCCGTCGGTTTGTGGATGATATGCTGATGCGAACTGTAGCTTTGTGCCGTACTGCACCCACGTCTCCTTCCAAAATCTTGAAGTGAACTTCGGATCTCTGTCGCTGACGATCGCCGACGGGATTCCGTGTAGTCGCACGACGGTTGATATGAAGAGGCGCGCAGTTTCTTCGGCTGTGATTGTTGTACGACACGGTGCGAAGTGTGCCATCTTCGTGAGGCGATCGACGACGACGAGTACCGCGTCGTTCCCGGATGGCCCAGCTGGCAGCCCTGTGACGAAGTCCATCGTCACCTGTTGCCATGGTCGCTCGGGTGGCTCCAGTGGTTGCAGCAATCCAGCTGGCCGCTGTCGTGTCGATTTCATGGCTTGGCACACCCTGCATGAGGACACATATCGCTGCACGTCGTTAGAGGAATCAGGCCAGTAATATTGACGGTGCAACAGATTCTGGGTTTTATCAACCCCGAAATGTCCGGAGAGGTTTGAATCGTGGACCTCTTGGATAAGGAGTTCACGCAGCAGCCGGTAAGCGGGAACCCAAACCCGGTCAGTTCCGGCCTTTAGGTAATAGTTCCCCTTTTGCGTCGTTGCCTGCTGGTGGTTTCCAGTCGTGAAGTACGGGTCCGTAGTGTAGCCGTGGTTGAATAGTCCCGTAAGTAGTGGGTTCGAGTGGGTGATGAGTACTGCAGCGGATTGAACTGTTGGTCGGGTAAGGGCGTCGGCGATGTTATTCGCCCCTTTCTTGTACGTGATGCGGTAGGTGAAGAGGCTCTCCATGTAATTGAGCCAACGAATTTGTCGCGGGTTGAGGTTGGGCTGAGCTCGCAGGTACTGTAGGGACTTGTGGTCCGTGCGAACAGTGACGTCGGCGCCCACCAAGTAGCAGCGCCATAGTTTGAACGCATGTATAATTGCGAGCATCTCCTTGTCGTGTATCGGGTAGTTGCGCTCAGCAGACTGCAGCTTGCGTGATTCGTAGGCAATCGGCTGCAGACCGTCTCCGAAATCCAGTAGAAGTACAGCTCCGATGGCGAAATCTGAGGCGTCGGTGATGACTTCGAACGGCTTCGATGGATCGGCGATGCGTAGAACCGGAGGGGATACCAGAAAATTCTTTAGTTCCTGAAAAGCCGCCTCTGCTTCCTCCCCCCACACAAAATTGATGTCCTTGTGCAGCAGGTCGGTTAGCGGGCCGGTTATCCCCGCCATATTCGGGATAAATCTCCTGACATAATTCACGAACCCAGAAAACTCTGAAGTTCCGTGATATTCGTCGGGGACTTCCACTCCTGTATAGCCTTGATTTTCGCCGGGTCGATTTTTATGCCGTCGCGGGAGATGACGTGTCCCAAAAAATCCAACTCTTGCTTAAAAAACTCACACTTAGAACCTTTGGTGATGAGGCGGTTCTCCTGTAACCGCTGGAAAATCGCGTCGAGGTCGCGGAGGTGTTGTTCTCTTGTCCTGCTGAAAATCAAAATATCGTCCAAGTAGACGATCACACACTTGTCAAGAAATTCCCTGAAAACTCGGTTCATGGTCAGTTGAAAAGTCGATGGCGCGTTTGTGAGGCCGAACGACATCACTTGGAATTCGTAGCTTCCGTAGCGGGTGCGGAACGCGGTCTTGTAACGATCCTCTGCGAAGACCCGTATCTGATGGTAACCGCCACGTAAGTCGATTTTCGAGAAGTAGCGAGCGCCGCAAAGTTGGTCGAGGAGGTCGTCGGTGCGTGGGATCGGGTAGCGAGACTTGATTGTAACCCTGTTGAGCGCGCGATAATCAATACACATGCGAAGCCCACCGTCCTTTTTCGGGGTGAACAAGATCGGGGCCGCGTAGGGAGACGTACTGGGTCTGATAAACCCTTTCTCCAATAAGCCATCCAGTTGGCTTCGCAGCTCCTCGATTTCCGGTTGGGTCAACCGCCACTGTGTACGAACAGTCGGTTGCGCGCCAGGTTCCAGTTGTATTTTGTGGTCCTCGGGTCGTTCGGGTGGCAGTCCAGGTGGCAGGCCGTCGGGGAAGATGTCCGGGTACTGTCGTATCAGCTCCGCTAAATCCGGCGGTACAGCTGCACACAGCTTCTCGATGTCTTGTCCGTCGGTGTCGGTTGCCAACTCGCGTAAGCATACAGCGTACAGCTGCGCGCCCCTGTTGAAATGGCGAGCTATAGTGATAGCTTTGACGCACGGGGCTTGGATGTAGTCAGGTGTCCATGCAGGCAGTTTAACTAGCCCCTCGTGCTTATTGATGCAGCACGATCCCGTTGTCCAGTCGATGACGGGGTTGTGTCGTCGCAGCCAATCACGTCCCAGCAGCACGTCGCAGCCATCCAGAGTCGTCGCGAGAAACTTCATGCTGAAGCCGAAAATGTCGCCGCACTCAATCCTCACCGTCCGTGTTTCTTCCAAAATCGCCAGAGGCGTCCCATCCACGAGGCGAGCGTCAATTTCGGGCAGACACCTGTCAAGTTGCAGCTTGCATTTTTTTGCTGTCGCCAAGTTGAAGAGGCTATGGCGGGCCCCTCCGTCGACGAACATTTTCAGAGTAATTTTTAACACTGTGCCAACGACCAGCATAGGGTGATCCACATGAGTATCCCCGTTATTCGGCCGAGTGCGATCGATTGCATGAATCGGAACCACTACTCGGTGGGGATGTTGGTGTTCGGGCGACGAAGCATAGTCAGTAAGGGGCCCGTAAATTACTGACTCTTCCCATTTCCCTGCTCCCTCCTGTCGTTCCCCTTCGCCGGTGTTTTCTCGGGGCATTCTCTTGCGTAGTGACCCGTCTTCCCACACTTAAAACACGTCCCTGTAAAGGGGCGGTCTGGTGTGTGGACTACGTTGATTGTGGTCCGTTGGGTCTGTCCACGAAGACGGATTCCTTCCCGGGAACCTGCCCTCGCATACTGCATCAACGCGTCTGTAGACTCAGCTAACCGTATGGCTTCCAGGAACGAAGTCGGGCGGCATCGGCGCACCTCGTACTGTATCTCGTATTTCAGGCCGCTGATGTATTTATCTAACCGCTCTGCTTCCGCCATGTCGTCCACTTGGTCAGCAAAGGCCATAAACGACGCCGTGTAGTCTTGAACAGATGCCAACTGCGACCAGTTACGCAGCTTCATTCGAGCTTGCTCCGAAGCGGATACGTGCTCGAAGCGATCTCGTAAGGCTGCGCCCCACTCCTTCCACGTGCGTATCTTGGTCACTCCGAAGATTGAGGTTGCCCCTTGATTAGCCGATGTCAAGGTCCCGTCTGCCGCATGTGTCACACCTGTCGGAGTCCCTGTGTCCAAGGTGTGGCACCACCATTCAAGCGCTGCTGTCAGAATCTTAGAGAGAACAAGAATGATGAACTAGCAGAAAGTTGGGTACAAGTAGGAAACCCTAAGTTTGTTGTACCCCCTAAGGCTAAACCCACTATAGCCTACACAATGTAAACATATAATGTTTGACACACCCTTATAGGCTAAGTGGGGGAGAGCAAGGGGTCACAAGACCAGTCAAAGCAAGGCAAAGCAAACGAAGCTCAGGGTGGATCTCAAGGATACCACACAAATTCCGAGCACAAGCAAGTGGTCACAAGACCAGTTCACATGCAGTTTGATAATATAACAAGAGGTACAGTGATCACAACCTAGCAAGTGTAAGCATGCAGGTATATATATAAAGATCACAGTACAAGTAGAGTCAAGAAGTGAGCAAGTGAGGGAGAGTAGGCACAAGGCCTAGAACAGTACAGAAACGCTGATGATCTCAAGGCTGAAGCGCCTTGGTGAACACATCAGCAGTGTTGGCCCGAGTGGCCACGTAAGTAAGACGAAGCTGACCACGCTGCTGCAGCTCTCGAGCAAGGAAGTAGCGCAGAGCGATGTGCTTCGTTCTGTGCTCCAGTCTGTGCTCCTGACACAAGGCAAGGGCTGCCTTGTTGTCGACGTACAGCACTGGAGGAGAACGAGGCCGCTCTCCCAGGTCGGTCAGCAGGTAGGTGAGCCAGCGTAGCTCCTGGGCAGCCATGGCTGTGGCGTAGATCTCAGCCTCACAACTGGAGCTGAGAATAGAGGAAGAGCGTGTAGAGCGCCAGGAAACAGAGCCAGAGCCAAGGCTGAAGGTGTAACCCTGAGACGACCGCTGCGTAGCCTGGTCGTCAGCCCAAGAGGCGTCTGAGTGTCCAGTGAGGACAACGTCGCGCCGTCCTCCAAGCACAAGCCCCATGCCCGACGTACTGCACAAGTAGCGCAACACCCTCTTAGCGGCATCCATGTGCTCCTTCCGGTGACGGCCAGGAGCGACATAGCGTGCTAGGATGCTAAGAGGGTATGCAAGGTCAGGTCGAGTGCAGGTCATCAGGTACATGAGGCAGCCCACAAGCTTTGGATACGGGCCACTCGGCTCTACGGACTCATCCGAAGGCAGAGCTGAGAGCGAGTGACCGGTAGGCAGAGGAGTGGGCTGAGGCGAGGAGTACGTGAAGCGGAAGCGCTGAAGGACCTGCTGCACCATGTGTGACTGAGTCAAGGTGATGGTGCGCTGTGCTCTGTCCCGGGTGATCCGCAAGCCAAGATAGCTTGTCAGCTCACCCAGGTCTGTGCACGTGTGTCTCTTCTGCAGCTCCGACTTCACGTGGGCGAGTGCCTCAGTGTCAGCAGTAGCAAAGACCAAGTCGTCGACGTACACGAGAACGTAGAACGGCGGCAGAGTGGTGTCGGTGCGTAGAAACAGCGACGGGTCAGCAGTAGAAGGAGCAAACCCAAGAGCCGCAAGCGTAGTCCTCAGTGTGTCGTGCCACTCACGGGGTGCCTGGCGGAGACCGTAGACTGGCCGCCGGAGGCTCCACTGGGTACCAGGAGGGAACGACCCAGTGAAGCCAGGTGGGCGGCGCAACCAGATCTGTCACCGCATATGCATGTGATGCATATGCAATAACAGTAGAAGGATGGAACAGGGTGGGCTTGACATGACAATGATAGGATGATGAGTTAGTTATATGTATGTGAAACAACAAGTAGGAATGGGTGTAGGGGGAAATATGGTTACTGTTGGGAAAGGGTGTAGAAGGGGGGAAATGGGATCGTGGCGGTTGGATTTGGGAGGGAAAAGGCCTCGACAGGCGAAACCTGCCAAAGCGGGTAACACCCCACCCGAGCCGCACATGTGGAAACGTGCAGCCTTGGGTGGGGTCATAGGCTGCTCCCTCCCATCCCCTCCTTGCTTTCTAGTGTGTAATTCTCTCGAACTAGTGAATCTGGTTGTCTCACGCTCTAGCACACGACAGCACGACACTAAGAGGGAACCTACGGGGTGGGGGACGAGACTCTTTCATTACACACTAGAAAGGCATACGGAGGCTAGGCTCGAACGAGATGGATAAGCACGAACTGCGTTGGGGTAGGGCGTATAGCCGTCGGGAGGAAGAGCGAGAGCGTCGCGAACCGTCCCGAGAACGTGGGCGATCCTGGGAGCGGTCGCCGCGCCGCCCCGCTTTCCGCGCGGATCGGGTTCCGGCTGTGAGTGACGGTCGAGCGATGGATGCACGCGCGAGCGGCGGAGGCCGCGTCGATCGGACAGATCGAGAGGCGTGGCCGCGAGAGAATGTACGCGGAACGGGCGTAGAGGGCGGGAGTCACCGCGGCACCGGGACGTTCCACTCGCCGGAAGAGCGCGGAAGGCGTCGCAATGAGTGAGGGCGGTGGCTGGGCTTTGCAGAACGATCCCGCGGACGAGAGCGGGATGGCGGGATCGACGCGCACGGAATGGACTCGGGGCGCAATGTGCCTCGGGAACGGACGCCGGAGCGAGACGCGGAGGACGCGGAGAACGCGGTGGACGCGGAGGACGCGGAGGACGCGGAGGAGGAACCAGAGGGGCCGCACGAGGAGGCGGATGTGGAAGGGGCGGATGAGGCGCAGCCAGGGGGGACCGGCAAAGCGGGAGCCACGCCGGCGGAGGGTCAAGCGGAGACAAGTGAGGCGGCAGCTGCAAGGTCGGAGGCCCTGCTGTCGGGAGCGCGCGAGCGAGAGGGTCCCCACGGGGGGGGCCGGCACGCGGCGGACTCCAGACTACGGTAGCGAGGGACACCGGGAAGAAACGAACGAGCGGGGCAGGCGCCGAGCCCGCGCCGCAAGGGGAAGGCGGAGAGGTCACGCTCGCCGGAGAGAGAGCGGCGCCGCGAGGAGTGGCGCGTGGGCGAGTTCCGCCCGCACGGCGAGCGCCAGGAACAAGGGGAGTGGAGCGGCGGCGCCGCGCAGTCGGCGGGACGATGGCAGCCGCGGGGTGACAGGAGGCAGGCAGCGGAACCTGCGTCGCCGAAGCGGCACGGTCAGCAGCAAGGGGGGCGCAGCAGCACCAGGCGCTCGCCAGGAGGGATGGGGCAGAGAGGGCGGAGAGACAGTAGTTGGTCCCGCTCGCCTGCTGGACGTCACGCGCGGAGGGAGAAGCACGACGGGGAGCAGCGATCACCGGAACGGCGCCTGCCGCGCACTTGGCAGGAACACCTGGACACGTGGTCACCATCACCAGAGAGGCGGCCGCGGCACGAGACGGGCAGGTGGGAGGAGCGGGAGGCGCGCGTGCCGCCGGCGCCGCAGTGGGGACGGACAGAAGGGCGGGGAGGATCGTGGGAGAGGCGGAACGAGTCCGGAGGGAGCCGCCAAGAGGGCAGGACCGGGGGCGGAACCTTGGCGCAGGGAGCAGAGCGGGCACGTGAGGCCAGAGAGGGCATGCAGAGGGCACGGGAGAGGGGACCAGAGGAGAGGCGGACAGAAGGGGCCAGAGAATCATGGGGAGAAGGGCGGGGGGGTGGCACCGGTACCCCGCGAGTGGAAGTGCCCGCCAGATTCTCAGGCGACCAACGAGCAGGGCCGACCCTCAAGAACTACCTCATGCAGGTGGGGAATGTGCGGTACCGCTGCGACCGGCATCACATGGACCCAGTGGACTTCTTCTTGAGCCTGCCGAACACCTTGGAGGGAGAGGCCGAGACGCTCTACCGCATGAGGATGGAGGAGCTGCTGTGGAGGGCGGGGAGGTACGGCGAGGATCCCACCGAGGCCTTTTTGGAGCGGTTGCAGCGGCAATTCCCAGGGCACACGGCAGAGCGCATACGGGAGTTCCAGGAATTCAGCAGGGGTAGGACTGAGTCACTGCTGACCTACTACAACAGGCTGCTCAATGTGGCGGACGACGTGAGGTGCACGGACGGCAGTCTTCTCATCAGCAAGTTCCTAGGGGGCCTGGACGAGGCCCTGGGAGGGGGGCTGAGGATGAGAGTGTACGAGCTGGGAGCAGACGCAAGCCTAGAGGAGGTGTTCGCTCTGGCAGAGAGAGTGGAGCTGGCACAGCGGAAGTTTGAGGCCAGCGGAGAGGAGCAGGCGGCCCACATGGGCGGCGGCAATGATACCCGGAGGAGGAGGGAGGACAGAGGGACGGGGGGAGACAGGGACAGACACCAGGACATGCCACAGGTGCGGACAGCCCTGCCCCTATCCCCCCAAACAGCTCCACCAGGTGGATGGGCTGCTGCCAGTCACTCTGCTCCCGTGGCTTGTCCATCCCCCTCATCTTGGGCGCCCTTCCCATCCCTGACAGCCCCCCCTGCTCCCCCTGCAGCCGTTCCCCCACGGCCTGATAAGCTCTCTTCAGCTCCACCTTCACAAATCGCACTGGCAGCTCTCCAAGCGGCCCTTCCCTTTTCCAGTACCTGGTCCTGAACTCGACCTTCTCCGTCCACGTGCATATGGTCATCCCCACCGCATACACCAGCTCGGTGCCCACTAACATGTCAAAGTCCTCCGACTCGGAAATCCCACACTTCATGCGGATCTTAGTCTCGTGTTCCCCCCCCGGCATCAGCGTCACTTCTATGGGCGTCCGCGTACACGGCATCCACTTCGGCTCCCCTCCCTCCGCTGTCATCACTAGCATCCCCTTCGCCACGTGCCTCTCTGGCGCCAGCAATCCCAGCCTCTCAGCCATCCCCTTGCCTAGCATCACGCTCTGTGCCTCACTCACCCAGTGGGTGAGTGAGGCTGGACACAAGGGAACAGGAAGAAACGGGAGAGCCGGCAGGAGCAGGACTAGGACAGGAAGAAGAGCAAGTGCAGGATGAAGAGCAGGGGCAGGAAGAAGAGCAGGTGCAGGATGAAGAAGAAGGTTCTCCGACAGATCTCCTCGTGCAGGCTGCCCTGTAGGAACGCAGTGCTGAAGTCAAGAGAGTGGAGCTCGTAGTCACGCTGAGCAGCGACGTGCAGCAGAACCCGAAGAGTGGTCATCTTCGGGGTCGGGGAGAAGGTCTGGAAGAAGTCAACTCCCTCTCGCTGACTGAAGCCTCGAGCAACGTAACGCGCCTTGAAGACAGGCGGAGAACCCGGCGGCAGCTTCACCCTGAAAATCCACATGCCACTGACGATGTTCGCCCCAGGTGGGGGAACCTCGTCGACGTAGGTGCCTGTGGACTTCCAGGAAGCCATCTCTGCGTCCATGGCTGTCTGCCACTGAGAGGAGTAGAGACCCTCCATCGCCTCTGCGAAGGAGCGTGGGGTCGGGATGTCTGGTGCATCCGGGTCTCCCTCAGGGGCAATCAGCATGGACACGAGATGAGGTAAAGCAGCAGCAAAGCACTCAAACTCCTCCTGTCTGTCCTCAAGGACGTCTGTGCCAAGAGCACACTCACCCCCGACGGACGGAGGACAGACAGACTCAGACTCAGCAACAAGGCTAGCGGCGTAGTCTAGACGGCAGGCGGCAGCAAAGTCAACAAGCTCAGCGACTAGAGCAGACGCAGCAGAGGACTCAAAGGAAGGGTCAGTGACAACAGTGGCAAGGAGACGCGCGACAGTAGGACTGGCAGCACGAGCAAGGTCTGACGGCGGGTCAGCAACGTCAGGAAGAGAGGACGCAGGAGGAGACGGCAGAGGGACACGCTGTGGAGCAGTAGAAGGACGCAGGGTCATATAGTGAGTGCCAAGGACAGGAGGAGGACGCTCACACGGAACACGACGACCAGTGCGGGCAGCGCGGACAGGCGACTCTGGACGAGACTCAGGAGACGCAGGACTAGACTCAGGCGACGGAGGACGAGACTCAGGCTCACGACGCTCCGTAAGACTACCCGTCGGCGCAGTGTAAGGAGAAGGAGCAGGCAGCGGAGAGGCAGGCTGTAACTGTGACTGCGACTGGACAGACGGTGGGCTCAGTAGGGGAGGAGAAGGACGAGTAGAGGGCGGGAGACCAAGAACCTGCTGAAGGAGCGGAACGTAGTACGGCCGCGGCCGCTCAGCACCTCCAGCTCCAACCCCCTCAGCAGGCCCAGTCCCAGCAGCTCCAGTACCTCCAGTACGAGCACCTCCAGGACCAGCGACTCCAGCAGCTCCAGCAGCACCAGCACCAGCAGCACCTCCAGCAGCGCCAGCAGCACCAGCACCAGCAGCACCTCCAGCAGCGCCAGCAGCACCGCCAGCAGCAGCAGCACCTCCAGCAGCTCCAGCACCAGCAGCACCTCCAGCAGCGCCAGCAGCACCACCAGCAGCAGCAGCACCTCCAGCAGCTCCAGCACCAGCAGTACCTCCAGCAGCGCCAGCAGCACCGCCAGCAGCAGCAGCACCTCCAGCAGCTCCAGCAGCACCAGCACCAGCAGCACCTCCAGCAGCGCCAGCAGCACCAGCACCTCCAGCAGCTCCAGCAGCACCAGCAGCACCTCCAGCAGCGCCAGCAGCACCGCCAGCAGCAGCAGCACCTCCAGCAGCACCAGCACCAGTAGCACCTCCAGCAGCGCCAGCAGCACCGCCAGCAGCTCCAGCACCAGGGTCCACGACACTAGGAGCGCCACTCCGGAGACTGCAGCGCCGAGCGTACCACTCTCGGAGCTGCTGGGGAGAGGGCAGCTCCCGCCTAGGAGGGGAAGCACGAGCACCAGCTCCAGCAGCGCTCCTAGCTCCAGAAGCACCCCTCCTGAGGCTGCAGTACTGTAAGTACCACTCACGCAGCTGCTGTGAGGAGAGAGCTCCTCCAGGTGTAGCACTCCCAGGCTCAGCACCCCCAGACTCAGCACCCCCAGACTCAGTACCCGCAGACTTCGCACCCCCAGGCTCAGCACCCCCAGGCTCAGCACCCCCAGACTCCGCAACCCCAGGCTCCGCACCCCCAGGCTCCGCACCCCCAGGCTCAGCACCCCTAGCAGGACGAGAGTCGACAGCTACCTCGACAGGCTCAACCGGGTCTACCTGGGACACACCTGAGGGAGCGGCACCCTGAGGGGGGAGGGGGTCTACCACAGCAGCACCTGGCGCGAGGAAGAGAGGCGGGGGGGGGAGCGGGGCAGTGCGGTAGGGGAAGAGGCGGTAGTAGGGCACCGACTCGTCAAAAGTGACGTCCTGAGAGGGCAGGACACGGCGCGAGGTGGCGTGGTAAAACTGCCAACCAGACGCGTCCGGGACAAAGCCAAGGAAGACACAAGGAACAGCACGGGAGGAGAGCTTGTCCGCGGACCGGACCGCAAAACATCAGGGACTTCACCCTTGGTGCGCAAGGGGAAGACCGTGGTGTAGCGCGAGTAGTCGTCAACAACTATTAAGAAGTACCTCTCCTGACCCTGTCCACGGACGCGGGCTGGGCCCCACACGTCCATGTGGAGTGCCTGCAAGGGAGCAGTCGTCGGGGGAAACGAGGAGGAGTGAGGAGCGGCGCGCTGCCGCCCCTCGACACAGGGAAGACAGGGAG